>JACDQD010000006.1:15331663-15991977 GCA_019843655.1 Lethocerus indicus | reverse complement strand
TTTCTTAGTGTTTTCAGAATAAATAAATACATGCAACTTAGATATATTACAAGATGATTTATATGTATATAATACATAACATTAAACTGTTATGGATGGAGCAGCTTTCTACGAAGACGTGATTAAGATGTTATTTCGTTGTTCGATAATGATAACACTGCCGGCTAGATTGATGGATCAGGGCATTTATTATGTTTAAATTGAGGGTGCGATGAGCCGATTGGGACCGCAAGGTGAAACTGAAAGCGGTCGGTGTCCATTTTCGCTGTTGGCCAGAAGAGTCCAACCGTCCGCTCTTCCTGCTCCTAACGGTCCGTCGGTCGGAGAATTTTTCTCCCCGTTTTTTTTCGTTTTTTTTTCCGTTACCCACAGCTCATTCCGTATCGCTCTTCGCCGGATTCATTCACTCGGCGGGTTTCGAAAGTTTCGCCCGTCTACGGCAACCTCAGGGCCGGACCTTGACGCTCCGCGGTTGGCCGAGTCAATAAGAAATTAGCTCTCGGGTCTGAATCGAAAATTCAGAGCCTCCAGGCGACTATCATAGGTGAAATTAGGCTCCCTTTAATTCCTAAACTATGTACACCTGAAATAAAACGTAAAACTTAAGGTTTAGAATAAGTGTAGGCCGTTAATAGGGACACAATGAGCGTAAAACGTTTTTACGGAAAAGTAATATTTTACTGACAGTTCTAGATCCATTCATATGTTTTATATTTTTTAAACGAAGTAAATATTAATCGTATAATACTTACGATTTGTTGGGGAGAACAGAAAACCAATCAATGGAATGACAATGTCCTCGAAAATCTGATAACTTGTCGGTTTATTCGAACAAATTCAGAGATTCAGAATGGCGCTGAGGATTCTCTAGGCGTTGAGAATAACATCATGTATCGTGTGTACGGTATCGTACAATGAATTTTATAAGTACCGTTTAAATAATCTCGGTGTAACTCTGCGGAGTTTGGGTCCGATGAAACCGAAAGGGAGCCGGCGTCGGAGCTGTGGCGGCCACCTGTCTCTCTCTCTCGCCCTCCCTCCCTGCGCCCACCGTATAAGGCGGCCTGGATATTAATTTTCCCTCTTCCTAATGGCTATTAAACCCCGGGGCCCATTTGTTAACCGGCGAGCAGTCGCCCAGCGGCCAATTTAAATGTTTTCGACTGTTTTCGCGTTTCGCTTACATTCGTATATGGGCGACGGAAACTGCCGCGAAAATTAACCCGGCCCGCTATCGAGTGCCCCATCTCCGGGCTCCAATCGAACAGTAATTTGAGCCCGTATACCTTACCATGTTTAGTTTCGCTCCCTCCAACATTAATTTAGCGTGTAAGCGCCCTGGTAACGCCTGCTGACAGTTGAAATTAGCCGTCACCTTTTCTACTGAGGAAAATTTAATGTCATCTATCCTGTTATTAATTTAAATTCGATTAATAACGAAAAAACAATAAACTTAACCAGAAGAATGTGAAAGAATATTATAAATTTAAAATTATTATGCAAAAAGAAGTTCATGCTCCACTGACGGTTTGTTTCTATCAAACCGTTTTGGGTACCTTTTCTTTTCTCAATTAGATCTAGAACAACGATCTTACCGCCAATGTTACCGGGCGATTTAATTAATAAAATTGTCTTAGGACATCAGTAAGAACAGAAGTTGATACAGACTTTAATAAATTTAGATTTATAAACAGTAGGTGAACTCCGTACTTCTCCAGTATCGAGCTGGGGTGTATGTGTTCTTATTATATCTGCATTATTGGTGCTAACACTAATTACAGAATTCGGTAACTATTTGAACCAATTTCCGTAATCCTACTGTAAAATGTAAGGGCAATGGAATATTTTCAAAGCTTGGCTAGTCGGTTATCGACAGTGGCATTAGGGGCTCTGAAACGGTGGAAAGACGCTTTGTCAATCGGAAGACTGAAGTTGGATCCGAGCCGGCGCTATAACCGTATAATGATGGCGGAATGGTTTGCGGAACCGGTTTTGTTTCAGGCCCAACTTGCGATTAGAGCAACTGCCGACCGGAAGTAGAATGCTCTTCGGTCGCCCCAGTCCGTTCATCAATTTATGTATATATTATTATTATCGACTTATATGATCTAACGATCATTAGACCGCATAAGCGATATTAATTTTAATTCGAGATAATCTGGATATCAACATTTTGTAAGCGATATTGTTTCCTATTACGTTTCTCTCGGAAACAATGAAGTCTGTTTCGCACGAACATGATGAGAATGAATCCATCAGACTAACCTAATATGACTGACGACGGCGAGAAGCCCAAATCTATTTGGACGAAATAAAGATCATCCTCGGAGTGTTTGATATATAGACGATTTTGCATATCGGTCCCAATGAGGATGGCCAACATCCAATATCAAATATCCAAATATCGAAACAATTTATGTAATTATTGATCCCCTAAATCGAAACTACTAGATTTTTCTTAGAAATGATGTTTTTTTCGGAGACTTCAATTGTGAATATATAATTAAGATTAATAAATCCATGAAACAAACACCAGTGTAATGTTAATTAGAATTTGAAGTTCCATTAGATAATTATTATTGTTTGGTGATACGGGGGGGGGAGGACTAGCGGTGCAGGTGATTATGATTTGGGGGTAGGTTGTGCTCGGAGGAGCCCCTGCCGGTCCCGGTCCACTCTTTCATGTCAAGCCGACCTACACATTCCTTCCTCGCATATCGGGGAAAAAACCGCCAATCAGTTTTCTTTTAATGGCCGATCCGGAGCTCCACTCACGTTCCGCTGTTGTTTTTATTTTTGACGGTCTCTCCTCTCCACCCCCTCTCGTCCCTCTCGATCAACAGTCTCTCTTTCTCTCGGCGGTTCTTCTTCTCGGCCAACTACCCCTCAACATCACCGCCACCGACCACCCTAATAAAAACACCTTGTCCCTCCCTCCGGCTACTGTACACCACCCACTCCGCCCCCCATCATACCGAAACCGCAAGCGCGCTCTTTTTGGTCATCGGCCTAATGGAAGCCTGCACGTTGTCCACTATAATAGAAGGATCCATTAGCCCTGGCGGCAGCTACGTGAGAATCCTGTAATAATTGGCAGTGTACATTTGAGAGAAAAGAAAACAATCGATATTCTACGTTCTTCTATATTTCAGGATGACTGTCTCATGATTTCTGATACGTTAAAGCTGCAAAGGTACGTTACAGGACGCTCCATCGCAGGATGTACCAACCATGTAAGCGTACTCGTTTGAATTAAATATTTGTTCTTTGATAAGGCTGTACAATAAAATAGGGAGCTATTTAATAATTATGAGATAAATAATTATGAAGCCGGACCAATGCTGTAAATTGTTGATCACCTCGTTGATCGGAACTGTCTGAAAATAATTAGTGGCACGGTTCGTCCGCTCGTTTGTCTACAGCGGAATCGTATTTTTTATCCAACAGTTTTAACAGGTTAAATGGACCACTTTCCGAGAGTGTATTTAAGGCGTCGGTCGAAATTGGAAGACGGTTCCAGGACGGAGTCCCTTGGGGATGATTCACGACGTCGGCTCGGAAGAGGGACACGGCCAGTGGCCCCTTTCATCGCCCCTATTAGCGGCAACAACCTAATTATTATTTACACTTAATTGAGGGGCTTCCGATTAGGCTCCAGTCCACCGCCCAGATTCCCTTGATTTTCCTTTTTTGTCGTTTTATCTTTCTTTTTTTATTTCTCTTTTTGTCTTAAGGACGACTTAATCATAACCTTCCAGTTCCGGGGTCTAATCGCTCCACTTTTTCCACTACTCGCTCTATATTCCTGTTGGCCGAGTGTAGGTTTTTCAGCCCAAGTCTGAAACGTAAGTAAAAAGTGATTTATTTATATTTATCTCGTATAAACGGGTAATAGATCATAAATAAAGAAAACAATTGTTATTCCTGAGAAATGAATACTAGAGTTTTCCGATAACGATTTGAATTTGTTAGACTTTTGTGTCAAGATGCTTACTAGGACTCGGACTGGAGGTACAGACACATAAGAACAGGGACCATTTGTCACTTGAGACGCTAAAATCGATTTCGCAAAAGCCCCAACGTTGAAGTGCGCTGATGCGTTGTCGCGGCGGGCCGTTTCGAGGCGGAGAATTTTCTTTTCTTATTCTCTTCCCCTTTTATTTGTTATTTTCCTTCTTTTATTTATTTTTCTTTTTTTTGAGCGCGAGAAGCCAATTCATTAACTGTCATGGGACGGCCGGGCGGCTTCGTTTGAGCGGATCGCCCCTCAGAGACAATAGTGGCGGCGGCCCCAATGATATCATTAAAATTGATTACAAATTAGGAGCCGGGGCCCACCGGATCTCCCATTGTTCCCTCAAAACCAGTCCGACAATGTCAACAACAAGCCCCACTGCCACCGCCACCGCCACCGCCACCGCTATCACACTCCTATTTCAAACGTCCAATCCGTCTCTCCTCAACCCGCCAGCCTACTACTAACATACACAGTATACAGTACGTGGAATTAGAATTTTAGAATTTTTTATATGATTAGAAACCAAATCCTATCTACCTGTTTTCAGTAATACGACCCCATGAAATCATATTAAATGATTTGAATGTCTTCCCCCGATTATTATTTGGCTTTTACAAGCGTTGTCAATAAATTTATTCGCATTTTACATCTGATAATAATGAAGGAAAATTGCTGCAACTAATTCAGGCATTTTTGTGTTATCACATGAAGCTTACGTGAATTTTGCCTATACACTTTCTCCGAATGTCAGGAAATTGCAGCGACTAGCCACTGACAGGTAAAGGTCTTAGCTTGCCACCGGTTGAATTCGCGCTTATACGAAAGTGGCTATTATAAAATAATATTTAAAGAGAATGCGGCCTCAAAAGGAATTCTCGCCGGAAAATTCCTCCAGTTACCATCGGGCACTCCGTTGGGGCCGAAGATTACTCGAGGATTTGGTCGGTGGGGGCTGGGTGGGGAGAGATCAAAGGGGTTGTTGCGGCTCTTGGGACGGGACGTCGGCGGGCCATTAGACCCGTATTAACTGCGACAGTTTTAATTGGTCGGAGACGGGAGAGCGGCGACATCAGATTGTGTGTAAATGGGTCCAGCTCCGGTGGCTGGGTGTCCGCCGAGATCAGACACGGGAGATAGAGAGAGAGAGAGAGAGAGAGAGAGAGAGAGAGAGAGAGAGAGAGAGAGAGAGAGAGAGAGACCCCGCCCCGCCGCCTCCCCTTCTGATCCCCTTCAATCGCCGCTCCTATAAATCCTGGCCCCCGGACAGCCCCCGCTTCCTGACGGACTCCGAAATCAACCGCCCGTGGAAACTCGATGGACTTCTGTCGCAATTACGACCGTCATTATCTTGGCCCGGCGGGGACATATTCGTGTATTTCCAAGACTGCACGTTCCGACTGTACGTTCGGATGATAGACGTCTACAAATGCGGGAAAAAACATTTTCTGGTTGCAGTTTTGGCTACAAGAACAGTATCATTGACTACAAATTATATGAAATAAAATACATTACAGAATTACTTGAAAATCTTAAAATTATTAGTTACTTCCCATTACTAAAGTTAATTTTGAATTTGTTCACGAAATTCTTTCCTTGGAAAATTATTTTAACATTATTATTAAGTCTTCCATCAGATGTTAGACTTTTTTGATTCAACAAATTTGATATCCACAGGTATCTTTGGGCTTCTAGTAATATAACAATGGTAGACGATTAGTATCATCACTGCATAAACCTATTGTACCTGCGGTATAATATGGAAAATCGCGGGATCTTCAGGCTGTCAAAGGATTTTACGAAATTAATCGCTCTTACCCAGGATATCTGGTGTCAATAGAAGAGGGGTTTACATCTTTACCAAAGAGATCGTTATACTACGAGCCGTGAAGAAGTTCTTCAATACCCCCCTCGCCCACCCGCTCATCCTCCTGGGGGGGAGCTGAATCATGCCGGGACCAAATTATCTTGTGGAGCCGAGGTCAGTAGTGCGGTCGCCGTGTACACGTGATCGGGCTACCGTCGTGAAGACTCACGGGCAACCGAGCTAATAGGGACGTAAGAGGAGAGCGAGAGAGAGAGAGAGAGAGAGAGAGAGAGAGAGAGTGAGCGAGGAAGACGGTGAGATGATGATGTGAATGGCCAGAGTGAGCTGGCATCATTAGGAGAGCAGGGGAGAAAGAGAGAGCACGAAATGTGAGAGAGATGTGGGTGAATTAGAAGGAAGAGAAAGAGAAGAGAAGACTGACCCCCCCCCGGCTGAAAACAAAGCTACGGTCCGTGATATCTGTAGCCCTAATGGCGGGCATGTTCACCAGGACCCATCAATGAACTCCATTCATCAATGATTCGGGCCTCAGTTCGGGCTTGGATACTCTTCAGCCGACTTTTTTTGATCGCCCTGCAGCTTCATCATTAGCGATGCAAAAAGAAATGGGATTCGTATATTTGGGCCTGAGTGAATTAATAATTAAGCCATTAGCCGCGAGAAACAGGATCTTGATATGTCTGTCAGTTATATCATTCACGTCACTTCACTACCTGTACATATTTGCAGCATTCGTCAGACCCTTCTTTGAATAAAACAATGATTATGATTCCAATTACAAACCTGTTGAATAGGAATCTACGTATCATGACTAAACAAACGAGAGAATGCTACTGAAATACTCACCAGTGACAACTTCCAAACATCTTCACCTTTCAGTAACCCCAATTTAAAATTAAATTACTGTCAGGTTTGTGTCTTATGCTCCCCGCGGGTGACTTGTACAATGGCGTTACGCAACGAACGCGAGAGCCGGACTTCTAATAGGGTTCTCGTGGCGGATGACTCGACCGGCAGGAAGTATCATTAGCAGGCGAATTAGGAGGCGAAGGGAGGTTGAGCCGAGAAAATGCGTGGAAACGAGGGAAACGTCGATCGGGGGTCGGGCAGGAGGATCATAAATAAAGGTTTCTTTTGCGGAGAGGAGCTTGATGATGGTGTAGAGGACTCGTCCTCTAATGGGAGGACGGACTCGGGGAGGCCATCAATGAAACGCGCACTTCGCACAGACAGTCACACCGTGCTTCGCTCCACAGTCCTGCCGGCGTTCGGACCAGCTATGGTCAAAATGCTATCACTAGGCACTTAACGAACACTATTGATGGATTCGGGAACTTCCAGATCTCAAGAAAAAAACGATGTTGTCGGAAACAATGTTGTTTAAGCAAATTCAGATTGCTGTACTTCGATACTTCTGACTGTTATCGAGTATCAGTGAAATCCCTCAGCGTGTGGAACAAAAATAAAATGATCCGAATACCTGTCATATATCTTATTCCATCATTCCTCTGGGAAATCACTATTTGCATGATTTGGAAGATAAATTATGATCTGAGTGGTATAATTCTAATAATTTCCAGAGGACAATAGTTCCTAGAATAAGTAAGAATTGAAAATGCTGTTTTTGAAAATATGAAAACAAGGAAAAGTAGAGTGAAAAAACATTTTTTTTAAACAGCAGTTTAGTATTGCTTTGATATACCAAAGTATTTTAGTGACTATTACATATAATAAATGCGTACGCTTTATATCACCTGCATATTCGTATTCACATGTAGACAAGGAAAATTGTGCATTATGTAAGTGATGAAATCAAATAAAAAATAATGTTATAACAGTACGTAGGGAAATGTAGAAAAGCTCATGTCCTCATAACGGGAAACAGAAATGAAGGCAACCACAAACGAACACTCCCTACTTAGGCGCTCCATTGGGTTGCACTTAGGATTATCTAAATGACCCTCTTTAACAGTGTACTCGAACGGAGTGCTCCTCCTTTTCCTCCATGCCCCGCGGTGGTTCGTTCGGCCCGTCTTCGTGAAATTTAAAATCTAAGGCTACTTTTGTAAGGATTTCTGTAAAATTAATTGCCGTCTACTTATAACACAAACAAAATTGTCACGAACGAGTGCAACATGTCACTGCGAGACAAATCCAATTTATAAATATCAAGTTGTCGTTGAAAATAGCTTATCCAATTTTTTTTTTAGAGAATTTATTATTGTAACGCGTTATTTATTTATGTAATGCCTGTACTTCAACAAATCAGAAGGTTATGGAGCGCCGAAAAGTCACTTCTGGCTTCATCATAGATCGGGCAGACCGTTGCCGTTCTTCCTCTTCCCCGCATCCGAACACAGGTCACGCCTGTGCAGATGAGGATTGAGCGATCCGTGCCCCGTTATCAGGAAGCGCACGCTCATGCTCTACTGGGGTAGTTGGACGGCTGCGAAGGAGGTCGAACCGGGTAGGTTCTCCCCCCCATCTATCTTCCTATTTCTCTTGAGGTTTCAATCCATCCTGTAACAAGCTTCCCCGTGCAACTACTTGGACGGATCTACTTCTGGTACTATAACGCCTAATATATAAGTAATATCACTCTGTCTCAATAATGTTCGCATTACAAGAGGTACTATTCCTTTTTATAACCCCTACACTTCTTCCATATAGCACAGTAATTGTCAGGCGATTCGAGATATGCATCTCAATAGCTTGTCCGACATACCGCGGTTTCATTTCCAGGAAAGGAAAGTTTAGCTGGGAGCGTTAAACTAACAGAATAATAGCTGTAATTATCGTGTCGTTACGCGATTGTTATAACCTCGATTGTTGTACTGGGAGTAATCATAATTTCCCTCTGTCACCTTCGAACTATCCGCCGTTTTTTTTTTTGCCTGGCTGTGTGTGACATGACACACGTGTCGCGGCCGATTTCTCTCTTGGCCGCGGGAGGGAAAGATTCTGTTGTCTGAAAACAAGATTTTCTATTGTGGAGAGGCGGCTTTGCCGGACCCCGTCGGCGGCTCTATTGTTTAAAAGTGAGTCACGACCTACGCGAGTTGAAAACCGACTGCCCCTGCCCAAGCGCCTGCTCCTGAGCACAAAGTGCAGATTTTTACGCGCTAACTCCCCTAGGCCTCTGCGTTTAGAGTATTTTACGACATTTATTGGGCCGTGAATATTGGGTGGCCCACGGTGGTGAAGGCCTATTCACGAAACACTCTTTATCTGGTCGAAAATTATAATTGAATTAATTAGAAGAAATTGGGCCTGCAGAAGAAAGCTAGTGTGCATAACATGTGCATAACTTCACAACAGAAGTTTTCAACATAGTTCAAGACAGTTTAAACAATATCTCGCCTCACCGTGTTATACGAATAGCATAACCAAAAGTTACGCCAGTTGGATTGCGTTGTGGCGAAGCAGAGCGCCGTAGGACTCTGACGCGAAGGGTATAAATGTTAGAACCTGCGTGACGGCCGGGTACGTGACGGCCGCGGGAAAATGTGAAAATCTTCCTTTCGGCTTTTGGAGGAAAATCGCGGTTGGAAAGCGACCGGTGAAACTCCGTTCGCGGCGACGAATAGCCGGCGGCAAAAAATGGCCCGGAATTTTACAAAACAGATCTGCGCGCGGTGGGAACACCGATACAGAATTTTGGTGGAGTACTAAATAATTATCCACACATCTGCAATCTTGAAAACAGAGTGATAATCACTATCAGACCAAATAATCAGAAGACTATTTATATAGGTGAGCACCACACGTTCAAATTTTCTGTTTGATGTTCTAAACTCATTAAAATTAAGTGAACATATTTCATTGCTCGTACGATTTTCCGTTTGATTTACAATATATTTTCTATACTTGTTACATTCTACTGCTTGAATGAGTTATTCCGTTTGTATTGCATTGTTTATTTATTTCACCTCTATTCTTGTTAATAAAAAACCAAACCGAAACAAATAAAAAATGTCTATATCATAATTGATTTCAGTTCTTACCTTCACATGTTTAACCGGACACTGCTTACATTCGTTTCTTATGACAGTCCTTTGCGAAAATATTAAACTTCCAATTCCACCGACTTAACGCGGTATCGCCAATGCTCTGGGACTTTAATTGGGGGTGAAATGACGCCTAATTACACGTTTCATTTTGAGAAGGTCTTTAGAGAGATTATTATATTTGCGCGTTTCGATTTATTTTATGTATGAAAAAGTCGTTGAAAAGCACATGTGGAGAGCTATTAAGGGCCCATTTCGAACGCAGGCGACCGATCATTCAGTCGGGCCAGTCCTTTCATTTCTTGCGAAATCTGGTTCGGCTAAGAATTCTAACTTTGCATTCACAGAATACGCAGTACACAAATTATATTTGCAGCCGCAGTGCTGAAATAATAAAACTTCTTCTTAGTAATTGGACAAGCACTTTTATTTATTATTATGTAGTTGTTTCTTCGTTATTAATTTAAACACATTGATAAACACTTATTCGGCATAATTCGTTATTGTCATCGCTCTTGTACCTATTTCAGTGTCTCACCATTACCAGTAGTATTCCGTTCCAAATCCTGATATGGATATGAATGTCCAAAACGGTTCAAAGTGTGTTAAAAGTGACGTGGGATTGTGTTATATGTAAATAAATATAATAACCAGCCTTGGTGTCGCTTCACATTTCTTTGCTGGCTGCAGGCGCGAAGGGTGACTGGACTGTGTTATTGGGGGTGAGTTATGTCTCGGGGGACCCGTTTTTTTTTCTCTCCGCGCTCGTCACACTAAGATGGTGGATCCGCGGAGTACACCCCCTCGTCAAAGGAGGAGATAGCCTGAGATAGGCCAGGGACCACCGCGGGGTTCCGAGAGGGTAAAAAACGCCGGCAGAGAAGGGGAACAGCCAGCCAGCTCGCCCACTTAGCCTCGCCCCGGGACAGACTTAGTGGGTAGCTCTAATTAACCAGTTTATCTTCTTTCCCACCCTTCGGAAAAACGCCTTGCGGTTTGTTTAGTATTGTCGAAAGCGTAGGGCTGTCGGGTTCTCGAATAAACATCCCATTTGACTTTCCCAAGCGTACCAAGGCTGAGTAATAAAAAAATTATTTGAATCGAAAAAAAACTGTATTAAAAAAACAATCCTGTCAAGAGCCAAAATTCCAGTACTCAGCACGGATATATATTTTACATTTTGTCCACAGTGATCATTCGTCAATCATTGATGATATCAACGCTTCGATATTTGTAGGGCAGGTAACCAGAAATCTCTTTGTTCTAAACATATTATCATCGTTGTTACGTTCAGATATCCAGAAATGATGTCACAAAAGCTGTTGGAGGGTTCAATGTCGAGATTTCTGTCGATGCGATAACTTCACAATTTATTTTTCCGTATCAATCGACTTCTCCCAGCGACTGCGACGCTGATGGAGGCTGATGGAGACAAACTATAGTTTAATTGTATATATTGAAACGTCGACTTGGACCGAACGGACGGGGGGGGGGTAAGGACGAGAGATAAGGATAGGGAATGGGGAGAAAAGACGGGACCAAATTGGGTAATTGGGGGGATGTGCCTAGTCATACCCGGGGGAGAGCGCCGATACGCCCTGGTCGACACACGAATCACTGAACC
This sequence comes from Lethocerus indicus, assembly GCA_019843655.1. Classification (NCBI taxonomy): domain Eukaryota; kingdom Metazoa; phylum Arthropoda; class Insecta; order Hemiptera; family Belostomatidae; genus Lethocerus; species Lethocerus indicus. The sequence continues at coordinate 15,980,503 of JACDQD010000006.1, read as the reverse complement.
CCATGTGAAACCGAAACTTATCCATTCATCCATGCTCAACAATTTCAATTATCTCCTAGGCCCGGTAATTATAAATCATCCCCTCCGTTGACATTATAGAAATTGCTGGGAGGAAAGACCGATAGTCACTGTTGGCTAAAATTAATTTGATCCAAATCATTTGAATATATCGAAGTAGAAAAATATAAATAGTAAAACTAAAATTTTTAATATACTGTTTTCCTCAAACGCATCGTGTTCGTGAATTTTTTCGCTTTGATCACGATTTAAAGGATTCCCAACAGTATGTTAACTATATTCCCCTTCAGACTTACTTAGAGTCCTACAGGAGTCGAAGAACGGGGTCAGCTATACTCGATTGTGGTGGCCGTTTGCACAAAGGCGGAACCAATAAATATCGAGTCATTTAAATAATAAGACGGGAAACGTCGCCGCGGCAAAAGAACAACCCCCGCTTTGAGTTGTTTCAGACGGCCGGCGGACCCCTCCAACTAACTAACTTCTTTTGCAATGCTAAGTTCCGTCAGAAAGCATACTTCATACGAGTACGACTCCACCTTTAAGACTCATAATTTAAACGTACCTCTCTCTCTCTCTCTCTCGTCCCAGAGCCGGTTGCACATTTCCTTGATGTATAAACAATCTCATTGTTATATGCGATACAAAATTTTCAAAATTTTTAATATAATTTTTTAAAATTCTATATAAAAGTATTACGAAATATTTTGATCATTTCATTTGTTTATAGTTAACCGAAGCTATTTTTGCGACGCTTATTATTCAAACCCGTTATTCCTGAAACATTCGTTTCAATGACGATGAACACTAAGTATTATCAAACGGATGATAATTTTACGTTGAGGCGACATTGGGAAAAAAAACCCGAAGCAAAAAAAACCAGTATATCTCAAACACGTTTCGAACGAAATTATTCGACGTCGTTCACAATTTTCTTACCCACATATTCGATTTTACACAGCGCTAAAAGTAACAAGAGTTATTTCTCTTGTGGTAATTAATGTTAAACCGTTAGTTAAACGTATATAAACGAAGTAACAGATGACAGATTAAAAAGCAGTATTAATGCAGTCGACGAGAAACGAATATTTAATTTTTGGTTTCCAGATAGACTGTATTCCCTGAAATTCGATCATTTAAAACCTGTACAATATGTATGCAATTTAAAATATCAGAGGATCCAAAAGTTAAAATGATTAGCTCTTTAACTTCCTGTATTATTAGACGTAGTAATACTGCAATGTGAACAATGTTCAACGAACGCGATCATGCTGTGATCTAACTGTCCCCCCTCACGCAGTATTGTGTTACTGATACTAGTTCCCTGAAAACACCTATACTTCATAATTTCAAAACTACGAATATCAAACGCGAAATTAATAAAAGAGAAGGTTTTGCTGTTCTAGTTTCCTTCTCCGAATTGAAAACACCTTTTTAATTCCGTTAAATATTGTTTAATAGAGTTTTGCTTACTCGATCTTCGGAACTCGATCTTTGTATCAATTGGGAAGCATTGTTACTAGATCTATAGGTACATTCGTGCATAGTTTTGATAGTAAGTCTGCCTTGTCTTCCTAGGGCGGAAGTTAGGAGCCGAATTGAGTAGTGTGCCACATTTCTATGCCAGGGCTCAATCAGTGGGGCTGTGTTTGGTGGTTGAGGCCGACGTATCGGCTGATAAGACTCGTTGGGGACCTCAGCGTCCACACGCACATGCGTGCGTGGGTGTGCGCGTGCGGGCGAGGTCCGGCCCTTGCGCGCGGTCATTAATCATGGCGCCCCTCGGTTTGACAATAGCACTGGGGGCGGCTCTACGCCCCACGCCCTTCCACCCTCCACCCTACCGCTAGCCAATTTGTTCAAATACATACACTCTCAAAAGGGCACTCTTTTATCGGTCCACCTCTGTCTAGGCTTTTTGTCTTTTATTGCCTCGTAAAACGTCCGTAAACACTGCACCGGGTAACGGCGCACTCCATTCAACCTGAGATTTACCGCCCTCTATACTGTTGCTCTTCAACATCCTTTATAAATAGAAGAATCCCAGTTAGTTCAACATCATAAATTGAAATTAATTTACTGTACATTTTTGTTAATTTTGGACGTCCAAGCGGTTATTTCAAAATTAGTGAAGACTCAATTATTATCATCATCCTAGCGTACTTTAATAGAAAATAATAAACATTTTCTACAGAATGTAAGAGCCAGTAAATAACTTTGTTCAGTACCGAAAGCGGACTTTCGGAAATCAGAAATTACTTTTAAACATAAAATGCTAAACATAATAAGCCGGTTTAATGATCCTTACAGACTTGTTCGAAGTCTATACTGTCATGAAATTGTGGCAAATTTTGCCGACGAATTCACGATTGCAAAGAACAAACGGAATGATAAGCGGAATGATAAACAATATCGAGAAATGGAGCGAGATCCGAAAGCCTAGGTGTCAAGTTGTTAGTGGGAACATTCTGGAAGTATGTTCCCCTCTCTCATCCACTGGAATGATGACAAAAAACGAGTCGCGCCGTATTCCTTCGCAGCCTTCTGCCGCCATATGGCTATTCTCACGTAACCTTTTTGCGCTTCTGCTACGATTTTCAGTATAATACTTAAAAAGGAGGAAACGGATTCGAATAATAAAACAGTTGTATCTCATTAAAAGTAGTGTTGTTTTTTGCATGAGTTTGTAAACCGGCGTTTCTTTCGAATTCGGCGGATATCCACATTTTCGGGCCTTCGGATTAAGAAAATACATTATCAAAAACTTATTTGTAGGTTACGATTATCACAATTTTTGAGGGAGAAATTATACTGGATTTGTTACAATGTTGAGAGTTCATAGTGATACAGTATAATTCTAATTATACACTTTTTATTAAAATTCAATTTTTAAGGAAACTTCCAGGCGTATAATAGTTGATTTTTTTAAATTTTGCAATATACTGGTTATAATTAATTTAAAGCAAATCTGTTTCGCCAAATTTGCGCTCATCGATTAGTTGTAATGTTCAGGATTTAAACATTACATCAATGACCGGTTGAGGTTTCTTCAAGATATTCAATAATTATTCAAGAGTCTCCGATTAGTTTAGATTTAATTAATTTCACTGAAAATTTAGACCCGCCAACGTGATCAGAAGATAAGACGAAACAGGTGGGTAGGACTGAGGAATCCCGCGAACGATGATTTTAAATTTTAGTAGAGCCCGTTTCAAATGAACGGGTGGTCGATAATCTAAGGCTTGTGAAGAGCCTTAGAATGAGTCTTTCACTGTGTACAGAATGATCTGGATTTATATCCATGAGAATAGTTTTATATTTTTTTTGCGAGTGATCCGCAGTACGTCCGCAATGCATTTATTGTAAAAGGAGTAAGTAAGGAGGCTTTGAAGTACATGTTTTCAGCAATTTATGCGTATATTCGTGTATATGAATGCAGAAGGACCCGAGAGCCGTCATCTTAATTAGTTATTTTGATTAATTATTGTTTAGGAATTTGTATAAATAAATTGTGCTCTTCGGGGGGATCGGGTAACGGTCGTTTTGAAAATTCAAACGTGGCGGTACAGGTTTTGAGTGGGCTTGTGGTGGGGGATGTGGGCCCAGTGGTTGAGCGGTCCGACCGCCAGAAAGCGCTAGGATGTCGAGGCCGATGTTGGGAGGGCGCCGCCACCAGTTAGTGGCCACCGGAGCGGCCGCCTTTTTACAACTTGTCCACTTTTCTGTCCCGACCGAGTGCCACTTCTTCGCTTAATATACGAGCTGCGGTTCTGCGGTAGTGCGCCCACACTTTGCCCGACCGGACCTCAGACAGGGAGAGGGAGAGAGAGAGAGAGAGAGGGAGAGAGAGAGAGAGCGAGATGACGTGCCTACAACCCTGATGGATTCCTCCCCCCACGTCATGGTAAATAGAGCCCGGACGGAGGGACAGCACTCGCTTGACGCTTTCGCTATTTAACCGGCCACCGTTCACCGGCGGCCCTCCACTCCGCTTATATAACTGAGCCCTCTTTACTTCTCGCTTCCTGCACCGCTCCCGAGGGACGTTCTGTTAACTGTCACCGGCCCATAATGTACTAACCACGGTGGATGTGTAAAATAACACTATTTAGCTGTAAACAATAGAATATTGTTCTTCAATTATCCCTGGGAGTAACTAGGATTAATAAATTTATAATATTGTTTTATATTAAGGGAGTTCGGAATACCGCTTATGTGGTCTGAGTGGGTTTGTAATACCGTAGATTTGGTGGCTCTCGCTAGTTTGGTCTTCTGCTATAGAGAGAGAAAACTACGATATATTAAGTTAGCTTATTATTATATAGTACGATCCACTCAAGTATCCTCTGATTACATATAATAAAATTAAAATTATCACGATTATATTAGAAGACATATTTTAAATAAGGCCCCTAAATTGCGCTCGGTGTATAATAATAAAATTAGATTAAGACCTAACAAGAGAAGAGAATTGGCACAAATTTAGCTTTAGAAACTAATTCCGATATTATTTTTTGAAACAATAACTTCTAGCTTCATTTGCAGCAAAACTTCGCGAGTTATTTATTTCTATTAAATACGAAGACTTTTTAGAAGAGCTAGGAGCAGAAGTAGGATTCATCTTATTGATAATCTTCCCAACCTTACCTCGACAAAATTACATCTATCTCGTGTTACATTTCTATACTGGGTGCCAAATAAATAATACATTCGCCGACGGTTTTTCAAGTAAAGCGGCTTATGTTTGGATAGATTCGCTCGGCGAAATAACACAAAACGCTTTCTCAACCGCCTTGTGCAAGAGGGAATGAGGCAAGGAGATATGTGCGGCCGACTTTTTAATAACTGCGTTAAGAGTCGAACGCGAACTGCGCAATTCGCTCATGACGCTGGACCCTTACAATGTTCTGGCAAACGGTTTATATTTTGAGGCGAAAATATTTGAAACTCGCCCGTTTCACGGCCGGACGTAGTGTTAGAATAGGCGGGAAATTAGAAATCTGATATTTCACAGAAAAATTGCAGCGGACCCATTCACTGGTTCAAATGGTATACATTTTTCCGTAAGTACCCCTTGAATTAAATCGATTGGGTGACTTGCTAAATAATATCAGTATTCAGCCTTATACCAACCTACAGGCTATTTAGTATGGCGCCTTTCACTTATATAGCGCCAATGCTTTCTTATTTCCAGTTTGTCGTACTATTTGTCCAGTCAGTTAGTAAATGTTCGTACTGATCTGTTCTTTCACAGAAATTTGAAACAAATTTCATTTCATATCGCAAAGTGAATACAACAATAGTCCGGCCGAAGAAGAATATGTTTTATTTTTCAAACTGCACCATGAACCTGCAAACTAGAGAAATTACAATAGATGGTAAAGACTGTCGTACGATTAATAAATTATTTTTCTTAAATTTCCAGCTATTAACGGCCTAAACGTGATCTTTGTACTTTCCGTTTAGTAATATATCTAAACACTACGAATGACTAAAAAGTTTACAATCCGAAATTGCAAAAATCTTAGTGATATTTGCAGGATGCTGAAAGGGTTCTTAATCATTTTCCTTCTGAAGTTTTCCAATGCTCTTTAAGAGTAGTTTTCCCTAAGCCACGTGAGGCGACAAATTCTCGGAATTACGTGCTACCGAGTGCACAGTCATAAACAACCCTTTCACATCTAATTTTTCATTTTTTTTTATTAGTCATAATATAAGACTGAACATTAATTTCAAGGCAGGTATTCATTCCGAATTCTCCGCTCATGATCACTATGGGTTATATGAAAACTTAAAATTCCACAGGCAAATGAACTTTACGGTTTTCTAATCTGTCTGTACAATTGTTGGCAGATTTAATTCTGTACGCGTCGCACGGCCGTAAAACGTTGTGGTCCCGTCTAAAGGTTCTGTCGTAACGGGAGATCTGTCTACTTCTAGGTTCTAGCCGCTGGACAGGTTCTCTAGAGCAATTAAATAGGTTTCTAACAGTATCAGATTGTTAACAGAGGAGGACAATTATTCTAGACGACCTAAAGGCGAACAGCGTCGTCGGTATCATTGCACAGCAAGGTTGCGTGCTCGGTTTCTCATCGGTTGTATAGGAAGTAGTAGGGGATATTAAGCCGTATTTATTACACAGTCTATCGAAGACGATTTCAAGGTAAATTGAATTGGAATACATTTGTATTACTTCCGGATAATAATCGTTGGGTAACAACCGGGAAAACTAGATATTTGACCGTTTCAAGGCATTAATCTAATGAAAAGCAACGTGCATTCTCAAATAGTCTTTAATAGCATGCTGTTACCATTTTAGTATTTGATATACTTTCAAGGAAAAGTTTATTACCTTTGAGAATATATCTTATTTATAATATCTATAATCCTTTAGTAAAGTATATACTTCTGTGAAATATTATATTTTATTCTGGTTAGCTACTAATTAGAGGAAACCAACCCGGGGTTTTCAGGTTCGCTCTGCAGGTCCTTTTTTGACTTGTAGGATCAAAGTCACCAGTGATTTTCACATGGTCGAATTTTCCATCAATTATTTTACTCTTTTACCGTTTTTTAGCCCATATAATATCGATACAGTTAGAGTAGCTTAATCAAACATTTATTAATATTAATGGGCACAAATATAATCTGCAGTACGTGGCGCGGTATAAGTCGATCATCGGATGGGAATGAGATCGCAGAATGTTCGCTTATAATCAAATCGTAGTAGGGAAAGATTCGGACAAGAAAAAAGATAAAAGAAAGAACCATCGCGTTTCCGGAGACTAATGAGACCCTATTGGGTATTGCCGCCGCCGGGACACTCAGTTCAATGAATGGGGACCGCCCTTTCATTATACTCAAATCTGAAATTCTAAATTCCCCCCCATTTAATAATAAATGTATTCCTTATGTTTTCACGTGTGCGTGCATACATGCACACATGTGAAGAGTCAGCGTGGATCAAATTACAGGCTTCGCGTCAATTTCAAACCATTAGTGTAATTCGATCAACGTATAACGGAATAATATATACTATTCGGGAAACAAATTAGCTAGGAGAAACGAATTTAAGGATCGTTCAAATTTCCAATCATGTTGGAGGGATCATTAAATTTATTGGATAATTATTTTAACGCCGGATTCATTCGAAAACCCTCCAGTATTTTAAATGGCATACTATCACAATAGTTGTAACCATTACCATGGGCCTAATGTGATTTCAATTAAAGGCGCTAAATGCCAGCAACAATGGACTATAAGGACTCACTGTTGATCTGTCCAACAGTGTATTATCAAACCGTAATAAACCTCGTTGAGTTACCTAATTTTCTACGCTTGAGTTCGGATCATTGGCATTGTCAATATCAATCCATTCATAATAAGTTTACCTGTTTAAAATCTGAATAAACCCCAACTTATTTCACTTCGATTCCAAGTTATTCCTTATTATTCTTATTATTTAACGTAACTATTATCATTATTAATTTTTTGTGTATAATTTCGAGTGTTTTTTTTTCGAGCGAAGTATAACCCAGTGCCACTGGCCACCCGTTAGAGCGGTAATATATTATAGTCGTGACTAAAAATAAAAACAAGTTATTAGAATCAATACCGGAATGAAGGGCGCTGTTCAAGACGCTCGGATGGCCTCCAGGCTAAATGCTATATGCAGATTTTAAAACTTTAAATCGCGCTAATAGTTCAAAGATAATAACCGCTCATAATGAGCTTGGAAACATCGAATTCGCTACGTTCACTTTGCCAGTTTTACTTTCACCGACTGAAGACTTGAGTATTGCCTTAGTCTCGGGGGCCCCCTCGAGCTCAGTTCGTACACCATTAGTTATTAACCGGGCTTCTGCGACCCCGAAGAATAAACTCTCGACTCGTTATTTTTCTAGGCCGCAATAATTATAATCCCGTTTATTTTACGGCCTACGTGCATAAATGTGCGGTGAATGTTAAGCGAATAGAGTTGTACTGGATACGATACGAAGCGTCAATAAAATCAATGTAAGTAAATTATATCTCGCTATCTTTTACCTCTACTCGCTGATTTGGTCAAATGCTAGACCGGTTGCTTCTTCTTGATGGCTCACTGAGCTACTGACCGAACGGAAAGAGGCCTGATCAGTCTAGCGCAATATAATTTTACACGATTTGAGTAATAGATAGTTTTCTATTGTTAAATTATTCTTTGTTATTATAAAGTTTAAACTCTGGAAAAGATCTCAGTGCTCTAAATGATGTGTTCTGTGACTTTGAAACTTTTATTATGACGTTGGAGAGGCTTGTTTTTTGAAATTCAAATTTGGTCTGGCACCAGTGGTGGGGGAGACGCGAGGAGCGCCGTCTTGTTTGCTGCTTTAATTCGGCTTTAATTGTCTCGATGTCATTTCTAAAAATGTTTGCGCGCATTGCACAGATGCTACGTGACCGGCTCCACCCAGCGGTCGGTGGCTGAAGACCCCTAATTGAGACATATTAGGACGGGTAGGGACCCGATCCGGACCAATTATAAGTGCTCTCCCGTCCAGCGTATTTATTAGCGGCCATCTCCTTGGCACACATTAATAGGCCCAGCAAAACTAGGACGCCCCCATAATTGTTCTCGAAGAAACTCTGCAGGAATCCTTTACCAGGTGACACCTAGACCGATCACGTACTTTTAATAAATGCACGTAGAGATGCAGCACATAATAGACATCGGAACAATGCAATAGAGAATTGTAATATAATAGATAAAAATAGAACTTATTGTCTTTGATCTTTGAACAAATGAGGATCACCATAAATGAAAAAGGAAAACGAATTTCTGAAAGACAATAAAAATCTTGGTTTATACGGAATATATAGTCACATATAGACAAGATTCTAGTTTATATACAAGCGGGGCATTTGTCAACCCTCGCGGTCTAAGTTCCCGAACCGGCCGCCCAGGGCTCGCTAAAGTGCAGATTGGGTACGCTTTTATTTTACAGTTGTAAACCTGTCATCCGGTAGACCAAGGTCTACTGCGTTGTCAAAAATTGACTTTTGAAATTTGGCCAGCGTTTTCGATTGCGCTACGGCGGCAGAAACCAATTACAGTTTAAGAAAAGTTTCCCAAGTCCACAATTTAATCGCTGCTGTCACCGCAATTTGTTTTACGAGCGCGTGGGCTTCTCTTTTGAAGTTCTAGAAATGAATTGGAAAATTTGAAATGGGTCAAGAACGACGATATGGGCGATCATCGACTACATAACAATGGGTGATCATAATCATTCTTTATCGTTCAAGTAGGTTATCTTAAAGTACCGATGACTAAACCCTCCCCGATTAGAGAAACTCAGTATTTTGCCTAATATTTATACTATTTTATTTTCAGTTTCATTTTCTCTTATTTTTCCTTAATTACTAATATTTTACCTATTGGACGTTTTAGTCTATAGAATGTCGAAAGTTCCGGGCATAGAACAACAGGAGAAGAACCGAACCTAATCCCAGTCCATGACATTTACATCCAACCTATTACAACGTTATTTATAGGGGATAGGAATAAAATTGATATTCGTGATCATATCCGCCCGGATTGTGACGTTCATCGTGCGTGTGAAAGTCACTCTGGCAACACATCCGCCATGGCGAATGATGAACCGCGAACGTGCCTAATTTAAACATTACAACTCGTTTCAAATACATCTCTGTTGTTATTCGCGTTGCCAGGACCCGGCTCTGGGGGTTAAACCAGCGAAATTCTATCGATAGAAAAAAAATTCCGCGCTCATCATCATTCGCCCGAATTTCAGTTTAGGCAGCTCTCCGTTAGCAGTACTCAATCACAAATTAATTTCGCCTAATCGACGCCGATTGTGCTCGGAGCTCGGAGGTCGGAAAATTGCGCAGTATCAACAGCCCTAATTAAGCCCAGTATTTATGTGCTTCAACTAAACGGGTATTTCCAGATCCGGCGAAAGGGAAAAAGTACGAAATCACTCTCCGTGTTTGGAGCCGAAGCCCGAGTCCCAATTCCAATCGCTGTCCACACTTACGACAGTTTATTCGGCTCTAAGTAATTCTGAACTATTCTCTTATACCGCGCGTCATTTATTGAGTACTGTAAATTGTGTAAAAAATTTTGTTAACCGAGTTCTATTAAAGAACAGTAGGTTGTTTCAACAATTCCTTTATCGGGCCAGTGTTATGCAGGAGCGCCAGTGTTTTCCAGGTCAATATCTAATATCGTTTAGTCTTTTTGTTGTAACGGTTTTTTAAGCGTTCTTTTTTTGTACATTATAAGATTATGCAATGGGTTCCTGGCTTCGCATATTGGGAAACTTTCGTCGGTATGCGACATTCTAATTTGGTTCAGTGCTGTTTCTTTTCTTCGTGAAATAGGTTTCGGTGATTGTCCACATTTCGGTGCATGATTTTGTACAGTTTATTATTTTTCAAGAAGTATTTTTAAAGGGTTATATGGGGGTCTGCGAGGTTATTAGTAGAAATATCGAATGAGATGACTGTCAATCACCACCATGGACCAAAAAAGGTCCATACTGATATACAGTCATACCTTCGAAGCATTAATTAATTTCTCCGGCTAATTGCGGGGAATTTCTTGGAAAATATTTTTGGCTTTTCATCACTGGCCCACTGCGAGTGGGGTCTTTCTCCGGCTCTAGTTTTCACCGCCGATAATGTTGCATTATTCACGGGGGGAACAACAAATTGTCGGCAATTTGAATGCTAAATTGAAGAGGGGCCGATTACAGGGCGTTTAGCCCACTGCCAGACAAATGCCGCCCCTTCCTGCCGGGTCAATAGGGCCGGTACCAATTTCTATCTTACAAAACAGTAAACGAGATTCCCTCGTATATATCATAATAATAAAATATTATGATAGTTAAATACCCAAAAAATCCGTATTTAGAACCTCAACCTAAAACAATGAATATTTTATTTTCCTGATGATTGATTTAAAAAAAGATATATCCGTATTTACTGTTACGGCCTTATCAGTCGAATAAAACATATAATTGCTTGAATATGACTTGTATCCAAAGAGGACAGAATTAATGTTCGGTTTAGCGTTGAATCGTCCCAATATGTTTGCTTTGTGTGACTGATAAAGCAGGAGTAGGTGATATCGAGAGACCTAATACAGAGCTTCCGTAGTGAATCGAAATATAAAAACATAATATAGCGTGTTCAAACGGTACCTTTAACAAACAGAATTTTTATTCTTTTTTATTTCTCCTCGCGTTTTGTATTAGTTTTAAATATTTCCTCGTATAGAATTCCTGTTGTTTAACAAGGTATATTAATCGCCATGTATTTTTCTATTTCAGGTGAGTGATCCTTTATGCTGACCTTTAATCGGTGCGATGATTCTAGACCTTGATTATGTTGATGAGAGAAGGTAAGGGTAAATTCTATTCGTTTATAAGCTACATTTAAAATAATTTTATTTTTAAGTAAGTGTTGGAGGATATAAATATTGAAGGGGTTTCAGTACACCTTATTGGCTATGCTTTAAGTTTATCTTTTTATTTTTTTTTTATCTCATTTATTGTTACAGTCACAACTACAATTTTTTTTATTGTATCTAGTGACACTGCTCTTACTTGACACTCACTCACTGAACTCTCGAAGGAGAAGCCACCCAGTGATGGTACTCCCGCTCCTGCCCTTACTCAGGTTATAAGGAAATCGCGTGGCCATCTCCGCTTTAGGCGATGCACGGGATTTTCGGGAAGGTGAAGCGAGGAAAGCTGTTGAATTAAGGGATTGGAATGAAGGGATAGTTTGGAATGGAAGGATTTATACCGGGAAGCTGCTAATTCTCTAAAGAATGGGACTTTTAGGTCGTTGTGAATTATTCTGTTAGAGACGTATGGTGGGGCATTGGTAATTTTTCGAAGGATTATGGATTGCAAGGATTGGAGTCTATAAGTTAAGTTTATCTATACATTTATTTCAAATAATGACAAGATGCTTCAAGATCATTCACATTTTTCATAATTGTGGGACTATTTTTCGAAGGTTATCATTTTTAATGTGATTTTATACTTTTCCATTCTCTACGTTACATACGAATCCATGCAGTGTGGTTAATTATTCCATGTTATGTTCACCTGGCCTTCAACATTACAGTCACGTTTGCCAGTATGTCGTATTTGTATGATTGACACGCATTTAATGTTCAAGCTTTCTATCCGATGCGATTTTGTAATAACAAATCCTAGCGGCGGTTACTTGGCCTATATGTAATATTTTTTTTGCCTACTTATTATTTTACAATTAAGATCTTGTCGACAGTTCGAATCACCGACGACCTAGAAATAAAAAAAAAATACTAAACAGTATTTTTTTATTCCTATATTACCGGATAAAGTTATTGGAACATCGAATAGGAGTATTTTGTTAATCCAATCGGTACAGACATTAAATCCAAGTCTCGTTTCCGTAATGACTCTATCTACTTTTTTTCATGGCTTGAAACGATCAACGTTAGTGACTTCAATTGCTCTTGAAGCCATTTCTCATCTCGTCGAATAATAATAATCATCATATTTCCTAGATAATTCTTAGTCAGAACGTAGGATTGGCCTGTTTTTCCAGAACATATTAGTTAGAGAATGATCTACAAGCAGGGACTTTATGCAAGGTCACTTTTTTTTCGATTCATCGATTTGATTCACTGTCTCCTGGTTAAATTTTAGTCTTCAGTGTCCATTTACAGTGTTATCTTCCAATATATCGTACTTGGTAGTATTCCTCTTATTATCATAATTTTAAGTAGTCCTCCATTCATTATAATCACTGGTCATGTCGATTGGAACTTACGCACAGAATGTTAACCTCCCTGACGGGTCCTAATCGAAGCGACAAAATGACGCGTCACGAGAACTTCAGAAAAAGCAGTTCTGAAACTGGGCGTCGCTGAACTCTCCTATATCTTCTGCCGGTTAGATTTATATCCGCTTTGGATAACAGACGCTCGTTATTAATCTCTGATATATCTTTGATTTTAATTTATTTCACCTTCGCATTCCGGATAGGGAAGTTTCTTTTTTGGCGCTCGGAATTTGCATCCCGCTGAATTTAAATCGGGCCGAAACACCTCGGCCTATGAGAAACGTCCGCCACCTTATGAATTATTGGGTAATCCCAGTTTCGAATAATTTATCGGCGCTAAAATATGCCCTCTCTTAATTTTACCGACAATAAAGATCCGCAATCTAATTAATTCACGATTATCGCATTAACGCTCAATTAACAAATCATCTGTTTGTGTTCTTTTTCAACTCGTGTTTCAGTAAAATTTCAGAAGTTATGTTGGGGAATAAGCATGTTTACGTATTATACGTTCACATGATAACAGGTCTCTATAAACATTTTAATAGATCAAATAGTTTTAAATATTTTTTCTTTTTGCAATACCTATACCGATTAAAAATGTACTTAAAAAAAGTTTTCAGATGTTATGTTTTGGATCGTAATATCTAAACCCGTCATTAGGTTAACCCTTAAATGGAACATGTTGGAACCAGTGGTTTTTGTCTTTTGTTTGAGTCGGTCGTGAAATATTCTATCGTGGTTTTTTAGTGCCCCTACTCCTAAGAATTCCTCGCCAATCGGTGTAAATTATTTATGCAGTCCTTGGACACGCAATGACAGAATATATTTTATTTATTCGGACGAAAAAAAAAAGTGTAATTCGGAAAAAATGGTTCACGATAAAACCATTTTTCCGATCGACCCTGGAACGATTTCTGAATAGGCCATCAATTATAATCGCGCTCGGACGTCTATTACCAAAATTCGCGGCGTTTCTAATATTCAATCCCGGAATATTTAGTGTTTCAATATATTCTCAATTCATGTCTATCGTTTTCGGAACTATTTGATTCAGATATTTTCATTATATAGGATTGCATCGTCATGTAATTATTCAATTGCACCTGTTCGCGATATTTACTGTGTGTTTTCCATCCAGGTACATAATATGAACTCCCGCAGCTAATACTCTCGTAATATTCAGAATTTGAGATAGCTGGGTGGGTTAAAATTAATTCTCTGTCCAAATTCCAATATCTTGGTGGGAAGGTTGACTACTGTAAGTATGACTATAGTCTATTTATATATATATCGCACGTCCGATTTGAAACCCCAGTTATTAAATTAAAGCCTTGGAACTAGAATTGGCTCCGGGCGAAATTTCAGAAGAACGCCCACTCAGCTCAGCGAATGCAAGAATATTACCATACGGAATTGGCACTTCTGGTGAATTCATTTGTGGGCTAGAAGGCAAGTGAAAGTTGTACCTTTTATTGTTCGGCCGGACATTGATTTAGGTGGACTGAATTATTGCATTCTCCTTATATCCGTTGTTTATAATCCAGGATGTACACTCCAATTCATGAATCATCATCAAAAATACCTCTGTTGAACGTAGCAAGTGGCCTAGAATGCGTAGAAATAAATTAGGATTTGTTTTTTGAACAAATACTATTTGTCGCCTGGAATCGAAATTCGGGTTCTCCAGAAATGTTAATGTCAGATCCGAATTGAAATTCTCATTTATTTTTCAATGACCCTTTTTTAGTTTCGTTATCAGTATAAAGCACAATTCTGTCATAGCGATTAGTAACTTTTGTTAATTAACATTATATTATAATGGAAAGCTCCGCCGAAGCCACTCCACGATAATGAGCTAGGACGAAAGATCGAAGGAAAAAAAAGAAATAGAATTATTAAAACGCCTCGAGACGGGAGCCTTTTAGTTGAGTGGAGTTTTCAATAAAAGCTATTAATCCCCTTATCTCTGAATCACAAGTGATCTCACCTGCAGTGACTAATACGACAAAATTAAATTTCGATTCGGGTTGGCCTTACTGTGCCAAGGTTAGAAATATTGGCTTTTGAATAAGGTTTCTCAATACGAATTAATAAATCATGGTTTTCAGTCAATTCAATATTCTGTCGATATGACTGTATAATGATGTTTTTTATATTTCACAAAATTTAACTTTTGTTTGTTATGTATATCCTTTATTTTTATTCCTATATTATAGCATTTAGTCAGCCTTAAGCATAATGTCTTAAGAATTAGTCGAGTATAACTGAATGTTCACAAATTCAAAAAAACCATATTTTGAAATAATTTCTAGATTGCCATGTTATCACGGTAAATTAAATTCATCTATAATTTTAGTACGTATTTGAGCTGAAAAACATTTCACTATATTATTTGTACAGTTATTGATTAGAATAATCAAAATATATTACCGCGTAAATGAATTACATTATTGAGAGGAATCTACTGGAGACCACGAGGGATATTTGTTTTTCTCTGAATAGTTGCGTGGCATCGGGTGGAAATGCGGAAAACACATCGGCGGGAACAACCTACAGAAAATATTAAAATTGGAAATATTTCAAATTTCAACGCCGCATATTTGAACCTGACATTTGACGGAGACTAACAGTATCCTGGACCCTGAGTTTTCGGAATGCAAGCAGGAAGTCCAGTTAAATGTCGGTCCCATTACCGCGGCGCAAGCAATAATAATTGGTTTAATTATACGCCTCTAATTATTTAAATAACTTAATAGTGCTCGGCGGAACGAAATCAGCTGTTTATCCCGGAGGATTCGTTAATAATCTCTCGCCTTAACGAGGGATAAGGAGGCGTGTCAGACGACTTCGCGGAGTGGACCGGGCCAGTGGGCGCGCGCTCTCCTTCTCCTTAGCTATGCGACAATTGGGGCCAATTTCAGGAAATTATAAAATATTAAGATGACTCGCCGCCTTTAACGGTTTAAATACCGTTAAGGTGTCCGCCCGCCTTCTTTAAGCGCCATAGCCGGGCCAATCGGCAAAATACGATAAATTCTCGCCAACCGAATTATCGTGAAAATTTCACATACTCGGGACTATCTTCAGTTCTATATACTAAACATTATTTACTTAAAATTACCAGTATTATCTAGGAGCACTGCTTAGGCCCACATTTCCTATTGATGTATGAAACGGAGGTAAAAACCACTAATATTTTATATTGTATACGTATGACTATATATTTCAATTTTTTCCTCTAACCATATTCTAAAAAATTTCCAGCTCTCGATAAGAGAAATACTCCGACACCCAAAATCTTGAGTCTGCTCACGCACGAGTGATTGAAGATCGTAATTTACTAATATTTAATACCCGTCGTCACAGAAAAACGATAATCGATTCCTTATTTTATTCCAACTTAAAAAATCGGATCGATTTTATTCCTTTTCATTTACTTATGTATATATTTTTTATTACTAGAAAGGATATCGTAATTACAGTTATACTGCTACGTCGTGAATACTGTTCTAGAATATTAATGTTGTATTTAATTTTCAGTTTCAAAGCCTGTTGAAATATTGACAGGGATATGCGGGATCGCGTGCAAAAGGAGTACACGGGAAGTAATGCATTTACATGTTACTTTGGCCCGTTGAACAATGTCGGAAATTAATACTGCGGATAGGGATCGCATTTAGAACGCAAACCAATTAGTCCGCGTTCCTAAATGACTGGCGCTATAAAATGACGTCAATTTCGTGTCGCGAATTCTCTTCACAGGCCGTACTCGGTCCGGTTGTCGGACTTGTGCGGCATCTTGGAAAAATCCCACAGTAGACGCTTAAAACTACAACGTATCAGGTACCTCTTCATAGGTGAATTGCCGGTCATAAATGTCGATCCTACCTTTGCACTTAAAATGACGTTGCTGGCTGCGGTAATGTCTTCGGTAACATAAAGTTAGCGCATGTTATATTTTACAATGCGCAGTATTACACAAGAATTTGCTTGTGGGCGATTCCACCAGGCTAGGAATAACTGGAAAGCATTTATACGAATTTAATTGTTTACAAATAAATATTTATTCTAATTAACAGAAATGATCTAATGCATAGTATCACAGCTAGGGGACTGATTAATAGTATAATAAAAGCTATTATATAAACAGAATATGTCGGTATGGAATATCAGCGAGGGGGGATTATTAATTATTGTATTTTTGTATTGTTTCTTAGTCAAAATAATGTTATTTGTGCACGCCTTCCTGTCTTGTTATATACAATGCCGTATAATATACCGCTCAAATTTATATTTACAAGGAGGTATAGTAGCGAGAATTCATTCGGCGTAAAAAGAGGGTTATTAAGATGGAAACGACACGCTAATATACTCCATTTAGGGGCACAGCATTTCTCATCTGGGCTTCGTATCTTTCCCATCGACCGTTGTCGGAGGCGGCCAATGTCGCGAAAGGAGTGTATATCGTGTGGGGGCCGAGATAGGGGCGTCATGGAAACACAGAACAATTTCGCTTCACCTAATCTTAGTAATGGGTTTCGACAAGACACTGACCCGGTTCGTTAAACGCTCGCGTGGATAACCGAGCGACACGTCACCCTTCTAGGTCCAATCGCACGCACCTCTCCCTCTCTCTCTCTCTCTCTCTCTCTGCTGGGGTAAATAAATACTGCAATATTTCCTGTTATTCCAATGTTTTCCTTATATATCAGCAGCGCCTTTCCCTAAATTATCAGGAATTTATCTCAAGGTTTTACCGTGTACGTCATATTCGTGGATTATATTTCTCGTTTTTTAATTGTCATAATTTGAGATTTATTTAGTGACTCGATAGGTTGGCGTACGGAGTAAAAACCCCGTATGGGATATGTCGTGGAAATTCCTTCATTATTGCTCGAAGTCATGCATTTGATTAAGTTCTCAGTGTTTCGACAGAAGTCCGAGCATAAGCCACCTCTGCCCAGGCGCGTCTACTCCGGGGCGGACAAAATAGGCGTTTTAATATCCTTAAAAGTTTTTTAGTCGCGACAATAAACGCGGCGGTGGTGTCGGGGATGGGGTAAAGTGGACGGCCCGCCTACCTGTCTACCCCAGCCCGATAATCACTGTAATTAGCCCTGCTACTTGAAAGGCAGCCACCCCGTCACGCACAACTCTCTCTCTCTCTCTCCCACCGATATACACACACCCGATATTCCCATATTTATTCCCCTAATAGCTTCCCTTTTCACGGAAAAGCCCGAGTAATAAATTATTTAATTTAAACCCCGAGTGTGTCCTGAAGGAGGTACACAGAAATACCGGTAAGGACTCAGCAGTGATTTATTTTCATTGCCGCCAGAAACCTGCCGATTCTCGGTCTGGACCTACAGGGAAAGGAAATATACTGGATGGACTTTTACACTCGAAGATTCCCGCATCGAAATATCTCATTATAAGGGAGATATTAAGATGCGTTTGGTCGTAGAATTTAAAATCTCTAAATACGATTTATTGAACTTTATGATACAGTCTATAAGAAGCAGTAAATATTAATTTGTTATTGCGCTTTATTTACCGAAACATAATATTGAAATTTAAAAACAAAGAATTTTTATTATTTCTAGAAATACTTTCGTCCAAAAAATTCTTGGTTAGTTGGATTAGAGTTAGTTATTATCTTTTGAGTGAACTGGACGGAAGTCTGGGCGAACGTTAGTTAACGCCGGAGTGCGATAAGAAGTTGTGTCATAAACTCGTTCAACCTTTCACCCCGAGCACTCCAGTCAATCCACGAACAGATATTTGGCTCGTTTCGCTCCAGTAAGAGGAGCGTGTACAATATTTTCCACCGCCCAGTTCTCTCTGAACCTTTTTACTTAAAGTAATAATTATATTATTACGCTTCAGTCTAATATTTACCCAGAAACAAATACATTTCACTGACATAAATACTATTCAGAAAAATAAATTAGCCACTGGATAGAACTGTTAAATATTATAGTAGTACAGTTGATATTATTATTTCATCGCTAATTAATAACTTTACGACATTTCCTTACATAGAGTTAGTTTGTCGGGCACTAATAGAGATATAAGTTAGTTCACAGACAGCATCGAAATTAACTAATGGAAGACTAATTTGTATGTGAAATTGGACCGCCGGGTCGGTGAACGTCGCCCGGATCGGGTTTATACTCGAGTCGAACTTTCAGCGAAATTAATGGCCGGGACTGCCTGGGTGTCCCTCTCGGTCTGTCCGAAGGTAATTGATGCTTAGACACGAGCGAATTTACATTTTAATCACGTCCTCCGGCGAGGCCGATTTCTAAATTGCTGTGAAATTCTAAATCCGTGAAAATTGTAGGGTGAGGTCATATAAGATATATAAGACGTCGAAAAATAGGCGTTTCGGCACAATTATTTATAAGCGGAGCCCCTTTCCCCCCCCCCACGCAGTATGCTCATTACTCTCTTCTGCTTCCAATTACGTTCTTCCTTTATCCTTTAATGGTCCGTTTGAATAGTAATTGTATCCCGACGAGTTCCGCATGCGACGACGCCGGGCGTCTTGGTCTGGTCAAATAAGTAATTTTCCGAAAACGGTACTGGACTCACTTATGCAATTAGCCGGGCGGTGTAATTGGAAGCGGCCACCAGCCTGCCCCTTTTAAGGAACCTATTTTAGTCATACATCCTTCGCATTCCTCCTTCGGGGTGGCCGTTACAGTTTCGAAAGTAAGGGGCCTTCCGGAGTCCACGGCGGACCACCGTATGAAGTGAACCACAATTACCACGGGACAGTACCATCATTTACATTTTATTAACACATTATTACAGATCATAATTATCTGATTGCAATGAAAATGTTTAAACTATTCGGCACATTAGGCACCTCGCTAATTTACTGACCTAGATGATATTCCGAATTCTTTCTGACCCCTGTAAAGGCATCGAATAATAATCTATATATATTAATGTCGGTGGAGTGAGCAAAATAGATCTTTTTTACTGAATATTTTATAATAATGAGGAATGAAATCTAGTGAATATTTATCGAGACTGAAAATAGAACCCAACGTTTACTTTTTAAGGAATACCTTTTTGGGGGTTGAAATTTTGAAAGTGGCGCGCTTCCCTTGGGGTCTACGCCGTAGGGGTTGGTGGTTATGCCGGTAGGTTCGCCGCTGGGGTTGTGCTAGGTCGGGTCCTCGGGTTGGGACAGGTCAGAAAGACAACAACCTTAGCCGTTTTCCCCCAGACTCCTTACAGACGCTGCCGCCCCCGCCGTCACCCCCCCCCCCTCCTACTTCTGCATTCTTCACACAACACACACACGCCCCCGCCTCCGTCTCCGCCTCCGCCCCCGATCTACACACAAACTCACCACCCCTTTCCCGGTGGCGCACTTGACACTGATTTCCTTTCCTCTGCCTCCCTGACCGGGAATTGGTTCTCTCTGTCACTTCATTCTTGAACTTTTGAATGACACCCCCTCTCTTAGAGCAATCTGATATTTTATTTACATCCCATTTATCTTATTTGTCTTTTCCTGGAAACTATAAATATAATCGGAGAAATTAATTCCAAAATAATGTATATTCAATTTTGCGATCCGTACATATTCAATCTTTATTTTCTATTTGGTTGGAATTTATTTAGTTAAAATTATCCAATATAATGTTTAAACGGAAGTAGCTGTGAGTATGCGAGTGATGTACGATAATTCGTTGATAAGAATTTATAAATGAATGTTTACAAAATTGATATCAAATAAATATCGTTAGAAAAATTGGATTACCGCCGTACGCACTATGGTCTTTCAGTGACTTAATCTTAATTGCGCTATATTTAATTCTGGCTTTTTATCTGGCTACGTTTGGGTTTTTCCAAACCGGTTCCTGTACGATTATGCGCCGAAAAACATTTGTCGAGGGCAACATTTTATCGGCCCATTGACAATCTTCGATATATAAATCGTTGAGTGCAATATTTACGAACACTTTTGCAATGATTACCAAACACGTTTCACCGCTGTTAGCCGGCTCGGTTTAATTGATTTACGTTTTATACCCAACAATCGGTTCGTAAACCTTGGTACCAGATGTTTTGACAGTGAAAATGACTCGTTTTAAGCGTACTATTAACCCGTGTAAATCACCGAAACACTTGGACGAAAATAACTTGGAATATTTCAGTTTAATCGGAAAATCTGGTGTTTGAATCCTCTTGACGTCTTTCATTAATGAAACAATCTCATTTTTTATGTCTGAAATGTTTCCACCTAGTGACTTGTATGGGAAGTGGTATTGCTTTTCATATATATTTATGACAGTAGTACTTCAACCGGTTCCTATGTTTCCTGCCCCTGGGGTTATTGCCCACTAGCCGAAATGAATTTTCGGCTTTGAAAAAGGTTTCTTTTGAAACAACTTTCTGCTTAAAAATCAAAACGTCGGGGGGCCGTTTGGGTGCGCTCCCCCGCACATTGTTACCAGCCGTCCCCCTCGCCACTCTTTAATATCCTTCACCCCCTCCCCTCGTACCCGCTCCGGTAACGCTCTTTAATTTGAAGTGCTCGGTTTGAATTTTAATCAGCCGCTTCGGAACGAAAAAAAAGCGAGTAAATATCTAACTAGAATAAGACCGGCTTTTATCGTGTCCGAATTTCTGAGGGGGTTGGGGTTGGGGCGGCCCGTGGGGCAGGGGGCGGTAATTACTGGGGGATGACGCTCGGCCCGGCATCGAGTTTTATTTTTTTTTATCTGGCTTTGAAAATCTAAACGAAGCGATGCCCACGTGCCGCACCTCCACCGCCGCTTAACTCAGATCGGACTACCCGATGGGACAATTTCCTGTCTTCCCTGTACCACCTCCCCCTTCAATTTGTTCCCTACTTTTTTAGAAACACCAACGATAGATCATTCCTTTACCTAGTTGTCGCACCAACTCGGGAATATCGTAGGTCTCGTTTAGACAATGCTATTTTCCTAAAACCACTCCCCAGAAGAGAAAATGCATGTTTCCCTTCCATATTCAGTGTATCCGGAGAGAACCCATTTTTAGATTTAAACCTTATTGTTGCGAGTTACAAATTAGACTAAACTCTAGAACTTATTGGCACAACGAGTATTTCGTTTATGTACGTCGCGCTGATCCGAATAAATCGGTAAAAGTTAGTGAGGAAATGATACGTAATAAATGTATGTCAGTCACAAATTTGCCTGGATCATCTCATGTAAAACAAATAGCCCAGATACTGTCGCACATATACGGTTTAGTATGAGTTTAGTCTATTAGAGGTCTATTTCAGGCCAGATATCGTGAAAGATAGATTTTCTGGCACAATTGATAGCAACTTCCAGCGAGTCGGGCGAAATTAGAGATTATTGTGGAAGAATTAGAGCGATTGGGAAGATTTCTAAAACTATCAGGTTCGATAGCGGTCCGTCGTGAAATTTGTAAGTGGTATTTTGTAGCCAGGATCCGGCAGTGTAAATAACTGGGATGATGCAGATAAGGGGGCCGTGGGGCGGCGAGGTAGGGGAAGTGTCAAAGCGGCGGAGGGGGTGGGGGCGTCGGGCGGCCGGCCGGCGGGGGCGGGGGGGCGCCCAGGGGTGGTGGGGGCTAAATGAAGCATCGGCTTATAAAAAACAGCGCAGGAATTTTTTTATCGATCTTTTTTGCCCGACGCTTAGCGTCGGCCGGACGCCTAGTGGCATCTAGCGGGAACGGACAGAAACTCTGGCGGCCACTGCAGGAAAAAAAGCGTACAGGGAGTTTTTCTCTTTTCTTTCGCTCGCTCGGGCAACGTTTTTCACGAGTGAATTAGAAGGGGAAGCGGAGAGAGAGAAGAAGTGAAAGAGAGAGAGAGTGATTGCAAAGAGCGGCCGGCGAGTAGGCAGGGGCAGCAGTGGAGAGGCGGCACTCGTAGTGGGGGCCGCGAGAGTGTGTAGCAGGCGTGTAGGTGTGTGAGTGAGTGAGTGAGTGTGAGCGAGAGGGAGAGAGTGTGTGTGAGGGAGGGAGGGAGGGAGGGAGGGAAGCAGAGAGAGAGAGATAGAGGGGCAGGCGGAGGCGGAGGCGGAGGCGGAGGCGGGGGCGGAGGCGGTGGCGGCGGCCCTCCTGGCGAGCACAACAATGCCACGTGTTGGCCGCCCTCAGTGACCGGGCGACCGGCTCTCAGACAGACACAGAGCGCGGGCGGTACTCGCCGAGGTATGCGATACGGTTCTTCGGCCGCGGGTCCACCATTGCTCGGTTGCCACCACTACCGTCACCACCACCACAGCCGCCGCCACCACCACCACCACCACCTCCACCACCACCACCACCGCCGCCAACAGCACCACTGGCGCGCTAACGCTATCGTCGGCGGTCACGTCGGCCACGCCAGTCTACCGTGTCCGATAGCGCTACTCGTCTACCGGTGCCATTGTCAGCAGCGTCACTTCCCGGCGATATATCGGCGGTCTGGAGAGGAGTCTGTGTTGTCCGCGATAACGGCCCCCAGTAAGTACTGCCCGGATAGGCGCGGGAGCGGTGAGTGAGGAGCTCCTCCCCCCTATCGTCGTTGAACTGTGTGCGAGTGACTAGCGACTGGGTCACGTGTTCCCGCAGTGTGCCGCCCCGCCACCGCCCCCGTCTCAAGACGTTACCGCCTCCCTTGCACAACCTATCGATACCGACTCGATACCGCGCTTCGCCTCGAGCACGGATATCGAGAGTTTTCGATTAACGGTCGCGTCGCCCGCCGGTAATGAGTAGGTATTATGTTCGGTTAACGATCTGTGCGACGAGAGACCGCGTTATCGCTAGCCGGCCAGATAAGGCGATGTGCTCTAACCGCTCTCCTATTTGTGAATGTCCTCAGTGACCGCTTTAATCTTAGCCATGTGCTCCGTCCGTTACTGGATTTCACGCTAAGAAATTCTAGTTCTCTGTTCGCCAAGTGTGAACGCCGATTTGGATAGAACTCTGTGAACTTTTGGATTATTTAAAATCCTGGAACATAACTGGGTGAGTTTGAGGAATAATTTATGATTGGTCCCCTCTTGTTTATCCCGACTTTACTCTATCCGTTTTTAACGTTTTATTTCTGTCCTTTCGATTAGCAGTTTACCGCTTTTATATTTGAATCATGGCTATGAGTAATAAATACCTTAATCCCCTGAATTCCCAATTGGTAATATTCGTTTAAATGTGTACGTCTCATTGCATAACTGCATGACGCTTGAATGTTGTTTTACCGTTTGATTCCTCCGGGTACTTATACTACTTCCTTTATTAACAGGATATCGGGGTCCTATACCCGTTAATATCATCTTTTTAGTGCTAATCAGGTCCATAGGATTGATTTGAAGATTAGATTATTCAATAATTAA
This sequence comes from Lethocerus indicus, assembly GCA_019843655.1. NCBI lineage: Eukaryota > Metazoa > Arthropoda > Insecta > Hemiptera > Belostomatidae > Lethocerus > Lethocerus indicus. Next base: position 15,956,282 of record JACDQD010000006.1, on the reverse strand, counting down.
CAATGAATTAGTAGTAGCTGGAATTATCTATCAGGAAACTATTCCAACAATAATATTGTTATGCAATGATTTATGTTCTTATGTTATCTATAATACTATTATAATACGGGTAAAACTAAATTGCAAATTCAATATAAAATTGAATGTTACATTAATAAATCCTTTCTTTTAAATGCTATATGTATCTCTCTGGTACGACATACAATTTACAAATTAGTCCTCAAGAACGAATTAAATTTACTCATATTGAAAAAGTGATAATCCTTCCTAGTGATTCAGTTTCAGCGGTCATCACTTCAGTATCTTTAGTGTGTTTAATAATCCTGAACTGTTGGAGCGCAATAGTATTGACGAGACTCGAGTTTGCGAAACTACCCGCCAAAATGCCTGCACCCAGTGATCTTCCTCAGAGTTTGTTCCGCCTTTATTCAATAATTTGCAAATTGCATAAACCACGATCATCTTTGAATATTGATAACGTTCTCTTGGGATATAATATAAAATGATCTATTTATTCTCATTCGGCGTGTTCGAACCAGCGGAGTTCGAAGGGACACCCGGAGTGGACCGATGCTTTTTGATCTTCCCGGTAAAATCAAACTACTTCCTGCCGGTCGGTTTGACCTTAAAGGTTGTGAGACTTGGGGGGAGGGGTCAAAGGGGCTGCGATTAATCGGATACGACGGTGTTTCCGGCGGGATCAATTCCGGTAGAACTGATCGGTTCACGGAGGTTAGTGGACGGCGTTTACATTCGATTGTGTCCGGTCAACTGGCCTGCGGTCGACAGAGGAAGAGAGAGAGAGAGAGAGAGAGAGAGAGAGAGAGAGAGAGAGAGAGAGAGAGAGAGAGAGGGAGGGAGGGAGGAGAGAGAGAGAGGGTGACGGAGAGAGAGATTTCCAACTTTCTAGCGGTGGGCACCCAAGCTTTCTGTCGTTTTCTTATAAATATTCGGTTCCACGTTTTCCAGAAAAAGAAACTTCCGGCATTATCCCGGGCAATAGTTTCAGTTAGAAACCGCGTCGACCGTTAGGCGGTAACAGTACTGTTTTTCTTTATTGGTAACACTGATTTCTACGACCGCCTCACAATTAACCGAATTTTTGCGAGGAATAACTTTTCACTCGTCGGTGAAACTCTGTAAACAGAAAATAATATTAATACATATCATAAAATGAATAATGAGTCAGAATGTTGGTGTAACCTCTCCTTTTGGTGATACCCAACGGTTGCATTAAAATCGTCATTCTTCGTATCCTCGAAGTTACCATAGTAGTTGGATCGAGTGTCTCTAAATCGTTGTCGAGGCCTCTACATTCGTTCGCTTAAGAAGGATGCAGATTTTATAAAGCAACAAAAAACAAGTATACGATGTGCTGATACGAATGTGGTTGGCTTCAGCGTTGGCGCTGTCAGAGTGTTGTGCAGGAAGGGCTGGCCACGCGAGAGCGTCACACACCGCTGTTGCAGTACACCGAGAAACAAGTCAAATAACAGCCTTTTTATGCATAATACGTACACGCGTTTTCCCAACAAATGTAAGCGTTCAACACGGCATTACAGATTAGCGCCGTGTCGCAGAATCGCGTTTTCGTTATGTCGCCGGACGCTAACCGAACTCGCTCTGTCACAAGTCTGCCATTATTTCCCAGCGAGAGAAAAAAATTATCGGCCAATTAATTCAGAATTTACTGCGCGGAGAGAGCATTGTATTTTCACGGGACATTAGTTAATTTAATACCTTCCCTCTCTTATTTCTTCCAGAATGGTTCAATGTCCCTGGCTAAGTTTCGTTAAGATTTAGAACCTGAATTTCTCTGATCATCGGCCATTAGAATGTTTTTCGTATACACACAGGTACTAGAGCATTTGGGCTGATCTCATGTTACCTGATACTGCGGATATAAGTTAAGTTCACTGATTTACATTCGGAAATTGTGAATGCGAAACCTAGTCTGGTTGACAGACAGTAACCGACAACTTTCGAAATACAACTGATGTGTTAAACCGTAAGAACTGTTTTTAATATTTCAGCGCCTAATTAGTTTCGTCGCACATTTATCGAGTAATTCGGTGTCCTTCGTGTTCGGGGCCTATGAAGTTTGCATGTTTGCATAAACAGTTTCAGATTGCCGTCAACAGAAATTTCGGCTATGAAATGTTTCCGCAATGGACGGCGTCCCGGATTTCCTCCTGGACACGATCGCTAAGGGGCCGAACGTCCCGCCGGCAGCCGAGATATGCTAAATATCCACGAACGTTACCGTTTTACGACCCGTAAATCCCCCCCCCCACCACGGAGGGAAAAAATAAAATGTCCGAAGAAGGGGGAGAATTTTTCTGGATTTACAGGCGCCGAATGACCCGAAGGCGAATGCCGAAAGACAAATAAAATGCCCTAGTTTAATAGCCCTTATTAGATTGAAACTGCATACTTTTTCTTTGTTACTCTGCGTTCCAAACGGACGTTCATTTATCACAAAAAAAATTTCTGCTAGCCGCTGAAGACTTCTTGAACCAATATTGAAATTCAAAATTACCAAAAAGGGAATTTATTATTAAATAAATAACAACAGAAATAATACTTTGTACGGTTTATAATTCGAGATTGTTTGCTAGTTTGGTTCAATTCGAAGTGGAATTATCTCAAAAAAATTTGTTAAAACTATCTGAGTTGAGGAAAACTGTTAGTATTTTAAAGTATTACGAAGCCCACGACCGCTTGAAATATCATAATTCTTGCAGTTTCTGCCACCAATTTGGTCTTAAGTTTAAAATTTGATGGACGCGGTCTTTCACGATACGAATTCAGTTCGAAGATGAACTCCTAAGAGAATCTACGCACATGGATATATTATGAAAACAATAAAACGATCCGAAATCAATAAGAGGGAGTTCAGTATCGAGTGAGAATACAATTTAACAATAAACATCTGTCAAATGACTTATGTACATATCACAAGTACGCAGATAACAAAATCGACACTTTGAATAATGTGGGTTTGTTTATCCTGAAAATTTTTAGACGGCTCGGTTTTATCACATTCAGAACATTATTGAACTCTATCTATAACCTTGTAAATTTTTATCGTATCGGCGTGTTCAAACGAAATAATAATCTGGACAGATTGTTTTAATCAAAGGCCTCTATATTTATTTAATTAGTCCAAACTCGTTCTTCATTTATATTTTTCATCTAGACCGATATTTACTGTCTTATGGAAGCCAGTTCAGTGTCGATAAACTGAAATAATTTTGTGTCCCTACGATAGACACATCTTCAATCGTGTTCGCTCAGAACACTGTCGGTGGCCAATGATATATACAAAGAAGGGACAGAACCATCCCATATATTCCTGAATCATAAAAATCCATTCACCTTAACTGACGATAATAATTTGGTACAATATATTATTTGAACATTTATATAGGGCGATATGAAATTCTTTTAATATGGCGATTAATTCACACCGCCAATTCTAGAATAAACGATAAACTATTTTTTATTTGCTGATTTATGAAATAGGAGAAACTGAACAAAACCAGACGGGAGGTACGCCTGAAATATAATTTAAGAGCTCGATATCGGCGGATCGCTAAAATCTCACGGCTTTGGCCAACGATTCCCTCGGGTCGTTTTCCGTTCGTTACATTATTTTTTTTTGGTCCGCTATCGTTCCCCCGAGAAAACTCCGGACATGCAAAGAACTGATTTCGTTGAACGGCCTTTATGCATAACATTGGGTGGGAACCGCTTAGTCGCCGGCTTAAGAGCCGGTTCTATACCGGAATTATTTATTAATGAGGAAAAATCGGGTGGGGGAAATCCGGTATCGTTGTTCCCTTTCCTTCACTTTCAGAAAAAAAAACAACGAAACAAAACAAGAAAACCGGGATTACTATTCGGAATATTAGAATAGTTCGGGACGTTCTCGGTGTTCGATTCGGACTTGTAAAAAGTAAATTTATTACTGCAGATAGGCCTGAGGTGATAAGGCACGTTCCCCGGATGTCGTGGAATTCTGGATTTGGCCAAGTGTCGAAAGGAAATTGAAAGGGGACGATAGCGATAACGTTACGGCGGTTGGGGAACATTGGGAAATTATTGGTGATAATAAGCACTGTGGATACTTAACTGGCTTAACGGGATTCTACTTCCTCTTTCCTCACATTACATACAGTCATATGTGAGTTTGGCATATCCAGGATCACTATCAAAATGATTCGAACCTTTATGACTTTTATTAATTTCGTTCTGTGATGTATTAATTTTTTTTATATTAGAAAGGAGTACGGAATAATAATTGTATATTGGCATTTGAAGTAAATCATAATTAATAAGATGAAATCCATTGTTCGACAAAACCACAGGATGATCAATTTTATAAATGCCATTAATAGAATAAATAAATAAACAGTAACGTAACTGATAATACCAGTAAGATACATCTCTTTTCCTGGTTTAGTCCCATTTCTTCCCTTTTAAAAAATACTAATTTGTGAACTTTCTCAATTTTTTGCAAATGAAAATGTATCCATTGCAAAGTCCATTCAAAACAAAATATCGAAGTATTGTTTTTTTGTAATAGTTTTAACGATACTGATTCGTAAGAACTATTTTAAAACATCGAAAATGAATTGTTTAATTAATGTTCTTTCGTGCTATTTTTTGCTGTACCGAAATTTAAAATGTGGCGGAACACATAAAATGGGTATGAATTAGGTGTAGTCATAACCGAAATGGGGGGCCCGCAGCGGGAGCCCTACACAAATCCTGGTGGGGTGAAGAGTAATTAACTGTTAATATTTTATCCAGCCGCTTGGAGCCCTTCCAAGGTGTCCTATTCACCGCCGACTTGAGAGCCCGTTGAATATGTACCTAGCCTCGGGACAACGTCAAGAACGTGTCATAAAATACGAATTTGAAGATAAGTAATAATCCTTCTTAGTGTACCTCGTCCATCGTTTTCAGATTACAGTTTCAGTATTAGTAGAATGTAAACTATTAATAAAAGTCTCACAGCCTCGGAATCGTAAGCTCTCAAGTATTGCTTTTATATCCACGGGGGTTTGGAATATCTTCGCGCCAGTGATTCTCTCAGCACTATCAGCTCAGTTACTGTCCGTTGTTGGAATATGATAATTCCTAATAAAATCGTTAGGCAGTATTTGCAATTAGTCGAAATATCGACTAATATTCACCTCCCATTTAATTAAATAATCGCAATACATTCATGATTCATTATGATGTTTATTTATAATGTTAGGAGAAATTATAACATTCGGTGACCGCATTGCGACATCTAGACACGATATAGTGGGAAAAGTTTGACGTTAGCCAGCTTTTATGTATTGATTCAGTCATCTCGATCCATCACCGGTTACGGTTATTATATAAGGCTTTGCTGCTCAAAAGGACGACCGTTAAAATCTGCCCAGTATATTGTCAGCAAAAGCCGTACTCCCGTTATGGCCCGCCCGAGGATCAGCAACGCTTCAAAATGCTCGTTACTTTGCATTATTCGGACCCAAAGTTATAGATCAAATTTTACTTTGTATATTTATTTAAATCAGTCTATGCTGTTAAACATGGATGGACCGGTGTGTGTGTTTTGGTGACGTTTAGCGATTATTTTAGTTGATTAATGGATAATTATCAACTTCTTGAACAATTGAGGTAATAAAAATATTTTCTGATAAAACAGTTTTGAAAACGACTGTTAACTCTGATATTTAAAAATTAATAAAACAATACCACAAAATTTGCGTTGACAAACATTTATAATAGGAAATACCAAATATGTACACTTTGGTATGAATTTTTGAATTATGGAATATTTCAATATTGAATATCCGGTATTATTTTGTGAAATAGCCAACTAAACATTCTGCAGTTTATCAAAAACTAGTACGAAAACCATGTATTACATATGAAACGGTGTAATAAAAATAAGGAGAATGGTTTTTACTGAGGCTAAAACACAGAACGTGCACAAGATTTAGCGAAACCCGGGCCTATTGGACGGCCCTTCCTCCCCGTGAATGGAGGTTCCCGACGGAGAGCTTTGTCCAGGTGGACGGGCGAGTGAGAGTCCTTCACGTCTTGAGGACACGGAGCCGGAGGAGAAGAAGAAGAAGAAGAATTGGAAGGACGGGGGCGCGGAGCATAGTCACGCATGTAGCCCGATTACACGGATTATCGCAGCGTTCCCCTTCCCCCCCCCGCTGGACACGCACACTCCCGCTCCCATTGTGAACTCCCGCCGGTCCCGACATGTCCGACATACGCCTATAGGCCAGTCAACTAATGACTAATGGCCTTCTGGAGAAACACCCTGAGGTTATGAATGGGTCGCTGCCACACATCGGCCAAGTAGACTGTCTTTGCAGTCTCCAATTCGAGCCTTTCTAGACATTTTTACTCTCATTTTACTCTCATCTCAATATTTTACATGTAGCACTAGTTTTTCGTGGCATATGTATGTTTGATTAGAATCGTATTTATCCTTTAATTAGTTACTTGAAGATAGAATCACTGATGATCGAATTCAGATCGAAGGAGGCCCAATATCCCCATAAATATATGTGGTTTCCCGCCACAGAACTAAACTTTGATATTCCCTTAATAAGACTCTAGATAAAACTAACATCATTAATAATTGCGTTCACCTTATTCTTCCCAGGTTCGGTGGCCTTCCTGTTTAAATATTTACAGGGACTTTTACATATTCTATTTTTTCTTCCTATTATACAACTCTTAGTTGAACACCTGTTCCCTGGGCGCGTTCTCCATGCTCGACGCCCGGGATTGAGCGTTACTAACGCCGCATTTCACTGTTTCACCGGTGGCTATTGTGAGGGGCCGGTCCCTCACAAGTGTTCGAGTGAGCCTGCCGCTGTGAGTCGGATCTCGGCGCGGTACAAATCAATTGGGCGACGTGGTGCCCCCCCCCCGCGGGAACCTATCCGAGAACAAACACCCCAATGGACCCTTTTCAAAATCACTGCACCTGATACTGCTAGTCCGGCCAATTCCGGGTGCCAGACTCTGCTTCGTTCCGAAGGGAAAACCTACTTAGTCTTTACCCACTCGTGAGAGCCAAGCTGCAACTTAAATATACGTAATACCCCCACGTATTAATAATATCCATTAATCGGAATAATTGACCTTCGTGTCTCCCCCCAGAAAGTATGGAAATTCTTGAGTGGCGAAATGTCACTGTGTGGTGAAATGGAATAATAAAAGAAATCCAAGTTTAGAGATCAAATAGCGTACATGACTATAAGTAAGATTATGCTGTGCTATGATCGAGAGACATCTTTACACGAATATAATGGTATCATAAACCATTCGGCCGTCCTTCGAGTGCCGCAGCACGAATTTCCAACAAAAGCCCGGTAGAATGTAGTTTGAACTAAACAGCCCCGCGTTCGTGTTAAATTGAAACATATATCGCACCAATTTACTGCCCAGAATTTATCTTTGGGAAAAGTGTAGGTACTTGGATTGGACTTTTTCTTCGGCTTCTTTTCCAGGTCCTGCCGTGCTAAGTAGAAACGACTCTCCGTCCCCGCTATCACCTTCGAGAACCCCCGCGCGGCGGTCGAAACCCATTCGCGTTATGTTTCATGAAATATGCGAGGTTAATTGGTTTTTTAATGGGCCGTGCGAGGCCGGAGATAAGGTCCGTCTGGTTGGCCGGCTCTTATCACCGGTCTATCCCCAACTGTCGGGCCTTATCCCCGTTTAGAGCGCCCCCGCCACCTCCCCGGAAGAAACGACACGCAACTCCGACCAGCGTGAGTTTTTATTATCTTCACGATCCTTATGAGAGAGCACGCAATCATAATAAACCTACTCATATATTAAATTGTATACTTATATTCCAGTATGTAACGGGATATTTACAGTTCCTTTGTCCCATTACCTACTTTGGTGGGAGGGGTGAGGTTCTTATCTATCGTTTGAGTATAGACATCCATCACAGTTATAACTAGCATACATGCACTTTAGGAAATATGAGTGGAAGATATGCGAACGACAATCGACCGGAACTCTACCCCGCGGTAAACATTCCGATATATCGGTCAGTAAAAGTATTTTTTCCCCAACATTCAAAAGGCTATTCCGGAATGTTCAAAATTAAGCTTCAATTTGTACAAGAATTATTAGGATCGGTACCGAGTAATTTTCTTCCGACAGCTGATATAAGCGATAAAATGTATGATCACTACGGTAGGGTGAATTTTAAACAAGGAGAAAATCATGAGACAGTGCATTGAATGGCCTCGCGTGCGATCAACTAGCATACCGTGTCAGCCTGTAGGTGTGAGGACGTTAGACGTCTCTATCGAGTGATTACACTTGTTTTCAAATCGATTCACGATCGGACGAAGAAATGCGACCGTTTAAGATGAAAAGGTGTCCGAAGCGTCGAAGCGAAGGGGGGAGTGGAGGGCAAGACTAACGGCAGGCTGAGCGGGACGCGACACATGCATAATTCAAATCCCGCATATCTGTTTTCTCCTTTTCAATCTATTTATGACGCTCGGCTATTTCATAGTTGACATATCGGATGGGGTTTTTCTCGCAGGTGGCTAGCCGAGGGGGGCCACACGCGGGGAGTCGCGTGGCCGCAATTATCCTCAATAGGCAACGGCGCCTAAGAAATTGTTCTCAGCAACGGGTTGTGAATTCAGAATGGACAGCAACACTCTCTACTCTTATAGCCCAAGTAGGCTCACTGAAACAACAACAGTATCACTGATTTTATCACGCTTTATTTTTTACCAACCATTAACTGTATTAATAAAATTTCCTATCGATGTATCACAATTCATTTATAAAGTAAAGTGTGTATTTTAATAACAGTAATAATATTTTTATAGCTTTTAATGGCATCCGGTATAAAGTCCAAACTAGAAATTAACATCAAAAATACTCTTTTCATTTAGAATAAGAATGATTCTATATTTATCTGCCGAAGAAGTGCTGTAAAATACTTGTCGTAAAAAATTTTAGACTCACAATATTCAGGTGAAAACTTCAAGTTCAAAGAGTTCAGACGAGTTCGGTATCTTTTTTAGACTGCAGTAATGAATTGGGCTAAAGAATCGTAAACCTTACGTTACAAACGGTTAGAAGCAGTTTAACGTGGAATATATGCTTAAGTTTATGTTTATTACGATTGCGTGCTTTCGTGAACTTATGTATGTTGTACATTTCAATTTATCAAAGTGCATACACACGAGATAAAAATATATGAAATTGCCCTAACCGCATTTACAATTTGCATTTTTCACATAAACCACTCACTCGGCTTGCCTGCAATAACAGCGTAATTTACTTTTATATTACGGATAAGATAAATGATTCTGGAGATGTAAACTATACTGGCACATTGTTATCAAGGATTGAACTGTGAAGTATTGAAGTGTTTCATTCTCCTTGCGAAATTATAAATATTTTAAAGTAATTAAGGAGTAATAACTGTTTTTGTTGTGTGCGAGGGTTTGGAATGCTGTCACGTTCTTCTGTCTCCTCTCGCTGGTTTGGTCTTTTGCTAGACTTTCGCTATCTTCAGTAGCAGTGTGAACCCCTCCGGTTGAAAGGAAAGATAAATAAAAGGGGAATCACTTAGCCGAGAGGGGGTTCCTTTACGATTTGAAGGGAATTCTGCGTAGAAAAAGAAAACTCAATCTGGGCGCGTGGAGGAAGCGGTGGCTATCCCACATCGAATTCCTTAACCGCGGCTTTAGGATAGGGAGGGGGGGGGCTGGGGGAATATAGTAGGCCCGGCCTCACTTCCAATCGTAATTGGGCACCTGTTGATATTTAAGCCCCCTACTACCACCTCGACTTAGCCTCAGCTACCAAATTGTCGGACTTAGGGGCAGGGAGATTTATTCCGCCGCCCTGTGGAAGGGGAGGGTACCACCCCCCACTCGAGAAAGAAACGTGGGCTCGCGCTTAAAAACTCAGTACAAAAAACTGTAAACAGTTTGGGTGGAGGTGGGTGCAATGAATAAATTATTTGTTACGAGATTATTATAGAATTTCGTTACTACGTTATTTATTATGGAGACATTTATTGGGATTAAGTAATACAATAACGATAGGTGTATCCCCACTCCTGATTCTAAAAATGTTATCGAAGAATCGATGCTTTATTATTAAGTGCTGTTGGCAACGATTAAAATGATTTACTCCACCGGAATGATTAATTACGAATTAAAATTCATTTATCAATTAAAATTTCGTTTCGAAATATGTGAGCAGTCTGTAATTATAAAAGGTTGCGGAGGCTTATCTGGATCGCGCTCGTCCACCAAATAATCGCGGGCAATTTCGTATTACACCCCGCGTTTTTAAGTGAGCAATTTCTTCCTTATTTTTCGGTCATTCTTTTGTCAGGCTCAACGCCGGTCCGCGGTTCCGGAGTCTTAATTCGGTGCTATTTTTCGAACAATTATCCGGACCGTTCGGGCGGACGGGTGGCCGAGATTTATCGGTTATTTTCGGAAAAACGTTTATTAAATCAGAGGGCGATAAATCAGGAAAGCGGCACTGGAAAGGGTCGTCATGCGCCGCTCCTCCTACCGCTCGAAGGCCGGGGCGACTCCCCCCTTCCACCCCCGCGCTTGAAATACGGCGGATAAACAATAAGCTTGGATATTGAACCGAATCTATGTTGTTTAAAAATTATGGCAGAAAATAATATCGGAACGTTTCTCGGATCTGAGTTATTGAGGAATTACATCCTTATACTCCCAAATCAATAGTTTGTGATCTTGAGTGTGTGTTTGAGTTTGTGAACTGAATTTTAAAAAAATGATGTTATTGTCTTTCTAAAGTGAAGGACAGGACTGGATAGATCAGTGATTAGAGTGACACGAGATGGGCTCGGGGTATGATATGCGTCACCTTATGGATGGTAATAACTATAAGCCGCTTTATTATTGAAATCCTTATTCGAGCCTGTTCCATTCTCCGCGAAAACAAAAATTGAAATCCCCGATATTGCCCCGGCCTTCGCCGTCAATCTTGATAGTGAGAAAAACTAAACTGCCGCTATCTGCATACGTCGGTGCTAATTAAAGGTAAAAGTGAGGACCGGTCGGAATTTTTCGGGGGGTTTAATTAAAAAATTAGACCGAACGATCGCGCCGACCGAACGGTGCGAGAAATAGCTCTGGGCCACGCGGGCTAGAGCCAATTAACGGTGGCGGAAAGAGTGCGAAAATAGCGCTGACAAAAACGACGCGGAATTAACACTCACGTGGAAAAAAAATATAACGATTGCGGCTCTATTAGATCCGAAAATTAGATGGGTCAGACGACCGGCCCGTATCCCCTTCACAGTCCATAATCGTATGGACGACAAACGCTCCCGGCACATGTTATAAATATTCATTGTAGTTCAATAACCTCGTGATATTATTCGAAACAGCACAAGATATAACTCCGTGTAACAGCCGTATTGAAGTTCGAAAATAATTTTGTAGTAACGTTCCTCATGGATTTGGAATAATGGCAGGTCCAAGTTGCAGTTGAAACATTCAGAAGTATTGATATTGTCTAACCTGAAGAAGTTGATTACTAAAAAATATACATTATATCATTCACTATTCGAAATCACGCGTTCGAACACCATCAGAGTGAAATATCTGAGAAATTCAATTACCGTTTTGGAATATTAGCTATAGGTTGGAAGGAAATCCTGGTCCTTTAGAAAATTCTGAAATATTGAACCCACTATAGGATATGAAGTCGTTTTGGTGCCGATATAATAATAGTAACTCATACGATTCTCAAGTCTGAAACTGCACAACTGTAGTTTACCGTGTTATACTACGGTTATTCATTATTATGAAATGAAAGCAATCATTTAATTAGAATAACCTGGGATCACATGCTGAATACCATGAAGGAATTTAGTGTTCATAGAAAAAATAGAATTTAGCTTTACTTCAATTGAATTAAAATTTACTTAGCAAACCAACAAACCAGCGACCGGACCCGATCACAAGAACCGTGGTATTGTAAAATATCCCCATACAGGAGTTCCAAATAAAATAAAACTAATGTTACAGTTAAATGTAGTTTTATATTCAGTTATTCCTTAGGCGTCTCAGCTCGTGAACCCAGCGTTCTTGGATAATTAATATCGGGGAGTATTAAAATTATAGACTTTTATAATGTATTCATGTTTTGGTGTCATGAAAGAGTCTGGAAAGCATGACGTCTCAAGGGTGGCGGGGGGCGGGGCGAGGTGGGCGAACTAAATGAATTGTTAGAAGCGATTAGTCAATTAGACGAAGTAGAAGCACGAAAAAAGGAACACTGACAAAAAAGTTAAGCCTAAAAAATTACCATTTCAGCTCTGTTAGATGTGAAAATTGTTTCGGGGCCGGGTTCGGTCAGTTGAGGAGTCCGAGCTTCCGTAATTCCTGCGAATTCGTTGCCAAAGTAAGGCGGAAGGTTCGATAGCGGTTTCTTTTCTAGTTTTACTACATTATCCTCAGTGTTTAAGACTATAGGTTGTGTTTGACTAGGTAGTGTACATTTTTATGACGTTTTCGGACATTTGGAATGTGGCTGGCGGTTCTTGTAGGAATAGGCAAAAAGAGCGACGGGAAGGAGGAAGAAAATTTGATTAGAGACGCGGGTCGAGAAGCCAATTGACCGTAGTGGAGTGGAAAAACTGAGGAAAACCGGCGCCAGAGAAATTATCCGTAAGAAAAAATTCAAAATGCACTCGAGTTAGATTCGAAATTTGTTTGTCAGGTCTTAGATCAGAACACTTAGCCCCCACGTGACATTTCTCAACCACCCCTGACATTTCTTGCTTTCTACTTTTCATTTCGTCAGAAAACAATCCGGAATGACGTTTCTGTCCATCAGAAATAAAATAATAACCTAAAAATATAGATTGTTACTGTAGGAAACTGTGAACGTGGAATAAGTGGCCACCATTTCACCCCCACCAGCTAAAACTTTCAGCTTTATAGTTTACTTACAATTTTTACCTACGCTATTATAAAACAATATAAATTATTGTAATAGGATTTTTGCCGTACAACATTTGATGTCAAATACTTTTTATTACGTGTAATGAATAAATATTTTATGAGCGCAAATTTGCCATTTCTAGCACGCGTGCTTCGGATAAAAGATAAAATCATTATTCTACCACGCGGCCGAACGCATAAATATAACTGATTGATAGTTGCATGGTTTCAAATACCTTAATTAAAATAAACATTAATACGAATTCTTTGTTTTTTCGGTATCACGATTTTATTTCTGTGCTTGTTTTCCTAACGACTATTTGCTTTTCTCAATTAATTTCAATATTATATTTTTTCGAACCACCTCGATTTGTGAGATTGTGCATAGAATCGTACGAAATGTCCATGCCGGTAAATTCCCGACGTTTGGCAAGGAATCATTGGTAAAGTGTTAGACTGGTCCTTTTACAGGTGGGATGCACTTCCGCGCCCGTCTCTAGCGTTAATCCCGTATTTCGTTTCCATCTCGGTTGTGCTAAACGCGCCGTCTAATGGCCGTCGGAAGATGGGAACGGTAATCGATCCGGACAGTTTTTCAGAGAGTCGTCCGACCGCGGCCCCCGAGAGTGGCAAGAGCCGGCCCGACAGTTAAGTGCCCAAAGACAAATGTAGGCCGAGCGATATTTTGTAAAAAGGTTTTGGAGAATGAATTTCGAAACGCTTAATGTTATACGGTAGAAGTAAAATGCATTTTTTTAACCTCCAAAGATTAAACAAAATTGTTTATATGAAATTCGTATGAAAAAGCGTCTAATGTTCACAGGACCACCATCCGTATCATTCCGTTAGTAATTCTGTGGTAGTTATAGCATTCACGGATATATTTATCTTTTCTATGTTTTTTTTATTTACAGTGGTTTCAAATTTCGTATGGGAAAGCTTGAATCGAAAATGAGTGAGGCGATAGAAAAAGGTGTCGCGATTTCAATTTTGCTGCGAACATTCATCAACTTGAGTTTCTAAATTATAATGCGACTGTATAGTTTGAAGCCCGAAGTAACTTACAACAATTCATTTTACGAACAACGCTTGGGTTTTGGAAATGAAAACAACGATAGAGTGTTTCGATTAGACCAATTAGACTGAAAGAGAAAGATATTTTATTACGGGGCATTTGTTTTAGAATGGGGGGGCTCCGCTTTATATACAAGGTTTTCTAAATTCTTCCGAACCCGTGCAGAGAATGCAGCGCCGCCTTTATTGCACTCTCATGTCGGACATGTGTTATAGTTATAAATATATATAACTCGTTGTAGGTGGCAATATAGCACGACCCTCTCTAACAATAATTTCTGTTTAATGCTTTAGTTTGGGTTTAATCGCCGCGATAAATTCACGAGCTTTACCTCGGAGTCCCCTGAAGTCACCTACAAAAATATGTCTCTCTCGATTAGCCTGTTGGTTCCGAAGAAGTTTTGTCATGCGATTGAATTGCGACAGAATCAATATGACTGAGGACAGAGCAAAAAGTGAAGGGAAACAGTCAATAAGTGATATTATAAGCATTTCTTTAAAATGAACCGTAATTCTATAACCTATAATGTAATCCCATTCTCTCATAAAATATTTTTAGTAATCTGTTTTTAGCAGTCTTTTCTGCACCAAATAATAGTATATATAAATATCGTAAATTTACAGGGATGCCTACTGACGATAGCAAGAATCCGAAATCTGTCCAGCAAAGAACAAAACAGGACAGAGAATAGTGATGACGGTCATAATTCATTGACGTACTAAAATTATAGTGATTAAATATTATGGTGGGAGAAGGAGAGTATGGGCCAAGCTCCTGTGGGTCCCGACCGATGTGCTCCATCACCGATTATGTCAAGAATGCCGCATTGATAATCGCGTTTGTTCCGGTCATACTTTAACACGTCCACTTTCACACATAAGATCTTCTCTCTCTCTCCCTCCCTCCCTCCCTCCCTCCCTCCCTCTCTCTCTCTCTCTCTCTCTCTGTTTCTCTTCCCCTCTCTCCCCTCTTTCTCACTAGTTTTCTGTCTCTCTGCAGTTATGGCACAACTGGGATAAGGGGCTCTCGGGTGTCGTAACGGGGGCCGAATTAAACCGTGCGTTTCCCCGTTTTTAAGTCGGGTAAAAGTATTTTCGCCCGCTGACTGTGGAGAATCCCGCAGAATTCAATCGCACCCCGCCAAGCCTCCGGCGGGACGCGGCGTCGCCGAGGTTAAGTTGTCGTCGATGCTCTGGCAATAAATTGAATTCTAGGGTGTCCCAAGTAATATCTTGAGTCCTGTTCTCGTTTTTCCATTCTGGGTCGCTCGGAAATCTTGTTCCGCCGTCTTACAAGAAATGTTTATTGGTGTGCCAATGAATACCTCTGCTGTTAGGAGCAGAGTCAATCAAAAAAGATTATTCTAGGAACGCGAATTTCCGTGACATTTGATTTTCTGATCTGAACAGTAGATAAAATGTAGTCTTTATTCCCTATATTTTACATATTCGTCATTTATTTTAGGGGATGACTATATTATATTTACGATTTCCCGATTATATCTAGAGAAATAAAAATTTATTTACTCGTTAAGGATGTTATATTATTTTCGTTATGAATCGTATTTTGTTTATGGACATTTTTACCGAAAGAATGATTTCCAGACTTAATGAAGTATTAATCCATGGCCATTATTCAAGATTTCCCCCCGAAAAACGTTTTTTAACGAGCTAAGATTTATTTTTAAAATACAGGAAATCAGTGTGCAGTGTGAGGTTGATCCAAAGACGACCCCAATATTTTCAGTATACGGTAGGCTCATGGCCTACAACTCCATTCAAAATGAACGTGTTCCCTTCCGAAAGAGGTCGTAAGCGTAATCGACGTAGTCGGGACACGCGAAAACGTCGATAAATTCCGGCCGAGTCCATCCAAATGCTGAAAGTTAAAAAAATACCGAAACGCTTTGGTGTTCTTAGCCCGACAAACTCGTCATCCTGAACTGATCTGCTTCTGCAGCCTGAAGTTTACCAAGAGGTCACGAGCGCAGCAACAGAAGAAGATTCATTATATTCCAGTTATATTTATTCTATTCAACCCGATTAATTTATTTTCTACACGCACCTCAGGGTTAAATTCATGTATGCCCATTTCAAGTTTCGAGATTCCCGATGCTTTAATTTAACTGTATACAACGACAGGATAGGATGAAAACCGCGTTGCGTTGTACACTAATGTGCGTCACTAAACTAAAATTGGGACAGGAGAGATATTGATAGCGCAGTTTATATTATCAGTCTGTGCAAGAGCGCGGTTTCACAATTACAATCGTCTTCGCTTGGTAAATCTAATAAGCTGTTTATTTGATAACAACAGATCGATCGATAATTAGAAATCGCAATCGGGTCAAAAGCGTCCTTGGTTTATTTAAATATAGTGCATTATTCTTGATTTAATTATTTCACGCGTATGAATCGAATTGGCGGTAAGCATTTTGGCTGGATAAGAGGAATCAACCGAGTGTACACTTTTTGTTATTACGTTCAGGTGGACAGTTCCCAGATCCAAACTTCTGTCCTACGACACTTATTAATTTACTGTTAGTAAATCTTTTTACGTTTCTAGGCATCTGATTCAGTATATATGTTATATTAGGTAGTGTTGAAGCTAAAAAACTTTAAACTAATCTGAGTGTACGTGTAAATTGCTCAGTGGAAGAATGGAGTTTCAAAATATTCAAAATGTGCAGTTTCTATGCGTAACTCTCCTCGTCCCGAGACATTTAAATTGTCTTGGATTGAGTGATTCGAGCGGTAGATTAGGTTTTGATGCGATGGTTTTGATTTTTGTTTATTCTATACGATTAATTCTTAAATTATTGACGATGTTCGAACTCCCGCAGATCTTGTTATGAATATTTAAAAATATCAACCCTGGGTGTGATTAGAAATTAATTGCGCCTTCACTGTTGATAATTGGAGGTGTATATGGAAGAAAGTTGTTATTGAAAAGAGGCTCATTGTTGGGTGGCCCCATTGATCCGCACGGCGACCGAATGTGGAGGTATCTGGGCGCGAGGTAGCTGCCGGGAGAAAGAAGTGGAAGTGGCCGGCGGACGCCTCCATTCTACCCATTCACCGTTCCTTTCCCATTCATCCTCCGTATCTCGGTTCCTCCTCCGCCTCTTCGTCCCCCTCTTCCGCCTTATTTATGACTCGCTCCCTCCCAGCCACTGTCTCCTTTCCACCCCGTTCACACTCGCAAAACATACACGCACCCAAATATATATATATATATATATATATATATATATATATATATATATACATACGCAGTTGCCATCTCCCATGATATACGCCGGGACCGAGGGAGGACAGCCGACTTGTAAACAGTTTTACTGCTCCCCGGTTGAGGCAGCGGAAGGCGATGAAATTGCAACCTGAAATTCGCATCAATATTCAACAGAGATCGGTAATTTAGAGATATCGGATATAAAACATTGTTTGCTGGTTTAACCTTGCGTAATGGGAGTTTCATTATGTTATAAGAATAATAAAATAGTCAAATAGCTTGTTCTTCTCCGTCTCCGGGTATGTCATATTTTCATGATTAGGAATGATATATTTTTATGGGAATATGGAGTCCCAATATATGTTTAATCAAGTAGAACGGGGGATGATGCCTGAGACACATACGCACTTAGACAGTAGGTGTCACAGAATTTCATCAGTTCTTAACTCATGCACGTTGAAATATTGTAACTTATTAATGTTGATATAAGAACCTCTTGCCCATAAAATGAATTAAATGGGGTAAATAAAAAAAAACGCTATTCGATGGGGCAAAGTCAAAAAAGCTTCTAGGGCCATCTCGGGAGATTCATCAAGCCTATCGCTGCCGACACCGTAAAAACGTGATTTCCAAAAGGGGCCGCGGATCTTTCTTATGGCAGCCAAAAACACTGACGGCTTCCCCGGATGGATGGACAGCATGACGCGTATAGTTTAGGTGCAGGGAAAAATAATTTCCCTGAAAGCATTCATGGGCCGCCCCGTTCAGGTGTGCTCCGGAGTACCTGACGCTGCGTTTTCTTACGGATTTTGTTTCTTGTTAAGTAAAAAACGAAACATAAGCCATTGTTGTGTATCCATTGTTGCCCACATGATATTTTTATAGAAAATACGCCTCCAATATCCATTTCGAGCCTGCGACACAATCTTCCTTATCTTGAGTAATATACATAAGTATGGGGATCATACATAGCATATATATATAGTATGCTTGCTTGGATGGCACGAGTCACATTATTTACATTACATACATTTATTATATTGAATTACAAAATATATAATAAAAGTCGGGAAGACTATATTATTTGTATGATCATTTTATTTTAATGTTTATAAAATTCTAACTTCATGGGCGGTATGTCAGTCTTGCTGCGTTATCTGTTGAGGATAACCTACAGAATTGGGTTACGACCGTTGTTACTATCATATGCGAATTAATGAACATTCAGTAGTCGCCATTTTTTTAAATTACGTATAATGATGTTCATTCATCCAATTACACAGTCTGATCACTATCGCGGATGTATTAATGAACAGAATTATATATATATAGCCGTGTGAATCCTTGAAACGTTTAGCGAACCGATAAACAGAAAAAATGGGTGTCTTACGAAACTACCTTAAATTTTTTTATCGATAAATCTGGAAAAGAAGTCCAAGAGTTTCCCCACTAAGACTATTAAAAAACTATCGTTATTTTGACCTTCTATGAATCTGCCTAATTTACCCGCACGAATGATACCCAAATACTGTTCCCTAGATTTGTATTTTTTACATTTTAATTTGTGCATTTGTTCAAGTTATTCGCAGACTGTATTTTTGAAAATACCACGAGTATTCATTAATAGGACGGAAATTGTTCAGCGATAATTCCGGTGTCGGTTGCATAAAGCAACGAGTAGCAAGCAGAAACGGCGCGAGGCATGAGATATTTAAAATATTCGAAATAGTGATACCATCTGAGGAGTCCGAGTGTCTGAGGCGGCGGCCACTAGGCTCATTTAATGTCTAACAGCCGAGTCACAGGAGAATTCGCTATGAGACGGAAGATCCAACAGTGTAAAAGATAAAACTAGCTAATAGAATATATAAAATATAATGCCTCAGAATAATAAAGAGTATGTTTTGAAAGAAACTCTACTAGAACTAAATTAAAGCAAATATAATAATACAAATTTTAATTAGAAAAAATACGCCTTCAAAAAATTAAACCTTCAATATTCTATTCCCAATGGAAATATAATCGTCGTTGATTCATCTATGCATTTTTATTTTCAAGTTTTTCTGGATTCCCCGATCTGGATGTAGATCCCGCCGATTAATTAAGTAAAAGTTTCTCAATTCAATGAAAGTTCGGTCCACCATCGGGATTCGAATCCAGGATCTGGTTGACGCCCTGATTCTTTTAACCACTGAGCTGTGCAAATTATAAATTCTTTAAATACACATAGAATATCTTATACAATATACAATTTTTTTAATACAAGGAATATCAGTACACGAATAAGACAGGAAAAGATTCATAAATTACTGAAATCTAATAAAGCAAACTCATAAATTTTAGGATGTCTTATCGCGCGTATCATGTGTAGTAAAACAGCATAGCATCGTAGTATATGGCTTCCGTTAAATGCACGTGCCTTATTCATTCTGAATTAATCCTCAACTTATGTCAACGCTTCTAGTTGGCCAATAGCATAAAAACTATTAGTAAGTAAACAGGGTTATACTTGCTAGAGAAACCGTCCCGGGGGAAGATTGTTCACGGGACATTTAGAATGGAGAGAATGGAAAGAGCATTCCTCAAATGTCGGACAAAAGTAGTGAGGCGAAATCGCCGATAGAAAAAGAACAATGTGTACGGATGAATGGAGAGGGGCCGAAAATTGAGAATCAGTGAAAAGGCTAAGTAGGGAAACTTTCTCCAATTCCGAGGCACCGTTTCGGGCAGATAGTGCCTATAATTGGATACCGATGATTTTGAGTGATGGCCGGCGCGTGCTAATGTTATTAGACCGTTTTTTTTCTTATTTCTTACTCGTATAAAAAATTTTTGCTTTTTCTCCCCCGTCCATAAGATACCATCAATTTCGTCCGTCTTATAGGACGGGGCTGGCCAGCGGCCATTAGGAACAGGGGTTGGGAGGAGGGCGCCTCTTAAGTGGTCCAGTTTTCACGGGGCGGTCAGCGCTGGTACCGCGGCCTAATGACGCGAGGCCGGGGCCCCGCCAATACACGACCAAATGCCGGCTATTAATTGAGCCGCAGCCTCGTTATTCACTGGGGCGAATTAAGCGGGAAAAATGTTAACGACGGGAGGCCCGGGATCGTGACGCCCTCTGATGTAACCGACGGAGCCCAGGTGTCGCCCTCGTGACACTCCTACCGACCGTGTAATATTAAGGGACTGTATCGCTTCAAGAAACGTCAAAATTAAATCTATTATTTTTGAAGAATAATACACAGACACACAGTACAGAAATTCTTGGCATTCTTTATTTCAAATCAACATTTTAGCCGAGTCGCCTAATCAAAGCCAGCGGTGACAGAAAATCACAAATTTTTGCCCACTAATTTTTAGTTTTTCATACAATTTGTTTTTTTCAGTTTTAACCGCAATTTAAATAAATATAAAAAATCCAAATCAAATTTTTTCCAGAGAAACAAAAAGAATTAAATTGCCTCATAAATAAAATCCTAGTCATATAAAGCCCGGCCCCATGGCCGGGTTAAAAGCTCCAAGATTATTGGAGTACACTCTTCCCACGAATACATATACATGATACTGTTTGAAATTCAGAGTTTATTTTTCCGGTCGGCCAGTATATTGGCTACCCCCGCACCCCTTTAATCGCGACCCCCCGAACGCGGCGGCGACCGCCATTTCCTCTCACGAAAAGCGTCGATTCCGAACGAATCCGGGAAACTGGTTTACTCCCCGTTTACAGTTCCTAGGCACCGCCACTAACTGATTATAATCGTGAAATAAGATTGTGATAAACTTGACCACTGCGTGTTTATAGGGTGATAAAACCGGTTGTGCTCCCCGCGCTATGCCTACGACGCCGTACTGTAAATGTTAAAGCCATTCCGATAGCTTTGTCGAGAATAAATTTCGGAAAAAAATGTCCATTCTTAAAAATTGTTGGTGAACTGAAGACGTTAGTGCTGAGAGACATCGTGTTCATTTACCAAACCAACATGATATTAAAATATTCTTCTAAATTTCTGGTAATACTCTACCCTCTCGTATAATGTTTTGTGAACTGTTTATGTAAAATTCTTAATATTGGTTTTATTTTCTGTTTCAGGTGAGTGGAAAAATGCTGGTTGCTAGAAACGTGAGTAGAAATGCACGAAATTTTCACTGGCCAGTTGTTCCCCTTCCCTTCTAAGTTGGCCAACAGTTGCAATCTGATGCGGTAAAGTGGCATGGGAATTCATATTTGCCGATTGAACTTTATTATCAAGTATGGCACTTTACTGACTAGGGTGTTTAAGTTAAGCATCTCAGTATTATACCCCTAAGCTTAAGTTCCTAGTCATGACTAATGCATTTAATTAAACGACCAATCGGTTCAATTTTGCTACCTCCGCAGGGCCATATATATTAATATGCGATGTAATTTAAGTTTCGCATTCAGGTTTCTTGTTTCGGGCGTATTTATTGGGGATACATTCTTTTGTTTCTACAGTGAACCATTGATAAGTCTTAGAAATTTGAAATAGGACATCCGGGAGAGACGCAGGAAACGTTATTATGGGTCTAAATATTAATTAAATTTCGCGCATTATTTAACTTGTATTAAAATATCAGTAATAAGAAGTGGTTAGAAGTGGGTGTGTTTGGTAATTTAGTATGTTAAATAGTATATTATTGGGGTTGTGGTGGGTAGTGGGCCTGTGATTTTGGCCGGTTGCGGGAGGGGCCGGGGTGATGGCCGGGGTGTAGCGGGGCCCCTCTCATTAATGCCCCGCCCGCCCCCATCAGCCCCTTCTCCCCTCGAAGCCACCTGATTATGGATTTTTTTCGCCCCGCGCCCCGGGGAAGGGAAGGGGTAGCGGCGAGAGAGGGAGCGAGAGAGGGAGCGAGCGAGAGAGGGAGTGAGCCGGCCGGGCTCCCATCCGGTCTCCGCTCTCCCACTCATCCTCTCTCACTCCCTCTCCCGGCACTGTTTTTCTTTCATTTTCCCGTTCGCCGAATAAGAAAAACAAAGACGACGATGATGGCAACTGTTTAGATTGGGAAATGTATTTTTCTTCCACGGTTTTTCCGCCGGTCCGGAGCTGCGGAGGGAGCCTCGTGTATTTTTCCGCTGAAGCGAGCGGCCGAAATTACCATTTGGGTTGAACCGAGCCGCGCGGTATAAAGACAACACCCCGGTCCTTCTCTTCCTCCTCCATTCTCCACCTCCTCCTCCACCTCTTCCTCCGCCTCATTCCTTCGGGTCCCGGTCTTTGTGTTCCGCCACCTATGTTTATTCATAGAAAAATATCCGCCAGCGCTCTTACTTAGAGGTGACCTCCTTTCGGTTTAAAGTTGAGGCCCTTGTACTCATTTATTCTGGTAATGAAACTCTTCCAGGTTGGTCAGGGATCGGTCGAAACATTTTTATAACACGACCTCGAGCGGGAAAAAGTTCGCATATGGAAGCTATCGGGAAAGTGCAAATAGTACGACCTTTAAAATAATTAGAAAGTAAGGCTTCCATTTCCTAATTAATTATATTCTGCACTGTAAATTACCAGCAATCGTTCGTATATTTTAAGGTATTTATTGTTTGGTACCTTGTTAAACCGATGTGGCATTTGCAGTCGTGAATATATTTTGAAGAAGAATAGCAGAGTAGTTTTGGACTTATTAGACTCTCGAAATTTTCATGATTTTCCTGTATTTCTAACAAGAAATGTTCTGTGGAATGTTAAAAATCATTGACAAATTTTTTACTCTTACTTTATGCAAAATATCTTTGCAGATTTCTTGATCGTTCACTGGGTCGTCTGGTCTCATGAAGTCCGTGCTGGTTTTGTGGTTTTATTTACATAGGAATCACAAGAATTATAAATTTAACGTACATTTTTTATTCTATTTTCTCTGTAAACTAGCTCTAGATTTTCAAATTTTTGGCATTGCGAGTCGTGGGTGTCGCGAGCGAAGGTTCCAGTTGTGGACCAAATAACGAGAGGAGATAGACGACCTTACGGGCGATATGACATAGATATCAGCCAAAATGGCACAGGGTATCGTGTTTAGAGGTATGCTGGAGGTTTGTAAAAAATGCCGGGGGCTTTAGCGCGCTGGAGGACCGCGGTGAACTCTCGAAACATTCTCACTCAACTTGATTAACGTCCCACCAACGCGGCGCTCCCTTTCCCGACTTGGCCGACTGACAAATGCCGGAGAAAAATATCGGATTAACCATTTCAATTTACGGGATCGGGGTTAGAGTCTTGTAATTCGCATAGCGGGATGTTTCTCGCTCATTACTTACGGCCGTATAAGGCTCGGTATCAAATCGCCGCTGAAGTTTCTGCGGCACCTCTTTAGAAACCCTTATCTCTCGCCAAATTTCGTCGTTAGTGAAAATATTCACTGGAAGGTATCTAGAAAAATAATAGGTGCCGGAATTCATTCATGACCATCGGTCGTTTTATATTGATCTGAGAGGGAATGATCATACATAGTGCGTTAGGCCCACTACATTCATCTATGCGCCGTTAGCCCGGTAATGGGACGTCGGCGTCCTCGATAACCTGGCAGTTTTCCAATTCGACGTCGCTTCATTACCTCTATATCAGAACAGATGGGCTATTGCGTATTAAAAGAAAAAAAGAGTTCTCTTTTCGATTATGGCCTTTTACCACAGTGGACAAGACCGATGTCGGGGAGTTTAAATGAATTTTTATTCATACTCTAGCCGATTGTGATTATGTGTCGTTAAGGAACGGAATAACAGAATGAGTAGATAGAGAAACATCAGTCATTTAGCCAAAAAAGGAGAAGAACGATATAATCAATCGAATGTATGCAATTTATTGAAAATATTCAATAGCAAAGATTCAAAATGTTTAATTATAGCATGAAAATCTTGGATTTAAAATGCTAAATTTGAATCGAGAATATTACCATCGAGCATTTTTCAATCAAATATTCGTTACTGTCAACTATTAATGTCCTATAGATTCAGCGAACAAGTGTTCACAACACTTTGTGTTAATCAAGTTTAATTGCATTCTATTTGTATGTTAGATTTGGTAGATGTTAGATTTCGGTTATATTTATCTGAACACATATTTAGCGAATTAAAGAGAAAATAAGAGTCATAATATTGTCTTTTAACAGCGAGCCCAATGGGTTTAAAATAAGGTCCACCGATAGAACGTCCTGTATATGTTATACAGTGAATCGTACCGATGGTGTCGATTTGCCCATTAAAATAAGTACCTTCCGAGAGGGCGAAATCGGGCTGAGTGAAAGAGAGGGTAGATGATTGCCGGACAGCACTTACCCTGAGTAGTAGCCTTCCGTGGAGTTGTGTCCCGCCCCTGTCCCCCTACCACAATGCACGGACATAGCTATACTTCCTGTCTTATAGTTTCCATCAGAATTTGTTCCCATTGATTATTCATTTATAGATTCTTAGTTATAGCAGTGTGGTCAGTTCCGTAACGGGTACTGTTTAAAGATATTCGCTTATGTTTAATCGTGCCGTTTCACCCGCTGTTACCTCTTAAGACTTCCCTAATCCCGATTCATCATGAAGATACTTGCGATCATGAAGGTCGCGAAGAACGAAAATATCCTAATATCGTAGTTACCTAAAATGTTTACTTCCTGGGTTTTATTTTATCGACGAGAGAAGCATTATTATGCTAAAATCCGCGTGGTTTTATTTCTTGGACAGGGCGCCATCTTCCGGCGAGGAGTCATGAATGCCTGGTGCGAAATATCACAAACCCCATAGGCTGTTAACTTGTAAAAATAAGATTCCACTTTAAGCTAGTAGGTGGAAATATACGTCCAATGTTATATTTTTTTTCTGTGGAATCAAGCATTATAACCAATGACGGTTGCGCTAAATAGGGCCACAAAAAATTTGGGGTATACTTTGAACAGATCGTAAACTTTGTTACAAGTTTTAACTACCGGCTTGCGACTGTTTGTTCTTTCGGATGAGGTTAAATTGTTGCCGCAAGAATGGCAGTTTGCGGTCAAACTGTTAAAACGCGGTGACACGCGTGGAAGCCCTTCTTCGGTTCCTCGCTGGACGGACTATTGCGTCGCTTGGCGGAAGACTGCTGGGGGAAACTGCTTCAGGTTGCGGTCTGTGGAGGCGGGCGCCTTCGCTGGAACTCTGGAAGCGGTTCAAATAAGCCCGGTGCTTTTTGCGTTATACAATTGGCCGGACTCGAACGTAACGATAAGGGCGTTGAACTGATACTGTTCGGTCGACTCGACGACGACGCTTTCCGGTATACTAATCTCGACAGTCGTTACTTCCTATTCCCCGGCTTAACTCCTGTTCCTGGTCCATCCGATGTTATGTATTCCTGTTACATCCACACAGCGGACGTGTTCTCATTATATCCTGTGAATAATTGGGAAAGAAACTCAATTGGGCCTGACTTAATGAATTAATAGGCTTTAATTTCAGCGTATTTCAGAAATAACATTATATTGCATTTCCTGTTTATTTTATTCATTTTAAATCAAAAACAAGCCAAAAATAAATTAAATTACAGCCAAATGCTACTTTGTTGGTTGTGGTTCAAGCCACTTTGAGGCGCTGCAGCTATTTATTAATGATCACAAATTAGTTACGCAAATCTGCACGAATTAGTAAGGTGCATCGTCGGGAGTCAGGTGTGACGGCGGCGAAAAAAATTCTCCGTTCAGAAAAATAATAAGAACCTGCCAGTGTTATTCCCTCCAATTAATCATCGCCGGGATTTTATTATTTATACCTTTCGACTTTTGTTCGAACCTGATTGGGCCCAAGTCCCGTTGACTGTTTTTTTTTATTCCTTTCGCCTCTTTTTTGTTTTTTCTTTTTTTTTATTAGCATAAAATTAAATTGAAAGGTTAATTGTGGAAAAAAGGGCGTCACAAAGGGTTTCAAAGGATGACAGTTATCTGATACCAGATTAGAGGGCCGGGGTGGGTTTTTTCAGGTTCGACGGCGCGACGGTTTTTCCCCTTTTGTGTAAAATTCGTGCCCCCTGTCTATAATTTGAGGGAGCCACTTAAATGGTGACAGAATTTCACCCTCCCCAATATATTTCTTTTTCCTCCGGTTTAATTCCGATGCGTTCGATCTGCAGCGGGTTTTATCCGGTCGGCGCTGTGGGGTTCGCAATTGGGCTCTTCGAGGAACACTTTCCGGCCCACTAACTGCGCTATTATCAAGTTAAATACACACTGTGTTGATGAATATTAAAACTAAAAATTGTGCCCTAAAGTTTTCCCACTATGCGCCGCAATAGACGAATATAATTTTTGTAAAAGAAACAAGGTATTATTTTTTATTGGATTAAATATCCGTATCTGTTAGAGTCGTGGGAATGTCGCGTCGCGTTATTAATCGTTGGTGACAGGTGCACATGGAGGGAACCTTGAATTATGTATGAGAGGAAACACAATTTATTGTGTAACGGATCAAAGGACGCGACAATTGCGAGTTTCTGACGCGTAATCGAAGGTCCGACGGGCCGGCCTCGGTGGCGGCTAAATACGCCGGCTATCTTCTTGTTCGGGCCTCTTTCGCCGGCGTTAGCCCGCCAACTGCCAAGGCGCGGCAGTTTCAGCCCCTGGTAGACGGGTTTCTAAGAGGAAGCCGACACAGTACTGGATCATGTCCGTATAAGTCACCCGTTCGTAACGTTATCACGGAGCGTTTTCACACCGGTTTGGTGGTATCTTTTTTTTCCTCCCGTGCGATAGATTGGAGGACGTTTTCGGCGGATCAACTATTGGGACAGGCGTGTACAAATTGACCGATGAACCATCCGTGATACTTATTTTGTGCTACTGAGACTACTTCTATGAAAGCACAGCGGTAAGGAGTAGTAGGTTCGCTAACATTAATATATTATCACTAAAGTAAATTACACTAAGGAGGTCCACTCAAAGTCTCACTATGCAAATCGTACCGCCGAACCACTCCGACTTTAACTTTTCCTGAAATTAAGTTCATCCGTCAAGAGTGGGGGTGGGGCTACATTTAATCCTATTCGGGTTAATTTTTCCCTTAGATATTCTAATTAATGTACTTCAAAACACTGATTACAGATTATGATTAAATGTTAAACAATCGTACGCATCATGTGGTTGCCTTTTAGAATTAAACAAAATTAAATATGTAACATCGGAATAAGAGAATATTAAAAAAATCAATCGCTCGATATGTAAATATAAATGAGAAAGTTAGAGAGGTATGTAGTGTTATGCCAATTAAGTGCGATGTTAAAAATATACACACTTTAAATTTTATTATTAAATATTTCGAAGTGCCAATTATGTTAACTGAACACATGGAACATCCCACCCTTGAAGTATACAAGCCGTGATAATCAATTTACATTATTATTCCTTGTTATTCGTTTATAAGTTTGTGTAGATAAAATTGTGCAGTATAAAAATATATTTTCTGGTCCACGATCGTTCAGTACTGTTCAAAAAACAAGACTGAAATTTCATTTTACGCTAAGTAATATTTCTCGGCTACAAAAACTCAGTTTGATTATTGTCGATTATTCTCCCCCTTGTAATTGATATAAGTGGAAACAGCATAATGCGGCTTTCAAGAGTAAAATATATTAAGGATTTAATACGGGAATATCTGTTATGCGCCGACCGTTGAGAGTGGCGGAGATCAATATTTATACATCCGGAATGGAAGGGGTTGTTCGAGTTGATGTAAATACTCAATAAAGCGGGAGCGGCTCCTGAACGGGCCTAGATGGCTATCCGCCGGCCGAGTGCATGTCTTTCTCGGCGCAAATATAAAACCTCCGCCGTTTTCGTATAGTATCGACCCGGCTCCAGGGCTCGTAATTTGTAGCGGCAATGAGATGCCGTTTCGAGATTGCCGTTGTTTTCTTCTATTTATTTTCCCGTTGTAATTTTTTTTTCGGAATTATTTTCGTCGAAGCGTCATTCGGGTATATTTAACCGCTTCTCAGGCATTCGGAGTGCGCCCAATGAGCTGTAACGGAGAAAAAAAATAACACAGGGAATGTCTCGATGGTGGTCAAACGTCGGCGGGGACCGTCGAGCGGCGGCGGCGGGGGGGAATGAATTAATGGCTCATAACGTTTAAGCGGTTAGCGTGCATTAGACCTACTTGTTATATTATTATAATTTCAAATTAGGCCATAAAATAGCGCTGCCGATTTTTTTTTTATTCTGCTCCCACCGTTTCGTTTCGGGAGCTCCAGGCGAAAAATAAATCGAAGCAGTCTGTAAATCTCGGGATATTTCAACCGGAATAAGAATATAAAGGTCATAAATATATACGGCATTGACAATCTTTTACAAGTTCTAAAATCAATAAGGATATAAATATCCGTGTTTATTTTAGTTTATTTATTGTAGATAATATAAATTCTCTATGATAAATACCCACAACTGACGGTACTACAACAATGTCCCCATTAATTCAGAGATGTGGCATAGCATCGTGATAGTTTCTTGGTCACCTCAAAGAACATTCACTGATACTCAATAAAATATGGTGTCGGACAGCCAAAGGGTTTATGGCCGTAAATCTGACTCCGGCCGAGGGTGGCAATAGTGATATTAATAATACAAAATTTAATGTTTCCGACACATAGGGGTAGATATCAATCAGACGAAATAGGATCTTATCTACAATCTTCTATTTACGTGTTAACACTTTTTTGCCTTAGCTTGAGGGCTCTAAAACTCGCCCTACTTTGTGTTGTTAGGGCGGCGGGGGCAGTTCGATGAATTTCTAACGTTTAACGAAGTATAATTTATACTTAAAATGGTTGAGCGGAAAGAATAGAAAAGGGCGGTTAGCGTTTAGTATTAAGATTGTGGCTTATTATTGTAGATCGACAGAGATATTTGTGTTGTTAGAAAAGAGAGAGGGATAATGCGGGAGATTTCCCATGTTAATTTCGGCCGGTTAATGACTATAATGAAGGATCCGGTTGGGGGGGGGGGGGGGGCCCCAACTCGGGCATAAATCTAACCCACATTACAAAACGGTCTCACAGACGAAAAACAAGCACCGCCTCCAACCACTACGGGCCCACTCTATACTTAGCCCGCAATTAACTTCTCTAATGAACGTAGAAACCGACAACGAGTAATAAAAACGGGGGCGAGGGAAAGAAAAAGGAAGGAAAATAAAGTAAAAATCAGTAAAACGCGGCACGCGTTCGGCGACAAAAACGAGGGGAGACTTGTGTTCGTTGAAATCTTAATGCCGCCGCCCAATAAATAATATCCCGATTGTACATTCCGAAACATTTACTCCTTGTTTTGGGCCTTACTTGGGGTTTTTTTTGGTTTTTTTTTGGCCGGGGCTTAATTTGAAGGGGTGAAATTATCCTCAGCCCGAGACGAATTTATGGCCCGGAAGGACGCCCGAACTTGCAATTAGCGGTGAGAAAAGTTTGCCTCGGGCCTCTATAAATGTTACCTTTCCTGTTTCAAGCTTACTGCGAGCCCAGAAAACCTACATAATTACAAAATGATTATCACATGATGTTATTATTTATCAAACATTACAACCCGTATTACCCGTTTGTTTCAGGAATTTTAGGATGTTGATAGATTATTAGTATAGGGATAAATTCAGAATAAATAATAAACACAGTACTGAGGCATACTTTTTTTCATTCAACTTTAAATTACTACCAAATGGATCAAAATGAATTTCGGCTTTGAGAATAACCGCCAAATCGTTTCGAACATGAGCGAATTCCAAACGGTTTTCGTCGGTTGGTTAGACGTTTACTTTATTCCGGTAGAAAAAGAAACACCCAACCGCTCCGCCAGTCTTTAACAGGAAAACTTGCGAGATGCTAAAATGTTTCTGGAAACGTGAGTGGGTGGTGGTGGGGATTTTCCCCCCATGAAAACTTTCTCCGAGCGTCCCAACTTCATAAAGCCCACTTCAGAGATCTCAATAACACTTGGGCCTATATTTATTATTTAACTTTTAATCTTTTTCTAGAGAAAGAGAAGTGTGGTAGTAGCGAAGAGAGGGAAAATCGAGGCCTTTTTCCTGCGTCCCCTGTCTTGTTCTTCAGTTTCCCCTCCATTTTTTCACTTCACCTGTAATTCTTAAAGCTGATTGACAGGTAGTTGAGCATTATTGTTACAGCATTTATTTAGTTCTGCAGTCATAGAGGTATTAATTCTAACACACCAGGATTTAGTTCATATAACGCAGTCCGCACTACGGGACTAATTTATGAATATACATAAATTTATTCGATGGTCGTGATGCATATTTTAGTTTCACCATTCTAGCCTTTATAAATTTCATTATTATTCGGGTTATATTTATTTTATGCATTTATTCGGATAACAGCGTTGCGGGAAGTTCCTTATTCATGCGCGGAATTTTTATCACCAGTGGTTCCGTTGTCCAGTAGATGATCCTGTATGAGTTTTACAGTTATTAAATACTATATCGGTCCCTAATAGTTGCTTAAGTCTACAAGATTCAGAAAGGCCGGAGTCCAGCAGCGTAATTCGGCATGTGTGAGTGTGTTTTTACACTCCCGCCCCCTCAGACATACTGGTAACGCTTCAACCTCGATAGTTTATGGGCATAAAAACTTAGTTTATTTTTCAGCGGAATGTGTGCGTGCGTGCGTGCGTGATTGGGTTGTGGGCGTGCGGACGCGGTATCGGAGCCGCCCCGGGGGACGTCTGGGTTTTATTCTGAATCGCTTTATGGGGGAAACTTAGGCTCCTCCCTCGTATTCCCCCCTTTATTTCTCTCTTTCTCTACGTCTCTTCCCGTCCCGCCCTGTGTTTTTCTGTCTCTTTTCCTCTTCCACGGCAAACTGGGTCACATTCTCCTCCCCCTCTCCTTCCCATCCCCCTATCTCCCCTATCTAACCCCCATCCACCCATCCTACCCTCCTTTATACAATGTCTTGTTATTGCACTTTGTCTATATATGTATTCCAGTGAATCAATTTCAACAAAATGCCCGCGGGTTCCTCCCTCTCGCTCTGAATATACGAGAGGGTTCTCCTCACCCCCGGCCCTCTCCTTTTGAGTGACGTTGCCGCTGCATTGACTCGCGGGTTGTCGAAAATTAAATTACACGCGATTCCTTGTTTTTCTCCGGCCATCCCGGTCTCACTCTCTGAGCGTTCCCCGCTTCCATATTGTAACAGTTCGATTTGGTTCGGTATTGTATGTAAAATGAGTTGGACATGGTTATTTATTGCTCAGTCCTTGTCTTATGGTTTGGAATGTATAACGGAATTAATCCTACTTAAAGTAGAAGAAACTTCTGTCCTATGCGGAGACGTATGTGGAAGATTAAAAATGTCTTTGATAAACGAATATAACGAATATAAATCATGAAGGGATGGCAAAACGTACACGGTTAGGCGATTCCAGAATAATCGGTGGCTATGAAAATTACATGTTGACATTTCGCCAGGTCCCTACTTATTCTCTTAATCGACCAATAATTGATTTGCAATAACAAAAGAGCGTAAGAAGAAATTATTCTAGAACTGAAATATATTTATTGTACGCCGACAGTCGGATCCCAGCTTCATTCGTAGTGAAAGGGTGGGTGATGCGGGCTTAGTATCGGACAGCCTTGAATCTATTACCGCCGCCACCTAATTGAATTCCGGCAGTAATAAATTATATACTGTAATACATCCAAGCTTTATAATAACTGTCTGTAAATAATATTCATTCAAAAAATAATTGCTCGCTATTTAAAGTTCTACAGGAATTTTTGAGATCGTTATAAGAGTGCTTCTCCATAATTATTCTGTAGGTTGCTTCCTTATTATCCCTGTTCCCACAATTGCGCTGTTGGAGGAATATTTTATGCGGAAACTATCTCAGTCGTCAGATTTGTTCATTTCTAACAGTTTGTAGAAACGTAACACATCAGGCCAATTACAGAGTACAAATCGAGTTCGTTGTAAGTGCTGGGAGAGTGTAGGCCGTCTCTGGGTTAACGAAGTTATTTTAAGTGGTCCCAGTTTGAGTTGCGAGTTTAGTTTGTACGGAAAGGTGATGTAAAGGTGTCGCAATAATGTGAACGTGCGTTGTGCGAGCGGAATCCGATTCGATCCCTGTTCAAATAATTTTTGATGTTTCAGTTGCAATCGACACAGCTTTTTAAGTTTGTTTTTAAGTTTAATTCGCTTCAATTTTTTTTGCTCCGCTCAACCCTCCTCCTATTGCTGGTTCTGTTTCGCGTAGCGACTGTGTGGCGCCGGTGGCGGCTGGTCAGACTGGCCGCCCCCTCAAACACACCGCCTCCGTCTCCTCCGACCATTCGTTTCTCTCCCTCTTCCTCCCAGGAGAAAAATTCACCTTCCCGATCCCCCAGGGAACCGAAACCGTTTGCAATGGGAGGTGATGCAGTTACGAAAAAGGAATACTATAATAAATAAGAACCGTTCAAAATAAAAGACCGCGAACATCGAAAGAAACCCTATCAAGTTTTGTTTACATATACGTACTACAGGATGGAGCAACTATTAAAACACGAAGTATAAGATTTATTTAAATCAATCAAGAAGAAATACATTTAAATGTAAATTTTACTACTACACCATATATAATATAAGCCAAAGTTATAATGAAGAGGCACTTATCAGTGTACAATATGAAAATATCCTGTTAAATATAAGAACAACGTTTTTTGCTTTTAACTTGTTCATACATTTGTGCTTGGAATTTAATCGAATATTCTGCCTTTATTCTTGTTCTCCTAAACTATGATAATTATATAATCCCTTATTCGGTAGTATGTCTAAGGCGGATTGAATTACATAAAACATTCAAACATTCATTGACATTTCTTTGGTCATGCAGGAAGCGATAACGGAATGGCTAACACAATACCGAAATCCGTTTTTTTCCCCTGACGGCACTCGCCCCCTTTGGGTCATGCCATCCTTTGTCGCGGATTAGCCCTATTTGGGGCCTTCCCCAATGGGCCGGAACCCATCTTCCGACAATATTTCTCACATACATAACTTGTGGGCCCCATGTGGGCGTGACCCTACTTCTCGGGTTCAACAATGCACCTCGGGGGATTAACCTGCTCTGGGATTTGCGCTGGCTTATTATTAGGGCGGTGAGAAAGGGCTAATCGCCAGTATTAGCCCATCTTCCCCGCAGTTTTTTCGGTGTTTTTTATATTGGGGTTAGCGTTCGGGATTCTGTTTTTGTTTGTACACTGTTTTTCGGGCGTATCTAAACTCCCCTCTTTCCGAGGTGTCGAAGAGCATCCCTCCAATTATAGGTTTCTTTAAAACGACAGGAGGAAGCCATTTCCTCTCGGGCGCTTCAGCATTCGACGGGTCAGAATAAAATGGAAATAACACAAATTTACGTTACAATGCAATAAATAAATTCACTTTAATGGGTAAATAAATTATCCTAATTTTAGATGCAGGATATAACGGGTTTGCCACGGCCAACGGTCGAATGTCACGAATTTCTTCCGCTCGACAGTTTTACTTTCTCAAGGAAGAGGCTAGTTGGCGGAAGGGCGAGAGAGAGGGAGAGAGAGAGAGAGAGAGAGAGAGAGAGAGAGAGAGAGAGAGAGAGAGAGAGAGAGAGAGAGAGAGAGAGAGAGAGAGAGAGAGAGAGAGAGAGAGAGAGAGAGAGAGAGAGAGAGAGAGAGAGAGAGAGAGAGAGAGAGAGTGAGGAGGCGTCTCCCTCGCTAACAGGCTCTCGTTTAGCCACCCTCGTTCACCCTATGGTACCGTATATATATATATATATATTCCTTCTTTGTGGCTGCGACGAACACATCGTGTCGGCTCATTAAATCTTTAGGCCGACGATTGCTAACTGGTGGTTTTAATTTTCACATGCACGAAATTAATAATGGCATAAGCCGAATCCCGGTAGTGACCTATTAAGCGGCCGGGGGTAACGTAATAGAAGGCGGAGCGTACATTGTTGTTTGCGAGTTTTAATAATAACACAAAGTAAAGTTTTATGGATAGTGTTTACAGGGAGGGCGGCCTCTCCCCCCGCCCCCACCCCCACCGGGGGAATATACCGCCCCTCCGCCCCCGGCGAGTCGCGGGGTTTTATGCCGGGGCAGTATAAAAAGTGCATAAAGAATGCACCGAGACTAGACCGTAAAGAGGTAATGTCCAAGAGAAGAGCGGACTCCGCCTCCAGTAATGATATTCCGTCTGAAGCCATCCAACTACCCGTGTTCCATTTTCTTCGCCAATAAATTCAATAGATATCCCTAGGATTGCCTTCCCCTATTCCCAGGAAACATTACTTTCCTCCCCCTCGACTCTCTGCCCCTTTCCTTCTACCCCCTCGCCCTCTCCGCCCTCGCCCGTCTCTCTCTCTCTCCCTCTCTCTCCCTATCCCGCTTTTCATACAGCATATTGCCCCCTCCTCCCCCGGCGCGCCCTCCCCTCCTCCCCTCCTCATCCCACCCACCCGTCTCTTTCTTTGCCTCTCGCGTTTCTTTTTGTCTCGTATATGTTCTCTCTCTCGGCGCCTTCCCCTCGACCTCTCTCTCGGTCTCCCTCGGCTCACTCTCTCGCTCTCCCTGCGACTCCCGCACTCTCCCTCTCCGCCTCTCTCTCTCACCCTCATCTCGTGTATGTGTTTTCCCCGGAGTCTCCTGGCAACACTATCAGTCTGGCCGGGTCTCTCGTGGCACACACACAGTCGGCGTCTCGCTCGTCTCCGGTCGGCATCGTACCGTGGGTGGCTCTGTGTCGTTGTCGTGCATGTCTGCGGTGGATAGCGAGGAGGGCGGGGGTCGGGCCCCGGGCGGGCCGCCTCCCCCTCCGCTCCCCTGAGCCATGTCCGAGGACTCCTCCTCTTCGAGTTCCTCCTCGTCCTCCTCGCCTCTGGAGGGCCGGCTCCCCGCCGCTCCTCCACCAGCTCTCCTCCTCCCTACCTCCGCTCAGCTCTACTACAAGCAGCTCATCGCCGCCAATGTCGCCGCCCTCGGCAAGGCCGCTGCCGCCTCCCACCTCGCCGCCACCGTCGATCACGACTCTTTCCCGAGGACCCTCCTCTACGCCAAGAACACCTTCGCTGAGGTACACCGCCATTCATCCATTATATATCCGCGTTTCGTTATTCTTTCCGTAGTCGTCACCGCACTTATTCCTGCGAAGGAAAATATTGTGAAATCGCTTGGCCCCAGTATTTTTTAAATTTGTACGCGCTACAGTTATATATTTTAAAAAGAAAGAAGAAATGATCTTAAGATTGTAGAATGATTTATATAAGTCCACTGAACGGAACCATCGACCGTACAAACTGTCGAATTTATATTTCGAGGATGACGACGCGAAATTTAATTCAGAACATTATTCGGCAGCCCCTTCTCATCTAATTGCGAAACCTCGTTCTAAATTTAGTTTCCGAATATTCGAAATGTAATTTTCTCTTTTTATTTCCGGGTCTACACATGTGTGGAATATGGATACATTTAATTCCACGTAATAATACACCTTTTTCGCGTGTACTTTTAAGAGGTTTTTACTCGCTTATATAATATTGTGTATAGGAATTGTGTATAGAAATTCGTGCTGCGGTTGAAATCTGAAATGCGACTCGCGATGAGACTGGGATTCGCGAGTCGAAGTAGCGCCCGAACGAGTCAGTATCTAATAGTCGGTTTTATTTTTTTGTAATTCCAAATCCGTATCAGGTCATCGATCCTCGGTCAAATCGAAATATCGGATGCCGGTGAGCGGTGCCCGCGGGAGGTGTGGGCACGGTATCAATTTCCAACGGAAGTCGGGTTGGGGGACACCCCGGTACACACGCGCACGAGCACATGCACACACACACACACACACACACGCACACACACGGGTGGAAGGGATTGCCGGGCGTTTGATCTATGCCGCGTGAAAGTGGAACTGGCGCACTATAGACTAGATATAGGCGGCAATATTGGGTCCTCCCCCGCCTCGGCTTCGCCCATGCATACCGAATATCGCAGCCTCCTCCTTCTCCCGCTTCTTCCTCTTCCTCGCGGAAACCTCCCACACGGAGGGGAACCCAATAACTCGGAGGGGCCGCCCCCTCTGATAATTGAACCTCGTATCCCGCCGGAGGGTGGAAAAGGGAAAAAAGAGAGAGAAAAATGGCCTTTTGTCGGTCTCCGGGAAACTGCCGGTTTCTTCTCTTTGACAACTTTATATATTAATGCGAAACGAGTATTCACCGTGACTTAGGGGAAATTGTCACTAAACTCCGGAAGACCCTCGAACAAATTGCTTCACGCCATGTATTGTGATTGAATTCGCAGCTTTTAATATTTAACTGGATATGTTGATGTCTAACGTAACTAGTTAGTACTGTTCGGCACAAAGTTCCTGATTGTTGTAACATAATTTCCTATTCTAAAAAGAGAAAATCGTGTATTGACAGTATTTATTTTCATTCCGCAGTAACCAACGAAGACGAAAAGTCCGTCGATCGTATCTCCATCCCATTTATTTCCCCCGGGAATCAACGAAGAAATAAATATTTTTTAAATTATTCCAGTCGATGTTATTATTTCATTATAAACCTATTTAAATTCCCGTCAAATTACTTTGATTTATACGCTATTGACGCTTCGATTTAATTGCTTCCGATTTTTTATACTCGGAGCGCAATTAAGATTGTAACCGACGATAGAAACGGGTCTTCTCCGATAGGCGTTTCTAGATTTGGACCAAGTTCTCGGTCCTTCCGCGTTGTATATCTTGTCGGAATTCAGGTTATTCTTTTTTGATATTGGCGATCTCGTTACGGACGATGAAGTTCACTGACCTATGTCAAAAACCGACTGACCCGGCGGGACAGCTACGTAGATGAACGTATATTATTTCACAACCTCCCAGAAAAATAACTCACAAATTAAAATAGGAAAAGTGAAAAATCATTTTGGTTGTTTCGAATTTATTGTTGTTTCATTTTATTGTAAAATTTATGAAATTGTCTGGATACAGATTCCTCTTTTGCATTTTCGCCACCTTTGAGAAAGAAGAAAACTGAGCACAATGAGACGAATTTCCCAAACGGAAGTTTTGTAAGATAGGAGACAGGAACAACGCGGTGCCCTGCAATACAGACTCTGGGAATATACGCGGAAACGTTGAGGGATGCGAGGCAAAAAGGGATTGGAGGGAGCGAGCCTATTACCAGACCAGTGCCGGGTTTCAGTTCCGGGCCCCCAGAACCGATTTCGGTTGCTCGCTTTGTGAAAAAAAATGTTTCCTCTCCAATACCGCCAGGCTGTAAGGGATTTCCGTCGGTTGCACGATGTGCTCCAAGATAACTCCAGATAATACCGATCAGGTGGGATTAATAATCGGTCAGAAATTATATTCAAAATTTCGTTCTTGAAAGTTTATTCTATTAGGATGAGGCAAGGTTGGCGGTTTGGAATATGAAACTGGCGGCTCCTCGACGACCGCAATAAAATCTGTGCACTCGGGCAGAAACTATGCACCAGTTCAATTTGCATAAACGCTCGGCGCCCAGTCGGGGCCCAATATTATGAAAAGTGTCAGTCGTAAAACTGTTAGCAGATCGATTCCTCCGGATCAAACATTACTACAGTCTCAATTGGAGGAGAGATATTAATAACTGGTATTTCGGACAATTTCCCGGGCCGAAATGGTGCCCGGCTCGCTTGTTGAAACCCCCAACTGTCTTCGACTGTCCGTCCTACGGGTTGCGTCTCGAAACTGGGTTAAAGGGGCTTCCCTCGGAAAGCTATCGCCAATCGGGACTTTAGATCATCTCCACGAAGTACAAAGTAGGGAGTTTATTCGCCGATATTTTCTGCAAGGGCTCCGTCACGACGCTCCGTCCCCCCTGTCCGGCACGAGAGCGTGAAACTGGGTCGCCGTTTGAGAAGAGCCCATACGTCTTATTTATATATATTTTTTATTTCCGTATCCCCTCCCGTATTCCCGAACGTAATTACGGGTTCCTCCCGTGTTATTTTCCGAGACTCTACGTTCCCGTATTAAAAACCTCGCCCCGTATAAAATATTCTCCGGCGAAAACAAGTTCCTTCTTGGGGCAAGAGATCGAGGCAAGCCGGGCTAAAGTCTCCCTCCCTCCCACCCTCTCTCCCGCTCCCCCCTCTCTCTCCCTCTCTCTCCCTCCCTCTCTTTCTCACCCTCCGGCCTTCTCTATTTTCTGTCCTTTTTTTCCTTTGGCCTCCTGCTTGTATTTTTTTTCTCGGCGTCGCCGTCTCTTCCTTCGTCTGTTATTCGCGAGAACGACCTATATATTAGAGTTTCGGCTCTCCCTCTATCTGTTTCTCTTTCTCTGCGGCTCTCTCCAGGCGCGCAGTTATAACAGTTTCTTTTCTTCGAGATAGAAGAAACGGCGGAAGAAGAAAGAGGGGGTGGGTGGAAGGAGGGTAGA
The DNA here is from genome assembly GCA_019843655.1 of Lethocerus indicus. Classification (NCBI taxonomy): domain Eukaryota; kingdom Metazoa; phylum Arthropoda; class Insecta; order Hemiptera; family Belostomatidae; genus Lethocerus; species Lethocerus indicus. Next base: position 15,917,567 of record JACDQD010000006.1, on the reverse strand, counting down.
CGGCGAGGGGGTGGGGCATCGATATTTATTAGGGGCGCGGAGGGGAGCGGCGCGCTCCGTGCGTGCGAGTCCCGCCGCGCCCAGAAAAATAATATTATTCTAGCTTGCCCAAACTCGGGAATCCATTTCCGATGCTCTGAGCGACGGCCCGAAGATTTTCTACTCGTCGCTCTGAGCTTGCTCGAAAAATGTTGGACATATTCATTCCTGTACTGCCACATTCCTTCGATAGTTCAAACCGGCGTAGAAATTAAAACTTTTGTGTACCTGAGGAAAATGCAGCACCCGTGGATTATTCCATGCGGGAATATACGCGACGATACTGACGATGAGGTAAAACCAAAACAATAGCTACGCAAAAGAATCGAACGGCCATTTCGAGAATATTCCTTATATTTCGATTCCCATACTGATTAATTAGTGTATTATAGTTTACTCCATTAAACCAATACGGGAGGCACCTTGCTTGCCTAATCAATGAGTTTCCTGCTTAAATTGATTACGCATCAACAATTATAATAAATGAAACCGACATTTCCCGCCCTATCGGTGGACGGACTGAAAGCGCTAAGTATTACTGTCAGCGTCATTTATGCGCCCTGTTAAATTCACTTCCGACAGCTTTAATGAATACGTTTTACTCCAAATTAATAGAACTTTCCTTCAAAAAAATGCCGACTTCGTTTATTCCGTCGGAAACAATTGTTACTTGCGAGGCATTGAAATGTACCCCTTGAATGAATGATATTCGACTGAATTTCTGGGCGGCGAATGGGTCGCGGGTGGAATAAAAACGAACTGTTTACCGGCGGCCAGATAATATCTGTGCAGACCGAAAACGCCCAACGTCCCGCTTACCGACAAAGTGAAACCGATACGGCGCTCGGATTAGAATGTAAATTTTATATTTTATCCCAGTCAATAGCCCACGCAATAATTCTCGTGACTTTTATTCTCCTTTCTGTTAGGGACCGTGACAAATTGTAATTTGTCCGGCCTTTTACAGAGGGAACCCGTTGGCACCTGTTTGAGGGGGCGTTCCTAAGATGTCTTCGATGCGTGCCAAAAATTCCTGTAAGGGGGTCAAAACGCGGGAATTAAATTCATATATTGCCGCTATTTCCAGCTTGGTTCACTGAAATATTCACAACTTCGGGCCGTACCGAAGGGGCTGAACATTGGTTTCGATTGCGAGGCATGCTGAAGGCGCAGTTTTTACCCCAAGAAAAATTGCAAGATATGAAACTGCGTGGTATGAAAAACGAGCGTATATTAAAGACACCCTCTTGGTAAGGTTTTAAAAATGTAGAGTATGTTTTCATTTTAGAATATCATCGGAAATATCAGTACCAAAATTAAGATGAAAATGTATCTGCTTCCGAAAAATTAAGACATCGTTCCAGTCGTGAAACCAGTTTAAGCTCATTTCATATAATTGGCGACTTTTATGGAAAGGACCTGAAATGTGACATCATCGGTGCAATGAATAAAACCCTGTAGAAAAAAGAAAAAACTGTTTGAACAATTAAGACCTAATTAAATCGGTCTACAGAAGGTTATAGTCGGACGTTTATATAACTTAATTAATATATTACATAAAAAAAATGAAAGGCTTAAAATATACCTTCAAATGTTATCCCGGCCGCGAAAGTAATATTCGTTGAGCAAGGTCTGCTTATAAATGTTAAGTATGTTTATCTTAATTGGGTATAATTAGTACAATTGCGGGCAGGATGTATGTCGAAAATCCTTGAGAGCATAAATTTCATTTTTTTCGTTTTGAGAGATGGCGTACCAATTCAAAATGAATCTGGTGGAGCTGAAATATATCAAGCGTAACTAAGATATATGAAGGAAGTGGTGAGTTTATTACCGACACATACGAGTTACCATTTTTCTAGGTCCTATGGTAGACTCATACAAGAAAGGGGGGTGCACGGGTATGTGAAGCATCAATATATATTACGAATGTTAATAGAATAGAGCTTAAAGAAGTATATTCAATTTAAGTGGCGTTCAACAGGAAATTCACCGAGCAGCGAATCAGATACTTGTGCACAAGTGGTGACACCTACAACGGCCGTCTCGCTGGCGCACACTCAACTTACAATTTAAGCGTTTAGAAAAAATTACAGACAATTAACTACCAGCCGTTTTCATATTCGCGACACGTTCCAACCCCAAATAATGGTTTACATTCACCGAGTTAGAGGACGTCCCGCCGACACTACGTGACGTCTGACTCCTTTCCGCGATGTCCAGCCATTTCGACATCCCACTTCTGTTTAATTCTTTCATATGATTTGCTAGCACATTATAAGATATGCAAAGTTCTGTTTCCTGTAATAATAGAGGGTTTAGGATCTGTCTCGTTCAGCGTGTCTGTGATGATTAACCTGTATGAAACATTATTTTCACTGATTGTAACGCCCAATTGTGATTCCTTGGCGGCTTTTGAGCCCGGCTCGAAAGTAAGACCCAACTTTAATTTCCTAATCGGTTATTTCCCCGGTCAAAAGGAAGTGGAAATCGCTGCAGGTTCGGAAAGTTTAAGTCGGCAGAAGGAAGGAACTCGGCGGAGCGTTTTTACGGGCCTCAAAGAGCGGCGTGTTTATAGCGCGGCCAATATCAGTAATGGGTAAACAGAATAACATCCTCGCAGCGGAAAAACGGGGGACACGTCTTCTGACGTTTCATCAATCACCCTATTGGCCTCTTTAGAGAAAACACATACAGAATGTAGTATTCTAGTTGGGCGAAAATTGCAGGTTTCATGAGGAAAAGGTGCCATCTCCTATAAAAATTGAATAGTTTAAAAAAAAATTTAATTATTCACTCAGTTCTGTGACCGGTTATTAGATCACCTCCTAATGTTGCAGGGAGGAAGGCAGTTTTCTTACACTTACGAACTAAATTAGTATACAGGTTCGTGTACGTTTGTGAGCAGGAATTGATTTTTTTTTCTATTTTGGTCAACAACGATAATGCGACGTAAATCAGGTTTCTGACGACGCTGAATGATTATTAACCGGCGATTAGTTTTCCGAGGTCGCTAATTTATTTCTTATTTTTTACGTTTGGTTTATTTCTTTCGACGCACGTGTTTTTCCGCCACCTAATAGCAATATAAGTATGGCGTATAAGCGGGATTGCCCACTCAATACCCACCTGGAGGACAGCGGCCATTTCCAGAGGCCAATATTTGCTTATTATATCTCCATGGTTGCAAACCAATGTTTCTTCCTTCGTGAATGTGTCTGTTGGCATACTGCTGTAAAATTAAGAAACATTTAATTTACAGTTAAATATCCATCATAACGTTGCAGCAGGAAATTTGTAAAAGCCAAAAAACTGGGCCGAAAATTAGATATTCTTCCGCCATTCGTGTGCTCTCATGGCTGTACGAGTAAACGTCATTTTGGTTTAGACGTTAAAGCACCTATCTAAGCCGTAAGGTGCATGTTTCTGTTTGTTGTTTTCGTCTTATCTAATTTCCTTCTTTTAAAATTGTCCCGTGTAAGATCTTACCGCTTGTATTTTAAGCCGCATCGATAAGATTAATCTTTTCATAACAAAAGGGCGTATGCAAAGTTTATCGCTGTAGAAGTTCGTGTGATTCGTAATTTTACTGAAACCTATGTTGTTTTCATGTTTTAATCGCATCGTTGATTCGATATCGGAAGAGTATATGCCTATCCCCTTCACTTGTTCCGTTCACGGCAACTAGTGACTTTCATTTTTCCCCCCTTTCAGTTCTAATAAGCGAATGCGAGAAATAATTATTCCTCAACGTCTAGTAAAGTCCGGGTGTTTTTTTTTGTGTGTACGTCAATAATAGAGTCAGAAAATAGGTTAATTTTACTAGATATTCGTATAAATGCCGTTTAAATTTACGAACTGTATTAGATAACAGTGTTATCCGATGAGCCAACAGTGAAGAGTAATAAATTAGTTCAGAAGTTGATGTTAAAAAACCAGTCACCAGGCAGTATTGAGAGCAAAACTTTCACACACGTCACCCGGAACTAGAGAATAAACTATAATAGCGGAAACTAGATGAAGTCCAGTATATAATAGAATGTAGGTACTAATTTGACGCTGAGCCGGTAAATTCCAAATGTAAGGAATGTATTGTAATTTACATTCAAAAAGATCGCTAGTAGACGCGATGAAAATTCTTTCAACCATTCGTTAATGAGACCCAAACTCTAAATAGGCAATTCATCAAGTCATAAGTGGGACCGGTGGTTAAAAAGTAGGAAACTCCTAACGTCGGTGCGGTACAGAACGTTTTAATTTGTAAATTTCAAGATCGCCGAGATGGATGCGCGGAGCCCACGCCATAAATCCTAGGTCGGCTCACGATTCCCCTTTCTAATACCGGAACGGTCGTTTCTTTTCCACCACGTATTATACATGCCGTGATCGTCAACCGTATGCGCTTTCCCGAACACCAAATATAACTAAAGGCAACCATCTAGTAATATGTTCAACGGATATTTTAAATCAGATATAAATAAAGTGTTAACAATTGGGTTGGTTGTCTCATAAACGCATTTCATGTCAATTAACGCATTACTTTGTGACTTATCCGCACACATCGAGTTCTGTGCTCGAAATTTTCGTTTCTTGTGTAAAAGAAATTATGGATAATCTATATAATAGTTTAAATAAAGTTTTCATTATTAAAAAACAAAATTATAATACATGACCCCAACCTATATCTATACAAGTAAAACGCTCCCAAAATTTGAATTTTGATGTAACGTGGAGTATCTGTATATATATATATATATATATATATATATATATATATATATATATATATATATATATATATATATATATATATATATATATATATATATATATATATTTATGTAGGTCAGAAACGAGGCGGGCCACTGAACCACCTACGCTCTCTCCCATATAGAACAAAATCCCTCTCCAGTTTTTGTCCCTCCAGTCTCATATAACGTTTGGGGACTTGAATTAGTCGTAAAAAAATAAACAGAAGGAGGATAAGAAGAAGTGGTAGGAGGAAGACCCCTGGAGGAAGGCCCTGGCTCATATAATAAAAAGGCTAAACGACAACGATAAACTCGGCCAACTGGGGGGCATTCCTTCCTCTTCTCGGGGAGGGCTGTTCCGCCCTCCCGTATTAATATATTAGTTATTAAAAAACTAGGCCTCTCGTCGTAAAGTTTTTGTCCTCGCCGGGAATAATAAGAGCTCGCTGACGGGTCAATAGCGCTGCTGTTAAAAAAGACATAGAAGTCTCGCTACTCATCTTGAATTGTCTTTACATATAAACGCCCGTAGTAGAAACGGTACAATTTTCATGATCTCATCTCCCAAAAGAATATAATTGATTCAATACTTACTATTCTACAATTATGGACTCTACAAAGGTCTTGCGAGTTCACTTAGAATACTGCAAAATAATAATTTATTCTCCATTCTGGTCGGTACTTGCGAGAGATCTCCTCTCATTACTGCCTTGCGACTGGCAGCAGAATACTGTACAGCAAATATTTGTATTCTATTTTTACATGATTTAAATATATAAAGTATAATTCTTCAATAATTAAATTGTTATGAAGGTTTCGATCGCTGAAAAGTCGGGTAGATTGATTGAAAAAACAGATTAATCTTCGTTTTAATGAAACCGAGTAAAATATAATCAACACCCCTGTATATCTGCTGCTATTAATACAATGATTGTAAAATACGCTCGCCTTACGTTGAATTAGTTTAAAATTAATTAAATCGAAATCAGGAAGTGAATTACGAATACGGTCAGAATTTTTATTTCTTCAAAATTGTCAATTATTTCGCCGAATTAAACACTAAACAGTCCGGTTTTCGCGACTCGTTATCGGCGGGCCTCCGTCGTTCCCATTAAGGCCGTTTCCTTAATAAATCCGAATGAAAGAAAGAGCAAGGGAGACAGAGAGACGGACGGACAGAGAGGGTATGTGGGGGGGGGGGGTGGAGAAGGAAGGCGAGAAACGGGAGGGCGCGCTATCATTAAACGGAGGCGATTGCGAATTTCATTTAAATTGCTCTATTTAACTTTTGAGCTTAATTGTCGGCCTGGCCTTGGAGGGGAGAGGAAAAAAGAAACAGTAAAAATTGAAGGCAGACCTCGGACGAGGTGTATTTTTTGTCCTATTCCGTGAAGCTGAAAATATCAATCGGCTGTCGAAAGATTTGAGGACGCCGAAAACGAGGGACAAGGTCGGAGGAACTGCCGAAACACGCTAATCGGTGAATCTTTAAACCCTAAATTGTAGTATTTATGTACATTTTCCTTGTAATGGCATTCGTCAAAACAGGATTGTGTTGTTTTTTTTATATTCCACATCTATCAACGGCCATTTTGTATTAGAACAACGTAATGGATGAAAGGGGGATATTGTAAATATACTGAACTTGCCGTGTGTTTAGAGGTGGTGCAAATAAGCGTAGGAAATAATTAGAATATTTGTTGGAAGTTTGCCCGCCGGGACATAACGTCTGATCATATTCATTCCACGTTTTTTTTTCTTCGGTCGTTATACTGCCCACACTTTCCTCCATCAACTTATTATTTGTTATTGGCTCGATATAACCGTCAGAATTAGCTTGATTTTTTTAACACCGATAAAACATACGATTCAGTTTACAATGTCGATGTCTGAATTCTGTCACTTCGTCAGTTATATTTCGGTTCGGATAATGGGCCAACTGTAATATGATAATCTATACCACATGTAATTTCCGTGGGTGAAACTGGCAATTTTTTCAACATTATGGTTGAAATGTATGGATATTTACTCTTTCGATTGTCAATTCCCCAGAACGTTACCGTGCGACACCGGGCTACACTCCCGTCTGCGCGCTTGAACCTATCCAATATTTACCGTCCGTCTGTGAAATTGAGGTAATGTTATCAATTTTTTCCCGAAATATCGGTCGGACCGAACAATGAATTTCGGAATACGGGAGATAACAGTGTGGGAAGGGTCCGGCATTTGACCCAGTTTTGGAGCTCGGACTTACCCTGTAGAGGGGGCCCCACTGTTTGTTTTGGGAGGGCGATAAGCCCGACGAGATGCGATAACGGGGCGCCGAAATAGCGCTATACGCTAAGGCGGAAGAAATCTAAAATCCGTACGATTCCTATATTTCAGTGTTTTCCCTGCGCAAAGAGCAAAGAAGTATATTTTTTAAATTGCAGCCGTGACATGGCATCTGTGGTGCGCACTGTCCAACTTGAGTCGGGGAAAAGCAATATTTCGACTGAGGCACATAGTCCCTAAAGTGTTATAGGCCGAGACCCACTTTCGAAAATGGTAATTTTTCGCCGCCCATTCGCCTCTAATGCATATTTTACAAGGTACGGCGGTTCGAATAAAAAAGACCACTTTATTACCTTCGTGAGCAATTGTACCGCTAATAGTACTACTGTCGAGAGTTAATTCAAAATTTATTTGTTAATCGAATCAACTTTGCGTCTCAGGGTGACGCGGTTAAATCCTATGTTAACCACATCTCCTCCCTGCTTTTCTGAAAAGAAATCTTGAAAGGACACTATTATTTATGCCGAATTATGTAACCTAAAAAAGAAGTTAAATTATTTATGAACTGTGTACAATTAATAGATGAAACACCGAATAATTATCGAGGGGAGAAATATTCACTAGGGTCTTATGGACTTATAAGCAGTAAATCTTCCAGAAATATCTGGATCTCTTTAATTACATCTTTTTTTGTCCTGTCGGTCGTCGACCCAAAGGATACCGGGTTTCATACATTAGTCAGCTTAATTTCTCACCACATATTGTATTTTCATCCTTCATGAAATCGATTCAGTAGCGAAAACGAAGTTTCCTTTAGAGAGTCGGACGGATTTTTGTGTTTTCTGTGCTCTTAATGAGACGAGACTATGTCAGTTATGAAACGCCAATTGAAATTCCCGGCGGGCCTGCTAAACGCTCTCATCGGCTCTAACCGCTACCTATTAGCTCCGGTGACATTCGAGTTATATAATTAAGCATTTTTTTTGTAACTGATCATCTCCCCTGGAATTATTGGCAGTTGAGTTGTAAACAACTAGTGAAGTCATTATTATCAAGTTTTTCACTGCGTAGAAACCGCATTGTGCCTTAATTATACAGACCCTGACTTGGAGGTGTCATGTTAAATATCGATCTGTAGGAATCGTATTGAAAAAAAACAGCCCAATTTGGTAAATGATCGGTATCTGTTTGTGACAAAACCACTTGATTACGTCAAAATGATGATGTTTCAATTAATTACAGAAAAGTTTATAGAGGGAAGGGGAGTCATATAATATTACATTTTTTTAATCGTGTACACATATTTAATCAATTGGAAGAAACTTGGAAAAATCCTTTAATCCTTATATTGGTGAAATAAACAATTTTTCAAAAATAACTTTATAAATATTAATCTTTGAAGTTGATTTTTTTTAAATATACAAACTGGAAATACAGATTTGAGGAAATATGTAGAGAATTAGATAGTGAAATAAGCATCACCTAAAAGGAGCGGGGAATTAAACAAAAAAAATTTAATTTTTGCGGAACACTTTCGGGTATTAAGTAAGAAAGGGGGCTACTTTCGTTGGTATAACCGAGCTCATTTGGACTCGGCCAGCCCTGTTTTCCTTATATGTTATTTCCCGCCTTGCCTCCTCGAGTAGATTATTATTCTTGGCACACATTAGACCGCGGCCTCCCGCAGGCTTAACTTGTAAGCCCGAAGCGCCTTCCTCCATAACACTTAGTGGACCGCAGGGCCGGCCCTGCGCTCGGCCCTTAGGCTAATTTGGCCGTTTGTACGGCACTTTTAAATGCTCGGGGCCGACGGTAAACATTTTACGGATTCCTCCTGGCCCGAGAATTCCTTTATCTGTTGGGATTTAATCCGCCTATACGGGCGATAATATTATAGTGCTTTATTACAACGATCTAACTCAGTTAATAATCTTGAACATGGTTTGTACCATTTCATCGACACGTTGTGAGGTCTTATTAATATTAATTGTTTTATATGCTAGTATATTTAATTATAATATATACCACAACTACATTGTATTCTTGTTTTTATTGCTATAGTGAGATGATGATTACGTATAATCTCTAATTTTCAGAATTTAATTTGTCTGAAAATAATTTAAAACGTATTTTCATCCATTAAATAAATTGAATAGATCGTATTCTTGCGTGCTAATGATCTACGGTACTGCCCACCGGTAGCGTCCTTCGTGGAACTGTGAAAAGAATTCCGCATATTTTCGCAGTCCGGGCTCAAATTGAGTGTCATCCGAGCAATTTGGCAATGTGCACCCGAGGGGAGGCAAAACGAATCATTAAAAAATCACATTCGTAGGAGCTCATAATTGCATTGACTGGTAGCTCTGATTCATGGGCCTCTTCGTTAGGGCTCTGGGCCAGCCCTAGAGGAGGAGGAAGTCTGCCCCCCCCCCCACGAGCGCTCGTTAACCCCCGGACCCCGACAATTAGCGCCCGATTTCATTACACGGCCTCCGATTCAATTCACGGCAACCGAAAGAGAAAATATTGAATATGTAGTTAGATTTGTTTGGGTCTTCGGCGGTTTCGGGTTTGTTTTTTTTTAAATAAATCCAATTACGTTCGTATGTATAAGTATGCATAAATATTTACCAGTTTCAGAAAGGGAAGGAAATCGACCAGTCTGACCTCCCCAGTTTTATGTTACGCACCTTACTTAATGTTATTACGTTGATATTTACGTAATTCTGGTAATTTTATAACGCCAATCAGTGAGCTATTTTCCTCTGTAAACTGAGGGGAGACAGTATTAAATAAAAGAAGGAAAATATTGTAGCACCACAATATTTGTGGTTTCCCTTGGGCGAATCCTTCGTCTTACTATAACAACATTCGAGAATTCAATTTATAGTTGTAACATTACTAACTATACTTCGGTTTATTTATAGCGCCTATATTTAATTTCTTAACATACTACATACATTTAATTGTATAACATACTACTTGTTATGCACAATAAATATGTACAGGGGTGATTCATAAGAAAGTCGCCCGAGGCGCTGCCATTCCATTTGAATACGCGAGTGAAATTCATTTGAATCGCCTTTACACATAAATAGTGTACGTATTATTCTCAGTAACCGAATGATGAAAAATTACGGAGGGGTTGTTAATCTCTCGATTTTATATTTATGTTCTGCGGTGTGAACGGTCTTAAATAATTGGGTGTGTAATTTGCAAACACAACGCTCTCGTAAGTTTTCACAGGTTTTGCGCCGTCGCAAATTTTTAAGGAGTAATACTTATATACTTATATATATAGAATACTCTATATATAGAATACTTATAAACTGTAAAATTAGGTACGGGGGGGGGGAGAACTGATGTAAGGGAACATCCCCCGTCCCGGGATCCAGGAGGATGTTGACCCCCTCGGGAAAGATTGAGTCCTCGAGTGAGAGGGATATAGCCGGAAGAGGGAGCGAGCAAGAGAGAGGGAGAAAAATGATGTGGGCCGCGTGATAAGAGGGGGCCTCTGTGGGAGCCGGCACCAAAGGCGGGCCGATAATTAATGCGGGGGCCACCACCGCGTAAATCAGTGTCTACTTAGTCGGACGGCGTTTCTATTAAGGGGCAACTTCGAGGAAAAGGTCTCATTTATACCGATTATGAGCGAACACCCCCGCTGAGGGCGGACACGGAGGTGTACCAACTGGTCCAGGAGTACAGCGACCCCGGTACACCTGGACTCCCATTAACTGCACCCGACGTACAGAACAATAACACAGTAACATATAACGCACTCATTCTTAGATAACGAATGCGAAATGCTATGATTGCGCCTCTATTAAACTGCAATAGCATTTAAAATAAAATGGAATTGAAAATTGCTGGATCAAAATGTAAAGAAAAGGTCGGGCGCCTTTTCATCTATAATGAAAATAAAATCCGACAATTAAAAGTGGTAGAAGAGTACCTCAATCCTGGCAGTACTCAAGACGATCGGATACACGCACGTCTCGCTCAGGCCACGCCATTCAGCCCGAGATCTGACTGGATGATGCTGTTCCTGGATAGGATGGAAAAAGGGGGGCCGGGGTGAGCCCCACTCATTAATTTTTACGGCCCGGGCCCCGACACCTCCTACACTTTATATAAGACGAAATCACGATACAAAAAGGTAGAAACGTAGAGGAGAGGAAAAGAAAAAAAAAAGGAATTGAGGCGTTTACGAGGCGAAGTTAATTACGGAGTCGATCACGCTTCCAAGGAACCTCCGCCCGATGATCTATACGTTGACCGGCAACGCCTGCTATCTAACAGTTACTTGAAAATGGCACGATAGCAGCCGAACAGAACAACGTGGGCTTCAGAACAGTCGGATAGATTGTGTGTTAAACACAGTTTATTTCCTGCTATTGTTTACTATCACTTTGCAAGTCTCCTGTTGCAATTCTTCAATTCAGATATTAATTGTCTCACGTACGTGGGAAAATTTCATCCCCTCAACACATCCATTTGTTACCCTTAAAAATCAAGGCAACTTTTTGAACTCTTAATCGTTATGAGTTTCTGATTCTGCGGCCTTTAATATAGCCCACTTTATTATGTTGATACTGCTCATAGAGGTTACTAGCTCCGAGATTTTTATTCCTCTTTCCACATTGATGATTGAGGAAAACGGACGCTTATGTTTTGAAAAACTGAAACTCATCGACTCTTAACGGAAATACTCCACGTTTGATAACTCATTCGCTCTAAATATCGTAATTTATGAATTTTTTATCACCTGCCGACGTCAGGTATGGGAAATTTCCTCTCTCTGAATCAGAACGAAGCGACTCGCCGATATCACAGCGGGCGATTGTCTGAGCAATCGAAGGGAAAAACCGTCGGGGTTCTCCCGTGTAAAGTGACTTATCTTCGGCCTAATTGGTAAACTGGCCTTGATCTATGCATCGATTCTTACATTGCGACAAACACTGTACAATAAATGACAGGACATCTTTCTTTTATTTACTATCCTCACGTCCTTCCTTTTTCCAAGCGGCAGGGTTTCCCCTCGATACCTTTCAAGGGAATACAAAAGAGTCGATTCCATTATCTCAGCGAATATCAATCGGCGGCGGAATGATTTTCTTGCCAATTAAATATAAAGGGCTCAACAAATAATAAACGGCTCGTATCAGCTCAGTATTTTCTACCCAGAAGTTCAGAATTCGCAACTTAAGTGTGATCACCACGAGTGCTCGTGTTTTTATCCAAATATCTGTTAGGAGTATAAGCCATACAAAGCAACAGGTATTGTATATATATTGCAGCGGTGTATAACAGGTGTATAATGTGGTATATTATTTTCTAATGGTTGCTAATTTTGAGTTGATTTTGCTGACTTTAATTTCTTTATCGGATTAACTTGTAACCCTGTTGATTCCTGGACGCCAGTTAATTATGATAAAATTCAATATTTTATTGAATCACGAGACATTGCAGGAATAATACTTTTTTGTTTAGTGCTCCATTTTAAAGTTCAGATTTTAACGACCTAATAAATTAAATAAGGCCACGTAAATAAGTCAGGCTTATATAGCACACAAAATTACACTTCCGATAGATCCATCATTATATTGCTGAACATCTGTCAGCTCTATCTGCTATTGGTTTTGCAAGCGAGATCAGGTCCCGAATTCCGAATATAAACGGGTTAATTTGGAATTTGAAAGCGATTCGAACGGCCGAGGTAGATACACATTTTTATAATGGCGTGTTGTTACAGCTCATTGGATGCATTTTAAACACAAGAGTCAATTGTACTGAACAAACATTGCGTGTCAGTGTCGATCCAGCGCGCGGTCGGCCCATCTCTGCGGCTCGGTTAATATTTTTAATTTTTTTCCCCTCTATTGAACATCGGGCCTCGCCCATCGATTGTGTGTGTGGACGGGGCCTAACAGAGTCCCCAGCCTCGAATTTATTTCCAACCGGAGCGTTTTATTAATTGCTCTCGTACTAATTAATATCGGGTACCCAGCGGTAGAATTGAAATCGCAACAATCTCGTTCAACAGCATTGCAATGTATTTACCGGTTTTGATTCCTGAATCAACTTGTCCCATCGCCGCCGGCCCCCTTTAATAGCTTACCGTATGTATTTTCAAAATCCATTCAGAACCTGATCCAATTCAAATTTCTTTCTGTTGTCTCACTTCTTCACTTCAGTGCTGAGATATTTTAGAACAAAATTACTGCTTTTCGCAATGGTCTGTGGGACACCGACGTCTTTTCGGGAATTCTGGCCTTAAAACAGTTAAAAATAAAAGCCTAATAATAGTGCGAAACCTCCACATATCAGCGGTCATACCGAAATCCTTAGGTAATACCTTATTATATCATTGACGTATTATAGTCTCAGGGTGACACGAAGGTGTACGCATATCGTTGATGTTGTGAACCAACGACAAATAGAGGTTCAACCGGCGGCCGTGAGATGAGGCCGTGAATCTGGATTTTATTTATACTATCGGAAGATGGCCGGGGGGGGGGTCAGGGAGCAGCCAACGTTTTCTGCTGTAATCGCAGACCGGTCGCGCAGAAATACGCCCGTCCGTTCGTTCTTGGACCCCGTCCGAGACCAAGGATTTATTGGACGCCCGGGCACCAAAGGTCGCGGGACTGTAAATTATTAAAAACGTTACCGCGTCTAATTTTTATTTCTGGGCCGTTTTATTACGCGCTGGATACACGGAGCGGGCGGGATAGCCGGCCGTTTATAAAACTCCGTCCCCGTCCTCCCCCAATGCCTAGTCAAAGTGTGTCTGAAAATCCGTGGATATCAATTACTGCGGTATTTATGTCTAAATAAATTGAAAAATTATACTTACGGATTTTCTCGTATAGTCGGTAATAACCGAACGAAGGGTGGGATAAAAATAAGAATTAAATTAAAACTCGAGAGAGGGAAATGGTCATCGACAGGAATCTGTCAATTGGCGGCACTGGGCTGCAGAAAGTAAACAACTGGTGGATGGGAGTTCAATGAACCGTTGAAACCGGCCGGCTTTGTAGCGAGGGTTTGGGAAGGAACTTGACGTGGTCGGGGCGTGGACTTGGCCGGATTCCGGGCGGACCGGTCGCCGCCACCGAACGCCGAAGAAAACTCAGCCGTTCAGGTGGCTCAGACAGCCAATAAAACCAATCCAATTTGTAAACCCCCCTCGCCAAAGCCGTGGGGTCTTCTCTCACTGTTTTCGTATAATTGATTTCTGACCTCCGGAGTATCATGCCTCTCCAATTTCGAACAGTCCGCTCGTTGAGTCATGTTCTAAATTTAACAGCGACTTGGGGCAAATTAGACCCCGGCCCGAACGGCCGGTCTAGATATCGCCCATTTTGACCGTCAGCATTTGTTTGCTCGACTGTTGGTTACTTCATTCGGACATATGAAGTGCATTATTGAGACAGATATGCAATAGTTTTAATCGTATCTTAAATGGGAAACCGCACTTAACAATTTCAAATTCACTGAACCAAAAGTATGATCGGAATACAGATATAATAATATATTCTTATCGTTGTGGATGTCATTATTCCAAAATAATCAGTCGAATAAATAATCGAACCTAAATGAAATATAAGCGTGTAATATAAAATGCGACATAATTTTTGATGAAATTCTACTCCTCTAGTTCTCGTCTCGCAACGTATCATTAGTCGGTAAACAAAATTACTTCTGGGCTTCGGGCGTTCGAAACTAGTTTGAAATGACTGATGCTTGCTTCACTTTAATCGATCGCTTCCAAATCGGCGTAACTCGGTCCGACTGTAGACCGGTCGCGGAAGCGGACTGAAAACGGCAATATAACTTAATATCGGTCGTCCACTAAGGAGCTCGGGCAATCAATATTCTTCTAGCCGGCCAATTGCACGTTTCTGAACGACCCGTCAAACGGAACCGGATGGGGGATCTTGTTGTATGTAAAAGCGCCGAATCATTCGGTAATTTATACATGAGCGTCAAGTCCCGCATTATTGGCGAATATTATCAAACTGGTAATTGGGCCGAGTGAAAGTAGAATTGTGCACAGCGTGTGATGCGAACGTAATCCAACTATAAATTGCGCCTGATTCTATACAATTACGTGCAATTAGTAGCTCAAATATATTCTACTTTTTTTTCCATTACGGGTTCGCCTGCAATGTAATGTTCGCGGAACAAAAGTGGACCGCTTTTAGAAGTCGGTTGTCCTCCCGAGACCCTATACTTGCAGGCGTTTTATATTTCCTACTGTTCCTTTTCCTTCGGGGAGGAACCGCTCCGGTAACTAAATGAGTGCTCCTGAACAAACAGCGTATGTTTGTTGTCTGACTGACGCCATGGCGAAACTGCGCCCCAGAAGACGGGATGTGATATCGGAAAAAGTTTAGGGATAAAAACGCCGTAATGATAATTCAGTTTTTACGAGTAGTTTCCCAAAATTTTATTAAATCGTGGTGACTGAACTCTTGAAGAAATATAAGCTGTGAGTAAAGTACAGCTCTAATTGCGGGTTTCTTTATTTCCAACATTTTAAACGAACTTTAAGTTCCGTTTTAAGATAGCAGAGACATAATTTTTAGGTAATTTAGTTGATCTTCCCCGTGACGACAACGAAATTAGAAGAAAATGAGTAAACGCAAACTTGTTTGCTATCCATAATTTACAATATAGGGAACTTTATAAATGGAGGACTCGAATATAATGGACTGTTCATGTTTGTATGAAACACTGCCGGTCTATACGCACAATTATTTAACATCTCGAAGAATTGTGATTTCGATTTTCCAGACACGAAATGATGACCGCTTTTTAGAAAATAATGGAATATCCACGAAGGGAGAGAAAAAACTGTGACTAATTACGTCCAATCAAACTGAAAAATGTATGTGGATATCGATGCGCTGAAATAGTCATTACGGCCAGTAAGCTAGTCCTATTGTAGAAGTATTACTCATGCTCTTAAATGATCGTTCATTAATAACCGACCGGCAAAGAGCTAATAATTCAGACGGAATAAATCAAATCATTCGGATTGTCAAGTATTCTATTTGAATATGAACCTTAATGAACTGTATTCTCAGGACACACAATCGAAATGAGATTTTATAGTTCTATTTATTCAAGTCCTTTTATTTAATTATACAGTTATACGCCTCGGTTGTTTTGACTATTTTCCTGTCATTGCTCGACTCTCATTCCAAAATATTTTTTCAAAAGACATTTTATATATTTCTACTTGTCGAATCTTGAACTTTTCATCTGATAACTTCTTTGCCCTGAAGAAATCTCCGAGGTATTTCCACCACCACTCCTCCTCTACCAATGTGTTTTTGTTTCCTTACCGTTCCTGCTCCTCGCCATCACAAGTAGTATTTAATTCCCACGGTGAAATCCAGATTGTAAACCTGTCTACTTCAGTATACTTCCAGAACACAAGAATGACGACTATTTTAAAGACTTAACAATTGGCAGAAAAAACAGCGCCGAATTTAGGGGAATATTACCCCTTTACTTAACTTTCATTCGAGTGAAATAGTTTTTCCGGTCTTTCACATAAATGACGACAAAAAATAAATAACCAAACGGCGATTACGCGACGATAATTTGGCGCGACGATTGCTTGGAATGTTAAATTTATGTCACAGTTGATTGAAGCAGATGTTCCACCACGGTATTAAAAGAACCGCAAATGATAATCGAGCTTGGATAAAATAAATAAGAAAAGTGACTAAGGAGCGATCTCCTATCCTACCGGTTGGCCGGTAAAGGTTAAACGACATGAAACGCGAATCGCTATAAAGAAAGTGAAATATCTGTCGGGCATAAACGTCGGTTGGCTTCTGTCGAAGGCCTCATCCCGGGCGATGGAATGCGAATTTATTTGAGAATAATTCCAATCGTATCCTGTTTCGTTTGGCTCTAACCTGTACATTCATTTGTCGGTACTCAGTGTTCAACATATGCAATCTATCTCTCAGAAGTATTTATGCCTGTAAGTATAACTTATCTTGGAGCTAAGGGATTAGAGCGGAAGATTTTGTAGTATTGTTTTTCACAGTGTAATCTAAAGAAACATTCAGTTTAAGACAAATATTTATTCTTGTTACGGAACAGATGTTAATCTACTACGGCCGGCTCCTGTGTGGCTCTCAGACAATTCCCCCCGGGGAGGTAATCAAGCGCTTTTGTATTATTTATACATCCACTTTATCATTTTGAATGATGGCCGCACTCATTTGTACCGGCAACGTTTTGACGAAGTTAAGAGTTGTTACCGGCTTTATGACAAGCTGAGAACTGATTTAAAACCTGTCGTCTAACTGTTCGGCATCGGAACCTTCAGCGGCGGCAGATTTATGACCCACTTTTACATTCCAGATGTGACTATTAAACTTAAGTGCGTGAGACTTAGGTTTAAACGATAAGACAGTTTCAGGCTACAATGATATTCCACTGAGGTTTGAATATGACTCGAGTTGTAATATACACACTTCTTAAGTAAAAATCCTTCCTAGGAAAATTATCTCCATCATTGCATGCGGGCAGCTCAGATTTAAGTATAAAAAATAATTATCACTGTCCGGCGTTGAGTTTCAACAATCAATTCAACAGAAGACTATCGTTCATTCAATCATTCGAGACGAAACTCTCATTAGATTTTAATCTCAAACGGGATACGTGGCTTTAAAATGGCGCGAATGTTGATAGATAGTGATCGCTAAAACTAAATACAGTAAATTAAATGCCTGACGCTTCAAGTAAATACCGTATACCCCCTAGCACATCAGGACCTTGGATTAATCGATTTACGCTGCGGATTCGAGTTTCATAAAGTTTAATTCAAGTCGTAGCCGCTTATTGCGCGTAGGTCTCTAATCGGGGAAATACTTCTAAATTGTGGCTTGTAGGAATGAGAGAAAAGGTAGATTTTATACCTCGGGTATTTTGAATAACAGTATTTTAGTGTATAGCGGTGCTCGGCTAATGAACCGGGAGTGGAAAATTATGATGTATAGGGGGGAGAGAGTCCTCGGTGAGTGGCAATGACTGCTCGCTTGAGGCCCTACCTGCTCCTTCTGACATTTCCAGACTAAGTGGGCGTTCGCCAGATTCCGCTACAACTTACAACACTTTAAAAAGCGCGCCTTGATAATGGTCTTGAAGTCGCCGAAGGTGGACAGTCGATAATGCCCAATTAATCCGGAATATTTTTCCGGAGATATTTTTTGGTAGAGGAATTGAAATCTGCAGATTGGTTTGCACTTAATATGAAGTTGGCTTGAGCTCATATTTATCTCCATTATTATTACTTAATGTGCGCTTCAGCGGTGAAACTTGACCTGTCCTCCCGATTTCTAATTTAAGCTTGGAATTAACTCCAGTAAGATGGTAACAGAGGTATTATACATAACATTTTACTTGGGCTTAGTTTATGTACGCGACACCGTTGAATGCGACCAGTCGGTTTGAAACGAGAGCCTGTTAGGTTCTGACGTAATTGAAATCTTCTCGGAACGATTCATTATCTACCTGCGGTGATGGGCGGGGGGAGGGATTAATTTTTATTTTTTCGGCGGGAGATCCCATCCGAAATCTGGCGTGGGATCGAACCCGTTTTACCGGGCCGGGGCCGACGTATTGGCCGAGTTGCGGGGGCTGATTGGATTTCGTGCGAAGTCGTACTCACGGGGGGATGCCTTTGTCCCGTCGAGACTGAGTGGGTTTTTTTTTTTTGTATTTGAGCCTCCGACCCGCCCAATTTAATTAAATTTAGTAAGTGCCTACCCCCCTCCCCCTCCCAGGGCACCAACAGTATGGTCGATCCACGCCCGCAGAGGAATCGTGTTCGCGTTACCCTGGGCCTACCGAATTCGGAAATGCGAATCTGAGTGACATCCCTTTCGCGACAGTCACCGGACCACCGTTTTACCACTTATGACCGCTCTTATCTTACCCGAAACTTTATTTCTGAAATAATTGTTCGGCGTCGCACTTTTATTTGCGAAAGGTCATTCACGTGCGCCGATATCGCGGTACAGTAAAGCGGAAAGGCGATGTACGTATCGGTAACACTGAACCAACCAACTCTGACAGGAATTCAACCAGAGTGCCTGCTTATTTTGTATTTTACCGAGTTATTTTGCCACGTGGAGTTATTACTACCACGCCAATTTAAAAATCTGCTACTATTCAGAGTGGAGCTAATGGGGCCAATATCGTGGCTCGATAATTTACGTTTAATTCCTGGCTTAAAATATACTGAGCGAATGAATCATAAAGAAAACTTCGTAATTAATTTCTTTCCATCTCTCTACCTCTTTTACATGACCCTTATGCCGCGTGTAGGCATATCTACTGATTGTGGGAGGAACGCGTTTGCTATAAACACTGAGCCTTGTCGGTGAAACATAACAAGCTAACCATTCATTACGTTAGGACTATTGTTTATCACTGGCGTAATGCTGCTTGCCGTTGAGTAAAGCCAAATAGTCGGGTGAGGGGACAAGAGAAAATCGCAAGACAGAGTGAAATTAATTGGCAACTATCTGTTCCAAATTCCGAGCTTATCGCACCGGGCAACGTTTATTGGATGGCGCTTCCAACGTTTCCAAGATTGGATGGCCCGTAAATCGGGCGGCGGGACCGCGATTCTATTTATAAATTGGCCCCCGCCGCTTGTGACGAAACGTACGGGGAGGGGCAGTCGCGGTTCAAATTCCAGTTTGGCGGCCCGCCGTGTCAACGGCCCCCTATCTCCATCATCCTCACCCGATCCAGTCCTCAATTTAAGTTCAACGCGTCTAACATCAGAGATTATACTTCACCGGGCACATATATATAGGGTAAATTGAAACTTTCCAGCGGTTTATGGCTGCTAAGTTTAACTGTCACTGAAATGTAAAATTGCCGGGTATTGAATTCCAACAAATAAAAAAAATTTAGTGTCATTTATTTCGGAATAACAGATTCTGAGTACGGAATTATGTCTTAGATTTCTGCTCTGATGCGAATCAGAGACATTGTTTTTTCCTCTTCTGGCGCTTCCCACGTCAGACATTCCAATTAGTCTTTTAACGGTTAATTGTAATTAAATTTCGCCGCTGTTTATTTAATTAAAAGTAAAAGTGTAACCTTCGGGGTGGGGTAGAAATTGATCCGGCGACGAAACACTGTAACTGCCTTTTCTGTTCAGTATTTTAATAATCATCCCCACCTCCTTGTAATATTTCTAAATATAGTCTTTGAAAAACCTGTAATCTTGTAATTGCCGAGACCCGACTTGGTTTCTTATTCATACCGACATTCTGACGTCATTGATGCGCAATATGAGGAAGTATATGGATGAGGTAAACATAAGGAATTTACAAGAAAATGCATATTTTTGCTCCAGGCTGATCTTACTAAAATTACTTTTGTAGCTATTAGTATACTTTATACCCTATAAAATTTTATAATTACTAACTGAATATCGTTAAAATTGATCCATTGGCTTGTTCTCACGTGTTAGCAATGTTTCGATTGAGTTTCCTCATCGGCGTAATTATTTATATTATTTTACTTAAATTGTTTATTAAATCTAAATTATCAACGCAAAAGTATCGCAAATTCACTTTATTATCTGCGAATCTCGTATCTCATTTATTTTTTTCAACAAATAAAAAATATTAAAATTACATTTCGGGTCTTCCTTGCCCACACTTGTAGGGCCCGCGAGATTTGATATTTCGATTAGAGACCGGACGTCAATATAACTTCGATAGCAGATTCGGCCATTCGGCGATACCTTATCTCGTAACGGTCGATACTAATTGATAGAATTCATTTGAGGGTTCATGAATGGTATTTCTAAACACCATGCTCACACTATTTAGATTATTCCGTTGATTCAATTAAAAATCTCTCTGTCTACCGGATATGGTAACGTAGTAACTGTTAACGATAACAGAAATTACACAAAACACTTTTAATTCCAGCTGGCGGGACCAAGAATTAAAATCTCTAGAGGTTATTCGCGTTTCAAATTGAAATGAAATAGCGCCATTAACTCTAAACAATATACCGACAAATGTTTATGGCAAACGTATAATCGCCTAGTGGTCAATGACCATGATCAATGATTTTCTTATTTCATGTTATCGACGGTCTCTTATCTATTATTTTTTTATTATACAAACGGGTTCCATTAAGATTTTATTATTTTACTATTAGTTCAGCGTTTATTATTTCGCGGATTCCGTCTGGCAGACTAGGAAGTAACACATTGTTCAATGCCGACCGTTCGAAGCGGGATCTGTTCTTTTGTCCGACCCTTCTAAAATAAAAGATCCCAAATGTTTGTCCCAGCTAGAGTCGGACCCAGAATAAACAGTAATGTTGAATTCGCAGAGAAAGAGAAAGAGAGTGATAGATAGAGAGAGAGTGAGAGACAGATTTAGCCGTAAGTCGGCCGACGTCGGTGCGTTATTTCCGTGTGAGCGTCTAGGATTCTTCGGCTTCTCGGTGACTCACATTTCGGCCGGCGGTGATTCGTTGGGGCCCTTCAGGTCTAAATTCACTTCAATCCATCCGACCGAGCCTTCAATTAGATTGATTGGAGCCGAAACGCAATAGCTGTGGCCAATCTCAGAAGGCCCTATTTCTCTTAAACGATTACAAATACCGAATTCTTTGTATAACTACCGTCGCTATTCTTGTTTTTATTGCGACATTTTTCGCTACGCAGTGGTAAAAGATTGTGCTCGAATGGTTCCGAATTATTCTGTTTCTGTCTTGTGGAATGAATAACAAATCATGGTTTTGATTGGTTGTGGACTGCCGTCCTCCTGTCGGGGGCTTCTTCTCCGTCATCATATCTTTGGGCTCGGTCTTAATATCTCGGGCTGTATTTAATGGCGCGCGGCCCCGGCCCCGGCCCAACGAGCGGCGGTCCACTTTGTCATATCGCTCTTAATTATCTCCCCTCAACATGGCTCATATATAGAGTACAAGTCGGCCTACTATAATTGTGATTATTAAGGCCGAGACCGGCTATGACGTCCACGTATAAAATGCCCCGACTCTAATGGGCCCTAATCGTATTCTGCCCGCCGTTTCGTTAAGTACGAAACTTAGATGATCATTGTAATTATATTAAAGACGATCTTTTTTTAATTCCTTCTCACCGGCGCTGAATTGCATCTTCCGCAATTGGAACTAAATATTTTTTAGCCATTCATTTCCGAAGTTATGAACCACATAATATATATTTACTTCACGATTCTTATACTTTGTATATTGTAACTTTCTGAGTTACTACCACTTTTTTATTGTCACACTAAATACTAGAATTCCTATTGAAGCTTATCCCATAAATAGTACGACGCTGTTTTATTTCTGAACAGGATTTCACAATCTTATCGACATCTATAAAACTTATTGTTATTGTTTATTCCATAAATTTATAACACAGCAATTAATATTTAGTGCATTAAGAACACGACCCTGACTATTCTATCTAATTCGACCCCTCGTTTCATAAAATAAATTATCAGTTTTCTAGAGAGATTGGATTTGTATATTCAACGGATCTGTATGTTCAGCCTACAGGTAAGAATGTTTTTGCTGCGTTGTATCTCTTACATCGGCATTTAGGAACCAATCTACCCCAACTCAAAGGGCTTGTAAGTTAAAGTAGGGGATTATGACTCTGCCCACTCGGAACTTTTATTCTCCCGGGTTCGCTCCCTGTTAGGAAGATGGATTCCAGATACCGGCCAAGTGCCCTTATTTACTCCAGGATTCCATTGACTCCTTGGTTCAGTTGCCCAGGATCTAGACACTATTCGCGAGCTTAATCGATCCCCCGATCGAGTCCCTAATATCACTCCGCTGTGTGGTTTTTACTGGCAAGGGATTAATTTCGATTTTGAATGTCAATAGGAGGAAGTAATTTTAATATACTATTTAGGCGATTCGCGTAGCCGAAACCGGTCTAGAAAAAGCCCGCAGTATAAACCGGTCTACTCACTATTTACATCGTTGGAGCAGTGTTGTATGTAGTTCCAAGACAGTACGAAGAGATTGGACTAAGGAATTTTATTTATGTGCTCGCTCATGTTTTTGTTTTGCCCACATTCTTTTATACAAATTTGGGTCAAATCAAGATGCGAACCGTTGTTCTTGAATTTCTTACAACAGATCGTATCCAGGCGATAATGTTTCTTTTATACGGCGGCCCACATTTTCAATTATAGTTATCACGTCAGTTCTAGATTAGTGGCCCATTTTTGGCAGTCGGCATTTGGCATTTATTTATTCAGACCTCTCGGTGGCGACCGTTTAACTGTTTTATTAAACACAAATTCATCATCTCAGTTTCTACTCGGACAAGCGTGGGAGTGGTGGGAGGGGGGAGAAAGAGAAATATTAGCATTTATGCATACAATTAATATTACAGCCCGGGTTTACAAACGAATATTTATAAGATGGTTGAAAGTTATAGAAACCGACAAAAAAAAGCGAATACAGACGGTATTTTTAGTCGACTTTGTTAACGGGGAAAAAATCACTAGGAAATGAATACCGAAACTAATTGAAGAAAAAATATAACGAATAAGAGTTAGGCTTGTGAGCTACAAATCCAAGCTTTCACGCAATGATGTCCTCCTCTGGAATTCGTCACATCTTTCTTAGTTCTTTCATAAGTTCTTAGATAATATTTCCTTTCAAATCTTCGGTATCGTCGGAACGGAAATAAAATCTGGCGGGTTTATTTATTACGCAGCGATAAAGTCAGTTTTGACCAGATTCTTGGAATGCTTCTGTCGTATATCGTGTCGTCGTTATTATTTCAGAGATCAGATGAACTAAAACTTGAATATATGCATTGATTAATGGTTAAACGGAAGATGAAAAGTACTGAACTGCTTATCGAGATCCCGTATAGAAAACAAGAATTATAATATTCAAAATCTCGAGCTCCACCTTACCAATATATCTTAAATAAATTGTTTCGTTTAATGTAGGAATAGGTCTAATAAAGAGTTTCCGTGTTAACATTTTCAATACGCGAATGTAACGCCAAAGAAATCGCCGCCACCCTACGGCGAATGAATAATAATTTTACAATAAAGATAATATTAAGGCAGCTCGAACCGATCAACGTCGTAGTCAACAAGTTGTTCGTTATCTGTTGTTTTCGGGGCCGGCCGCCGAAATCTAATCAGATTTCTGACCTGGGGCCCCCATAGCAGTGTTGGTGCCCCTCCTCCTTGGGGCCGTTTCCTCCTACGTAGGAGAGTAAATCCTCAGAGGGGCCGAGTTCAAGGCGGAAAGGGTTAAGCAGTAAGAGGCCGGCTGATATTAGGAAATCCGTTATGTTTCATTCTTCAGTTATACATTTCGGAACGCCTTAATTGCATACAACTAACCTGGATATAAAAAAAACGTGTACGATTAATCAGAACACTTGTTGTTGCGATGACTCATATACAACGTGTGCAGTTCGTATTATAAATTACTCAATTAGTATATTTCTTAACAGTTTATCTTCTTAAAATTGCTACCTTGAATATTTCTATTTTCAAGCCGTACATTCCTGTGACGAGTAAAGGAATTTCTGAAATACCGTGTTCCAATTATGTGCAATTTATTTTCACGCATCATACATTATTTCGGTTAAGTTTTTTCGCTACCGTCTCAGATATTATCCAAATACTAAACGACTGGTTGTCGAACGACGCTTCTATATAATTTAAATTTGATAAAACAATTTATAGTGAGTTTAGAATGATTATAAGAAACCATAAAAAATAAAATCCGTTATATTATCTATTCGGATACGTTAAAACTCGATGTAGCACAGTCTCGTTTTCTCGTTTGTCATTTTCAGCCCTATAATACACGATGGATCTAAAATATATAATTTCTCTGCAGTAGATTACACGCAGTCTCGTCGTTGAGTTTCGAAGAGAGAAACATTTAAAGTTTTTTGTGAAAATGTTGCCCATTTTTTTAAATACTGATACGAAATTATGTTAAGGGCCCGGAACTGAAATCATTTTCTCTTTCCTCTTATATTTTTTTTTGTTGCTAAATGACGGCACAGGCGCCGTTCAAACAGAGCGAGTTGTCCGACAAAACTGGAACTTCCGCGTTGTGTATAAATTGTGTATTTGCGTCCGGTTTGAAACGGTGGGCTCGTTATCGCGAACGAGGTTGAGTTACTCCGCCCCCCCCCCAGCCCCCCTCGCTGTACCGGCCTAGTTAACATAAATATGTATGCATGTATGCATACTTTTTATAATCATTTATGCCCGTAATTGTAGGAGCCAATCGTCTACAATTACAGTGGAGTAGTCGTCCTCCGCCGCTCCCCATCTATCATAGTCCCCCGGTGCTATCATTACCCTGCCCTTGTTTAATCGCGCTCTTTCCACAATATTTCCTCCCAACAGATTCCGTAATTAGAATCAGTCCCCAATTAGAACGACATACTTAGATTTTAATTGCAATTTAAATTTCCCGAGTCCCGATTATTTTTTCTTCCCCCTCTATTTCTTCGGGCCTAAGATTACTAATTGCAGCCGTGATCCCGGGCCCGGTCCCGGTTTTGAAATGGAAATAAAGTTAATCGCTCAACGCAGGACAAGTTTTCCCCAAGTACTAATGCGTCCGAATGTGTCACTGTTTGAGTACATCCGTGTTTTCAACATCCCGTATTTTCTGTTCTCATTAAACTGAAATCGCCTAGTTCGTTATTTCCCGCGCGGAGGTCCCAAAATTGCGCCAGTTTATCTGTTTATCTAACCTTTTATACTGTTTTTGCTCCTTATTCTCTCCAATTTTCACGGATTGCTTCGTGGATTTCATCATTTTCCTTCGACACGTCACCGTGAAATCGTGACTTCGGATTTAGGTTTTACGGTTCGGGACTAAAGCATTTATCACTTCGGAAACACATTTACACATATTTACATTTAAATAAGATTGGTACACGGAATTTTCGCTCACGCATTACAAAATATTGAGGTAACTAAATGATCCGATACGTCATCAGTATCCTTCCGGAACGTTCTTGTTGTACGTTCAAAAATCTGAACCGAACGGACATTATAGAGTTTCATATCGCTTAAGGGAGGGACCTTGATTATTCGGATACATTCTATTTTTGCGCTTAGAACGTGATGTTGTAAGTGCCGGTGCCCGTTACAGACGCGGCCTTCTTTCCGGTATACGGGCGTGCGAAAATTATGCTCGCCCGAAAGAATTACCATAATTTTGCATGACAATAAATAATGTCCGTCTTATTAATATTCCGGGTTTGGTTGGCGGGGGATGGTAGTGGCGGCGAGGCGGCTGGGGGCGGGCCCGAGTCACAATTAACTGGAATCGCAATTATCTGTCCACCCCAATTTATTAGACTCGCTTTTTTGATAAATTCTCACCGGACTGGATTATTTCTGGACGTCCGGTGTCCTCTCATCGGCTCCGTTCCTGAACAACGTGCGAGAACAATTATTTTCAAATTAAATTACAATAAAATGTGTTTAGGTAGATTCGTTTATTTTCGTTCATAAGCTAGACTGGTAACACCTCTTCGCCAACGCCACAAGCATCCCGATGGTTATGGAAAGGGGTGAATAACCCGTTCGTTGAACGAATTGCCAACAACTTGATGGTCATGTAAGGGTAAGAGCTTAAATAAAACAGTCGTGCGTTAGAAAGACGGAATAAAGAGAAAATCGTAAAAGAGAGACAATGTTACAAACCATAACGGACCTACGAAAAATAGATCCATTTATTTAGACAGTCGCATTTCTTGGCTCTTGTATTATTAATAAAGGTCGAGGAATTTTTGGACGCAAAGGTTTTCACGCTAAGAACTAGCAATATAGCCGAACTCGATAGAGCCCTTCGTAAGTGATTGGCTTTTCATCTTCGATGCCGGCAATAATTAACGGATAGCTTCAATGGCCTAAATACAATATTCGGAACTCATTATTAAAATTATTTATGGTATATTTCTAGATTCGCATTCCCAAAGTTCTAAAACTCTAAACCGATTGGGATCACGCGGGACGGCTATCCCCCGAAAGGCCAAGACGAATTACATAAAATCATGGCGTCAGCGATCGGCCTAATCTGAGAGCTGACACGAGATAACGAACTTTTTTATGTCGTTAAACCTCCTCCGTAACTCCCCACCCTCCTCTCCCCCTCCCCGTTTTGATTTTACCTCAAAGAGCGAAAATCCATTCGGAAATCTGAGAACGGCTGTGAAGTGGGAACGTTGACCTCAAACAGATATAGGGGCTCCCTCTTATCTCACAGTCCCGATATCATCCAACATTGGCAAGAGCGCGCCCGACCCAGATAAGAAAACAGAATATACCCGACTAGGTATAAAACGTGACGGGGAGGTTGTTTTTTTATTGAGAAATTAAAATATATTACCGTAACCAACTTTCTAGCAATCATCGCATAGGCCGGCCTCCGACACTATCTAATTATAGAAAGCCGCCCTATCTCGATAATTAATTATTTTAGCTTAAACTAATTTACCGACGATTATCACTTTTTCAGCAATTCTTACAAAAAGTAAGTTTCTCCGAAGGGATTAATTTAGTCTAAAACAGAACTTTATGAATGACTGCCCAGTGTGAAGTTTAGTGGAAGCATTCGCAGGGGTAATCTTTTACTTCATTTACTTAAACAAACTAATTCTTTCAAAATGTGTAACCGGCTGTCTCATTTTAAATTAGACTGTAGGTGTATACCTTTGATTGTTATAATATTCGATGTTTTCTTAAATTGGAGATCCTCCAGGGAATTCCTAAGTGTAAATCAACTTACATTATATTCATTTTGTCTATGATTACTTAGAGTTTGTTGTTATGTATGCAACAACCTCAAGTACCTCAAGGTATTTTGATGTTAATTGAAATATAATATTTGAACAATAATTGAATTCATTAATCGGCGTATACCTACATGGGGGGGAGGGTTTGAGTTCATAGTTCTGGGCCCTACTCCTAGATGCCGCACCAAAGCCGGCCCTTTCGGCCCCAGACGCGCACAAACACGGGCCCAATGGCAGACTCACACTCGCACGCTGGCATAGTGGAAAGCCTCTCGAGTTGCGCAAGGAGGCTCTCATAATTAGCAATTCCTCCTCGTTATCGGCCCCCGGCTGTCGAGATAGGGGCCGAGAGGACGAAACCTGTATTCCCAGAAGTGTTCCCCGATCGACGGCCCACGATAAGGACCACGTGTCCGGGTCCGCGGACTGAAAACCGGTTCCCAAAAGAAACTATGTGTCAAAAATGGGCCTTTCGGGAGCCGGCACCAAAATATGGTAGCCCGGCGGAAATATCTCAGGATGATTTTATTACGATTCACATGGGTTTGGATCGCGTTTCCAATCCTGAACATCGTAAAAATCCTGGCTCTTTTCTTTTTTCAATTCTCAATTATTTAATATACCTTCGGTGGGCTAAGACAGGCAGATAATTATGGCTAGGATTTTCTGGTAATGTCATATTTATGGTTTCTTACCTCGAGGGTGTCATTTCGGATAAATTAACCGTACAATTTATTTTTTTAAGGTTTTCGAATTAAAAAATTAATAAACAAGTTGTAGTGTATAGAGTTTAATTATATTCGAGTGTAGAGTTCTTTGAAACAAACGGCTTACTAGAAACAAGACACACTTTCCCACATAAACCAAGAATAGTCTTGAGCGTGCTATGGTTTCGTATTTCGTTGTTTACTGGGGAAGGACTTTCGCCTATGGCCGTTTATTAATTCAGATTTTTAAGCGTATAAAGACCACAGATCTAAAGATGAAAGATTTTCAGGCGGCTGTCACCTTCTGGACAGTTCTCAGGGGCACTAATCCTTGGGCGTATACTGTTAATGGCTTAGCACTCGAGAAATGTGGTGTTTAGCGCTCTTGGTTGGCTTGTAATTGTTCTTTACGCAGTGTTCTTTCTGCTGACACGAGGTGTAATTCCGCCGCCTTACAGTACCCTCGCGGTAGAACGCCTTTGGTACCTCTAGCAACTAGAGACCCTAGTGGGTGAAAGGAAAACCGTGAGCAGAAATCAGGTAGAATCTTCTTGTTATAGGCGACCTATCCTCTGGGCGCCACTGTAAATAAGAATCTCCGGGCCAGAAAAAAATACATAAACCGGTAGATAATTATACCAATTTAGCGGGACCTAACAAGGCTACCGATTTGGCCCTCGTTTGTCCCCTCCTTCCCACCCCACCCACAGGTGAAAGTGCTCCCGGCTCAAAAATTTGGCCTATAAAAAACCCTAATACATTTATAATATAGAGTCGCAGTATTAGTTATTATGAATTTCCGGTAGCCAAAAGTGTGCCCACCAAGGCCGCTGGCAAAACTTGGTACGAAATAGATTGACACTCAGTAAAAAGAATAGAAGAAAACGAGCTAAAAAAATATATAAAACTAATAACATTCAGAAAAAGCAAGACAGATATTGTGAAAATACTAGTAACTTTGTTGAACTTGCATTCTCTAAGAGAAAATTAGTAGTAATAACAGTTAAGAGTATCCTAACGCCGTTGCCACGGTTACAGAAACTGATAGAGATAAAATCCTTCTCGAAGGGCTGTATTTTATCATTTTGACGGACACGCTCGTCAGATTTTCCGACCCGATCGAAACCGCAAGCCGATAATTATCGCTCTTACGCGAGATTACGGCTTTAAATCGTTCTCTAAGTTTTTTTTTAATCATATCGCTGCCTGATTTTATCGGCCCCGTTCTTCTTCGGGCCGTTCTCCTGCCCCGGCCGGCTCCCGTTCGAAGCAGCGCCTCGTTCGATCGTACGCGATTGAAGCCGATACGATCTCGTCCAAGATTCGTTTTAAGGCCGACCCGGGGATGGCTTCGAATTACCGCTTGAATACAACATACTGTACTGCACATTTGACTAAAACAAACCCGAAATCGCATCACGACGCTTGGTAGTAGACATAAGTGGTACAGGTATGCACAATAGAATAGAATTGTGTGTTTGAACAGTAATACTTGGGTCTCCAGGCAATTTCTGTGGCTCCACTGATAGGGTAGTTCTATAGTATGTATAGAATACTAAAATATAAAATTAATTCAGTTCTGAAATGTTATTTAAAAATACTACTCTCATTTTCAAGAACTTAAATAGAATATCCTTAATTCCTTGGTTTCGATGGTGGTAACAAATCAATACTAAAATGTTTGGCCATTTCGAAATTTAAAAATACGTCTCAATCTTATAGTTGAGAAAGGTCTTGAGAAAACTCTTAGCTACCCCATGGACAGTAACAAAACGTGAAGTTATGACAAATAACGGCGTCGAAAAAGAAAGTTGTTATATCAAAGCTATGTCTCAATCGTTGGGGGGACTTGACGAGAGAACCCCCTTTGCCGGGGAGAGTTTCGAAACCCTCCGCCTTCGGGAAACACGGGAGTTGGCTAGCAAAGCAGAACGGCCTGGTCCGAACCTT
This sequence comes from Lethocerus indicus, assembly GCA_019843655.1. NCBI lineage: Eukaryota > Metazoa > Arthropoda > Insecta > Hemiptera > Belostomatidae > Lethocerus > Lethocerus indicus. The sequence goes on along the minus strand of JACDQD010000006.1, from coordinate 15,886,992 downwards.
CGTAGATTTAATGCGGCGATGAATCCGATACAGGTAATGGGGTTCCGCGGAGCGTTTCACGAACACGCGTCCCAGACGTTTCCGATAGTATAAATTGGAAAGGCCTTTCCCGGTCCGGGTCCGGCTTCTCGGTGCCGGCTACCAGCGCCTCATCGCCGCTTTAAATTCGCCCGGCGAAAAGTATAAGAAAAAAAAGACGTATCAATAAACAAGTCCGATTCAATCTCTCGGACTCGGATTGGAAAAATGAAAGAGGAAAAAAAATTACTGCCCGTATTAATTTTTTAATTTTTTTTGAGCCGTGTTCCACCAAACTGGAATTTCCGAACGCCTTGTAATCCAATCCGTATGGATATTCTCGAGCCGACGGTAGTTTATAGGGTTTTAACGACCCTTCATAAGCGGGGAGGTAAACCAGTCGGACAGGTGGACCCGGGCCTGCTACCTCACCGGTAATTCGGGATCATTGAAAATTAATCTTACGCGGATTGCGTACGCCCTTATTTATACGTAAAGGGAATTCAAATTGGCGTGTCGCCGCGGAATTTTCTCCTTTTTGCCTTTGCCCCCCCCCCTTTTTATCGGCGTTCCTGGGACACAGCCACCGCTCGATATAATGAGACTCCGGATTTCAAGCGGGACTCGTCATTTATGGAATATGGGAACGGATTGATCATCCTCCTCCCCCCCACCCCACAATTAAAATGATTCGAGCTGCAAAAAAAATCTGACACGGGGTTTGTAAGAGGCAAATTAACGAATGTTTGAAGCGCGACCGCCATTTGTGCCGTAACTCGAAATTCCATATTCCTGGTCAATTTCCTGTTCGGCTTAAGATATTGCTGCATTTAGAGTTCGTAAAGCACGTACTAGAAATAAGTTATGAACGAAATAAAGTATTGCATATGCTTTCTTTAATTTTTTTTCAATAATGAAAAGAAATGCCGCAAACCTTAGATAACATGCTATCATGAAATATTCAAGTTTCCCAATCGAATGATTACGACATTCACTCATCTCCGACGGTGACACTCGGTCAATGCCGTTGTAAAAACATTGTGGAAAAAATAATGCGATAAGAGGATTTTTGAGCCAGTTAATTTGGCACGTTTCTTCCAGACTGCGAGAAACTCTACACGTTTGATATATACATAGTCTGAATGTGTTCGTGTTTGATTTTTAAACTTTCAAGTTTAGATCGAAAAGCGATTCAATTATCGCCGAATCTCTTGCACTCGAGGCGAGTGCGTTTACGTTGTAGAAATATCAGCCAAATCGGGGATAATGCCATAATATATTTTGGCATCACATCTATGAGTGTATTTTTTCTTTTTGTTTGGCTCGCGTGACCCGTTCCCCCCATTGGAAAGTGATACGTCCGATTGACGGAATCACCTCCGGACATCTCCTCGGGACTGCACGGGCCGTTGAGCACGGTCGCTCGGAATTTGCCTAAGTGCCCGTCCACGATCATATTATCGGCCGTATTAGGGGCAACGGCCGTTTACCGGTTACCTGATTCGGGAAGCGAGCGATACGGTGAAATCCATTTTGAAAATCATCGGTGCGCCTCCGGATACTTTTTCGGAACGAATGTTTCTGTTTCGGCCGTTGTCCCTTCCGTGGAATCAGATAAGAGGGAGCGACGTATAATTTCGATGCAGTCATAGCCTCGGGAGGCGATAGAGAACACAATATCGCTCGTGTCCTGTACTGTCTTCTTTCACTTCTTTGATCTGACAACGGACCAGTTTTGACTTTCGGACATAACCCACAAGTAGTCGCTGCTGGGCTGATGTTTGCTTCTTCGAGGTTGCCACTTTCCAATCCAGGTTTAGCGCTTCTAATTTTTTTCAGTTTTTACACTTCTTCCAAGTTAATAATAGTTCATGTCTAACACATTATCCTTCCATTACCTTGAGTATTCATATAAGAGACATACGTGTTGAACGACGGTACCTGTCAAGTATGACTTTCTTAAACGCAGGTATCTTATTTTTCGGAAAAATACTGCAACTGTATTCGTTTTATTATATTACGCTTTAATACAAACCGAAAAAATGTTCAACCCCCAAATGCTGTAATGTTTCCATGTTGAATTCAATGAACGTGCAAAAAATTCGAAACTCATATTGCTTAGATGAAAGTAAGCCTCAGAAGACAGAATCCGGTTCTAGTGACGGGACAGGCGTGTACGAAAGCCGCACCTGTTAAACTGTTTCGCATAAAAGGGACGTTCGAAAAAATAAATTGGCCACGGCTTAGCGTATGTCCACTTAGTCCGGTGGCCACACCTTTGATTTATGAATAATGGCTATTTAAGTCTGTTCCAGTTATGAGTACGGTAAATAAATTTACTTATTTGATTAGGTATTGGAAAATTGACGTGTACAAAATGAAAACGCGTTTAAATAGATGCTTATCTTGTAAAGACTGCGAAAGGGCCTTGAATATTCTCATTAGTAGGGCGGCTGTGGCTCGGGAACGCGCGTCCCCCGGGTAGGAGTATGCTCGCCCCGTCGCAATTGCAATAAAGTGACTGCGTATTTATTGTGTCACAAGCAAACAATATTTCATGAGGCGCGTTAGTAATATCCCATACCTCGGCTCCGAGTCCTTTCTGTAAGTTTAGAGTTGAGTGCTCTTAAAATTTATAACGTGGGATGTCCCCATATGGGGACGTATAACGTACAACTCGATCGGTGTCAGACGTGGTCTTTTCGGGTGGTCGGAATGCCGGCGGAGAGTGGCCCGGGTCCCCGGCATAGGTCGAATGCTCGCCTTGGCACGGTTAGCGCGCTACCCCGGCTCATCGGAGTCAATTAACATCGGATGACCGCTCCTGTTCCCGTATTACCGATTTCGGGTCAAACCATGACCCGTTTAATGTGCAAGTTGTACGGAAATATCCGAGCCGGAGCGTCGGCAGCGTTCAACGCTCACCGACAGAAAGGTCTGTCGGAGGACGCTTCCTACCTATAAGGAGTCCTTATTATTGAACAAAGGTTCCAGGAGTAACATAGATGCTCATGGGATACTCATCTGACCGAACAATAATTATGGAACCAAAATGCATTAGTACAGGATGATATTAAACTTAACCAATTTAGATAATACCGATTTCATCGGTTAATACATAAAAAAAAGTACGTAAAGGCAAGGATTTTCCGCTTGCGCTCGGATTCTGTATTGCGACACATCTCCGTTACTTCAGTACTAAACCGCTGAGAGGATTTAAGCACTTTGACATTTTCTGTATTCGAAACGAAACTCCTGTCGCGCTGAATGTTATAAATGAAAGGAGGAATATTTCTGTTTTATTTTCTACACTGATCTGTTCCCATCGCTGTTAGTATCATGGATTGTTAGAGCCGCAGCCGTCATTACCATGACGGTTGAGACGCGAGATGCTCTTATCCTGGACCTGGAGATTTTATGTTTCTAGTTTCCGATCTCTCTTCATCTACGTCCGCGGACGTTGTTAACTGTTTCCTTCGGTGGCTTTATGTCATAATATATTTCTACCTTGGTACTATTGTGCCCCACTCCCAAAGCTAATGCATTCTTCGATCTGAAAGTTCGACCACACAATGCTCCCGAGCTTCTTATCTCAACTTATAAATCTTGATCGGATAAATGGTAATTGCATTTTCTGACCTAAGCACGGCTCTTTATTCGTTGAATGGATTCGCATTTTAAACTATTAGTTACCGGTAGTGGCCACGTTACTAGATAAATCAAATTACGGTTATTTCGTTAGACCTTATTTAACTTACAAATAGTTTAGATTATCTAACGTATAATCATTCAAATTGAAGCCGAAATATTTACATTAAATCATGTAAATATTACAAAATATCGTTCGAGTAATTTATACAAGTAAACATTTTTTAAACTACTGCCAATATGGTGTAACAGTCGGAGGCCGAGTTCGCAGTTCTATTCTGCTTCGATATTATCTTTATAATTTCTATCAGTTCACCTGTTCTGTTGACACCCCGTCTTTTTATACATTGACGTTGCAGATTGTACTAATAGTTTTGAACTCAAAGATCCGCAAATAGTTTTACTTTCTATTATTTACCGTTGAAATTTGAGGAATGGATAGACGAGAATCGTCTCCAATTTGGACGAAACATTAGAATTAATGTAACCAAACAGGTTCTAGAAATGAATCTGGAGTAATTTGAATTTGTTATTTAATATAAAAATCAGAATGAATGCATGCATAAAAAGTTCTAAAGTGAGTAGACACAGGAAGGAGTTTTATCAAGTCTTGGCATTTTGGGGAAAACGCGTTAATTTTAACAATTTCAATACACATATTTTTAATGATTAAATACTGGGCCCGACACTATTCTTAGGGCTAATGATGTCGGCTTCAGAAATACATGATTGGAAAATTGACGGTCGGACATGAAACGCTCGGACGGCCCCACTCGAATGGTAATTCCAGCACGCGAAGTGGACAACAATTAACGAGGCGTTCTAATAAAACTGGGATGGAATCGGGGACACGTTCATATTGGTTGATTTACAGGCTCGGCCTTATTATTGCCTACACATACGGAAAACACTGGCCTTCTGGTTGTGATGATGGCGGGGACTGAAATGAAGTCCGGCAAATATAATATTAACCCGGTTATTTGGCCTGATCTAGGACGGACTGCTCGTTCCGTCTAAGTGCATTCCGGACCTGATGAGCCACTCAGGTGCCTCAATCAATAATAATACGATTATTTAAATAATCAGTTATTTAAATAACTCGAAAGTAGTCCTTTTATTTTTTACCCTGCTGAATATAATTTAACAACATAATTCATTACGGGTTATCCTGGGCGAAACTCGGAACCGGGATTGAAAGTAGTCGCGGGCGGCTTGACCGACGTGAGTGGGGGGACAATACGTCCGAAGAAGATGACCGAATCGCTCCCGCGATTTTGTTCCTTTTTTTTTCAACTCGAGCGTCCTTATTTTCAACCGGCCGGAACGCAGAACACGGTCCACGGAACACGAGTAATTCTATTAGGAAGAAACGGGCAGCGAAAAAAAAAGAAAGGAGAAAAAAGATCAAATAGGCCCGAGTAAGAAAGTTGATAGTTTGCCAAGGGGGACAGAAATAGATGACGATCCTCCGGGGCCCCCGCCTGCCCTCCGGGCGAAAGCTCGTGCCCCGATGAACGCTGAAAAAACATTTCTGACGCCGTTTGATTTAAGCGACCGTCCCGTCAGAAACCCCCTACTTGTCTCCAGTATGCTACAGTAATTAATTTCATAATTGTTTGGACGTTTAAACTCGCTCTGTTACCAGGCCGTTTCCATTATTTCCGACCCTAAGAAGACTAATGTGTCTGTAATAATTCAACTTTAAAAGAGTTACGAACGCAATATCTTAAACGGAAATCTCCTACTGTCGCAGTGGTTATAGGTCCCGGTAGTGTATTCCAGGCATAATAGGGTGGCGCAACTTTATAAGTTATACACTACAATAATTCACTCGAATAACCCAATTTGAATATCGATTGTTATTTCCGGTAACGATTTAAATTAGCGTTTTATTCACTCAACTACCTACCTCCTGTAATACTCAAAACTTAATAATACAATGATATAATGTTTACAAGTGATTTTTGTTTTCGGAGACTTACCTTCCTATGGGTAATTGTAATAGTGTACATGTTAACATTCCATTTAATATATTTAAAAATGCTTAGCGAGTCCCTGTTGGCAATAACGGCACAACAAGTTACAACAAGTGTTGTAAAAAATGTCCGGCTTTAATCTGCCGACTGTATTCTGTTGCCGGGATAGAGTGGGAATTTAAGGGGGGCGATATCGTCCCCCTGGCACTCGGCAAGGCGGCGAGGTGCCCGAATCGCGGACTTATATAAAATGGGCTGACGAAAATTCGGCCCATCTGAGCCCTCTAACGGCTGGGAGGCCGGTAGAGGTTTCTAAAAACGTTGGGAGGGGACAATCCGCGTCAGGTTTAAAAACGGGAGGCCATACTTTCAGCTTGTCCGGTGTTCTGTCCCAGGATATATACGTTATTTGCTATTTACGCCCAGTGTCTCTATTTTTATTCCCCCGCCTAGAAATGTACACTATTTTTATTTTTATCCAGCTTTTGTGGAAACGAACAACTCCCGATTCCAGAATGGGGTGGAAATATTCGAGTATACGTGTCTTGTTTGTGTGCACACCAATCAAAATTTAAACCTGAGAATAAACATTGACTCTTTAGTGCTCATTAACAAAAATTAATTGGGTACGCCTTCCTCCAGACATCGGCAACAGTAACGTTTCGTAAAAAAATACACTTTCTTTTATAAATCATTCTGTTCGTTATCTGTTAATTTACTTGTTCTGACCTCGTCAACATATTTTCTCTGGCACTTTAAAAGAGTTTTTTGATGTTGTTATGAAAAGGGACGGGTTTTCTTCTTTAAAATCATAATGAGGTTTAGCAGATCTTTGGGTGGGCGATGACTTGGAACCAATTAACGCGTATCCAAACCGATCTAGTGCTCCCGTTTGGCTTTCTCTTCCAATCCGGTATTCCGGTTGTCGACCCTTCCCGCCCAAAAAAGTATAATGCCGTCCCGATTTAGCATCCAAAATCGGGGTTAACGTACTTCTTGGACAGTTTTACTTTCACCGGCGATTTGGCGTTTGTAAAACGGTCCCTTTGTCGGTAAGTCTCGTGTCCCGTATAAACACTTGAATGTGTCTGTAATCCACGATATAACGACTATAGCAGACTATTTATAGCGAAGAATTAAAAAAAACGAGGAATTCAAATCACCGGCGTATTATCCTCGGAAAGCGCAATGATTTTTCCCGGCTAATATACGCTGGTTATTCCCTCATTGCTCCATGTCTTCAACATGAATGTATAATGGTAGTAATTACTGCTCGTTGTAAAATATCTCCTATTCCTGAGACATGATCCTGTTTTTTCCGTTGATTCTGTTGTTATATATAATCAATGGAGCTTCTTGCGTTAACATTACTCCAGCTCGCATTTTGCCCATCAATGGAAAAAACATATACCCTTAATCGCAAATCCGACCATAGTGTAGTTAATTGAAGCGATTCCTTGATATGACTGAACGATATTTGTATGGAAAATATGGACAATATAAAGCCAGTAGAACAATATACAGGGATGCAATATATGCAAAGTGTGAAAACAACTTGTCGGAAATGACAAGTCCGAAATGACAGCGCGGTTTGAAGCTCACGGACCCGATCACTTTGGATGACCGGACCGTTAAAATCGACGCCAATTTCCTCTCACAGGACTTGAAATCTTCCGCCCGATTAGATCCGGTGTTTCACGCCGGAGGTGCCAACCGAGTGACTCTGAAAAACAATAGAAGCGTTTCGTGAAAAAAAAGAATTAATGGTAGAACGGAACATTTGAGGCTTCTGGAGATCTATCGTGTGCACCACATTTTCATTCAAAAGATTGATCATTTAAAAGATCGATTTATTTAGTGTTTACGAAAATTAATTTGCGCGTCATACGTTGATTTCAGTTAGACGTGGGTCGAATTTGTTTACAGCTATCTGGACAATTTTATACGCAAGTTCACCCACCCTATTACCGTGTACTGTCGAGGGGTGGTCTGAATAGAACCCCGAGTCGTACGACCCTCCCTCCCGTGTTATTGTTTGTTAATGTCCTGTTTAAAGGACAATAAAATCGAATAAAACACCAGAAATGAGCTTGTTTTGCACCGCTCCGATGTTCTAATGAAATGATGTGACCTTGCTCACGCGTACGTGTGGCCTATATAGGGCCGCCTACAAAACCGGTCTAGGAGTAGGCCGCGGCGGCGGGCTGACAGTAGACAGTTGTTTCATTATTTGGGCGTGTTGTCGGCGGGACAGGGCGGAGGACAGGAGCCGGCCAGATACTATCGGAGCGTTAATTGGGCCCGCGATGGCGGTGGGCCCGTGTTTCCTTAAATCACCGGTTTAGTAGAGGGAGGGAGATGGAGCGATAGCGGTAACAGTGAAGAGAAAGAGAGAGGGAAGGAGGGAGACTGTTGCTAATTGCAGTGGAGTATCATTAGTGTTGGTCCTGTGGAAGCGGGTGGTGGCCGGCCCCGACCGGTCCTAGCTCGCTCTTTATGTCCCACTGTCTCCTTATGGGCTTCAATTAAAACCTTCACGATAAATTCGTCATTCTTCTCATCTTCTCACGCTCTTCACTCGCTGTTTTTGGCTACCGTCAATAACATCCGGTTGGTAAATGAATACCTACCATGTCGGTTGCCAATGGAGTATCTTGCTTGTACTGCCCGATGAATAGAAAATAATTTTCTATTCAATTTTTTTAGTTCATATTGTAACAATTAAATATATTATCTTATTCAAACGACAATAAATTTGAAGTAGCAAAAAAATGACTGTAATGGATAAAGACAACTATGGACGCGAAAGAAAAAACAAGATGAGTATTATTTCCTTTATACATAATTTGAGTAAGGTATAAAGTTTATGGAACCGTTTTTAAGAGCATTCGCAAAAAATGTTAATATAATTAAAATTAAATTTGTAATTTTTATACCTTCTTAAATGCATGAAATGAGTTTCAAGATTATAATCTTTCACTTTATAGCCGTTCCTACAAATGAGCTACCTCCCAAATTATGTTGTTGACAATCGCTTCGAATTGTAAATTGTTCATAACTGATTCGTTCCGAAATCTCGTCGTTTAAATGAGACTACGAGTATCAATTTTCATCTTTAGAATATACATTAAATGAAATTCGATAAGTATTACGCCATAAACGCCCAGAAAATCGGCGCAGGGTAGCCCATTTTAAGCGGAGTTCTCGGTTTAATAGTTGGCTGTTGAACACATCATACAGTGTCAGCCGTTTTTTTCCCCCGACGACGGAGCGGTTTCAAAGAAATCAACGGGGCACGTACCTGGATAATTACATAATTAAGGCACCCGGTTTCTTGTAAATAATTGCTCCTTAAAATGGTATTTAGACTGTCGCGAACCTCTCGGTGAAAAAACTATAGGGGGACCGTTTCAAAAATTAAACACTGTTTTAATTGTGCGGTCTGCGGCCGGCTAATTTCTCCTTGTTATGGAATTGGCCCGACAGATAGTCGAGGTTTACGCGAATATAAGGCAGCTGAAAATTGATCATTGCGGAATTTACGGTATACACAAGGGGGACCGCGCCTTTGAAACGCTTTAATGTAGATTTTTTTTATTAAATAAATTAATTTTTTCCGTTTTAAATTATTTCTAAACGCCGACCGCTAATTGGAGCCGCTGTATTTCAAAATATGGCCTAGAGTAGTGGGAATTTAATGCAATACACGCGGCAAAGCGGGATAGACTATTGAAGCGCGGTTTCGATTCCCGAAGCGACAGCTTTCCGCCGATCCTTAATTGGCGCGTGTCCCCTGCCGACTGCCGAGTTGCGTAAACTCATAAATAGGTTGAAATTACCGAGTCGGTAAACTGGGTTCTAATTGAAGTCTTAGCCCTCCCCGGGCCGCGGGTAATTGGTCGCCGACAGGCGCTCCGTTCATGAATAATTCTTATGAATTGGAAAAAAATAAGCACTACATAGCCGATAATAGCGAAACCTAATCCTTCGTTGACGGTAGGCGCAAATGTGTAGGATCGGACGTGAAGCCTGAGTGTCTTTAACATAATCACGAGATGTATAAATGCGGATAACTTTCTTGAATGTAAATGAAGACTGTTCGTGGAGTGTACGAGCAGATTCTAATTAATTTGCTATATTTAATTTTTTACCATTATATCTTTAGAGGATGTGTAGAGAATTTAGAAAATTTCTTTTTTGCGACGAATTGAGATAATCATAATTTTGAGCAATGCCAGTAATAATTTCTTAGTAATCTGTAATGGCCACCATTCAAGCAGGCTCCGGCCCATAACATGGGGCGCAGACAAAGACAAGAAAATAAAGGATAGAACCCGTAGTTGTTCTGGGTTGATTTTATAAATTCTAATCACCACTATCATGTCAGCCGAGTTGTGTTGGTGGCGGTGTACGCGGCAACAGGTCTTGGCCACGTGTGTCAAGTCCTGGGGATAGATTAATAGCGGCCGGTCGATGAGTTATGTCCGATTGCGTACAGCTGTTCGCCACAATAAACCCGGCCTCTCCTCACCTGAGACTCTCCAACTGCAACGGTAACCGCCTCTTGGCCGGGGCTTCCCCCAATATTTATTTATTCGTAAAAAACTTGACAGTCGCGCGAAAAAGGGAAAGGTCCGCTCTGCCGGGAATTTTCAATCTCCGCTCAATAGAAAAGTGAAATATTATCAGCTCTTGTAGTTCTTCTCCACTTATGTGTACATTCGACACACGAAGGTTTCATGTCTCGAAATAGCGAGGACGCGTCTAAAAAAATGTCCTTCGGCAATAACACTAAATCAAATAAATGGATTGTTCTGTATATACTTTAGGAGAAATCGGAATTTGATCAATCATCTGGTTTTTGAGGGAATATAAGTAGGTTTCATCTCCCTGTTACTAGCAGTTTACAATTATGAGTTTCTATTCATTCCTACAGTGATGACGTAGTTTTGTTTTATTGTGATAGAGATGCAAATGGGTGAATTAAGTATGGACTTATTTTATTATATCGGTGAATAATACAGTAAGTAAATGCTACTTACCATAAATCAACCGGTCTGATGGACACATCTTCGAAACCGCACGCTGTCTCGAGATTATAATTAACTTTCAGAGTTAAAAATAGATATTCGTATGTTATTCTCGTCTTGGTCAATCAATTATCCCGGTTTTCAGTAAAAGCAGGCAGAAATAATGTATTACGCAGGTGTTGTTTCCAATAATTTATGATTCCGCCGAGAAACCTAAATAGCCTTTGAAGGCTCGCCTATCGATTCAAATTATTGTGACTGTTTATTGAAGGGTGAAGAAAAAAAAATTTCTCGAAAAAATGAAATAAATTAAACGTTTACGAGACGGGCGGAGTTACCGCGATCGCGACTTCGTTATAAATAAAGACGGATGGCATGAATCATGAGTTATTTTAAACGGGTCTAATTCGCTAGAGAAAAATTGGTAGACTTCTGGTTTCTCTTCTATTTTTTTCCAAACGGGATTTTAATGAGCCGAAATATTATTTTTTTTTACTCGTTCTGCACAATGCATAAAACGACGCCGGATGGGCGCATACATTTATTAGACGGGATGCGGGCTGGGGCCGTGTGCATTTCCACTTAATTTCTCCCCTTCATCGAGGCCAAAGCTGGCTGGCTCTCTTCGGGGCCTACTTTTTATTCTAATGATAATCGCGATGGAGAAAAATCATGCAATGCTCGACAGCGACAGCAGTTTTAAATTTACTACCCGTCCGTAGCGTTGTACAACGCTAATTGAGTAAAACCTTTATCCCAACGGTTTGAAAAACTAGTCTCATTTAAAAATATGGTTGAAATTAATTTATTCCACAATTATTTCTTTTACAGTGAAATTCGATACAAACTTTTGAGTTTTGTCTCTTAATTTTATGTATCAATTATATTCAGATATCTTTTTGTGTGTTAACATTTCATTGTCGGTCTTTGTAAAATTAAATTGCATTTGCAAATCATTTATTTTTGACCAATGAGATCAATGCTACCATAATTGTAAGATATAATATATCTTATAATATAAGACCGATTTAATGTAGAGTCGCGTCGCGATCTTACAGAACTCCCCCTTGGTATGTAACTGGGAACTCCTCTCCATCCCAGGTTATGAAACTGGAGAACTGTTCAATATCTACTCCTTATTGCGCTTTCCATCTATTCCAACATCGAGTTTTCGGTGCAATTGCATATGCAAATATAATACCAGGATGTTCTGAAACGGGGATACCTTGATTCGAGTAATTCCTGGGAATTATTTCTTTCATTTTTTAATGGGGAACGGAGCGCTCGTTGAAACTTGGCTGAATTAATAGACAGTTTTCAGGAGTAATTTATGCTTATGGATTTTCATGATATTTCCACCGTGGCTGTATAATATATATTGTTAGGGATGTTATTTCCTCGTATTATAACTTTTAATTGAATCCGCGTTGAATGCTTTCACTCCACTGTATTTATTATTACCCGACCTGATGATTCTAGTAACACTTCCATCAACTATTCCACATTAATGTGAAGATGTCAGGAACCGATTCTCACTATGTGTCGATTGGTTTAACACTCTCTCTACCTCTCTTATGTTGCAGGGACTTATACTAAAATATTTAGGCCATTTGCGCCGAAATTATACGTTCCGCGTCGGATGTTCCCCTCTCGTGGGCCTCTTAATTTACGAGCCGGGACCGCAAAACATATTACGGGCGGATACTATATTTTTTCAGCCGCCACGTCATCGCTCGGCCTAAAACCCCCCCTTCCCATCCCGCTTCTTTTCGAGATTTATACATTTGTGAATTGTTTATGAATTTTTTTTTGTGTCCGCTGTGGCCCCTTCCCGAACTCTAATCACGGCCGAAGGGAGGGATTTCGCGTTGTTTATTTTCTTTTGCATCTTTCTTGTTTTTTTTTGCATTCCCCGAGCTCGTGGCGCCTATCTCGGACCAAATTTATAGTGGACCTGCATCCTCCGGAGATAAGGATCCTCCGGGTGCGCGTCACCCCCTCTCTCCAACTGTCCCTATCTATCGGTCTCTTATCAACACTGAGTTTTATCAACAAAGTTGCGTACATTTTTTTACCTTCTGGCACTTCGTAACAGACGCCAGGGCGGACCCGAGCATGGGCTGTCCGGTTGGAGAGAGAGAGAGAGAGAGAGAGAGAGAGAGAGAGGAGCCCCGAATTGATTCATAGCGATCGCGGACGGCTCCTGGAAACTTGCCCGACGGATAATTTTTTTCCTGTTATTTTTATTTATAGTTTTTTCGTTTCTGTTTCAAAGCTTCGTCCGGTAGAAAAAGATACATATTGGTTACAATGGATCCGTACATACCATTCAGAATAAGGGGCCTTTTTACTACACAGAATAAAAGATGACCGTTCACCCCTTTAGACTTACTTAGTGCCTCGGTTTAATTGGCTGGCTTCAACCTACTCAGGATAAAACACACATAAGTTGAAAATATTACTATTACTGCTAGTGGATGCGAAATAAATTTTCCAAGTGTTTCATTGAATTGTTCATTACGTTCTTTTATAAAATCCTTCATCACAACCGGAACACAAACACTTGGAACCCCGAAGGTGCAACCCTATTCCTTCGTACGTATAACTGGAACTGTCTTAAACGCTCTGAAATTAATATTTCAGCCTGATCATTTTAAATTTGAAAATGTATAATACTCTGTCGCCGTTCAAGGCGACGGTGGCCAGCGTTACAGTTCTTTAACCGGGGGGACTCGTCCTCATTTGGAGCCCGCTGAGTTACTCGTTAACGGGCGATGAAACGGCGAAATTCTCCCGCCGACGATGAATATTACACAGTCGCGTCATTTTAACCGGGAAAAAATTCACCGCCATTTCCTCTGATGAAGAAATCACCAGGTCCACTTCGGGACAACTCCTTGAAATATAAATCTGCGCATGACGCGGCTTTATTTAAATTATACTAAATTAAAGGTTGTTAAAACATGTGTTAAAACATTTTCTTTTATAGGGTATCAGAAATCAATGATTTTTTCACAAGCATCTCAATTTTTCTTATTCAGTGGCCCTGTTGTAATAAGTTTGACTGAATGATGTCTACGTTCTAAGCTTAAATTTATACTGTGGGACCCTTTCTGTTAGGATATATATTGCGTGTTTATCGGTTATGAATGGCACCTTCAACGCGCTCCATTTTTATATTACGCCGGGTCCAGTGTAAAGAAGGTGTGTTTTATCATCATCGTTCACCGCGAGGCCGCAGTATGGTGTCGAATGCGAGCCGGTCGGGACGGTCCAATAAAAATCGGAATCTAAATTGTAAAATCGCCTGTTAATCTAAATCGAACTTGATTTATAAACGTGAGACAGGTTTTCGATTCCTTTCCTTTTCTCCCGACTCTCCGCGTTTTGGGATATTTCGCAATTGCGTTCGCTCTGTAACAAAAGGCAGTTCTGCCGGTTTGTATAACCGGATTTCGCCACGGACACAGATAATTTCACAATAGCACGGGTGTATCTTATTTTCAGTAATAGCTGAAGGAAAGTGGGCAGGGAAACTGACTGCGTGTGTGTCTGTGTGTTTGAGCCCGTTGCATCAGAATATGTTGAACGCTATTAAACTAAAATGAGCGTAAAGGCTATTGCTAACAAGTTGCACGTGAGAGGAAGGAAAGATGTTTTCCGTTTTGTTCAGCGCGAACGAATGTGACATAAAAGTGGTACAGGATAAAACCAATCGCAAAGGCTTCTCTATGAGGAAAGAGAACCCTTTTCTTGAAAAATTCAGTAATTGGCTGTTCTGACATTTTAGGTCAAACATTTTTGAATCGAATAACATGTTTTTCGTTTATTCACCCACACTGCGTAATTTCTAAGGAAATATTTTTTAACGTTATTACCGTGAAGACCTGAAACGGACCTGAAAACAGAATGAATACAATATTAAATAATTTACAATGAAATTCTTTCTAATAACAAATCCTTTTTATACTGATGTCATTGTTAATATTTGTAAAACTTTTCTCGATAATCATTTTACAATAACACTATAATGTAAGCCCCACTCAGCGGGCTTGATGGGGTCATTCATTCCATGAATTACGGAATGTGTTACTAATTATTTCTTTGCTTTATAAATACAATCGGAAACTTTATTCCTGAGCTGAAGTTAAATAATGAATGAATCGTTTATGTATTATATAATTAATTTAATTTAGACTATTTAATTAGCTTTTACTGCTACCGACTTGAGTATTATAAATTGCTCTAACGCCGATAGAGTGCACAGTTTCCGAATATAAAATCTACAACGGAATGTTGGTTGTACGATGAGCATTTCTTTGGCGTAATATCGGCGTTAATTTCCTAGCCAGACGGGGCACAAATCCGGGTCAATTTGAAATCCATTGAGTGTGCCGGGGGATCATTTATAGAAGAGGCCTCCTCGCTCTCGGTGCGGCCCTGAATAATTCACGGAGTTTAAACCGCCCCAGCTCCCGAACAAGCACCGGAGAGTAGCCAAAGTCTAACGCCCGCATTCTTGTAGGCGGATTGTTGTTCCAGTACACGGCAAAGATTAGTTTGTTGCTTATGGTACGTTTCGCAAGCACTTCTACAACTATCAATATCGTTAATATTTCAAATATATAGAGGAATAAAAATTAAAATGGGGAAGATCATTTCCCCGCCTTCGGAATCTATTCTAGCAACTATTTTCCACCCAAGGTAGCAACTGAATTGCGCTTGAAAAATTTATCTCCCACACTTCCCTATAAAATTATATTTTATTATTTTTAAATTTAATTATCTAATATTTACAGCCATTCTTAACGAATATTAATGAAAGACAACTGTTTTTCTTTGGACAGAAAATTATAAATGTTGCTCTTTATGTCTATTCTAGATAACGCAGGTAGCTAAAATTGAGATATCGGAAATTCTGCTATGATTAGGAACCTCGAGGATAAGCTTTGCCTGTAATTGCTGAGCAAATTTACTTTTCTCCAAATATATCTTTGCAGTATAATCGTTGAGAAATAGAAAAATTTGCTATTACTTTTTTATTTACACAACTACTATCTTATCTTCCTTCCGCGATGAGACTATTTGGCCGCACAATTTTTTCGCTAAAAACTATAACCTGAAAAGATGTTTCTTCGAAAATCATCGAAAAGAAAATTGGGGCTGTCCAGCGAGAATTATGCGACTAGTTCGAGTCGATTTACCGGGCGAAGAAGGCAGTCCCACTAGGTAAACACAAATTGGCCTGATAAATAAGGGAAGCGCCGCAGACGAATGGGCCCACCGGCCCCCGAGCGTTAAATTACTAAAGCAAACAAATTACAAGAAATAAAAACTCGACGTTCCCGAGATATTATAAATGAGAGGCCGAAACCCGTCGGAAGTCAAAACGCGTGTAAAGGATATATATATAAAATTAAAACTGGGTTAGAATGTTTGATTTTATCTCGGTTCAATATTTCAGCGAATTTCACCGGGTCTAAGCGCCGCCAGATGATCGCCGGCCGATAAATAAAAATCTTGATCTCCGGTACGAATTTGTAGGGCGGACTTTAAATCATATTTAGAATTATTAGCGGAGTATCAGAGCGGTGGATTTATGTTGGGGCGACCTTGTTCGGCACCTGTAGAGCTGAGGGTGTCCCACGATCTGAACCGCCCCCCCACATTCATTCTTCCTTAACCCGCCACTTCATCAACCCGGGTGAAGAACTACCTCTCTCTTCGGAGAATGGAAATCCTGCCAGTAACCAAATTTGTATTCCGGAATAATTGAAATGGCTTCAGTTCTACTTAGTTCCTATCACCCAATAAACCAATTTACTGTTTTCAGCACTGTACTCTGGCGGTGACACAATAAAGCTTGTTTATGTTTGCACTATCGAATCAATATTAAATAAGTTCATTTAAACATAATAAGGGCATTTGAGTTCTTCTACATCTACATCTAATCTCTTTCGAAAACCATCCCATACCCTCCTCAGGACCTTAACGTGGAATCGATGTTCCTAACGAAATTGACGTTCTTAGTATGGTTTTCCGTAAGATATTACATCGTCGTTCGGAGAAAAAAATTAAATCTTAGTCAGGAGAGGACGTAATGATGGAAGAATCGCGATGACGACCGGAAAAAAGTTGAAATTTAATAGTCGAAACATTTCGTACGTAGCACAGCATGTTTTATAATGCCCGATCTCCTATCTGCGACTCTTATGCCATAACGCGAAATTTATTCGTCCCGCGGATTTTATTAGCGGCTCTAAACAACCTACGGAGTTGAATAACACGGAAAAGCCGCCGTGGGTATGAATTCCGCGGATGATCCCCGTAACGGGTGCATTTATTACACCCTCCAATCCAGGCCGGTAGTGTACTCTTTTTCCGTTGGTTCTGTATCGGACGAGGCCGAATAAGAGGAACCGTGTACCGATCCGCTGGGAGGAAGTGTCCCCTAAAAGGGTTTCCTCCTTTTATACTTTTATCTGGCCCTCGGGGATCCGAACCTGCCGCTTAACTTAACGGCCTCCGGGATTTCGAACTCACCGATCTCCTTGATAATGTTTATTCATAAAAAAACTTACACGCGTAAAATATTTTCTACATATTCAGTACTTGACATTTTAAGTCATTAGATATTTGAAATTATTATTTGGTATCTCATTTTATAAAAATAATACCCATTTTTGAAATGATTGTTCATATATGTTTGAGTAATATTTTGTATACTTTTCATAAATCATAATTCGCAAATTAGTACTATATTTCCCTTTCCCCCAACTCTCAAAGTACCGCTACCAATCGTGTAAATTGAGTACGCCAGAATTGAATTTCATTAAAACTGATCATTCTTTCATTCTTCTGTCGGGGTTGGAGATTTATTAAAATCCCTGTTTGGAGGGCCGGTCGGTGGGCTACACGAGAGCCTGACACTGCGGGCTGCCCGCTCGTCACATGTTGAATGCTTTGTAAAAAAAAAAGAAAAAAGAGAAAAACGACAGAAAACAATAAAAAATACGGAATAAAAAAACCTCGGCACCGAGAGGGACGTATGCGGTTTCCATTATTTACACGGCTTCAGACGATTCGTGAAAAACCTAGCCAATTAAATTTTAACTGCCGTTTTAATTATCGTTACAATTAAACGACATTACCACATGAAATAGGGGAGACAATTTCTATTTATGATGTTCGTTAAAAGTGCCCTAATTACATTTTTGTTTGTCTGGACTCGACTCGTTTCCCGCCCCGCCATTTTTTTTATTCTCTTCCCGTGCAGTCCGCGAGTTCGAGTTTTGCATATCCGTCGCCCTTCTGCAGAATCGTTCTCTAGTCCGCTAAAATTTATTGGTTTAAAATGGCCGAAGGGGGTTAGAGGAGTGCTGTACAATATATATACAACGGAAATCCGAAACGGATTATATTGTTGTACTATTCTACTCATTATTGTTTGTTCGCTCGTGTTCTTTTATGTATCTGATTGAGACAGGTCTGTCTTACCTTATCCGGCATTTCTGACTTAGTATATCGCTGGATTTAAGACGTCCCATATCGGCGGGTAACGCCAATGAATTTTCAATAACCGGCTGTCGCGTGCCATGTGGAGGCTCAGTGTTCTAGCCTAATCTGAATACCAGACATGACCAAACGGGGCCGAGACCAACACATTGCGACAGTGGTATATAGTAATAATTCCGGCCTATATCGTACTTCATAACAAGGAATCTTTTAACTTAATGCTTAACCGGTTCATTAATTCAAAACTTATAGATTAAGTAACTCAATTCTTGAATCGGTTCAGTAACTTACTGCATGCCAATTGTCGGTATAAATTATTCAGTGTCTGAAAACAATTAACGGTTATTAAATAGTAAATTATAATTTACTATTCTCCTTAACCGCCCAGCACCTGTTGTTCGTTTGCCAACTTCGCCATAACATAGGAACTCTTCCTCTTGTCTAAACCAGTATGTGGAGAACCAGTGTGGTCTCACTAGCACAGTGGCCATTTCACTGGGCCATATTTTGTCAAGTGAACTGCCTGTCCAATATGGATTGTCCTCTCTTCCTCGTAATCATCCATTTACCATATAATAGAAAATATTGTTTTAATACCTCTTCGGGTATACCTTAGTATTAGCCCACTAAGTAAGTACTTATGCTTGACTGGTTTCGGATTCTCATCGTCGACAATGAGAATGTAAACCGTGATGTGTAGCTGCTTGGCTATGTCATTATTTTATATAGCGTTCTGCCCAAATGTTTAATTGTAGTTATAGTATAGTGGGAACGATATTTTAATAGTTTTATTGTTTCAGAAGGCGTTCGTGTGGTCGGAGAGCGGTGGCGGTCAGGGGAGGCGGAGTGGTCGGGGGCGGAGGAACAGCAGTAAGTGCGGAGGGGCGGTGGGGGCGGGGTGGAGTGGGTCTTGGGGGCGGGGGCGGAGGAGCCGGAGGGGCGGTTCGGGGGCGGGCTCTGGGGCCGGGGCCGGTGCCGGGGCCGGTGGAGGGCCTGGGGCTCCCGGTGGAGGGCCTGGCGCTCCCGGGGAGGAGCCGCTGCCGCCGCCGCCGCTCAGGGCGGCCTCGTACACTGGATGTCCGTCATGGCCGAGCATATGAATACTGTAGGCGCCACCAATCACCACGACCCGACCACGCCGGTCCACTACATGTGGAACGGGGCGCCGAGCAATCCAGTCGATGTAAGTACTAAAATATTCATTACCTCATTCGAATACCATATATAACTAAGTTTGAATCTTAAATGCACTAAATGATAGTATCTGACGCAAAGTCCGTCGTCTATTCAGTCTTGACTGAATGAAACGATGTCTTAAGATTTGTAAAAATAATATTCACTCTATAATAGTTTAATATACCTGTTTTGTGGTCTGCGAGGAGTTGGAATACCGTATGTTCGTGGTGTTTCTGTCTGCGGTACAAGTGAAAGTAATAGGGCAGTGAGGATGCCCAAAAAACATCCAAAGTGCCAACAGTGACTAACACCGCTACTGAAGATGGAGAGCAGACGAAACCGTCTAGCAAAAGACCAAACCAGCGAGAGGAGACAGAAACACCACGAACCTGCGGTATTCACTCTATATATTGGTGCCAATAAATCATGAACCTGATGGTCAACATCGTTCATCTGCCACAATAGTAAAATGTATTCGCGGCCGGTATTCTCGATTAAATAAGATACCATTGCAACCCAAATGTTAAGGTTATAGGACGAGAATTCATAATTCTGCATCAAAAATTAAGTGCAGAGTATCCCCATTTCCAAAACCTGTTGATTGAGGATATCGAAATCATTATGCGCCTTCATATCTCACTTTAGCGGGTAGACAAAGCGTCTCCTTTTCATACCATATCATTTATATGATTTAACGAATAATAAGAAATATATAAATAAAACGCTCCAGTAGGTCAGCCAATAGGTTTTCTGCTATTTTGTTAGAATGGGGTTTATTTAGTCGAATAGGGCAGGCTTCAGGCAATTCCGCCCAGGTAATTCAATAATGGCTCTGAAACTATACGGAATTATCGTTACCGTAAGGTGCCCGGTCCAGGGGCCTGTTGCTGTCATCAAATCGGTCGCGGGGCGGGGGAGGGGCCTGAATTTCCTCCAAATCGATTCGCCTCAGCTCGTCCTGAAACAATTTGCGGGTCCACTGCTCAAAATCGGACCCCCAGTGCACGGCAAAAACGCGAGCATTTTGTGATGCCCCGCGGTCGCCTGCGGGTCTGTGGGATGTGGGAGAGCGGGCTCTGGCATCCTCGCCGTTCTTCGAACGTTCGTTCGTTCGCGGCTCCGTTTAGCTCCAATTAGTCGACACGATAAACACAGGGCTGTCTCTGCAAATTGCCGGGTGAACTCCGGGGGCCGGCACAAGTCACCTTTACGGAGATCTTAATTATCATAATTTTTCGACCCGCTCATACTGAAGATCCAGGAAACGAGCTTGCAAAATTGACACAGGGATGGGATTCGCGACGTCGATTTTCAAAATCGTCGCTCGTTTTTTTATTTATTTTTCCGTAATTTCTCGCTAAATTACGACCCGTCCGAAAAATCAGAAGAGAAATCCCACCCAATCACGATATTCAAATCGATGGTTAATTGAGATTACATAATTTCAACTTGTCCAACGAAACGTTTTAATTCGGAATTTTCGCAAACAATTTTTTAATGCCATTTTACACCACTCTTACTTTATGGGGTCTAGGAAAGAATGATTTTGGTATCGGGTTTTGTCGATAGTGTCATCATTTTATTAATACTAAAATGATATACATGGACTGAATTGTGGTATCAGAGTTTACAGAATGTTGCATCGACATTCAATATACATAGTTTAGCAACAGAACGCTACTACTTTTGGCGAGACACTCTGAAAAAGGTTAAACAAGCAACGAATACGTTTAACTAAATTAACGCATTAAAAAACGAAAATATGAACTGCGTTCCTTCACTTCGCCTCGGGATTTTCATTTAATTTTCAGGAAGGTTGCTATACGCCCTAACAGTGGCCAGAAAAAGCGCGGGGATTAAATCAGTTCAAACTATTTGAATTCAGAAAAATATATATGCACCGGTCACTTTATTGGATAAGGTTTAAATGGGCACAGAAAGAACGTAAAGGTAAATAAAAACCGTTTATGGTATTTTTCCATCAAATCCGGTCACTTTTTTTCGGGAACCGACATTAAACGGGAATTTCGTTATTCGGAGTAGAGCGTTTCGGACAAAACTATCGGCTCTGTCGAATTTTAACAAAAGTAAAATGCCCTTTTTTGTCTACTTACCCTCTTCAATTTGCTGCAACAGTAATTATTTCGAACGAAAAGTGATCGTTCCCTTTTCGAAAGCTACGCCATAAAAAAAGAAATGTAGCGTTGGTAATTTTTAAATGGCAGGCAAAAAATAACTGTTAACACATGGAGCGTTCGGACTCCTTTCGACCGATAAAATTCCTCGGCCGTCTTCTCTACCGATCCTGGCGTTTCGTCGCCGGGACTTCACCGGGGGAAAAAAATCCACCTTTTACGACCGCGCTTCTAATTTCTCCCTTTATTTTGTTTTCTGTTTTCATTTTTTGAATATGTGGGATTGTGTTTATTGCCCCGACGAAAACGATGCTTATCAGTTGCGGCTCGCGGAGTGCCCGTCCGACGCCTCGTAAATAAGCCCTGCACTTCCTCAGCTTCCGTTCATTTCATACCTCTGAATAATTCCAACTAGCATACGAAGTACGAATTAATCTGCGTTATAGGAAGAATCGAATGCCTAATTTAAAAAAATGCTCTTTCTTGAAATTCAACTATATTTGATTCCAGTGGAACCTTCCAATCCAAGTTTTCACTTTAATAAATACGATAAAGTATTATAATAGTTTTATTTCCTGCTCTGTTAGTGAACGTAGTACATGCTTCGCACGTGTGTGCAAATAATATGGAAATTATAACGAATAATGGCAATATATTAATTCTCACCAGAAACCGCAATAATTTCATGGATGGTGTAGTGCAATCAATCCGTCATATCAGATGTATATTTCCCTATTTTCTTTCTCGCTCCCCCACTTATGCTTCAGTTTTCTCGGAGCAGATATCGGCGCCAAGCTGTTTTCATATAAATCAGTCTAATTACTCCGCGATAAGGCAAATAGTGGGGAGTATTTTTCGCGATTTCGCTTGCGTACAATTCGCTCCCGCGTCCGGTTCTTCCCATGATTCCGGCCGGTCGGAGGGAGATATATATCTGGCCGGCTCCTGTTTCCTTCCTGCCAGTCACTCTTCCGTCCCACCCATTAATAGTCACTCGGTTGTTTCCGTTCCTGCGTTTACTTACTGTGAGATTTCCGCCCAGTAACCCCGAGCAATGAGAATAAGTTTATTCTTTAGGATTCGGACTATCATCAGGAAGGCGTCCCTAGTAGTCAAAACGAACAATGAATTGAATCAGTTTTAAGAGTATATAACTTTTTATTTCTGTCAAAGTATTAGGAAAAACGCTTATTTACCAGTTAACACACGGAGGTTTAAATTATACATGTTAGTCTACTACTAATACGGAATAAAAACTAGGAGGTAAAACAACAGTACTTTTGTGGTACTAACAGGTGCCTGAATTATTTATTTATTTGAACAATACGGTAATTGAATTCATAAAAATTAATATAATTTATTTTGTCATTCTAAATAAATGAGTCATTCCCGATAAAGTGAGGTCATCTCGCAATCGTTGCATAAATAACGTATTAAAATATTTATCGGAAATCGCAGAGCTATTTTACATTCTGGTGATTCATCTGAAAGAGATTTCCTATAAAATACAAGTTGAAAAATGTGCTCTGAATCCGAGTTTGTAAAGTAAAAACTTATTTCAAATTACCGTAAGTGCGTTCATTCATGACATTTCCGGAGGGGGCGGCTTTCAAATAGACCGTATCTTATAC
Source organism: Lethocerus indicus (assembly GCA_019843655.1). Taxonomy (NCBI): domain Eukaryota; kingdom Metazoa; phylum Arthropoda; class Insecta; order Hemiptera; family Belostomatidae; genus Lethocerus; species Lethocerus indicus. The sequence goes on along the minus strand of JACDQD010000006.1, from coordinate 15,863,863 downwards.
AAATATTTGTACAGTCCGCATATAAACGTTACTGAAGAATTGAGGAAAGGTCTCATTTGCATAATAGAGCCATTATGGGCTGCGGACTTTTCTTTCTGTTTGGCGGGTTCGCGCTTGTTTTTTTTTCTCCTCTCGACTGAGCCCAGACACCTTTTCCTTCATTTTGCTCAGGTGAGAATCTCAAATGCGGCACAGTTGAAGACCGGTAGCGGGCCCGGGGGAACCCTCCGCGCTCATCAGTTCTCCAGGGCGTTTAAACCCATACAAAGGCGATGCACCCTCGCGTATTTTTTTGGGGAGGCTTTTTCACCTCCAAAACTGGACGGGTTCCACGTCTGATTTCCCCTGCCGATTCCATCCACTCATGTCCCGGGACACTCCTGAGGGTAGCTCGCCGGTTCCTGAATGGAGTTCGTCGTTGAAGCCGTTCGCGAAACTTGTTTTGTTCGGCGGCCGGTTTTGTCTGAGCGGCCGGTTGACTGCGGCTAATGAAAACTGAGATTCGCCACTCGTTGCGAAAATTGGGATTCGAAATTTGCCAAAAACATCCAACAATATAATCGGGGCTGGTATTCTAATTATAATATAAAATAGTCTACGCTCCTAATCAAGGAAACTCTGAATACATAATCCAAACGTCTTCTTCAATCCCTATTTTGTTATTTCCTTATCCCGCTTTTAAATGTTTTAAGTGGTCCAAATTATTGGTGCTCGTGATGATTTAAACGGCCGGAAATGATCAAATAAAAATCGAGAGAAGGAAATGTCGTGAATTGACGAATTTTCAAGAACATCTCAATAAATTAAATTAACTGATACTGAAGTGATTACAATTTGACCTGAGCAGTGTTATTCGCCTCCGCGGGACTCAGTTGTTTATCTTCCCGGTTCCCAGATTAGAGACCTTGACATTTTTTACTGGACTCGTCAGGCTCCGAAATCCACGCGGGGTTACGCAACGTGACGAAATCTGCAGCGAATTTATGAAACGTCTGCCTAATGGGCGGTTTCATGCGATTTAACCGGCATTAAACGATCTCAGTTACTGCCTCTCGTTCGTTATTTCTCCTATTCTCCGCGCTACTACCTGGTCTTAGAATATTTCATACAAATATAGGTTCCGATCACTTGTCAAGGTTGAAATTTCATGAAAATCCACTTTCAGCGTCATGTACCTAATATTCGTAGCGCGCGTTCCTATCCCCCTGGTAACCAAAACGCAGTATAAGCAAAATATAGACATTCAATGAAGTCATTTCGAAGATACAAAATTTATTTGTGCTTGACGAAATGATGCTAGTGTCCAATAATATTCAATTTATTAATGGAATCCCAAACAATGACATACAATTTTACCGAAGCTGTTTGGACTAATGATTGAATTAAATCTAGAATTCAGAAATTTGCTCGTCTCTTGTCTACGCCCTTTCGGCAAGAGTCCCGAAGTTGGCGGCGTTCCCCCGCTTCCATGTCACAGGGCGGTTGCGGAAAGTCCGAATCCAATCGACAACTTCGCCCTTAGGTCTACATAAATTTGAATTGTTGCGCGGACGCCCCACCCTGACAGAGGGGGCCCCGTGGCCGGGGGGTGTTGTTGGTTTACGAGAGTGGTGCGACAATGAGATGAGCCCCCTCCCTGCGGTCGTGTACCTGGCGCGGTGCCTCTCTTCAATAGCTGGCTCCCCCCCGCCAACCCCCCTGAGCCCATGAATTTGCCTCCGCAAACAAACATCGGCCGTACTCGAGCTATGCAGATGCGCACACCCGTGGGAATCCGTCGCCCGTGATGGCCATTATTAATAAGCTTATCTCCTCCTTGTTTAAGAATTCGGGATTTGTTCTCACTGGCAGGACCACAATATATGCGTATACATTATTGATCGTGAAATATACGTACGTTCAGTTTTCCTTGTGAATGTTACTATGCATCACTACCCCTTTCATAACGATTAGTTAAATGGAAGAGAACGAAATGGAATTCTAACCCTCATTCTAGAAACTTTGATTACTGAATTTCATCGATTAGAATTCAAGTAGTAGGATTATTTGGAATATTTTAGGGACATGCCTAAACATTAACATCGGGATCCAGTTCCAGGCAAAATTACAGCATTTTACACGGGATGAAACCTGACCAGTTGGCAAGCCTACAGGACGGGCCGGTGGTATTCATTTGGATTTCATTCCTCCTTGCCCGGGATAACCCTTATCGGATGAACTAATTCGCTTATTTAGTCCGGTAAATTAGGACCTGGCCAACATCGGGGTCTCCGGCTCGAGAATAATTTTCCGTGGGCCGCTCCTTTCGTTCGGTTTCGGGGCCGACTTTTATTTCCCTTCGGCGTCCGGGAATTTATTGCACACTCAATCTGAGATTGTGGCGCTCCCTCCACACAAATTAGGGCTTTTGACCTCCTACACGGGTTTGGAACAGCGTCTGGGGAAGTCCGCTACATCGACTCTTTCTCTGCACTCTAACTTCGGCCATTTCAGTGGACTCATTATGTGAATGGTATAAATGGCCCATGTTTATTCCTACCAATAAGAAACATTCTCTTTTAACTCAATTTCAACACAAAAACCAAAGTCATTATCATTTCGATAAATACTGATAACCATGACTATTACTCTTTTGTATTGTCCATATGATTTAAGTAGCCAGAGACATTTAACCTAACCTACTTGAAATGGCACAGAGTCAGAGCTCCAACGAAAGAATAGCCTAAAATGCACAGGCATGTTCAATACCTCTTAGCCCCGATCTGTAACTAAGCTTTTATTTTGACCCCCGCCTTATTTGTACACGAGGGAAGGCATTCCTTTAAAAAAAATTGGCAGTCTCTCTTGGTGGAAAAGAAGAAATCACTGGAGGCTTCGTCGCTTCCTCCCTAATCGGGACGTTATCGGCACCGGTAATCCCCCTCGTTCCGGGACGATTTCCGGAACCCCGTTCCGGGAACGGAAAAACACCGCGGGGTGGGACGGGGGAGTCCATTAAACGATTCTATAAAACGAGGAAGGGATGAAGGTTAAGAACACTGGTCTAGACGGCACGAGGGATCGAGTTTTCGATCCTCTCTCTATCTCGAAAAAAAATCCTTTTAAAAAAAGATCGGGGTGGCTGTGATGCACCCCTCCCCCGCCTCCCCCGCCATGAGCGAGGGGCTTCATATAAAATTGACCGGTCGAGCTTTTACCCTCGGTCAGACGGCAAATCCGGTGCTACCTTACCCGCTGTTTGCCTCAATTTTGCCCGTTTGCTCTTTCTAACGCTCCGTATCGATTACCGCTCTTTAAAAATTCCATTTAAATTTCGGTCTCCAGATTAGTTGAATAATTCGGTGGTTTTCTGATTCTGCTCTGTGAACAATACTAATGGAATAGTAACAATGCTGCACAAAAGTATAATATTGTATATCAGATATAATGATATTTGCACCCGTTTTCCGAATGATAAGTAGAATCATCGGTGTATTAAACGAATGGAGATGAAAACATTAAACATATTGGTTTATACCTTGAAATGTTTAATGTCATGTCAGTAAAGACTGCAGTAAACTTTATTCGGTTCGTTCCGATTCATCTAATTTTACAAAATACGATTTCTCGAAAATATCCCGGGATTTCTGTGCCTATGTTTTAGAAAATGTACTCCGCTCGGAGTCGACGGTTAAGACGTTCAGCTTATTATTTACCCGAAGTGTTTTGTCACAGCGGTCGTGACGCACCTCGAAAGTGTTTCGTGAGCTCCTTTTCATTTGATACGTTTTTTTTCGGTTTATTATTTATTCGCCGCCAGATTCGCTGACCCCGAAACGTGTGCGGGTGTCGTTAAGAAAACTCGCTCCAATTTTCCGCGGCGATAATCTTTATTTCTCCTTTTCCTATGTAAATTGGCGAGGCAATAAAAGCACATGGGTCTGGGTCTCCGACCGACTTGTGTCATGGCCGTCGCCAGTCAGACTCTCTTCCAGTAGCATTTGGTGGTAACATAACTTCTTTCATAAGTTGAACCCTTCTGTGAAAATGAATCATTAAGACCACTGTTTTCCTGGTGGATAGCCAATATATTTTTAATTCTAATTATGCCGAATCAAGACGATTAGATTGTTTATCATTAGTTCCAAAGCGCTATTTGGTATTAGGGATTCTCTCTCCTTGTTGATGGTTCAAAATTTGAACCATCACATAGCCCCTACAGTGGCCCGTACTACGCGCCCTTAACCATTGCATTCTGCGTTTCCTTCTTTTACTTCCTCTTATAATACGCTTCCACACCCTCCTATGTTTTGGGACTATAATTAAATTAGTAGCATTATTTCGAGCTTCAGATTAGGATGTATCGAATTTCGAGCGTCCGACGGGGGAAGAAGCTTGAGGCCGGATTGTTTGACCTTTTAAACGAGCGAAATGTTTCATTTGTCAGTCTTGTTTACTGCCGCCCGTCCAAGTACAATCCGATACATCCAAGGATTTCTGACAAGTCAACTTTTACTTTTCAAGATCTCGGATCTCGACAAGTGCCAAACCGGAATCGTGTGTCGCTCTTGCACTGGCGTAATTACAGTATGGGAGACCTGTATGACTTATGACCGACGTCAAAGCCGTTAACTTTTATATTTCCCTCTCAACTGATCGGTATATAATATTATTGTTATTTCTAGAATACAAATAAAAGATCCTGATATCTGAAGCTTAGAGTTATGCTATAAAAACAGGAAGATTTGATTTAATAACATAACTTACCGACTTTATTGGGTTAGCATGGAAGATCATACCGTTTGCCAATATATTTCTCCTTATTCCTGCATCTATTCTCATCTTGATGGCGTATTCGTTACAAATACTGAGAACGGTGGCTTTATTTCTGCACTTTATAAGCAGTTGTTGAGAAAAGCAAAGGTTATAAATTCAGTATATTTTTCTTGTGTCGTATAACGTTATTGGATAACTTCTCGATCGATCTTCGTATCTTTTCCCGGGTCCTACTGTACTCCGAGGGGTATATATATACCCGTTTTCGAGTTCAATGATTCTTCGACTATAGTTACTCGTCTAGTATATCGTAATACGATGGCACATTTTTTTTTTTAAATGAAAACAAAGTTTCCAGTAGAGATATAAATGGAGCTCATCTGTGGCGGACAGGAAGGGACGGAACGTGATATCCGGAGTAAACCACCTGGCCTTTTAGCCGTCCCGGTTCGAACTAATATTTACCGACACAAGGGCTGCTCGGGAGGATCAATTAAAGGCCATATTTATTGTCGGAGTTCCCCGGCCATTTTCGCCAAAAACGGAGCGACGGCCGCCATGTGCTGTAATTTAAATTAGCTTGCGACTCAGGATCGTTATCTCCGGTGGCCTGCACGCTGTTATCTGTTGCTAAATGAGCGGGCCGGAGATTAATGGCGCGTCCCCAAACCGGGATAATTGTGCCGCAACACCGAAAGTGATTCGAGCAAATAAGCGAAAGGAGCCGTGCACTTAACCGCACTTCACCGTCACTTGTCCATGATAAATCGCTAGGTGAACGTTTACTCCACTTGATTGAATATATAAAATTATTTGATAAAATATAAAACTTCATCCCCAGGGATGACTTGATTCCCTTGATTGAAACACTCGAATTATTCATTTCATCCTTCTAATCTTATATGGTGTATTTCAGAGAAGAGACAGGGCGCACTGTTACATAATCCAGTTGATGCAGGAGCTTCTATATACGGGTTTTTTGGAAGTTTGAAATTGTAATGTAATTAATTATTTGCTGAATTTCTGATCAATGTTATGGCCTATCCCAACTAGAGTTTAATGGTCTTTTGTAGTCATGTTAGATTCAGTGAAGTGGTATTCTTGTTTCTCGTAATATAGTTCGGTTTCATAGTTCGGCTAAATAAACTGTGGTGGGCGCCAATCGGCTACATGGACAGTCGCATAGACGGGTCGCATGCTGCATCCGTTGTATTGTAAAAGCCGGTTTCGGTCCAGTCCATTTTCTCCGGCGGCGCCTCGTGATCGACCGAAATCCAATTTGGAGTTGGCGGTAGATGGGCCGGGGGGTGGGGTGAGGGAGTTGGGGGGTTTCAGAGACCAGAAACTCGTTTTGGATCGCTCCAGGAAACTGAGTGTCGCCATTCGACCCAAATTCAAACCCCCCCCCTCCTCCCCCCCCTCATGACCACACAGTCGTTTAATCAGTAGAAATACAACTTGCATCTGAGATTCCATCTCACCTGAAATTTACGACAACAAATTCACCATGGTTACTCATCAAACGCAAATAAAAATGGCACTTGAATACCCATATTAGAAAGGATACAGTTTTTATGCACCGCCAAAGAAATCACTGGAAATAGATTAATTAATTATAAGAAAATATGGCTCAAGTTGCTGTGAAAACTTCGAGTGTAGAGAGAGCCCGTTGACATGATGACTGAACATGATTCATCGCACCAATTAATTTCCTAACCAAGCGAAATTTAACCTTTCCCTCTCTCTATGAGTTACATCTTCAACATTATGGAAGATTATTATTAGAAAGGTACACGTATTACCTAATATCCCTATTAGTTATATAACGATACCGGGAGTGTCCTCACGCCTTTCAATTTTCATATGTTTTGTCCTCTCCCCGAAAACATCTAATCGGCACTGTTTACTACCGAACAAAGAAAATGACATTGTTTCAAATCTACCTAATATAATCTTTATACAACCGAAGGAAAAATAAAAACTGAATTCGCTAATTAAATATTGTCCACATAATATCTCCTAAAATATTACACAGGTAGTTCTGAATTCCTTCTTTCCAAAATTCAATCATTACAAATGGTCTCTGCATTGAAGCGACGCATTTCATTTTTCTGTTTTAAACAATTGCGGTCGCATCTTACATCCACGGGCACCTCAATTCAGTTCGCACTCTCTCTTTCATTCTGGGGGTCGTAAAAAGGCAAGGGCTGGGGTGTTGAAGGGGCTGGGGTAGCGCTTAAGTGCACACTATTTATTCGGATAAGTCCCCCCGCCCGCCCCTCATCGACAGAGTTGGGACGTATATTGACCGACTACAATAACCTCCCAGGGATTTACAGCCTCCGCGGGTGCCGCCTCCGGCTCTCGCCCTCGCCTTATTTTTTCCCTTGATGAATATTAAAAAGTGTAAACGGACAGAAGTGGGAGAGGAGATAACGATTTTTAAAAATGGCCTCTCGAAGGGTAAACAACGGAGGGGGAAACGGGATTTGGCATTTAAATTAAACGAAGAATTATAGTTCGATTTGCATATGAACCTCCCATTCTTCCCTGCTCGAAGTGATGTCCTTTGTACTCGTCCAAATGATATTCAATGTTTTATGTAATTTACCTTTCAGGAATAAGCATTGAAATTATATAACGGCTTGTACTCGAATAATCTAAACAGAACATGGTTAAAATGAAATATCTAAATTTATTAAAATTGAAGTATATTTATTACTGCAATAAACATGCGAAAGAAGTATTCCAAAAACCTGTAAATCTCCTCTATGAGGAGTAGAAAACTGCAATTGATAATTTAGTAACATGTTTTTAATCCTCTTATACATTAACTGACATAAATATTATCATTCATACACTTTATTGTAGTACCTGCTTATAATATTTCCGCTAATTTTAACAATCCGGGAATTTTAGGTATAAAGATACGTTCCTGTGCCCCCTAGCGACTGATTTATTTTTGAATTTTACTCCTGGAGAATTGATATGGCTCGGATTAATCTACGAAGAGGTAAAGGAGTTTTTTAATTAAATGAAACTCCGAAGGCGCAATTGAATTTAGGCAACCTACTTAATAAGAGACTACTGCTCAACAATCGAATAATAAAACTAAGGTTGTCAAGGACAAGATATATTATTAGCAATAACAACGCGATTCTAGAAAATCGTTCACTGCTCTTTTTTTCTCCTTCCCATGCACATAATTAGTTATTGGGTGAAGGAAAACATTTTTGTACTAAAAATTAAATTAACACCACTTTACACTTCAGGAATTTTTCCTGTTTTACTTTGACGGTTGGAGCACAATACACGATTGAAGTCTTTTCTGAGCGCGAAATGAGTGGTATCCGTTGTATTAGAAGTAATACCAACTCAGAAAATCTAACTGGAATGCACTTACACTCAATTTGCCTAGTTGTCCGTCCACGTCGTTGTGATAGAGAGTCGTTTCCTTTAAAGTGGGGCCGGCGTGAAGTTGAATGGGGGGACTCGGATAAGGAGGAGCGTGCCACTGCACTATATCGCCTCCTCCTCCCTCGCTCGCTCACTCCACGGCGGACATAAACGCCCGACCACTACTATAATTAGACGCACGGAGACAATTTCATCATTTCCTTCCGTTGCCCTCGCTTCCACTCCACCCGGTGGGCATAACTAGTTGTCCGCTGACATTGACTTCCGTAAAATTGGAAAACAATATACAATTACGGTAGATAGTTGTCCTCGGTTTTTATTGTGTATTTTCCCGACTAGCAAAACAACATTGTAAAAAAAATTCATGTATAATGTATTATAATATTTAAATGTAGTAAAACATAAATGTAGTAAGGCCAATAGGCCGGAATACATGCAATAATCACAATTTGTTTATAGCGTTGTATCGTTGTAATATATGTATTCATTTACAAAAATTATTTGTAAAAAAAATACGGTAGATAGTTCATTTGATACTTAATTGATCATAATTTATTATCAGATCGATTAGTCACAACGCCTAATTAAAGAGCCATCGTCAGTAGCATTTCTTCAAAAAATTAGTGATGTAACTAGGCGGCGGTTTCCACCGAATTGCACTGTTACTGTTATGTACTAAATTTATTGACAACGAAGGGCCAAAAACTCCGGTGCCGAGTTACACATTCTTCGACTAGTTTTTAATTCGATTTCGGGGAATATGGTTGTACGAACTCTGTGGGGGGTGGAAATTCCTCGCGGTCCCGATAGCGCATCCATCTACAATTTGGGTTAGGTTAGTGTTCAGTATTTGTGGCGTTGCCTGTGGGGGGAGGAGCGCCGATATTGGGGCCGGCCAATCCAACAGCTATTTTCATTAACCGGAAACCCACGGCGGGCGGTTTAATCATACCAACGCCCCCCGCGACCACCGCCCCCCTCCCACACGCCCCCTAATTGACAACCCATAATTAATTTTTGGCCCAGCTCTGCCACCCCACCCCGCCCGGCCGCTTCAACCACTGTCCGGACCGAATAATATGGAGCGAAAATTTAATTAGACGCCGAATAAAACTTAGAGCGTGGACAGGGCGCGACCCGTTGAAAAAAAGTCGTTGGGGGCGGTCGGCAATGTCGGTTTATCGGCATTTGGTGGCCGGCAACAAATTGAAACGCCCGCGTCTAATGCCTAATAAAATATCAGGGTAATTTTAATTAAATATGTGTACATATATATATATATATATATATATATATATATATATATATATATATACGCAATACTGACTGGGGTGACCACATGCCGTTACGAAGGTTAGACCTCAAAAACGGGGTTGTAAAATTATTGTATTCGTTGCGGACGCGAGTTTGATTCGTAATGAAATTTGTTCTCTTTCGGAATTCTGAAATCCGGCCACCGGGGCCACATACGGCATTGGGGTCAACAATGTGAACTGATGTTTGAAAGAAATATTAATATATTAGCAGTATCTCATATCCTGGAGTAGAAACAGCTAAATTCTATTTCCGGTTAGAAATGAACCGATGATGAGTGTCTAATTTAAGTCGGTAAATAAGAATGGATAAAATGTTAACACACAAACATATGTATGTGTATATATAAATTAACACATTATATATTCCAACGTGTATATAGTTTAAATTTCAAAAGGAGTAGAGAAACAATTGGTACAAGAATAAGAAGAAAATAGAGTAAGAGAAACGATTTACGCGAGTGCCATTGGGTGGTATTGCTGCTCTTATCGTAATGCAGTCCTGCAACGATCGAGTCGCAGATATCCTGCCGAGTTAACATCCCCGGTACATTGAGCGAAATTAAGTTAGCGAAGTGTATACGACGTACCTACTGCGGTAAAATACTTGTGCTAATTGCAGTAATCTGTGAAAATTGTCGGTCTCTACTGGCGTGTTTTCCCCATTTATACTGGGAATATATTAAACATAATAACACTGTGGTTAAATACATTTCATTCAATTTACATTTACAAGACTGATATTATCAAATAGTCGTGTTCGTGCCGTGTAGGCACAATTTAGTTCTACAATAACAGTCAGTCGTGTAATTTACGGTATAAAATAGAGTTGTCGGAGGTTCGTTTTCTCCAATTACAGTATCATTTTCTTATAGGAATATCCTGTGTACATATACAAATATTTCTCATAATGTTTCTTTTGTTAATATTCTGACGATTTGAGGTATACTTCTGAGGAATCCATTCTAGGGATTATGGCCACGTCTGCGCCACTCCTGGAGAACGTGAACAGAAAATGAAGGAAACCTAAAAAATATATAGTATCATTTATTTTTGAGCTCAAATAAAGTGGACTCTGTATTTATATTCAGTGGAGGAGACAGTATATCACATAGACGATAACGATCCGGTTCAATGGATAAGGTTGGTGGAGTTGTGAAGCTGTTCCGAATTGACATTTTCATTTTACCAATTTTTAGTAGCTGAAAACTACTTTTAGTTCCGTCCAATCTTTCACTTTTTTTATTGAATGTATTGTATCGCCCGCGTTATTAGATCCATGGCTGACAATATTTCTCCATTTCTTATTATAATGGTACGGACATTACGTTTAACGTTTGGACATTTGAAACATCACGATGGGGGGAATTTCCGAAAGCAAATACTTGTGTACCGATGTAAAAAGATATCCTCCGACACCGGACACGAAGGATCCGGCGATGGGGTTTCTTTTTTTTTGTTTAATCGAAAGTTGATATTTGTGACGGGCCCACCCCGGGGCACGCGCTCGTTAAGATATGCCGACGCTCGCCCGATTATCTACGGCCCCGAAACACAAGAAGAAAGGCGAGCACGGGAGCCCCCCGAGGGGGCCCGGGACAGGGACAGGTAACGGCCCCGACCCAATTCTAAGCCGAGGAACGCCTTTTGTGTCCAGAAACAAGCCGGGTACCGGCAGCCCTTGCCGCGCCACCAATTTTATTTCCGCCCACTTTTATTAATACACACTTGAAAGAAAATAACGAAACAGAGTCCGGGCCAATTATTCGACTCCGCGGGATCGGCCGAGTGGCGAGAGGGGGGCCGAACACCGAATCTCGGCTTGAGCTCAATTATGCAAATACCCGGGCGAAGCCAACATAATAGGGACCACTCTGAGCTAAAATCTTTCATTGCACTATTATAATTAATTGATGAATGACTGCTGGGGGGGAGGGCAAAAAAAGTTGTCCCGACGAGATAATCACGGGTAGTTCGAAATGCGATAATGGACGAGGTAAATTTATAATCATAATTCCTTTCCGGATTTTTCCGCTCGTACATAAATATGGCGATACATTATTTCTTTCAGAAAACATAATAACGTCGAGTGTGTCCGATTAATAGCAGTTTCATCGCGGCACGACTGAATCATGCCGCCCCGTAAGTAATTAGCCATGTACAGTCGACAAGCGTTCTTTTGACTGAAAGACCGCTTTTGTTAATCGTGAATACGCGGGGGCGGCAAAGGGGGGGCCTCGAGTAAGGCGGAAGGACGCGTGAGAATTGAAAACAGAAAGAAGAAGAAAGTTGTCCTTGTTGAGTTAATGCGGCCGCGTTGAAAAGGAGCCTTTTCAAGTTTAAAACGGCGTTAAATTACAAGTCCGAGTGGGGGCCCACTTTATGGCGGAGACCGATTTTATTTCATTTTATTTTTATATATTAGCGAAGGGGCTCCCGAAAACATTTTTCGATATTCGTGAATTATCCCGGCGTTATCGATTGAATTATTGGCCGCCGTCCGAGATTCTTGGGGGATTTTAACGCGGGGCGTATTTCATAACGCCGGATGATGTAAACCCCGTTCCGAGCGGGCGCTGTAGGCATATATCGTGTTGTCTCTTCCCCGGCCCGATATAAGCCGCCGTCCGACATACCGGCTCGTATTTCAAACCGCGCCGTTTAGCGCACCGATAAGTCCGATTTAATTTTCCTAAATCTCTTCCGTCCAATATTTTTTTTGTCTTTTCGGTTACGAAAAACAGTCTACTGGAAGCGGCCGACTACCTGGCCCCGAGTCTCGGGTTACACTCGAAGTTTGACCAACTATAAGGTCTGTTTTTTCTTTTCTTAAGAGCGCGCGCGTGTGTTTGTTTTCTTAAAGGTTTTTTCTCCCTTTGTGTTGGGCATATAATTTGCGATTAGGAACGCCTGTCGCAATGGCCGGTCGAAGGGAACAAATGAATTTTCGCCAATTACACCCGCCGGTCTATTGGTCGTAGACCAATTTCGTAGACCGAAATTGTTACAGATTACCTCCTTGCGCTAGATATTCTGAAAAACGAAATTGCGACACAGCTCATAAATCGCGCCCGTGAAACTACAATATAAACTGCGTGTACGGAAAGAGAGAGCGACAGCGTAATGTGCAGTCGTTTTAGACTTTAAGAGAGCCTTTTTTTAAATTTTCGTCCGCGAATATTGAAGGGAAAATTAATTGTTGGAAAAAAGGTTTCCGGCCCGTTTCGTGAAACCGGCGATGTGTAAAGGCGCTCCACAGGAGGAGAGGAAGTTCCCCCTAATTGTTACAAGTCGCTTTTACAGCATTTTAAACGGCTACCGACGCCTGTCGATAATTATCCGCTCCAAACTCAAATATAATAAGAGGGCTAAGCGGCGGGGCCGGCCCGTCTGCCCGGCCGTAAAGGGCCGCAATATCCGTAAGTACCGCTCGGCCGACCGGTAAGCGCTGTGCTCCCGTATATACTAATATACCCTCTGATTCTCTGGCCCAAAACGGGGGAAAGATAAAAAAGAAATTGTCGTAGTAAAAAAAAGGAGGCATTCGGCCAAAGCGAACCCGTTTTTGATGCACTTTTGCAGGCACTGGTAAAAGAGCACTGATGCGGCAGCCTCCAACTTCCCCCCACCACAACCCCCGTCCCTTGGTGATTTTGGAAACCGGCCACTTTGATCTCAATTTGAAACGGTTCCGAAGCGCATAACAGTAATGGATCTTTATCTTGAACCGAGGAGTACACACTGATATACTCGTCTGAAAGGAATTAGGCAATTTTTCGACGAACCTGCATTTGCAGCCTATCAAATTATTGTAAAAGCAGTATTTTTCCCATTATAACCATTATTTAAGTTCAATGCGCCCTAGATTAAATGCGCACAACATAAAGCGAAAATGTTCAACATTATAAATTTCCGTTTTCTGAAAAGAACTCTTAATCGTCTCATTATATATAGTCTTATCGTGACATTATAGACAAAGTTCAATGTTGTAGCTATAATTAATCGTTCTATAGAACATTAATTGTCTTTTAACCTTTGATTTGTGTTTCGAATATAATGGCAAAAACATAAACAAATCGTATAATAAATTTGTTCATTGTAATTATCCGTTACGAATCCGTCGATAAATAACTTGCAAGGAATAAATTTGTTGGGGCGCCTGGAGAAATTCTATACGTCTAACTTGAATGTCAACATGAGACAAGCTTCGACTATTTATTTAGGGTTTTTTCCTTTTTGCCAATTTTTAAAGTTGGCAGTTCACAAACAGTTCTGTCTAATACAAAAATCACCTAATTCAATTCTCAAGATAATTTCCACGGTTGTAAAACTGCAGCTTGTCAAATAAAAACCGGGTAAGAAACGGTGCGACTGATATAAATAACGTTTGGAAGGCCTGGACCTTGTAGTAAAGCCTCATGGTTCTAGTTTCTAGCGTGGCCTACTTGTTTTCTATTAAGTACGCGGACAAATTTGGCTCGGAGACAAATTTTGACTTAATTAACGAACAGTGTGCCACACGCTCCCAACACATGAATGTGCTATAGAGTAGTAATAAATTCTTCTATTTATAAATGTAGATATTACTTTTAGCCCGTGTTGAAAATGAATAGCGACAGCGTTAAATTACCGGAAGATAAATCCGAATTATGTACGTGGCGTCTACTTATATGAACGACCGTTGGGCAGAAAGTGGGTGCCACTTTTTTTCACTCAATCGGTGAAAGCGGCACGTGCTAACGAAGTTTCATTCGAATGACGCTGCATCTTTTAAGTCCGGACCCAATTAGAAAAGGAGAAGTTTACGATTTGCATCCATTAAGACGCAGGAAGTCATTTACTGAGACAGAAATTCCTGCCCCTTGCTAACTCGTATTTTTGAGTTGGATCTGGCCCAGGGAAACAAAGAATGTAAACATTTCTATTCCATATTTATTTCAGTTTATTACCGAATATGACAAGTATTCGGATTAATTTGTGAACTGATTTGGCGAAATGTTAATATTACGGATGATATTATTAATTTTTTATACCTTATTGTTTGCCGATGGAGCATCCTGTCCGCACTGTTTCCAATACTGTCTCTAGATCGTAAAATGGCTTACTGTTATACTGATGGAAAGCCATACCATACCAGCAACCGAAGCGACTACAGCATAAATAAACCAAGTAAAGCGGTTATGGCAGAAGTTTGCAAGAATGTTGATATCATTTTTACTGTTATTTCACATTGTTTTATTGTTTAAATATTATTAATACAAGTAGACACGACTCTGAATACCATATTTGACACTGTCCCACAGACGAAACCCATAAAGCAGTAGAAGAGACGGTCAGCATCTGTAGACCGTGTCCTAAAACTTATTCTGCCTTTAGGAGCGTGGTACGTCCCGAACATATGTGAATGTTTATGTTCCACAAGCAGGGCTTTTGTGACATGTTCGCCGCTCGGGTCCCATTTTTTGTGACCTGCCCTGGGGACGGCCGAACCTTCTCGAACGGTTCTGGCCTATTTCTTCCCCAAAATGGATACCGCTTCATTAACAGACTTGCACCGGTTCCTGGAACTTCTACAGGGATGAAACTCTCTCAACTTTTTCTCGGTCGTTTATTGAAGGGGCGATATGGCCGGTTCCGTCCGGCCGAAGCCAGTTTATTTTTCTCGAATTCTGAAAGCACTCGCGTTTCACGGCAGGAAAAAAGACATTATAAAAACGTACGCTATCTCCCAATCAATTTCGATCGCCAGTGAAAGTTCCCGAACTCATCCCTCGGGCATTAATCTAAATTAGCGATGAAAGAAAATCAGACGGGCGTATTTCGCTACCTTAATCAGCCATCGATTTGGTGCTTCCGCCAACTAACGTTTTAATGAGGAGAAATCTCATACGCCCGCTCGATAGGGCGAGCTCGAAGACTAAAAAATTATCAACCCGCTTGTTTATCCAATCAATACCGTTTGATATTGTAATTAAAAAATATAAAAAACCAAATGTGTGCACATGCAACGAGTTTATTAGCATTGTATAAAACCTTTTACTATGCCGTGCATTAATTTAGCATCAATGTAAAATCAAAGGAAAATACAATTGAAATCCGTTGAATGTTTCGAGTTAAATTAAATCCACTAATTATCCATGTGCGCAAAGCAGAGGTAGGAAAAACCTTTAAATATAGACGAAATATCAAGAATGGAGGCGTTAGTATATATTTCAAGGAAACGGTTGTGTATAAATAAAAATCAGGGTCAAATTATTGTGTCTTGATTCAATTAATGTAATTGTCCGTTTTTAAAGAAACGGTTGTGTATAATATTATCAATAAAAATACGGATAAATATTACCTCCGAGCCACTCGTTCGCTAGGGATTTGATAGTGCTCATTTTTATGTAGAAAGTCGACGAAATTAAGTATCCTCCACTTTATCGCGACTTGGCAATTTAGCGGACAGATTAATGGGAGCCATTAACAGAGTCGTTCTGAAAACCGTTGGCCCTGCGTATACCCCTTAGTCGAATTCCCAATTTTAATAATAAACAATTCCTGTCCAGAAGTAACGCTTTAGGCATTAATATACAGGGCGTTTCGGGCATCACGCATCTTACCCCCAGGTTAGCTTACAGTATAAGCCTCATCCGTTTAATCAGGCCTCGAACACGCCAAGTCATAATATACTTTAATTTTATGTATTACACGGCTCCCCTTTACCGTCCGTCGCTGTTCTCCCAGCGCAGACAGTAATTTATTTCAGGTCCGTGTGTTTAACATTGATTTATTTCCAGTTGTACTGAATTAACTTCGGTATAACGTCTGAGCTAATGTAAAAAATTATTGACAGGGTGCATTATAAATTGTTTCTCGCCTGGATGGTGGCGCAACGGTTGAAGGATATTCCATTCTGTGCTGAACCCGGTAGCACTTAGTTAGACAAATACAATAATAATATCCGTACGTAGGCAAGGATGGGCGACTTATTAGTTTGACTGTATTATATACATGACTGTTTTTTCCCAATATCGAATCAGTATTAATTTTTGTATTACTGGCATCAACTTTCAGATAAGCTTAGCGAGCAGTATTTTATTTAGAAATTTGCCTCACTTGTATCCAGTCGGAAAGCTTTATTACTTTAATTGTTTACTTTATTTCACTTAATTTTTTGATTTTGTAATGAATTTTCTTTGTTTATGGTTTGGTTTAATTTGATTACAAAATATAAAAACCGAACCAACTGTTTTTTAGGGCCAGATTTGAGATATCAAACCCCTAGCGCGAAGTAACACATTAGTCCATTTTAGTAACACTACTTCCTCAGTAATAGGGCCTAGACATCCCTTACCGCTTACCGCGAGTGATCTTCGCGTGGCTTTAATTCAATGTTAAACGCCGAAAAAACCCAGCGATCGGAGCCACCCCGAGGCGGAGAGTGTTAAACTACCCCCGGTTTTTTTCCCCCCATCATCCTCCCCGGTTAAAAAGCCTCCCTTGATTTTTGAGTACAGGGGCGTTGTCATGGAGAAGTAGAACAGCCTCGTCGGCGGACCCCGAATGCTCGATATCTCCCCGTGTTGTGTGTACCGCCCCGCCCCACCCCTCGCCCCCGGCCGCCCCTTAATTGCGCCCTAGCTTGATTGACTTTACCCCAACTTAGGGGTGGCAGGGTGCCTGGGTAGGGGGCGGGGTTGCTAAGGGGGATTTCGATCAGGCCGGGAATGGTCGGGGAGAGAGAAAAAAATGCTCCGATTAAATGATTCCGTATGTCGGACGTACTAATCTCAGACTTGTTTTAACCGCCATCATTTTTCCATATCTCATGTGTAAAATATCTGGTCGAAAGGCAAGAATTGTACTACATTCTTTTTTTCATGTAAATAATAACAGTAATTATTAAAGGAGAGTATAATTTTTCAGTAAACATGCACACTACACAATATCGGACACTATAAATAGTATCTTAGTAATTTCGCATCGAAACTGAATGACGAATTTATTTTGTCAGATTACTATAGTTCCGCTATAGAGCTAGAACTAGAGATTGCTTTGGGTTTTATACAGGTATTCAGGAAACCTGTAAGAGATTATTTTAAGGGGGTTTCGATTAATAATTCTATGTTGGTATCCGTACCAAAAGAAAAGTATATGAACTTCTTTAATTTAATATGAAAACTTTATGACCACCTCTATACTATCAAACTATGAAGGTTTAACAATTAAAGCCGTCCACGGTGTGAAAATTCGAATCCTACCGTTTTGGGGACAGGAGGAACTTGCATGCAAAAAATACAATAGAATAAAGGTCGCTCAGTGGTGTAAGGTAAAAAAAAAGTAGGGGTGGCTACAGACCCCCAAAAAAACCATTTAGGAAAGCAAACATCAACAAAAAAACTCACCCTGTCACATACTCAAGTGTGATAACCTAAGTATGATTCATTTAGATACTTTAATAAAAAAACATTTGTTTCCATATGAAATATACTCACAGATATTTGTCCTATCTATTCCGCTCGCGAATGAATGAGGTAGAAAATATTAGTATAAAAAGGGACTAAACGCGGAATTTATATAATTTAGTACATTATTGATCTTAATTCGCGATCTTACAGTTATTCGAATGGGAATTTCAAAATTGATTGGTCGTAATTTATAGAAGTACCGTTGAAAAATCTGTACGTTAAGCTGTGGGAGTTTTCTAAGAAGTTTAGAGCGTTAAGAGTTCAGACAATGCGGGCCCTAAATAAAAGAATTAAGGACGCATTGTAGGGCAGGTTAAACGAGAGTGGGGCATCTCACAGGTGCCAGTTCGTTAGCCGACCGGAAAGAAAAGGGGAAACAACGAAAGAGATCCAACGGACAAACCGGTTAATAATTAAATAGGGCTTATTATCTAGGGCCGATATTTAATATGCGCACCCTCGGATGCAAATCAGGGATGCTTTTCAGGGTGGTGGATGAGACCGGGGCCACTTTTTTTCAGCCGGCGGCCCCACCCCTGGGGCTTTATTTTATTAATGAACGAACCTAGTTTTTATGCTTTGTAATGGGGTGTAAATAAAAACAGTGGAGACCGGCGGGGAGCGGTACCTGTATCCCACGGTGGCTATGCAAAAACGGCATTGTCTCTGCGGGGCCGTTCGGACGCCTCAGGTAAGGGGCCGCTCTCCTCCTCGAGAGGGTTAACTATGCAAATCGCGTTTTTATCCCCGGCCGAAATAAAGGTCTCACCCGGCGCTTTGATGTGCGTGTATGTTTTACCTAATGGCGGGCGAAGAGGGTCGGCCTCCTTTCTGTTTTGCATAGCGGTTTTTGTCTTTGGATTAGCCGGCCCGACCCCCGGGCTCTTCTATCTGTGAGAACCTTCTACGCGCCCCGATCTCCATCTCCTTCTTTCTCTTTCTGTCCCCGGCATTACCGAATTAGTCTCGTCCTTTTCTTTTTTCCAACCGCGGTCGAGAAACGTTAAAATGTAAACTACCGGCTCCCGATGGTAAACTGCGCTCATTAATAAGCCCCGGGCAAACACACTAGGAGCTCGGCTTTTGTCTGTCTCTTCTTCTGGGCCGGCCAGGGGCCCACGTTCTTGTTTTTCAAGCGCTACCACCCCTCTTTTTTTCCTGTTTTGTCCTCAGTCGGTCCACGCCACAAAAAGTGTTACCCCGCCGAGTCTCGTAAACAATGCATAACCGGTACTTACCACTACCGGTTGAATACCGTTACTTCGATATCCATTTAGGTTATTCATTTAGGATACTCGGCGCCCGGTTATACAAACCATTATAATTACATGTTACGTTGAAACAATGTTGCGAAATTATTCCAGATTTAGCCACTCGAGTCTGAGTCGAGCGCAATCCTTTCGTCACTCCTCTAATGTATTTATTACACGGAACGGAGATAAATTGAATCTTATATATGCACCTGTTAGGGAAACCAACCTTGTTTTACTGACACTAATTCGCCTCAAAGTTGATGTGATTTATCGCTGAATTGAATTAAACTTCGTTCGACTTATCTATTTTCCAATTTTCAACATCTCCCGTACTCCCGTCGTACGGATTCCCTTTCTCCGATGAGCGTCTATGCATTATTCAACGACGACCCGGAGCCATGACTACTCGTATTCATGGAATCCGATGTAAATTCACTAGCGGGCCCGCATAGCGTCAGTTTCCTTTCATACGGAAATCTTCAGATCTCTAATAGCGTTTACAATATGACGAGCGGTGCCCGCGACTCGGATGGAAGAATTTTTATATCGAGGCGTAGAAACATTTCCCTTTTACGGTTTTACAAATTGAGGGACACAAACGGCATTATTCGCTATCTAGACTGGCGGGGATCCTTAGACTGTCCCCGGAGACGGTTTTATTGATGCCGCCATTTGAGCGGCTGGATTAACCAGCGGCCGTAAGTGCTCTCTGCCTGCATCCGGACGTACAGCGTCGACCCGCTTCTGTACAAAAGGGGGCGGGCGAGGGGACGCTGGGACGCCTGCATTGTATCTCCCTAAAAGGCGAGACCTAATGCGAGGTAAATGCATTCGCCGCCCGATTGCGCCATCCCGCCCAAAGACATTTTACTCGCACCCAACACAACTTATAACATAACACCGATAACACCACTTACTTGCCAAGAACATTGCGACATCCTGATTCAATTCAAATTGTTCTATATTAAATACCAATAATATATAAGGGATTGAAACATATTTCTATAAATAAAATAAACTATTTTTCGCTAGACGTTTAACCCACGAACATATCGATAGGTGTTATTATTTAAAAAATATAAATAAATAATAATAGGCGTGAAATTTGAGAATAGGGCAAACTTGCGAATGATTAAAAGTGCAGCTCCCGTTCTCACCGTCTCCTTTTCTTACGTAAATCCGAGGGTGTCTCAAAAAAGGAGCTCGAGAGCTACGCTCAAGTGGGCCCCCGGTCCGGAATTTACATGAGGCGCGAAAGATGCGCCCAGATACGCTAGAGGACGATCTCCCGCTGGGCTAGAGCCGACCTGAGAGCGACCGTTGTCCCCCCCAACTATGTCTACGTGATGCCCAGATTTACATATTTAGAATAGGCTGTTAAAAACATTTATTGTTGCTAATATTCCCGTTAGTTACGCACCGGCAGGAGTATTTATGAGTATTCTACTTGTTGTAGTTTCTGCTCAATAAACGTTTTTTCTTCCCTTAAATACTTAGTTACCATATTTTACTTTATAAACATTCTACTGTACTCACATTGTACTATAAAATTAATGACGGTATTTCTCAATTTTTATAAATCGCATTCAAGTAATCGGAATACGCTCAACCAGAAATAATTAGGACAATTCGCGTATAATAATAATATGTACATACAACGATCATTTTTGTCCTTTACTAGCATGGAACCCCATCCTAGAGGGGTTCGAGAATTTTCGGAATAAAATTTTCATAATCCGATGACGCACACGGGTTACATTCAATTGGGCGCTCGAGTGCACTCGACGGACCCCCTGGCGGATCGCGGTTTCTAAATTTGCATCGACCGTTTCGGATTCACCGATTGGGACGTTGTTTGGCCAGGTGTCAATCACTCAGGTAGGCGAGAGGGACTAGGTATCCACTAATGAGTACCTCGGGCGTACACAGGATTTGCCTAAACGGCCCCGATTATGCCGAACGGTATTGAGCCGTTGGTACCACGGGGGCTGTCGTCGCCTTTCAACGGCGTTACTGACAGACAACCGAGACTAAGAGGTGGCGAAGTACCGCCGAGTGCGCCCTGAACCTCACTGAAGTACTCCTTCCCTAACACTTCCCTTAGAAAGATTACTAAAGAAGATCATTATTAAAGATTCGACTATCGTGCGAATTGTTTGAAAAAGCTGCAACCCCCACTTCAGCCTGGAATTCTGACATTTTGAATTTTGAAGACAACATATAGTATACCTCCTGTCATTTTTGTTATTGACTGGATACAGTTACAAATTATAGACCAAAAAATATCCCGCTTCCAACCGACTGTTAACTTTAAAATTAGATCCGATAATATTTATATTTATCACTGTCGAACCTACACGACCCGCTGTATACTCGGTAATACAGTTTGAATTCGGCCCGCAGCAGGTATCTGTTCGGAGAATCCGCCCGGCCCTAGCCTTTTACACTGTTCTGTGGAGAAGTTAAGATTGGACTTAGGTACTTTCATCCCCCTCTAGATTGAACCTTTAGCCCTCAGAAGTCAGTTCTAATGACGTCCCCCACCTGTCAAGATCCCCCTCACAATCCCTTTCCCTCACGATCCACCGCTCAATCGGCTATTCCCGATGTATTCCAGGCCTCAAGCGGGAGATATAACATCTTTATATTTCAATATTCGAGAGAACGATACGCATCAAAGCGCAGATTGAACAGGTATAGAAAATCTGACTCGTTTGAAGCCCAATATTGATACTACAAGAGGTAGCTTCGATTTAATGGCCATATTAAATCACCGATTATGATTCGCGACTTGTTTTTCGTTGTATTCCAGAAAAATCTGATCCCTTCGAATGGTACTGAACTTGAGCATTGGCATGAAAATGAGCGGTAAATCGATGCTTAGTACTTCAAAATAACGATTATTACTGAAAGATGGTTTGGGGCCTACATATCTGGTTTTTTACCACGCAGTAAAAATATAGAATAATTCCACCGTGAGATGTGAGATCTATTGGGGGAGAAGAAAAGGTTGAATTAGCAAAGAGTACCGGTTTCCTGGAAACGATGTAAAATGAACGTCTACATCAAAGACCGTCAAAGTAGAGGAACATTATTTTTAAAAAATACAGACCACAATTGAATTAATTACCTGTCCAACTGCAACAACAGTTGTACTTCACCCCGTCCATTGCACTATTGAAGTAACGCGCGGTGCACATACCTTGTAATTTAATGTTCACCAGTGTTCACCGAAAATAACTACAACCTCAATTAGCGGGTTCAATTAAAATCTATTTGTTAACATCGTTTTTACCGAACCCTCTGAATAATATTTTCTGCCCCTCAGAGTGGAACCGTGAGGTTGTGTGTGTGTAGAAATAATACCATGTAAATGTATTCAACTATTTTGAAGTTCTTCCGATAAGTCTCCGCGGGACTTTGTAGTGCGTACCTCAGTTACAAAAAAAATGGAGTACGCATAACGTATCCGATAACGTCGTAAACGGCGTTTATCGGCGATGTGAGTTCATGTATTATGCCAAACTGTAGTGGAATTTATGAGGTCAGGCACTGGATTTTCCGACGTGCAGGATTCGAGCTTGAGGAATCGCCCTGTCGCGAAGTGACTGTAAGTCGCGACTGTAATTGAATGAATAGCGTTTTCACACGGCCGTAGCGTTTTAATTTATTAACTCGTACCGGAATTTTTCCTACACGACTCGATTAATTAAACCGAGTTACACAAGCAATTAAACAATTACTCGAGTATCCTCAGTTAATAAATAACGTCATGGAATTGCATTTAAATATTAAATCATCCGTCAGTTGCAATCCTGACGTTTCAATTTGTCGCTGATCCAATTATGTTGTCCCAGGCCTTTTTAATGTTTAGCCGAATTCTAAAGGAACACTGGGTGGGGCATTATATGCATTACCCGAAATAGTAGACATTTCTGTGCCTTATAAATCTAATAAACGGTTTGATTTGGCTCCACGACAAAATGGAAATTAAATGCCTGGGGTGTAAGCCGAATACACAAAGTCGACAGGAAGTCCGACAAGGGCTGGACGCTCGGGGTCCGTGTTCATTTTGGAACGTTTATAGGGGCATCCCGGCCGAGGGGGCCGCATGCAATTCCTGTGTATTTGAGCTCGCTCCGGGGGAGCACCGCCGTTGTACTCGGCCAATCGTAAATCAAGATTTTCGAAATGATAACGCCATTTATCAAAGTGGGCCGACGCGGCGCTGAATCCTTAAAAGGGCGGCAATCAGTTTTACCTGGGACAGCCGCCGCGTCCCACAGAGAGAGAGAGAGAGAGAGAGAGAGAGAGAGAGAGAGAGGAGGAGGGAGGGAGAGAGAGAGAGAGAGAGATGGGCCGCTCTCGACACTCTCCTTATTTTTATTTGTCAAAATTTACATTCCTTACAACTGATGTTTTTGGTCTATTAAATTTACAAGCTATTGCAATTCAGGGGTCATTTTAATTTCTTGTTTTTATAATATTTGAAAGGCTAGTATATCGACACGTTTATCATTGTGATTAGACATTAGCAGAACTGCATGTTTATTATTTGTAAAGCATTTAGATAATCCAGACGTAATTTCATAAGTAGGTTCGATACCAAAATATTTAAACGATTGTCAGAATTTGTTTTTTACTAATATATTAAAATTAATATAACTAAAACTAATATAAGTGCCGTAAGATATTGCTATTCCTAGTTTTATTATATCCCGGTTTCCGGCTTGTCTTTGTTTCGTCCATTATGGATTTTACTGCAATTCCGTAGCCTCAAAGACGTCAAAACGAATGACGTTCGACGCCAGACTACGGCTGGGAATGTTGTGCACAGCGTTTTATCGCCTTCTAATTTTATAGCTTGTTATGTTTATATTTAACCGGCCTAATCAAAGGAACTGCGGAACAGGTATAAGGGAGCTTGTTTACATATTCAGAGCTCTATGTACTCCGAGTGTAGGATGCAAATTAGCCCGGAATGCATAATTGGAACCCGAAGGAAAGGAGGAGGAGGAGAGAGATAGGAGCACCGGGTCTGAAGCATTAGAAAGTAAATAAGAGTCGACATTCCTCGTTTCACCTTCGCCGCTCTAAAACAGTAAATTCCAATGCAATAGTCTTCATCGGCTGCCCTGTCTTTCCGGATAGCGCATGCATCTGTAGAGGTTACCGGCTTCGAGTCGAATTAACAAAGACAATATTGTTTATCACTAGAGCACCAAAAATGCTACGAAAAGGAAAAAACCGAGTTAATTCCATTCGTCAGTAAGCATGACCGTAAATCCATATCGGCAAACAGCCGAGCGAGCTTCAAGACGGTAGACTTGTAAATTGTTTCGCTCAATTGCGCATCAGTAATTACAGGCTCCTTCTGGCCGCTTCCTAATTGTATTTTGCCCTTTCCCATCTCTATCGTTCTCTCTATCTCGACCGTAATTATTTTTTCCACATAAATATGTCCGTTACCGAATTATACGGAGCACTGTTCTGGGGTGCGAGAAAGAAGAAACTTATTATTCCGCTCAATTAACTCGGTCCGATGAAGCTATTAGGGTTATTAACAATTTGCATATGTTTACTTCGATGCTGGGAGCGGTTTACGCTCTCATTAACGACCTGAACACTTGGGCGGCAAGCGTTCGCACCTCCTCGGATCGGGCCGATCGTCTTCCCATTATTATTAGTGGGCTAACCATTGGAATATACACCGGCCGTTAATCAATTTATACCATCCGCCAGACAGGTGATGAAAAGTTACCGGAACGATTCTTTGTTCGACTAACTCTCCTTTGAATACGACGGAACTTGTACGTTGTAATTAATTCAAATTCCTTGTCAATTTTAGTCTCCATTTTCCCAAAAGTTATAACTACAATTTTCTGTATGTTTTTTTTCACATAATTTACTCGGTAAAAGCATTCACCCAAAGATGGCACTTTTTTACACAAATTTTACATGTACATAAACCTAAGAAGTGTCCACATTATACACAAGCAATGATTCACGATTTCCATTGACGTCAATAGTCGGAATTCCAATCTTTATTGGCAGCGAGGTCCATTAATAAATATTCTATTACCTTTCCATTAAAATAGCAGCTTTCGAGACCGGCTCATTTCCCGCATTCGATTTTACAGCTCAAACACGAACGCTCGAATAACTGTGCAAGGCCTAATAAATATCGCGGGACGTCGTTTTACCTAGTAGACATTGTTTAAGGCATAAAATAAAAATGCAAGTGCGGTCATTTCAGTGAGTGCTCCGTGCAGAACGGACCGGACTGACAGGTTACACCTCCGCAGTCCGCGCAGGGACCTCGCGAGGGCGTCCACTCCGAACAACCTTGTTCCTGCGGACGGACAACATTTCATAGATAACTTGAAGCGTTGTAGGTTTGTAGGCTCGAGGTGTAGTAGTTTCCCCGTAGAATATCCCCGAGCCCCAAATTACACTTGTGCCAGAGTAAAAGGAGGAGCCCTTCATTAATTTTTTAATATCGGACCAATTCATAATTGAACGTTCTCCCCTTCCCCCCCCTTCCAAAACATGTCCGCTCTCACTCTAATCCTTCTTCGAATATTCATGAACTGGCCGGTGGCTCGGGGGGTAGGCGAAAAAATAAAGCATTCTTATGAAGAAATTAAATATGAAACCCACTTTAGCCCAGCGTTTCAATCGTGCGGGTATAATATCTCGACGTGAATTTATTATGACGCTGTAACAATCATGACAATGTCGACAAATTGTCTGTAATTGTGTGATTAACTCCAATTTAAACCATAGTCGTACGTCTTCACCGTTCACGGAACGCTTTTCATCCTTAATTTTTGGCTGTAAAATGAACTTTCTTTTTTATTTAAATGTTCACAATTCATACATAGTACTCAAAACAGTCAACGTTTGTTATTCTTTGAGAAACGATATTGGGAGTGAAAATGGGCCGTTTTTGTTGTTGAATCAGGTGTCTTAATTATCGTATATTCCTCTGTAGAGTGTTTAAAGTTTAATACATGATTTCTATTTGAAACTGCTTTATTTTCGACCGCATTCCTCGGTTATATTCGAGCGGCGTTGCTGATAGGTTTTACAACATTGGGAAGATGCTTATCTGACTCGGCTAACTTGGGCCCATTACGAGATGCGCAAGATTTGTTAGCAGCATCCCGGGAATCGAGATCGATCTCCAACGGTCCGATTTAGATTCCGGACGGGATTCTCATCGCTGCTTGAATTTCTCGAAGAATGCCGAGAAGTTCACTTCTGTAAGCGCGCCGCCGAGATCAATCAGCGGCTGCGAGAGGTGGCTCACGCCTCCTCCTCCTCCTCCTCCTACTCCTCATCCTCTCAGGCCCATTGCACTTCCCAGTGCCGGTTATTTTCTTCCGCGTGACTCACCTAATCTGTCGACTGTTAATTATGAATTAATAATACACCCGCGATCTTTATCTGCCGGAGGCTGGAGGCGGCCTCGACCCCTTGACATTCGCTCCCAGACGCGGCTTCGTTCGTTTCCTCGTTGCTCGGTCGATGTATGGTAGGGAGGAGGGGCTTTCCGGAATTCTCGGTTTATAACCGATAAATCCCTACTGGATTTTGACACCTCGGAACATAACATAGCTATTCTAGCTGGGGATTAGTTCTACAACCCTATTTCTTTATGAATTATTAGTCTAAATGCATATTGAATGAAGTTCTTTGTTTAGTAAAGATCCTGCTGTAACACAGCTTAAAATTGCAACGTTCCCTAAGTTGTTGGCGTTTTCAGGTTATTAACGAATACAGGAGCATTTAACCAAACTACTGAGGTGTTGATTCCCTCATATATTCTATGAATATATAGTACCAGAATGAATGATTATAGAAAACAGTAAATAATTATATTCCCGATTAACAATTACTGTCTTAAGTTAATACCCCTGGGTCATATGGGTAATTAAATCATTAATAATGTATTCGGAGAAAATAAAATAAAATAATTTTTTCGATTAAAATCATTCCCTTTTTTCAATGGATTAAAAAGTTACCGCCGGTCTTTTAAAAAGGGAAAAAAGAATTCTATCCGACGGGTAAAATGGTCGACCGTAGTTTTCAGAGGGGCCGTGTATGAAATACAGGGAGAAATAAGGTTGGAATAGCCGGCGGGGCTGGGGGAGGCAGCCATCCAGCGGGCGTTATGGGAGCCAAGTTTTATACTCCGAGACATCATTGAGCCCTATAAGTCTGCAAAGTTTCCTTCCATATCTTTAACCAAATAGCTCGCCAGGAAAGCTTTGTGCCCCACAAGTACATCCGGGACGGCGGGCTTCAGGTCTTCTCCTTTTCCCATTCCCCGACCGTGTCTCCGTCTCCGCCCACTATTTATATCTATTATTTCTTTTTTTTATTATTCCGACTTTTCACTACCGATATGGTAATTTACGGTCGTACGTAAAATATTTTTCTTAGAAATGGCTTCAAATCCGACTCGTCTATAAATATACATGTTTACGCAATAATGTCTATGCAGAAAGAAGTGGCGAAAAATGTTTCTGAACCTGTCATTAATGCATCGTACAATTAAGATCAGTACAAGTAATTAATCGCTTCGGAATATTTAATAATCTGGAACTTTTTCTGGAACTAACGCGGTTTCTTTGCGTTAGCAATTGTTGGCGAAACCAATTCAAGCGAGCGGATTTGATTAGCGGGACTTTATCTCAAATGCGCCAATTGCGTCTATTGTATTTTTCCGATCGGCATCCGAGGCCGTTCCCAGAACTCACACCGATACACCGAACAAAAATTATGGTTAATCGATGAGTATTATTCCTCGGATGAAATCGAAATATTTTCCTCCCGCGGCGTATCTTCTTCCATTGAGCCGAGAGTTAATAACGCCTTTTATTATGTCTGAGGCCGTCCTTCTCCAATCATCTCCGCCCGATTCAAACCGGCCGATGCCTACTTCCTAGCAATTATGCGTAACTCTCTCTCTCTCTCTCTCTCACACACACACACTGCCTCTGGCGCGGCGTCTATTTTAAAAACAGACTTTTCTCGTTTGAAAACAACTTTTTTCGTAAGAAATATCACGGAGTTGCACACTTCCGTCGTCTGCCGGCCGTGGGCGAATTCTCCGTCCTGTTGGAAGAGGGTAAAAATAACAGTTAAATACGTAGAATTTACGATCAGACCATTTTTATTTCTAGTATTATTTACTTTGAATTTCAGATACCGCAGATTTCAATGCTAATTGATCCATTAGCCGAGTGTCGGGCTCACGCTTCGGGACAACGAAAAAAAGGAATACATACCCGCGAGCCCCCGGCCAAAGGAGGGACCGGGACCCGGTCTATAAACCCCGGGAAGGGTGGGGAATGCAAATTCCGCTTGTTTCATAAGCAATCTTGGAGGGTTTACGAGGGAAACGTACCCGGTCCGACCGACGTCCGTCCTCGAGAGTAAATTGTGGATTTTATGCGATTATTAGATTGCCGAGAGGGGGTTGCGGTGGTGGGAGGCAGCGGGTGGACGGCTGGTATAAGACGGACATGTCTGAAAACGCGGTTAACTCCTGGCCCCATTTCGCCCCGCCCCCATTGAACTGTTACGCCGATCCGTGTCGTAAATTCGAGCGCAAATATTAGAATATATAGGGCTTATAAATATTTAACGTCGGGTTTGGCCTTATTATCGCCCCTCTATCCATTATCGGCCGTACGTGATTTTCTCTACAGGTCCTACTAGCCTCTTCACCAAGATTAAGACCGGTATTGACAATTTTGTGATGAAAAGTCGCTCTTACTTTGAGTTTAGATATTGCAAAACTTTAGGACGACTTTTTTCGTACCCACATATTTCTTTGATTTTTCTATAAAGAAATTGTTATTTATTTATTTGACTGTCGTGTCACCGGTGTTAATTTTCTATAGTAATATATAATCAAACATCTTATGATAATTCGCTGTCCGCATAAAATCGACCTAAATATGGTATAGAAATACAAGCAATAGCAATAGTTGTTGACCCTGGTAGAATAGGCGAACATAATTTTTTCTCCTTCTATCCCCGAGTTGTAGCGAGTAAACAAAATTTTATAGTGCCGTCGGTCCTCTAATTATCTGCTCCCAAGGAGATCTCCACAATTCGAGAACGGCCCAATTAACCTATTGGCCGAATGAGGCCCCGGAATTTTAATGCTCGCCGCAATTGGTTCAATATCCCATCCCGCATGCTTTTAATCCTCAGCCCGGGAGGCGTTACCGTTCATAACTTTTCACCAGTTTTTTTGTTTCGTTCGGCCCCATGAATTCTCTACTCGACTCGGCTACTAGACGGAGACGAGTTTTTTTTTCGGTCACTCAAAGCAATTGAGTAGACCCACATGTAAATTTTGACTCCGGGCTCGTCCCCTGTTACCGATCCAAATGCCCGGAATTTAAACGTACCCGATGTTTCTGAAAGGAGAGATATTTATGCGACTTATGTAGCCTTATGCGGCTTTCGTAGATTAAGAAAAATCCTATTTTCATTATGCTACCAATAACAATTATCTAAATAATAGTATGTATTCCTAATTATTGACATTGAAAAATGTATAACTGTACGCAGTAAGAAATAGGAACCTCTCATTTGACTACTTATTCTTATTAGCAATACTGCAAATTAGGCATTACATTTCATTTTATACTCCGATGATTTGTAGGTCCCCTAACTGAACCTTACTTTTTGAAGTTGTCGTCAGGTGTTTATAAGGAAACATGAAACAATAACATTTTCGCTGCCTATTTTATGTTCTTTATATTTTGACAATCGTGAATTGCTTTGAAACATAAAATACATTGCTTTGAAACGCGATTATAGCCTACCTATAAAATATAAACAGATTAATTAACAGGAATAAAACCTCCTTTCTTGAATATCATTTCTCTTCGTATCCGAATGGAAGAGTGTAGATTGGTAGATTAATGACGGACGAAGCCGGGCCGACGGGGCTCGAATTTCGAGATCCTCTTCCCCGACAATCAACTCTCGCGTGAACAGAAAAATTTGTGAACGCCTCGCCAATTAAAATGGGCGCGGGCTCATCGCCCGACGCCTGACTGCGATGACGGCGTACACTAGGCCGATGAGTTCATCGCCGGCCTCAATTACGTCACCGCCACAATTTTTCTCCCCCGCGTCCCCCAACCGGCCACCATTAGCGGCCCATCCCGCGGGATCGCTCCCGGTTCCACTTGGACCCCCGGCGGCCCCCTTATTTTCGATCGCTCATCCTCCCGACACGGTAACTCAAAAAAGTGGCACTTTCCAAATTTCGCCGACGCTGTGTGGAACTCCCTTTCATTTATTTACGTATTATTTCAGGTTAAAAAACTAAAGATGCTACGTAACTAAAAAGTCAGGATAATTGAACGGACCATTGTTTTATTGTACCAGACAGTTATATCGAAAAATATAGGTCACTACCAGTTTTAATGTTCGGCAATCGGTTGTGGAGTTAGCTTTCTCAAATCAGATTAATCCAAAATTGATATTTCCCACGCGCGATTTTCACTTAGCCCGAAGGCACATCGAAACGTTGGAGCCGAGCTGAGGCCTGTACGACAGGCGCATATTAAGTCGACGGCTCCCTTGGTAAGGAATTGATTAATATATTTTTTTAAGCCGAATCCCCCCCCCGGTCCGATTTTCTGCCTCCCCGAGGGCTCTCCGCTTAGCCCTCGGATGGTATTCGTCTCGCGTCTTTCTCGGCCCCACCGGCTACCTGGATGGGACCATTGTTGCGGCGCCCCCGACAATAGCTCGGCGAGAGGAGCCGGCGAGGGACCCTCATGGCCCTGCCGCCGCAACGCTTCGATTTATTCAACTTTGACGTTTTTCCATAAACCCAAAACGGATTTCTATATTTTCGTCTGATTAATGAAACCTCAGGCAGTTCTTCTTATCCCGGCACTTCAGACAGTTTCGGGTGAACGCTTCGGGTAATCGATGCATCCTTTCATAACGACGGCCCAACAAAGTGAATTACTTCCTCACCTGCTTGATTTAACCTAATTCTTCAACTAACTTAACATATACACCCGCTGCGTTGACTTTTTTACCTCCGTGGCGCTGAATTCGTAAAGAAAAATATTATTTTATAAGTACTATTAACAACTAAGAATACGGTCTTATGTACCTTTTAAAAATCGCGGAGCCATATTACTTATACCAATATATTATTATTTGTAGATACTGAATTAGTTTTCCTATAAATATTTGTATAATTAATATTAAATTATATAAATAAGTGCTGTTTAATAGTATGAAGACAGTTCTTTCTGAAAATGGGGTATAAATGTACCACAAATTGAACGTATATATTAAAAGCCCAAATTGGCCAATAGAACACTTCTTTTTCGAACAAATAATTTTTTTGGTTGGTCGCCTCGGTTGTGGGCCTGAGCGCTGTTAAGCCAGGCTGGAACAAGGGGTCCAGGTAGTCTCCGGATTGATGACGGTACGCCGAAACCACTCTACGGGAATAATAAACCTTTTCAGCTCAAAAATCTCGCCTCTTCTAGTTCCGCGACAACTTCCAAAGACTCATTGCTACTGAACCTTACAGAAGAGTTTGCATTTGACCGGATTAGTTGTACAGTATTAGGAACAAACGCTCGAATAACGGCGATACATGGTAAATTAAGTCCGTACTGATAATTGAAAGATTATAGTTTAATTAATGTTATACATTATAACATTATATGGTGTTATATATTATAAAATAATTAATACCAATAATATTGAATTTCTTTCGTTGAACTAGACCAGGTTTGGCCTTATGCAACATGTTAGAACAGGAATACCATAAAAGTATGTAAAGTGATCTACTCGCAGATTCCACGTTAATTTCCTAACTTATTGGTTTTAATTTGACCAAATTATACATCATTTGCATAACTATTTATAAAACGCATTCCTGTCTATTTTTAATTGATTGCCTTTTAAGCTGAAATCGTCAGCCGAACAGGCAAACGCTGTAACAGTTCATTTATACTTTGCATACAGACGTTGGGACATAAATAATCTATCGTAGGCTCAGATCTGATTATTATCTCGGTCTCATTAATCGCGGGCCTTGATTGTACGGTTTCATTGTGATGTCTCTAAATCGATTGTATTACAGGTTTCATTTAGGTCAAGGGCCAGTGCAGGAGGCCGCCGGCCTTAAAATTAACTCGAACATTATGAAGGTGATATTGGGACATTGGAAACTAATAAAAGAAAAATAATTTTCATACGAATGTATGAAAATAAATAGGTCTAGGTACGTGTGACAGATTTTAAAATTGATGTCTGACATGTGAATCTCCTAGATTATATAAACGTACAGGTTTAAATTAAAATTCGGCATCCATTCATATAGTTGGATCTACTTTTCGAAAATTTAGATTTGTCGCTTCTAAAAAAAATATATACTGAAGGGAAAGATAAGCAATAACGAAGTAGAAATGATGTCAACGTCACCTTGTGATTAGTTTACGAGGGTTCGGAATATTACGTAGTTTTACTTCACAGAACTTCACTGCAGCGGAGTAACAGCGCAATTATATCTTCGGCGGGTTGCCTACGCGCACTTCTTAATATATTATTGTGAAACTTAAAATAATATAGAACTTAATAATGGAAGAGTGATGATTATTTAATAAATGTTCTCCCGAAAAATGATAAACCGATAAGAGACAAATTAATTCGTAATCAATAGACGACATAACGATGTGTCGCGCTAAAGTGTTTTATTGTCTGTCAACTAAATGATTGCCTTCGAGATAATAATTATTGCTTAAACGATGGTATTGCTCGTTTGTATTCCAATTTCTTTTTGAATGATTTTACATTCGACTCATTCGTGTCAAATCGTCCTCCAGTGCTCGGGTCAAAGTAAATTGGAGCACGGCGCTAGCCGAAGATTTTAGCATCGGACTAAGGACTTTGAAATTAAAAGCGAGAGCATAACTAACTAATAGGGAGCGAGCGGGACTTGGGAGCGGAAAAAAAAGTGCGGGGCTGTTGGGCACAGAAGAGCGGGCGACCGGTCGACTAACGCCCGGTTACATTTTATAAAACGAACCGCGGCTTCCACCGTTAAACGGTGGACCCCCCCGCGTTTGAAATTTTAGCCCCCCCTCCGTCCCGTTTGTTTTTTAACCGTTGGGGGGGGGTGTGTGACGGGAAACATTTTACACAGACGCTTCGCGAAAAAAAATGCCGGTAAATGCGGGCGTTTACCGGGAGCGCAACGGGCCCAAAACCCGGCCCCCTTGGACGCCCCGCATTAAACCTTGCCCGGATGGTAATTTCTTTAATTGCGAGCCGGCCGACAACCCCCACTCCGGAGGCCGACTTAATATTACTCTACTCTATAGGAGGGATCAATTGAAAATTATATTAAAACATCGTAAAATGTTATGTTATTTGTCAGTTCTGACCGGCCAAATAAGCGAATCTATCTCCAGAATGCGGCCACACCGGCAGCATGACCGGTTTCTGTCTATCGTTATTAGTGTTACTTCGCTAACAGTTTAGTATTATTATGAGAAAGTCTACAGAAAACATCGAAATCTGCTCAAACTTAGGTGTGATGTAGTTTATTAGTGACGTTTTCCAGGACGACTGTTATGTACATATTTTCTTCTAGTTATAAAATATAATTTTAGAATTCGCATTCGTCGATACAAAATCTTTGCGATCTCACTATCGCTACACTACTAGTGTAAGTTGATACTCACGAGGACCAAATGACTTAAAGCAGACCATCTTGTACAACAATTTTAACCCAGCAAACGAGCGCGTATATGAGTAATTCATGATTCGTACGATGAATATCTCTCTGCTCGGGTCTCATGCAGCCGGTTACGACAGAGCGTTTGTTCTGTCTTTTCATCGGCGTCGTCCCCCCAGAGGCCCCTCCACACGTTTTCGACCTTTGGCGTACGCAGTCTGAGTTTATCGAGTCATTTCCGTAATTGACCTTTCTTGAGGATCTGCTTCAGTTCGCTCCAGCGATGGGACGCCCCGCGCATCGGGCTCGGAAGCGGCGTCGGCCGCCTCCTTTCTCTTTTCACTACTTCCCAAATGCATATTTTGAGGGGAGGTTGAATATTGGTGGAGGACGAGGAACGGTAGGAACGGGGGGGAGGGAGGGAATTGTGACCAGGAAGCGATAAAGGGAAAATTAGTTATGCGGGTGCCGTGAACCGGCTGCTAACCCAAGGACTCGTACTGGCGGAAACATCCTTGTTATTACATTCCTCTTCTTCTTATTCTTCTTCTTCTACCTTTAGCTGAATGTATATTTTCATATACATACAAGTGTTTATGTACTATTTTTGATGAGAAGAATTTATTGACTAGAAGTTATCAGACTTCCTCTTAGGATTGTCTATAGATCAACGTATCAAATTGCAAATTGTCAGAGCAGAATAACGCAATATTTGTCTCTTTATATTAAGTAAGCGTGTAAAACAGATTTTTTTATAATCAGTAGTGTAGATGTGCCATACCCAGGTATATTTTTGTTAATATCTCGGATAAATAAATTATATTGTGGCATACTTTTATAGTCTAGTAGTAGTAGATTTATAATTCACTATTGTTTATAGGAATTAGTTTTTCTAACGGGTGCCTATTTCATTCAGGAGTACTTAGTAAAAACTAATATAATACAATTGTATTAGTGATGTAAATTGACCGCAAACGGTAGGGTAGAACCCAGCGGAATGATCACGATAATAAAAAAGAAACAAGTTCCTATTCGAAATTCCTATTTCCTAAGCTGTAATGGGTTTCAAATCAGGCCAAACGTGTTGGTAACCCAAGAAGGCTTTATTGCTACGAAATGAAGCGTTGCCGCTCGCCGCGGAGTCGATAAGGGCGCGGATCGACACGGTCGGGCTACATCATTTTTTCCCGTCCCAAAACCGATACCGGGCATCGTAAATACTTAACGGGGTAAGCCGTTACTTAGTGCGTGACTGGGCTAATTGATGTTATACCGGGCCGTCCGCCATTGACTCCGTATAAATATCCGTTGTTTACTGAACTCTAGATAGAAATAAATTTATCAGAGACGGGTTCGATATTATATATATATATATATATATATATATATATATATATATATATATATTCTTCTCTTTTCATATTTCTAGCGGCCTGTGCCTTCCGAACTTTCCGGTTCCCAGACGTTGGGTCGGAACCGGTTGGGCCTCGTCATAGCTTGGGGATGGCTGCTATTTTTTTCTCTCTCCAATGCCATCTCCCCAAATGGAAATTCTGAGACGCGGTCCACGAACCACTAAATCTTGGAAAGGGGTAGCGGCGGCGATGTAAATCGAAGCGAACGGATTGTCCCTAGTTTCGTTACCCACGCCGGCGGCTCAGAAAAGGTTTCTCACGTTCATAAAAGTCATAAAATATTTTGATAAAAAAACCGGGCTCCCTGGAGTTCTGTGTACGGTTACGTACGTATTCTACCCGGAGCTGTATAGTTGAGTTGGTAAAACGTTATAATATTAGATATAAAAAAACTGACAGTGTTGTTCACCTCACTGTATTACTTGACGGGTGAAGGGGTCGTCACTTATAATCTGAGGGTTTAATTTTCGTATTAGAACTTCAAATTAAAGACTAGGAGTCTGAATCCGATCTCTACAAGATCCTTCACACATGTTGCGTAAATTGCACCTACGGACATTTAACTAAACGATTTCGATGAGACCCAACGGCCGAAATCGTTTTTTCCCCGATTTTCTTCGACGTCCTCAAATTGAATTGCCGTATCTGACGACCGAGCATTACGGCAATTCTGAACCAGTGAAATATGAAGTGCTTTCACCATAAATTATATACATACAGCTACAATAACGCTGAGTGTCCGTGCTTGTAAAAACAATCCGTTCGTGTAATTCAACTCTCGGGATTAATTGACGAAAGGGGTGAACGACCGGAGCAATTTCACCGAAGGTGGCAAACCCGACGAAACCGGTTTTAAGAAATATATATATATATATATATATATATATATATATATATATATATATACATATATATATTTCCGCAAAAATTTTAAATCCGTGCATCGATTTACTAATAATGTTTATTTTACCGCTTAATA
Organism: Lethocerus indicus; assembly: GCA_019843655.1. Taxonomy (NCBI): domain Eukaryota; kingdom Metazoa; phylum Arthropoda; class Insecta; order Hemiptera; family Belostomatidae; genus Lethocerus; species Lethocerus indicus. Next base: position 15,827,532 of record JACDQD010000006.1, on the reverse strand, counting down.
AAGACTCATTTGTTTCTAGTCGAACTAATGGGCCGGTTAAAGCTTTGTTTTGACAATTTAGGTTATTCGGAACTTTTATTTTACGAAAAGCCTAAATTGGTCTTTTGCCAGACCTTTTACGGCCTCTCGCCAACTCTACAGTATTCGCGGACCACCTTAGTCGCTCGGGGATCTAAATATTTAAAAATTGTGTCGGGGGGAAAATTTGTCCCGCACGATTTATCATGAATATTTTTCAGTGTGCACTTCAGAAGGCGCACTGTACATAATTCTGAAACTCCAGTGGTAAATCACCCGCCGGATTTTATCGCGGGTATACAACGGAGTTTTAGTGGTAACACACGTGTTTCCTTTTGCCCAGTTCCCTTGGTATCTGCATACGAAAAATTGTTCTGTATTTTAATTTCTGGAACAATTAAAAGAACCATCCGTAGACGGGACCGTGCGAGGGTCGAGTTGAATTGGCGGGTTATCCACGGCACAGAGTCCGACTAAAGTGGCGGCTATCGGCCCCGAAATTTATGCATTCACCAATTAAACGTAACTCTCTGCCCATTATCGGCGGGGAAAAAAACCCTCGACGGAAAACTATGTCCCGAAACTATAATTTTCATGGGTACGTGTTGTACGATTACCTGTAACGTTTAGGAAATCGTTATATGCAAATTGGGGCCCTCCCCCGTTGGCAATTTCACGGTTTGAGGACTCGGCTGCTCCTCTTCACCTGTTTCTTCGGTTCCTTCGCATATTTCTTTTTTGTATTTTTTTTCCACCGAGTTCGGTAACGGCTCGGGTCGACATCTTCCTACCGGGACGGCCGACAAAAAGTTTAGCGCCGGCAACAATAAGAAAAAAAGTCTTAAATATTTAAAAACCGACCCGGGGGATGGTAATTGTTGCGGCTCGTGCCGCGATTAGTTCCTCCTTCTTTTTGCCGTTTGCGGTCAAACCAATTGGGAGTTTCCCGAGCGTTTAGCCGAACAGAAGATGGTTAGGGTTTTTTGCACCATTTGCATGTGTTAACGTTCGATGTTTCTTGCGTGTTTAACACGTGTCCCGTGGATGTCCTACTTCACCTTATTTTAGTAGTTCGGTATGGACATTCATTAAAGTCTAATTATTATCTTGTGTAATATTTTTTCACTTTAATAAAATAATACTGCATATACACAAAACGAAATAATCCAGACAGATACCCAAATATTAACGTTCTATTTAGTCATTTCGTTATTCTGCTCCGTGGACAAGTGGGACCGCATTTTCCAGAGGAATTATTTTTCATCTAATTTTACTTTAGTTGTATAAAACTTAATCTATATCTGTATACCAGTCGGAAACTAATATTTCAAAGGGGTGCGGGTTGGGGGGTTACGAAAAGAAAACAGAAAGTTGTTATCAAAAGCCCTCCCCCTTTTCAATAGGGTTTTGCCTCGGCGGTCGAGCGGCGTTCCTTCGTAGGGCACACACCACTGCCAAGGGCGGAGAGGAAAAATACCAGTTACAATAACAGGAGAGTAGACACTGTCGACTGAAGGAATGGCTAATGAACGCTTTTAATTATTGAACAGAACCCCATCGTTTGCAGCAATTCACAAGCAATCCTCCCCCGTCCCCCGTCCACTCATTTTGTATAAATTCCCCGCTTTCGCCCAGACTGTTGGAGGCGGAGAGGGGCGAAATTTTTTCTAATTAAGGTCCAAATAGGATTTTAATTAGTTTTTTTTAAATGAGAATATAATTTCAGCAGTTGGTCCGGTCCGTTTTTTTCTTATTCCTTAACCCAAGTCAGTAAATAGTTGGGGGGCGGGCGATTAGCGATTGCAAAGAAACTTACCTATGCATTCATATTGCAATGACATACCGTCGGTAATTAGGCTAAAAAAAGATACAATTATTAGTAAAAGCATTTAATCTTAATTCGTATTTTATTCTACGCGGTTAAAATTGTAATTAAAAACTAGTCGCCATAATAATAATTATGGTAATTATAATAAGAAAGTAGTTATCGGATGTGTAAACCAAAACATTTAGTAATATAACCAAGATTTAAATTTTGAGGGAAAGTGGATGACCTATTTCATTAAACTAAGAAGGGATTTTAAATGACAGGGCTTTATTCTGCGTTCTTCAATGCATAACAATTACGAAGAAATATTGAAAGTAAAATATTAGTACGATATTGCGAGCTTGTGAGTAATGAAAAACCGAAGGGCGCTATGATTCGTAGCCGGATGGAAGGGATTCACACAGAATAATAGTGATTTATGTATATGTTAGAAAACGTAACATCTTAATCTTAATATTAAGCAATATACTCGGCAATATTTCCCAGTACTACCTTCTTTTGTAAGGCAGTACAACTTTGTACAGTTTTGTGATAACTTTTGTAAGGCTCCGACCCCTCAGACCGAAACACCGCGGAAGAGTACGTTGATAATACAGAAGGCTGTATTTGTTTTAATAATCAAAATTATTATGAATATTTTCTTTCGGTCTACGACAGAGGGGGTATTGAGTTTCTTTCTGAACGTAACAAAAAACAATTATAATTCTCGGCGAATCCCTTCCGCCCGGAGAATTTCGAGGATGTACGCTAGGATTAATATTTTCTTTATTTGTGCTCCGAGTTGGGGAAGATATATATCCGCGAGTGTGACGCGTAGGAGGAGGCGGAGGAGGAGGGAATGTCGGCCACCCTTAGATTAATTACAAAACCTTTTTTTATTTTTTTCCGTACGATTTTTTTTCACTACGGGGATAGTTGTCGCGGCGACAAAGGCTCACGGTCTAATGATTTCAGGCGTAATTTTTTGATCTCGGGCCGTGCGGCGGAGGCGTTAATAATTTTCTTTTCACCGATCGGAAGCCGGGGCCGAAGCGGGAAAAAAGACATGACCGCACCAACAGACAAAAGTCACAAAATATCGCCCAATGGAAAACGGAACCAAAATCCCTTTTTGGGACAGTCCCAAGGTATGATTATCCACGGAAGAGTTCATCGGAGGGGGGGTTATTTAACTGTCTAGATGCTCTGCCGACTTTAGCCTTGAATTTTTAAATCATTATTATTGGGAATAATCTAATTATAGTTGGTCTTATTCGTACAGCGTTCCTATCTAAATAACATGAGAGCTAAAGAAAACCTCTCTGATTCCCATCTAGTCTTCCCAGGAGGTCCTTAAACCAGACATATATCGTGCATAACTCGTCTCCTGTTTATACAAATAAGAATACAATTTTCTCGCATATAATAAATAAAAATATATATTTTACATTAATCGCCATTTCTCTCTCGATTCTTTCTCTCTCAATATCTTATTTACAGCGTACAGTCGGTTTTAACATTATTTACATCCGACCACATCGTGATCTATAAGTCATGAGAATTCAGTTCCACTTACATTACGGGGACCGTTTGTTTCCCCTTTTCGTGTCACTTTTCACTGTAGTAATTATTATTAGAAGCCGGCCAGGGAAATAGGCGTCACTGGGACCGATTGCCAAGGACTGCCGGCAATGCCTTATCGCCACTATCTTAATAAAAGTTCACTCAGTGAAATACACTGCTGTTACACTAATCTCGAAATAGGCCAGAACTAGCGAAAGAAAAAAAACGGGAGCAATTATTAATCACCTCATAAATAAAACCTGCTTCATCTAAATAACGGTTCTAGTTTTTATATATTTTTTATGGGGGAACAACATTTAGATTTTCAGAGTCCTACTGGTTATTGTAGGCAGTAGGAAAGAAAGTATTTCGGTTATTCGGCTCGACTAAAGAAATGTTCTTTTTAATATGATGGAATAAATTTGCTTCTGTATTTCTTGAAAAGTATTTTTGTGTTAAAAGCACAGACATAGGGAGAAATAAATAGAGAAATGACCGCACAATAAATAATATTGCATTGGTATTCACACCTCAACTTTATAAATTGAAATATCAATTATTATTAAAGTTGGGAACAAATTTATTTCATCTTCATCGTGAGCTCATTCTTGCTCTTGATGCCCTCGCGCAAATTTTTGATCAGTGTATGTACATATTAAGGAGCCAAAGGATACCACCCATAGCGTACCACATTTCGATAGGCACAAAGTGTTTGAATGGGTTCCGTTACAATGGCACATGTCTTTCGGTGTTGGGGCAGGCCGTGATGTTAGCAGGGCCGGTGACACTTTCACCTCGTTTACCTACGCGTAATTTAGGTCTGTTCACCTTTTGAAGCCCCGTCAAAGCGGGTTTGGGACGCCGGTCGTGTCCCCTCGGCCGCGGTCACAAAGAGCGACAATGCCACCGTGTCCTCTCGCCCAGATGTGATAATCCGCTCCTTTCGTTCACGCTCCGTCGATGGACGACAGTGTATCCGTGACTGAGCCCGTCACGGAGGCATATTATTCCATCTCGGGGAATAGGACAAGTTTCCGACAACAAAAATCCTAGCCATATAGCCTCGCAGCCTCTTCAATAGTATTTACTTATAAAACGGTACCCTACCCCGGTTCGGTTCCTGTCCTTCGTTTCGCCCACGAATTACCCTGTCAGCGCAATAATTTTGCGCACACAAGATCGCAAGAGTGATGATATTTGCCCCAAAAAATACATCCTGGCCCGATAATAATATTAATTATTGACAATATCAAATAGTGTGAGGCCTTCGTGCATTTGCGGCTGTGATGATCCATCGGCTGCTATTCACGATTCGCCGATTACAGTCGAAGACAAGTGTCTGATTCATTGCCTAGATAATTTCGACTCCGCTCATCCTTCAAAACTCAAGTGCACGCTTAAACTTATTCACTCCCACGTTTCGAAACAACGTATAAGTAAACACTAATGTTTTTCTTCAAATAGTTCTTTGTACAACTAACACAACAGCCTGTAATTTGTAGCTACTATTATAATAATGCCTACAATAAATGATGTTGCGTAACAGTTCTTTTTTAGTGAAAGTTGTGCAATTAAACTGCGAGAGTTTACCTCCTCTACATCGTAGGCCCATTCTTGCCGATTGATTCTCCCCGCGAATTTTCGTTAGGAATACTTAAACTCGCAGAGGGAAAACCATAATGAAATTAAAGATAGTGGATCGCTGGGAAAAAACAGTGTAACAGGGGGTTGATCTACCTTCCGGTTTATGAGATACGATTATTGTTATATCTTCGAATCAGCTTAGGAGGTACTAAAATGTATTCATAGCAACAAGAAAAAGTAAAATGCTTTTATAAGGGTACCTTTTGTTTCTTACGCATGCCTCGAGGGACTATTCATGTTTCTGGAAATGAGGTTAAACGATTAATATTTCTATAACCGGTAAAGCGTTCGAACATTAATATGTATATTATTATATAAACAGTATATTTATCTTATCGGATAGTCTTCAGAATCGAATTCCCGTTCCATTATGTTTAATACGTTCTCCCCGTAGGCCAATTAGCGATTTCGCAGAGATAATCCGCTAATAACGGTTGTAGTAATTTCTTTATTGGTGGACGGGGCCTGGTAGTGGCTGGCTGCCTTTCTCCAGTGGTCCGGCCGGCCGGAGACACAGAGCCGGATCCCATCCGCTTCTGATAATAATTAGCAAATGGCTTATAATTAGTTCACTTCTCCGTTAGTCCAAATGTCGGCTAAATTGCCCGGCCCCAATTATCGAACGGTCCCACAGTTCCAAACAAGACAATATTACCGAACCGGAATACAAGCTCGATTTCGATTCACGGGCAGCATTTTCGCCACGCCCAATTTCTCCCCGGGGCGTAATTACGCCGGGACGGACGGACCGCTCGCTTAAAAAGGATCGGCGGCCAATCGATTGCCCTCTCCGGAGCAAAAGTGTTTTTAATGAATCGGGTCCAGTACATGTTTTCATGTTTCAGTCGTTGAAGCTAGGGCCCTCCAATGAGTCGACATTATAATTGGGAACGAGAAACATTTCCTTCAAATATGTTAACTTTCTCCGAAATGATACACTCGAAACGAATAATAGTATTCCTCTGCAGGAGACCTTCACACCTTGTTTCCGCGGAGAACGAGTTGGGCTCATGCGATCATAAATCGAAGGATTTCATAGTAATTACAAATTCGAATAATTTATCGCCTCTTAGGTACTCGCGATCAAGGTTTTCCACTAAGAACTGAGCACGACCGATGTTTCCGCTTACTGACCGGAGTTGTCAACTTCAACAAAAATAAGACTTGAACTGAACAATCCAGGTGTAGCATTATAAATAAAGGCTGTTCTCCGACTGTTATTCTTAGTTTAACAAAATTAAGATCCATTTTAGGAACATCGGAATAGTTTTGCCGGTTCGTTTGTGATACATAAAAGCCCCCATGCCCTGCGAAGTATGTAACGTTCTGCGCCAACGGTCTCACGGAGACCTTTTTTAAATAGATTTAAATACGCATAAAAACTGCTGAGGGGGTCGCGGCTGACCCCCCGGGGCGATTCTCAACCCTTCTTCCGGGGTCTTCCCAAGTCCACGCCAAGCCACTAGGGCCCCCACTTGGCCTAGGGCAATTTTTCTAGGTGACAGCGCTAATACGGGTATTAAATTTTGGCATAAATTGGCAACGTATATATGCGCCGCTAATGGTCCTCGCATGAGAATCTCTGAGCCCATCTATTATACTTGGTGTACTACCATTGCTGTTTACAGGATAATAATTTTTTATATATATATATATATATATATATATATATATATATATATATATATATATATATATTCATGTAACGTTTATTTATTTTTATTTGAGAACAGTTCGTTCAATTTATGCTAATTAGCGTCCCAGTTTTAAGCGGTTCAGTCATGATTGTCGTGAAATAAAAAAAACTACATTTTATACACTAATGTACTTTGTATATGTACCTTCCAATGTATCTATTTTTCTATTATTATTATTGCAATTGTATGTGATATTTCGTAAAATATCTATTTACATTTAATTACACACCGGCAGACTTAACGAATTGAATGCCAGTGATAGCAGAGGTTATTTCGCGGAAAGTTTACATGACAAGAAAGGATGTTATGTCCCGAAAATCCGTCACCCGTTGTCTGGCGTAACGAACACCGCTCATCCGTCTAAGCTGCGGGTCTCACGCGGACCTCTTTTAAATAGATTTAAATACGCATAAAAAAAAGGGAATCGGGCTGACCCCCTGGGGCGGCCTAAAAAGCCGGGGCCCTCGGCCGCTCGTCTTGTCCCCGTAAGCCCCGGTGATTAGCCTCCGGGGCTTTTTGTCCTCTTCCTCTCGCTCGCTCTCCGCTTCCCTCCCAATCTCATCCTCTCTCCAACCCCTCCCTCCCTCTCCCTCTCTCGCGGGCTCCAGCTAATGCATTTTTGCGCTCCACTAAAAGCCCCCCCTCTCCTACCCTTCACCGCCCCCCTCGCCTCGCAACCCCTTTCCTATTTACATAATGGCGTTATTCACTTTGTCTATACCGTAAATATTGTCACCGCGGGCACCCTCCCCCCGCGGCGCTCACCGGAAGAACCCACCACCTATCTGATTATCCCCCAAGCAAGATTGGTGAACCGCATACCTCTATTGGGCCGGTGCCTCTACTCGAGGCTACCGTTACAGAATCTCTCTCCTTAAATATGGCTCAAAATGTATTCGAATAAAAATATACCAGTAGGAATTAATACTAAATAAAAAACTGTTAACTCCAGATCCTAAGATACCCTCCAGATTCTTATGATTGAAGGTAGACTTCATCTTCCTTTTAGTTTCTAATGGGGTTTGGTTTTTATTTAATTTATTCTTAGGACGGATAAAAAAATGAACAAAAATAACAGTCCAATTAATGTTTAGAGGCGTGTGTAAGTTATAAATGTCAGTTAGCATTTCATAAAAAAAATTGTTTTTTAACTTTTTTGCTTGTTACTTGGGTTTTGTTTATTACCGTGAATTTCACGGAACTAGTGTGGCTATTTTAAACTTCAAAAGCGTAATTAATCATAGAAGAATAATTTCTTTCAGCATATAAGAAAGGGTTGAATTCTCATTGTTATCGCCCGTCTAGCTGAGGGATGTCGATCATCAAAAAGATGATTAATACGGATTCCCGTTCGGGATTCCTAAAAATTGGGTTTTCCAGATTGAATGCGACTCTCCGGTCACGGCCATTCCCGGTGGGGCCCGACCTCCTTTCCCACGGCAACCGTCCAATCACGATCGATCATCGGCTCCGTCGATTGTCTATCGGGGGCACCGTTACGTAGGAGTCGCCTGTATGTAAAAACCGTCGTCTCTGGGTCCAACAAAGGGGTACTGGGCGGGCCACCTGCCGCGGGCATTAGCGCCCCGGGAGCCCAGTAATGGGAAGAGCCGCTCATCGCCTTCCAGTCATACCCCGTTCCTCGTCTCCTTTCAGAGACTCGCCTCCGCGGTGCGTTACTCTCTCTCTCTCCCTCGTATCAACGGCCGGGACGCATCACTTGCTCACTATAGCCCCTAGTTACCCCGCTTACCCCTTTGAGTCCGCCCATTGTCGAGATCTTCGCTAATCCTTTAACCACCGAAACAGTTTTTTTCTCTATCTCTTCCCCCCCCCACCAGTGGGCCTAAGGTGCTTTTCGAAACAAGGTCGTTCGACTCGGTGAACAATGCGGCTGCCCATATAGCAACATACTGTACTGTACACAGCCCAGCATCACGATGCTTCGAACAGAGTAGCGGAGAACAATTTTTTGGTTAAAAATAATTCCTTTAGATATTCAGTTCATTATTTATTGACAGTCGTTAATGTTTCTGTCTCCCTGACGGGCCTAACAGAGAGTAACACATATAGTACTTTATTGTACTCGGTACGTGTATTTTAAAAACAAAATATGTGTCAGGAAGTATTTCGTTTCATCGTTTCTTCTATCAATATGGACAGTTAATCTGTAAAATTGAATGCGATTACAAAGAACGGTATAATTTTTCTACAATGACAACTTCTCGGAATTGGCACTCGAACGACAGATACCGAGTGAATTGTTTTCCTAAGCTATCTCTATATCGGATCCGTGTCCATTTAGATGATAAAGCGTAAAAGGAAGCGAAAGGGCGAGCCTTGAATGTTGGCATAGGCTTGTTCCTACACTGGCCCGAGCGATTAATTCATCTGCCCCCGTTGCTATTAGTGTTTTTCCCTATAATACGTTGGCACCTTATCTAGGCGGTACCATCTAGAGAGTCGCACCTCGGAGACTTCGGATGATGGATCACGTGTAAATTCCGATTCGAATTAATTCGTAGTGAAACGTGAAGGCTAATATAGAGGGCCATACATTAGGCTTCCGTCAAATTTCATCGACCGGAAAATAAATATTGTCGGTCGAGCTGCAGTCTCTTATTCAAATGTAGGAGGAAAGACGGCCGCCAGGACTAGTTATATATTCATGGAGTGTTAGAGCGTTAAATGATTTACAGAATTATTTAAACTGTGCCATCTGCTTCAATAAATAAGTGCGGCTTAAAACAAAGTGCGGCAACAAGTAAAGAGTTGAATGCCGCAAGATTAAAAGATATCTCTTCGCGTCTTCAATTTTTCCCACTTGAACTTGAGTGAGAAATAAACAATTATGGTTTGATCACCTCACGTATTCATCTCCCATTTAGAAAACTTCTTTCCATCTTCTTACTTCTTCTGTCCATCTGTCGGGAGCGGTGATGGTGTGACCTGTTCACCGAGTTTATTTACCGAAGTCCGGGAAGTGCTACCAACGGATAATATTTCTGATTGAAGAGTAGAACTTAGGAGTAGGAATACGGCTATATTAAATAAGTCAACCGAATAAAAAGGTAAATTTTATGCGGAGAGCGGAAAAATATAAACCAAAGCAAATAGTCCGCAACTTTTGGGTTCCTTTTTCCTTATGATTAATTTCTTTTTAAACTGTTTCTACTCCTGTCGCCGTTTTTTTTTAAATTTTTCGATTACCTCGTACTTTTTTCATTTCGGACCGCGATCATAATTAGTAAGCAGGAAAACAGCGACGATTGGCCGACTAATTTTAGCTGGAACTGCAGCGGAGCTTTGATCCATCAGAGTACGCCAATATGCTCCTGCCGGCCGGCCCAGCGTGGCATTAGGGGGGCGCGGAAAAAACCTCCGTTCGTTAAAAAGCCGATAATAAATGCGTTGTAAAACATATCTCATTAAATTTATTAATGAGCAGTCTACCGAAATTAATTCGCACAATAATAAAAAAAACAGAATCGAACAAAAAGCCCACCTCGCTTCCTCCCTCCCTCCCTTTCACCACTTGACAACCCGAAACGTTTTTACGTGTTGAGGAACACGCTTTTTTGCCTTGGCGTCCGGACCACCGATTTATCAGTAATTCGAAGCTAATTACATATCATCTGCCCGAAAAAAATGTTTTTCGTCGAAAGTGATGGTGGGCGGGTGGTGTTAGGGGCGAATTAAAACAAGAGAAATTAATTACAGAAACGTATGGGCTGCTGGTGATTCTTTTTTTCCAATGGAGGCCCTCGGGACGTTAACAGCTATAGGAAACATTAGGAATAAATTAGCCCCCTCCCGGGCCTAATATTAATTTAAAACAACGGCACGCGAAATATCACTCACAGATACCGTCCGGCGACGGACCCTCCGACCACTCTTTTTTCCTCTTCCACCGCCTCGGGGAAAAATAATTAATTCTTTATTTATTTCCACGCTTCGATATTTAATTTCCAGTTTTTATATTTTTGACGGGTTATGAGCCTTTAATTCGGCGCGGGATGAAGGATAAAGCGAAACCAAAAAAAGGAATTGCACGCCATATTAACGTCATTCGGTTGGGGGAAAAATATCGTGTTGTTATTACTGGGAAGTAAAAGCCGGTTCGAACTTGCTATTTATGCGGCGCTCAAATGTGGTGCACACCAATGAAACACAGGGCCAGTTAAGGGGTGATATCCCTGTTAATTCTTTAACTTTTCAATTTCGATATTATATTTTATTATATATTGGACCGTGGCAGAGGCTTGCAATAATAAAAAGAAACCACTTAAACCATTCTACTCCTCAACGAAATATTTACGGGAGAAAGAGAACTGTAGTATAGTTAATGTCTTGAGAAAAATGATACAATAAAGGTTAAATAGACACGGGGAATTTTATAGATGTATGACGCCTTGGTCAGATTACAATTCCTATCTCCGTCAATTATCTGTAAGACATGTTTCTCAATTAGTTTGGCAGTCCACACATTAATCAATGAGATTAATAATTTTGCACTAAAATACAGTCGTCACAAGTACCAACGCATTAATAGTACAGTTCAGTATACAGGATGGATACAGGATTGATTGGGCTGAAGCATAGGAATGCAATGATTAACAAATAAAAAATCTACCAATTCCTGCTGGACATGCAGAAGATACTGCTTTGTCCAGTTTCCGAACACGGTAAATAGGTTTCCGGGACATTTATACTTCTATTCTCCGTTCAATTATCCCATTTATCGGGACCTATTTCGAAATCGTTTAAAATATAAAAAAACCCTGTCCTAATTTGAGCCCCTTCAACCACCACTAACTCCCTCCCTACCCCCCTACCCCTGCACACACACACACACACACACCGTTGGGATTGATGCTGGCCCCGTTATTTGATTTTTACGAGCGGTCGTTATTACCGCGGCCGGCCTTAAATATGTTCTGCGGGCCCGGGTCAGTCCCCGAGCGGTGAGTTTTTCTCGCATCCCCGGCCGTCCTAGCAGGAGGGGGCGGCACCGGTACGGCCCCCGGCGGGGGCGGGCTTTTTAAATTCGCCCACCGATTAATAGGCGACAATTCCCAGCTTCGGTTTATGACGGCGCCCGATGGGCTAATGGGCTTTTTTCCGGTTTCGGACCGATTAAGGGGCGAGAGACCGGCCGGCCGGAATTAATTCTGAAAAGTGGAATGGGCCCACCCCGCGCGGATGTTGGAAGGGTGAGGGATCAAATATGTTAGCATATTTATTAGCGCGAGACCAGCCCGCGATAGACCGCCAGGGGATGGGGATATATCTATCGCCGCTCTCATCATTAGTCAACCGCAGGGACAAGTCGACAACTTGACGGTTGAATCGGGCAATAGATGGTCCGACATTAATATAGGGAATTTATAATATTTAAATTATTCCGATGCGTGATCAATCGAGAACATTCATCAACGACAAATTAGCGTTCTCGTTGACAAATAGAGGGGCCAACTGAAAATTAAATCTGGCCGTTCCCGTATTTATTATTAAAATAATTATTTAAATTCGTCCGCATAATGTATGGACGTTTATTGTCGCGCATTGAATCACACCTTAAATCCTTTTTATTATTTTTAAAATAAATTGAAAGTATCTTTCCATTAATAGAAGATATTAATTAATTATTTTATTATTTGTTCAATAACGTATTGGAACTAATTCTAGCCATTGCCGAATTAAATTTTCGGAATAACTCGTTACGTTATTTTCGTACTTAGTTCTTGTAAACGCTCTAGGCGGAACGCTTAAAATACTTGTATAACATTGAAATAATACAAATTAAATTTGTACGAAAAAATCTCGGGATTACAATGATTGCAATTTACATAGTCCGCTACGATAGCTTACAAATACGGCCAGGATTTAATGTGTTTCATTAGCGAGGAAAACCGGCAACAGGTATAGCGTTTATACAATATTTGGTCGATACATTGTTCCGGAAAACTAGGAGCATTAACGAGAATAGGCCTAATGGTCCGCGTCGTTATCTTAAGTGGAAACGGATTCACGTGCTGGTTTTTTCGGGCGGTCGTTACGGAGCTCGGAGGCCGGCCGTGTAACGCCGGATGTAATTTGGCGTATTTCTCATGGAAGGGTTGCGTATAATTGAGCGATATATCGGTGACAGGGGGAGAAGAGCGTGATCCTTCTGGGACTACCCCAACCGGAGCGGAGACACTGGCTATTTAGTATGCGCGCCCCGTCACCGGCAACGGTACCTACCCCACCTTTAGCTGGAGCCCCGGTCATTTACATGACCGGATCTTCTATTTTTTATTTCCTTTTGTCTCCTTCCTCTCTTTTCTCTTTCTTCGGCCGGGGTTTCTTTTTTTTATTAATGGTTTTTGATCTGGGGTGGGTCGGCGGTTCCTCTCACCCCTGGGGCATGAGAAACCCCCGTCCCCTCCCTCGCTCTTCTTCTTTTTTGTTTAACGCCGCGCTTCGTTTGCATAATCGGTTTTTTCCTAGGCGCGCTCTTTTTCGTTCCCTTTGACGCTCTCAACGGTAGCTTATTGTTTCGTTATTCATTAAAGGGATAACCGACCCCAGGGGCCCGGAGACGACCCGTGGGTATCATCTCGGCGTGAACCGACAGTCCACGGTTTAAAAAACCTGCCCTCGAAAAGAAACATTGTTTCGGTTGCAATCCTTATTAATATAAGGGGGACTGACGAGGGTGAGTCCCAACACCCGACAAGTGGACGAAAAACAAGTTACGAAAAAATTATTTCCACTGCCTCATTAATAGAATTAATAGATAATATATATACCACAGGGCAAAATTACGCATTTATTTTTTCAAAATAAAGGACATTTTTTGTAGGCTAAATTTTGACACTAGGAGATACTTCTAGGAGGCATTTCTAAAGTTTTTTTATTGTACCTAGTTTTGTTTTATTTTTTCTCTTTATTTTGTTAGAATTAAAACATCAATTAATAGATCGAAATACTGTTTACGATATTATGTTATTTAATATTAATAGTCATAGTCTGAATTAAAAAAAAACAAATCAGTGAAATTTTCGTTGTTCCTAGAATCATATAAAGCAGAATCAGAAGGTAGTTCAGATATTACAGATTTTTTGGAAGGGTGAATTAAAATTATTTTTAAAGAATTCTTCTGGTGACTTGGTGGGTCTGGATATCTCTATTCATACGATAAAAGCGGATTGTATAAAAACTTAATTTCCCCCCTTTCTTCGGGGCCGGGCGCCCCCGCTCAACGGTAGCTTATTGTTTCTGGTAGCCATTTAGGGCGCCTCCCGCATTAGCATAAGGACAGATATTAATCTGTGCTCTCTCTCTCTTGCTCACACACAGATACTTCGCTCTCTATCACTCCGTCTCCGTCTAACCCGCGGCTACAAACTGGTTCTGGTTCTGCACGGGGTGTCCGTGTGCCTGCGGACACGGTCTACCTGTGTCGAGCCCCTCCCCGCTCCCCGCTCCCCGTTCCCCTCACAATCCCATTTATCTTCACCAACACATTACCGGCTACAGGAGTTTCGCGAGCCTTCCCACTCCTAATTTACCCAACACGGTAGGCCTCGTTATATCTAAAGTTTACCCAGCAGTAGCTGGTGCTCACCGAATTGGAATAACGGCCGGCACTCTTCTACTGTTCTTAACAATAAAATATGAGCGAATTATAATGGAAGTTGACAGAATTTTAATAAGAATCTGACCTATCAGATAGGCAAGTATATGAATTGTACTGCATGTGTCAAGTAAATTTCAAAATTTATCCTACTACTTGAGATCTCTACAGCATGTAGAGAACATTATCCGGCGGTTTGGCACGAGCTTCAAAAGCCCCTGGTGGGGGGGGGCTTGGCGACGACAAGTGTGGGCCCAAGCGGGTTCGTTCGACTGCCCAAAAGGGAAACGAGGCCGGCCCCTATTAGCAGTTTATCTGGATACCTCGCGGGTAAAGAGAAAGCATCGTTCAAACTCCTCAAAGTATATATCTTGGGCGTCGTTAGCGTAGTGTCGCTCCGGGGGTATACCGCCACCGTATACAGTTTGGATATTCGGTATACCCACGTGCTCTGCGGTTCCAGTAAAAAATTAGGCCCCCCTCATTACCTTACAGTATAATACAATGAAACTATCCAATGCTAAAAACCATCCAATCTTTATCCCGCAGATAAATGATGCGTTATGCAAGAATTTTCATAAGGAGAACTTACAAGAACAAGAAGAAGATGAAATCATAGAACATTTCCTCGCGTATTGGTATGCCGAATCTCCGCATGGGCCTTTATTGGATTAAAGTTCGTTGTAGAAATTTACTAATTAGAAGCGTATCCAACTGTCTGACTATTATTTAAATCCCGCTATCGCTACGAAAAGTTTCTTTCGACCTCACCTTCGTCTTGTACTTGCCATTAGCTTGCTAGCGGGTTGCTTACTGGGAAGAGCGTAAATCATATTCTTTGTCTCTAATGCCGGAGATTCTCAACAGCCGGCAATAGGTCATACAAGGAAGCAGACGAGGCGTCCATAGCCCGACGCCTGCGAACAGGAATCACGACTAACTGTACAGCTTATCTCGGCATTGCATCATTCAATTTACTATAGACAACAATCTCTTATTCTTATTCACGCTCCCTTGCGTTCTCCGATAATCCCATCATTTCCATTTCTATTTTTTTTTTTGCAGCCAATTGGGAATATCCGGACAATAGGCGGCTATTTGGCCTGCGGCAGATTATGAACGATCGTAGAACCAAACATGATTGCTATACATTTTTCAATAAAATTGTTCCACAGCTAATATTCGATTTGTTTATTCAATGTCACAAATAGAAAAAAATATAATCTTGTTTGTTTTAATTATATATTTAGCAGGTTATTTTTGCGAAGTTTTTAATTGAGTGTTATTTGTTTTCAGCAGGAGAATGACTTACCTAACTCGAACTTATATCTTCCAATCTATCCTCAAGAACATTACCACCATGTCTCTATCCACAAAGTTAGTCCATTCAGATATTTGATTTTCTTTTTTTTAAACGTTTATGTTCTTGCATGCTGAGCAAAACGGTCGTAATTTGCTTTAGCTATATACAAAATGTTTAGCTTTAAGGAATAAAGAATTTGGTTACTTGCAGTTAATTAAGTCAATGTGTAGAATTAAATATTAATTGTTCTTTATTCAAATCAGTATGATTTGTACTTCAATGACAATTATATGTGCCATAAATCTTCCGTGATGTATAGAATGCTAATGTGTTACATAGTATTAAATAGATTGTCTTACTGGAATAAAACACTTACATAAACACAATAACATTCAGTTACATGGAATGTTTGAGGGCTACTAAAAGCGGACGGAATAATTCAGCAGCTCAATTTTTTTGTCTCAAGTAATTCGGCACGAGTAAATTATCTCGAGAAGGCCGCATCATCGAAATAACGTTCTTAACACGTTATCACTCGTGAGGCAGATACCGGCGCACCGAAAGTTGAATTAAAAAAATTATTATACGAAATATTTATCTTCCGGACTAAGGTGCTTTTAGCTTCTCCGTTATAATTACACCGGAAGTAGTAGTTTTCGATTTGTCAAATAATTTTTTTGAGTACAATACAATACAATAAACTAATACAACTGGTAAATACAATAAACTAATTTGTAATAAGACATATATTTGGGGACTGTTACTGTTACTATTTTCTCGTATCAATTCTCTAATTTGTACCAGTTTCCACGCGTCAGTGATAGTCTACCTTATAATAATCGGGATCTTGACTAAAAATACATTAAAACCAGCGAGGTTCAACGAAAAAGTGACGACCAACGATATCATCGATACGCAAAGATTTCAACGACTCTTTCGGGCATCCAGATATTAATTTCGGATCAACCCTTTAAAAACGACCGCATTTCGGACAAGGCGACTGAGTTCTGCCGAGTGCGATAAAAGTAACCCCTCCCCGGATCTCAATCCTAGTTTAATCCGCCGGCGAAGAGGATGAGCGAGATTAACGGTACGCCATCGAGGGATTTTTATTAATGCCCGTGTTAAAAAAGAAATATTTTACGCTAATCCGATATAAAGCATAAAACGCGGTGGGAGGGGAGGGGAAAAAAAATAAAATAAAACTGAGAGGACGGGTGACGCGACCCCCCCCCCAGCCGATGAACAACATTATTTAAGGGGTTGGGCGAGCCGAGACCCCTGCATTACCCCACCTGTCAATGCTAATCCTATACTCCGGTAACCGTGGCGGCAGTGGGGGGGCGCTGGCTGTCCCCCTCCAGGCACCCTGCAACAATGGACAAATGGGTTTTCAAATAAAATAAACATACCTGATACGGCCGAGAGCATTTTTTCGCCCCCGCGCGGTTTTTTTCCTCCTTTTTTTTGCCGGTCATGGGTTGGAGTCATAATTCCGTGTAGTCGATTCCAGACGACCCAAGCGGATTTTCGCCTTACTTTAGTTTTTCCCCATTCCGTTAAGAAACAGAATCAGAATTACCCTTCTCGGCCACATAAAGCACAAACATATTGCTTCGTTTCGACTGTAGGCCTAGCTACCTAGTTCGCTAAACCAATTACAACCCACACCGCGGGACATCACTGAAGTGTAGTAGTCCCAAGCGTCGCGAGAAACTATTCTCCTGGAGTTTAACATACCTGTTTTGTGGTCTGCGAGGGGTTGGAATACCGTAGATTTCGTGTGTTTCTGTCTCCTCTCGCTTGTTTGGTCATTCGCTAGACCGGTTTCGGCTGTTCGCCATCTTCAGTAGCGGTGACAGTACAAGTGACAAGTGAGGATTCCGAGCAGCCGAAACCGGTCTAGCGAATGACCAAACCAGCGAGAGGAGACAGAAACACACGAAATCTACGGTATTCTCCTGGAGTTTTAGGAATAAAAATCGTCCGCTGGTTGAGTGAAAGACTGTCGACTATTAATTGCTCCGCCGATAATGGAGTGAATCCTCTATTTGTATTTTATTCCCCGTTAAAGGTGGGTCCGGGGCCCGGTTAATTCAATTCTGATTGAATCGCGCCCGTACACCCCCCCCCCCGCCAGCCCCCTTGTAAATAAGTTGGGGCCGCGGATTCAATTATGCCCGCAGCTTGGAAACCAGAAACGCCCACGCCCTATTTTTTTTTTACAAATCTCCAACATAATAAGTTACTACGGCCATAATCTATGTTCGAATCTGACAAATTAATGGGTCCTTATGCCTTACTTACAAATTTTGTGCACATTGTCCGTTATTAGACGAATACGAACCAATCAATTTTCCATATTCTTTTAATGATGCCAAATGTCTTTTAATATAATATGCGATATTATTGGTAGCACAAATAGCTCAGTGACAAACTGAAACTAGGAATGACGCAATGTCCAATACATACCTTCTTATATTTATGAACATAGGAGTCTATATTAACATATAGCGGGAAATATACATTTTCAACTGTTTCTAAGTAGTCGATATTCATCAAGAAATCGACTCTTATAAGTTATTTACCGGTTCTTCTACGATGAAAAATAGAATGCGGAATCTGTGAGTTCGGGCTAAAATAAAGTGGGGGAGGGTTTGGATCGGTGTAGGCGGCTGCAGGTTTAGTAGGGTGGCTCTCGCTCTCTCTCTCTCGCTCTCCCTCCCTCTCTCTCTCTCTCTCTCTCTCTCCTAACCGCCCTTTCGGTTCCTGATGGGATGGTGATATACTGTTATTCATGCTTAATTTAAATCCTCTTAGCCCCCGGGAGCTGGGATGGGATTTATACGGCCGTCGGAAATCGGACGTTGCCTTGTTTTTCAGCCGGGGCCCTGGCCGGGGGAGAGGAGCCAGCGGCAAAAAGTAAAGGAACTCCTATCACGGCCTAATAATGGCGGTAATGAATTAGCATTGCACCTGCCCCCGATTAAACTAATAATTAATGTGCCGGCGAAATACCGAAATTTATTGTGTTCGAGGCGATCGGCACAAAAAAATAATCGTTGTACATAACTTTAACCTATTCCGTCTAATATACATGGCAATTAAGTTACTTAGTAAATCCCCATTATTCTAAGCAAAATCATTTGCGATTGTGCCAATCATCAGTGCAAATATTGACATTATTGTTCATATTTATTAAATGAATAATTAGTGCGCATTTATCCAGGAAATAATAGTTTGATCTAGAAAATATACTATTCAGGCCATCAAGATAACTTGAAGTCAATCATAGGTCATCGAGTAATTAATTTTTTACTTTAAGTTCTGATTTTATGCAGCGTTAGGAAAAATCCTCGCCCAGTTAAAAATACATACTAAACTATTCGTTTTATTGTCCTACAAATTGTATTGTGAAATCTGGCGTAAGTGAAAAGAAATTCTGGATTAGTCAAATTTTAAATTTATATTAGGACAAATCGTCTAAAATCTCACGTAACAGAGAAAGTTTTTACCGAGGAATACTTGTTTTAATGTCGAATTAAACTCAGGTTTGGGATATCCAAACTATTCCTGAAAAAAAGGACGAAACGTTAATTTGTCTTACACATTGGTACTCATATTTGTGATGGAAACCGAGAAATTAGGCGGTCATAATTTTTTTTCTGTTTGTACGAGGTTCCTCGGTGAACCGAAACCAGTTTATAAACTTGTCTCCGAGACAAGTCAGCGGCAATAAATCTTACGAGCGTCAATTTTATAGTATTACGGGGAGGCCCCCTTCTTATTTTGGCCCAAGGTCGAGTGGAAATATGAATGAAATATTTTGAAAAAGTCAGTCAGTCCGAGCATTCCGTGAAACTGAATAATTGACCAATTACCTTTGGGGGCGGTGGAAACCCCCAGCGCTTTTCCGGCCGATGATATAATGCTCCGATAAAATGCGTTTAAATGTTGTTGAAAGAAAGCCCACTTTTTCATACCTTTATTTTCCACTTCTCCCTTCGAATCTTATTAATTGCTCTGAAAATTGTCTCGATATTATTTTAGTGCCTACGTATTTTATTAGCTTAGAAATAACGGCCGTTCGTGACAAACGGTCGTCGTTCTCGTCGAACAGGATGTCTTTGCCCCTTAACTCGTGAATATATCGAAAGGTTAAAAAGATTAAATTCCTGTATTATACATTTTTTTGTACACACATTTTTGCCTTCTAATTTTACGTACAATTTGTATAATTGCAATTTATTATTGGACGTGCGCGCTGATGTACGGCCGATTTCTTCATTTTTATTTCTCGGCTTATTATCCACATTCCTTAAAAAACGGGAGCAGGTGTTAATTCCTAATGAACATGGCCCAACCGACAAAAAAAATACCTTCTGGTTAGGTCTATCCAAAGTCATAACTAAACGTTTGGATGGCATTCATACGTTTTAATAATCGCATCTATCAATCAAATTAAACTCAATCTTCGCAGTTTGGCTTAAACTCTTCCTAATCCACAGTTCCTAATCCATCGAATTTAGGATTAAATTGAATCGAATATTACTGGATTTAGTTGGCCTAAAATTAATCAGAATTTAGGGAAACATTTTTTGTTCATACAAAATTCTACATTGTTTCGGTTTCTATATAAATTCGATCCTGAAGTGCCAATTTCTCAACGCCCAACCACTTCCAACCGATTGAGACATCTTATCGGCTAATAAGTGACAGTGACATTCTATAACATGGATCATGAGAGCTGTTGGCCCGACTACGTCTCCGGTCCCATTGTTCGCCCCGTTCACCCTTCACCAGGGGGGCAAATCCACCCCACTGCCGGCTTTTGTTCAACGCGTGTCCCAACTTACACTCTTCATTCTATTTTTTTTTTTGGGGCTCGCTAGTAAAGTTTTGCGGCTTATCTGAGGTCGGCTAAAAAGGAGTAACTGAAAATAGAAGCCCAGAAGGGGCGGGGGCACTATCCGGACAACAATGACAATAATAACAGACGCGGATGGGGCACGTACAGTATCATTAATTATCCCCGTAGGTTTACGTACGATCCTACCGACAGCAAATCCATCCATTTATTATGCGTTCCCGGCATAATATTCAATCCAGGAGGCGTTATGTACCGCCGTAACCAGAAAATGCCTTACTGTTCATAGCATCGGCATCTGTAGTCTCTAATGATAGGAAATTTGTGTGCAAACATGGCTATAGCTAAGAAGTTGCAAACTTCGCATAACTGGCTACCCTTCCAGCGATTGTAATTTCATATATAACTGTTCGGTTCCAACTTTGAAAATCACGTTAATCATGCCACATCTATTGCTATCCTTTATATAAAGCAGATTAGCTTATATAGTTAACGCGTCAATCCATCCGAGTCTTGAAAAGTATTAATGCAACCCCGATCCTTTTCTCGGAAAGATCTTTGATCCGGTTAACGGCCGCCTATGAATAATGGGCAGTGTCCTTTTTCGGATCCCAATGCCGGAATCATAATTTTCCGTTCTATTTTTTCCCTTCGCACCAGCCTATATTTATTAGAGCTCCTACGTGTCGTTGGAGAGAAAATTGCAACACATCCAGTGTGCGTTATGTAACTGTGACCGTATTCGGCGTTGGCTCGAAGAAATGATTTACCGGAGGCCTCGGGGGCGGATCGGCCCCTCACCGGCCGAGGGAAATGTGAACCGGGCCGAAAAATATACGACAGGGCGATCCTGATAGATCAATTATTTATCCGGGACCACCATAAGCGATTTCAATGTGATCCCCTCCCCCCGCCCACAACCCCACACAGACCGAAATCCGGGATGAGTCGAACAGTTCTCCATATTTCATTCGATTTGATACAGCGCGTAGTTTCCGGTTTGGATAATAGTCCGGTGATAAAAGGAAACTGTTATATTTATATTACGCCTGACCTATATTAGAGTATGGTCAGCATATCTCAGCGAAGACGAGGGATATGAGAATATAAGGAATTCTATAGACAGTCAATTATATTAGAGGATAATTATTCATTTCTTTTTATTCCAATTGGGATTCCTCGTTGGTGTCATATATAGGGCATGGAATATTATTTTCCATTTGATATATTTGATCTAATTTTAATCATTTATTGTAACCTAATACTGTCGGAGACAAATTGACACCTGTACAACCGGCACTTGTCCCCACTTCATGACCGAGTATATCAAAAGGCAGAAATCGGACCAGCACCAGATAAATAAACAATATTTCGCAGCACATTACATAATATTATTAGCCGTTTAATTGAACAGCGTCACAATCTGGCCGGAATATCGAGTTAACGATGTTTTGATCTCGGACTGCTGATGTGCAATCAAAAACAGCCCCACTTGCCTCCTGATAACGGGCAACAATACAGCCGGGGATATGCACTGTAAAACCGGGGATAAAAAGGAATTTTTATTCGGCTATTACATCCCCCCGTCCGATAATAAAGACGGTCCAATCAGATTTTTTACAGCCGAATATAAACCTCGCTGATTACTTGATTGCCGCGCCTAGTTTCGGGGAGAACCTCTGAAAGAATCTAGCGCGAAGAACCTACCGGAGGTCAGTGGAGGATCTGGCATTTTGGACGTCTTAATATCGATTCTTCCCCCAGGATACTGTACAGGAAGATGTGCTTATAAGCCGGAATTAAGCGGAATGAAAAATGCGGATCCCGAACGTAAATTTTTAACGCATCTCATCAAAAGGTTTTAATACCATTCTCAGCAGAGAAAAAACTGGCGAAATATCTGAAGGTGTCGCGTCCTGGCATATTTTAGGAATCTTATTTGTCAACCATGACGGCGTCAACATAATACGAATCCAAAATATAATTCAGATAACAATTCCCCTTCGTAGAATATTTCCAACAGAATAATCTATAATCACCATAAAAATTTCATTAGTAATCCATCAGTCACTAGCTTTCTTATGACCCATCCTCTTCGTTATTTAAAATAAAAATATCCATTACCGTGTATATTCAGGCAGTAACCATAATCAACATGCGACCTAGACGATGAGAACAGGAGGTGTGAATAACTTGAGGGGAGATCGGCCGCGTAGTAAGAGGAAAGGAGGTAAGGAAAATCGCTATCGGCTCCCGTAAAAAGATACGCCCGTTTCGTGTGTCCGCGTCGAAGAAAGTCGGCCGAAAAAGAACTTGATACGCGGCGGTGAAATTGGGCGAATTTTTTTTTTCGCCTCGATACCTCGCGTCTCAATTTCACTTTCTTTCCGCCTCCAACGTTTCGGCGTCGGCCCTTTCTCTCCGCCCCAGGACGGAGGTTCAATAATGACGGTGCGAAACATAGTTGGAATATATTCCGTCCTGGGAGAATCCCGGGAGTCCGTGTAATCAAATTCAGACAGTGTGCTGTGTGAGTCATTTGAAAATATTGAGAATTTCACCGTCGAATTTAGGGGGTGACGTTTGTTATCGAGAGCACAATAATGAAATAATTTTATCAATTCATTAATGAAATGTTTCTTCCATCTTGAAACCCAGGTTATAAAGTTGTTGTTTGCCAATAAATTACCAAAATATTTCCAAGAATATTATATTAATTATTCTATAGTTCATATATGTGTAGACTTTCCTGAAGCAACCTCGTTTAGTCGGGCATGGGACAGTGTCGAAATTCGGCGTCCCATTTGAGACAGGCTTTATTCGTATCGGATGGTGGAGAATTTTTTTTCAACTCGAAACGAAAATCGTCGGCGAATAAACTCCTGGGATCTTTTCCGAGTTGATAATTACTGCAAGCTCGGACGGCGTCCGTTGGGTAAAAATTGATTTAATTAAACCGGTATTTTGTTTCAATTGTGTCGGCCGGATTTGATATTCAAAACTGTGTTTTCGGCTACCAGATCTCGTCGAACGCGACGGAGGTTCGAGGTCGCACCGGTAAATTAAAGGTAGATTTATTGTCCGAATTCTGGGACGGGAGAGTTTTTTTTGTTCAGATCCAGGAAAGCTTTCCAATTTCGAAATAAACCACGATAATGTTCTGTTTTCTGACGGCCCATTCGGAGTCATTGCGTTCCGCATGAAGTTTCACAGAGACCTGCGTATGAAAATTAGAAAGGCTATTCCTGAGCCAAGACTAGAACCAGATACTGAATGAAAAAAAAGAATGGTGAAGTATTTAAAACATGATAATTCATTTTTTAAATACCATCCTTCCTGGCTGTATTCGCATTTTAATATATTTCAATACTGAAACATCAAAGTTCTTATGTCCCGTTATATCATTTCGCATTAATAGAAAATATAAAACCGCTGCTAAGAAATCACTTTTTTTCAAGGTGACATTCAAATGTGATATTTGCATTTCATCTGTTTTTATCAACGCATTAATGCATGTATAGAAAACATCTGTTTTATTAATGTCCGTTTCATTTTATTCAATCCTAAGTTCATGGATGATTTCCAATCCTCCGGTTCGCTTTTCCCAAAACCACTTTAATAAGATTGAATACATGGAACTATATGGAACAGTCATTATTATGAACTTTTTTCGTAATCAATTAGGAAATTACTTGACAGGACACTGACCGGAATTTACAGCAAAAATATCCATTATTTTTTCGCTTTTAAATCTCCGATTCCGACATTTTACCGAGGAATTCGAAATGCACTTCGATTCGCTCGTTTACAAATGCTAATTTGATTGTTAACAATTGTTGTTTTTTTCTCCCCCCCCCCCTCCGAAAACATTTTAATTAAGTCATGTTATTTTACAGAAGAAAAAAGCCCGGTTAATGCCCCACTCCGGTTAAAATTGTCAGTCGATTGCCCATGCACCCCCTCGCCCACTGACAAAGCCTGCGTGTATTTTTAAAATTGAGCATTAAATCAATTAGGACTTATTTTCCCTTTTTTACCCACCGATACTCATTGATTTAATCAAAATAAGTATTTTTAGCGAATCGTTCTTGGGAATAATTACTTGTAGAGCGTACAGCTGGGACAGTACAAATGTTACAACAAATTAATCAAGTAATAATGTTAGTTTGTCCAAATGTCTTAATAGATGTAAGAGATTCCGGATATTAATTTTGTGTACTTTCTTTAAACCCACACCGCTAATTGTACTTGGGGTGTCAGACCGCGGAAATTTATAGAAAGTGGCCTGAGTGGGTTCTCTCAAATCCAGCTTTTGACCTGTTTTTCAACTCCTCGCGCCTTCACACGTGTTAAATTAGTATAAAAATAACCGATATTGGAGGGACAAAGAGAGACGGAGGCAGTTCCGCGGCGCTACCAACTAAAGTGTGAATGTCTTTGATGTCGCTCAGCTCTCCTTGTAACTACCCGCCTCTTCCCCTTTATATACTCCCACGGTGGGGACCCAAATGAGAGAAGACACCTTCGGGCCGCTGGACCGGAAATATAAATTGTTAAAAACTGAGTTAAACGTAAACTTTCTGCTCGAATTGTTTGCTCCGAAAAAGGGGTCGGTATCGTTAGCGAGTTTGTCAGACCGCTTTTTGGTCACATCTGAATAGAACACACCTAGCGAAAAGGTATGATACGATGCGTATTGGCTAATTCTATCCCACTAGGACTAAATTTAATTTTTCAATTAAAATGAAATTTGCGAAAAGTAATTATAACATGAATATAAACGAGTTCTCATATTTTTATGTTGTTTGTCAAAAATTCTCAATTTAATTTGGAATCCTAATCGTCATTCTTTTAGTCTTACCGTCTTTATCGCAACATATAATGGGAGAAATGAAAGTTGTCTCAAAAATTTCGGACATCTGTAAAGTTATAAAGACACTTTCGGGTAAACCGAAGGAAACTTTTCCTAGAATGTAAATCCTGGAGCTTAACGCAAATTGTATACAAGATAATGCGTCGTTTAGTTGATAATTTTCCTTTCCGCTTTTTTTCCATAGCGGCCAAAACGTGGAGGATTTAATTTAATTCCATCGGATTTAGTGGATCGCGCTGAACGAAAGTTTGATGGGGTGAAAGGCTCCCACCTCCCCATTTTATTTGGTTTTATGAATTATGAAAAGAGATAAGACTTTTAATCCTCGGGGGGAATTGAGCTCGGGGATTGGTTCCCAAAGCAACTGCATTTAGGTGACCGAAACCGAAGAGAGTAACATTAGATATTTTCTGCCGGTTGAATTCAACTCGGGTGTAGAATAAAAAAAGAAACTCCACAATTGTATTCAAAATTGGAGCGAAAAATGAATTTATTTAAATCCAAGCAGGACTCAGACAGTGAAGGTTTTGCAGGAGATATTGCCAAACAAATTTCA
Organism: Lethocerus indicus; assembly: GCA_019843655.1. Classification (NCBI taxonomy): domain Eukaryota; kingdom Metazoa; phylum Arthropoda; class Insecta; order Hemiptera; family Belostomatidae; genus Lethocerus; species Lethocerus indicus. The sequence continues at coordinate 15,801,583 of JACDQD010000006.1, read as the reverse complement.
AATTTTCAGAAATGGAGATAGCTTAAAGGACCAAAGGTTCCTTGGAATTATAGTTATAGAATTTAGTGTAACTACTGCAAATTCCTGCCATGTGCTTGATTAATAAAATAATATAAAGGCAACCGATATTATAAATAAAATAAATATTTTCGAGAATATTAGCTTTAAAATATTTTCTGTTGGCCCTCCGTAAATATTTGGAACTGATTTAAGATAGGTACTAGGAGGCTGCGGGGTTTGGAATATTCTCACCGTTGCCACCTCTGTCTCCATTCGGTGATTTGGTCTTATTTCAGAACGCCATCGGCTATTTCATCAGAAAAATGAAATGTGACAGAAAACCGTGCTACCATAGGACCTTACGACTGAGGCGAGACATGAGAACGCAATAATTAGACTTGATCTCGATGGCAAGATATCATCTCGGTCCATAGTCTTCGTTGTTGATAATGTGTTGTATACTCATGTTTGACATAATGAAGTACTCATGAGGATGACATGACTCCATCAAGACAATCGTCGTCGGCAGGAGGAGGAGTTAAAACAGGGGTTCCCAAATCCCGGAAGTCGTTTATTTTCAAAATACACCTGCCAATATTAATATAGAGGCAGACTTTTTTTCATCGTGAAATAAGTAGCTGGCCGGCCCAAAAAAAGCGTCAGGGTTCCGGGCTGTGCGTAGAGGGAGGGAGGGATGCACGGAGAAGGGTCGGAGGAGGGGTGAGGGGGGATAGAGGGAGAGAGTACAAGGGTGAGCGGCGGGGGCGGAGAGGGAGGAGAGAGTACGAGGGGTGAGCGGGCGGGGCGGAGAGAGGGTAATACCCACATTAAAGATGCAACTGCAGGAGTGGGGCGGCTAAAACAGAGGGACGCCCCTCTGTGGGGGTGGTTGGGGGCAGGAGGGAGGGTCTGGCAGTGGGTGGGGGAGGCGGCGTAATAAAAAAATCAATAAGGGCTTAAAAAATTGGAAGAGGGGGTAGTTGAGGGGTGGCCGAGTGACGCATGCTCATTATCGAGGGGGGGAATGACAAGGACCCGCCACCCCCGCACCTACCCCCGCCACCGCCCCCGTCCCCGGCCCCTCAACCCGCACGGTTTGCCCGCACCCGAATTAAAAATCCCTCTAATACCGCTTCCTATTTAATATACTGTTTAATAACGGGCCGTGTGCGAATTTCGTGTTGCCCCACGTGACGAACCGTCGGTTCCGATTGACCGCCTTATCGATGACAAGTAAAAAAAATTCAATTTCCTAGTAGCTCCATTCGCCAACATAAGCACAACCCTAACTTCATACTAACGCGTGAAATGTTCATAATTAATACGTTATTTCAGTATAAATGTACTGCATAATTAAATCGGACGTGAAGGGCTTTATAAATTACCGGGTTCTGCTCCTCCGGGGGGGGGGGCTCCTCACCACCATCTTCACTTGTAGTTAAGGGCCTGTATTCCGTCCATGGTAGTATCAAACTCAGTGGCGACAGTATAACAGAAATATACGAAAAGCAAAACATTATTAGAACAAACGTTTTAGGAATCATAACCGAGAATTCGCTTCGAGGTTTTACACACATTACAGGTTTTATTATTGTTATATATCAAAAGTTCTTGAAATAGAAACGTTCCTATTTGCCCGAAATAATAAGAGCCCATTTAATATAAAAGTGGTCTAATTTATAAGATCATAACCTGAAGTTGATATACTCCTAGTTTCGATGAATTAGATGTAGATGGGGATGGTTTGCTGACACCCAGCGACATGGAGCAGTATGTTTGTAACATGGATGCTAGCGGTTGAGTGAAGTTAAAGAATGTAATGTTATTAATGATTTCGTGAGTTATTCTTAGCAAGCCTCTTCGACCACCTATATCGGATGAAACTTATTGGTCAGTTGCACCCGACGCAGTCCAGCGTCGAGGCGGGGTACTAGAGGCGAGACGCCGGGAGCGCTAGCAGCCCCGGTACCAGTCAAAAAAAAAAGAAAAAAAACAGCCATCCCTCCTATTAATTACAGGTAGAGCAGAGGGAGGGAGAGAGAGAGAGAGACAGAGAGAGGGAAGGAGGGAGGGAGGGAGGGATAGGGTTGGCGGGGAGGGGAAGAGAGATGAGATAAAAAGAGTGTGGGGGCGGGGGCGGCGAGAGGGGGCACTTAGTGTCGACACGGCTAATTGTGACCGCCGCCATACCACCTATTCCATCATCTCTATCCCTTTCTCTCTCTCGCCCTCTATATCTCTTCCCGTACTTCTATTCCTCTCTTTCTTTTATGTCCCGTTCGTACCCTCTGATGTCGTAGTCGCGGACTCCCCATTTCCAATTAACACCCCCCTCCTCCCTTTCGCCCGCCGCCGTCCCTGTCCTTTACGTTTAGCCCAACTGTGTGGTGGACGCTAGCTAATTTCCGACAAGGATGTTGAGGACTTTGGGAAGTGTGGTATAAATTGCTAGTTCATGGTTCGTATGAAACGTTTGATTGGCGTGCAAATGAAAGATCATAAAACTAGGAGTACAAAACCGAGCGAATAAAATATTACCCCATACTTTTATGTTCCTAGAAGAGTGTACCTTTTAGGCTATTATCGTATCTAATCGTATTTCGTGTACTTCAGTTTATATAAAAATACCCGGCATTTTTATAGTAGCCGTTTTTATGGATGATTTTTACAAGAAGAGCTCGGTTCATTTAGCAGTTACCTAATTTTTATTAGTTTTAGCATTAGCATCTTAGGGAACTAGAATAGATATGGGCGTTTATTCGCAAACATAATCTCTTAAAATATCCACATTAGAATAAAATTATGCAAATGTCGATCTAAGAGAGCCGATGGGGTAACATACAGCGAAATGGTGATTGTCCATCTTACCGCTGAAAATCTTTCAAAATCTCACGCCTTTTTTGTTTCGGTTGCAAATTCTACTTTGTGTATTTTGATGGTTCTGCTTTATCATCGAATCGGGACTCCGGCTCCATCTATTATCGATTTTGTACAATCGGGCTGTAATCAGCTTCAGTCAATGTCCCAATCGCGCGGGAGCATCCTTGAAAATCATCGTCTGTTACGAAACTCAGAATGGCGGCGACCGTTATCTGGTGAGTGGACGTCGAATCACAGTGAGGTGAAATAAATGTCGCCCGTGTTCAGACTGGTTCCAGTTTATTATCTTTTATTTCATTCCTATAGCGCTGCGTTACGGAACGCTCGGTTATTCCGTACATTTTACACACCTACTTGTTCAATCTACGACAGATATATACGAGATTAATGACCCGAGATTTATTCGACGGATTTATCGAAGAATTATGCTCGATTATATTCGCCCTACAATCGTGGTCGGGTATCACCCACATGCCTATTCCTAATAAGATAACGACGAGAACGTTTTTAATAGGAATGTTTTAGGTTATTAAGATAGATTGGATCGTTGCATCCTGAAAGTTTAATGAGCCACGCGTAGGCCAACGAAGATGGCGTTGAAGTGTATCGAAATTAAAAAATGTTTTCTATATTTCTGTCGAGTATCTCACCGATCGAAGCTCACGTACCAAGTGTAAACAACGGGGAAGGGAATAAATTAAAAAGAATAGCGTTAATTGCGCGATTACAAAGTCAAATTAGAGCCGACCTGCGAGATAGATATCGTGCGAGGTGTGTTGGCGTTATTTTTCAGAGTCGGCGCAATACTGAAACTTAATAGACGTAAATTATTCGCGGGGTTATAATTAATGCGCCTGTAAATAAGTGGCCGATGATTTCGACCGGCTAATGAGTAGTCGCTAATGATCCCGGTGAAGATCCGTATCAATCATTCGAGAGAAAACGAAACCGTCCCGTCGTGTTACTGATTTCTTCGAGCATATCCATCGCATATCTTACACGCCTCGCATCCGGCTACGATCGTAAACGCTCGGAAAATCTTGAAAGCGTCGCGGCGACGAAAAATAATAATAAAAGCAGTGTCACGGGCACTGTGGCACAGGCACCCGTCCAGAACGCAAGTCTACTCCAATTACGGATGCACACAAAAAAAGGGCTGCAATAATTGCAGGGGGTGCGACGATTGCAATATAACGGGTCGATAATTAATAAGTTCCGTCGCGTTTTGGAATACAACTTTTAAGCCTTCGAGGTTGGATTCAGAAGACACCGCTAAATATTCAGACCGTTTCCGGGCGGTAACTGCGTTCCTCAATGGCTTAAATATGGTATTTCACGCTGATTACCCCTTTTTGAAGTCGGATCCGTATTTTAGAACAAAAAATGCGTGAGGGGAGGAGAAATGACCCGTAATTCGGGGAGCTTCCATTGAAGAGCTGACCGAGGAGTCTTGAATTGGAGTGGATGCGTTCGGACCTGCATTCACGGGGGCCGCTCAATGGACTGCACCGGGCGAAAAATAACAAAGTGCCAGAACACTTTCTGGGGAAGGAGCAAAAATGAAGCGTTTGATGTTTGATGCGACTTTGGGAAAAACGTAGGGAGCCGGCCCAAAACGTAGCGCTAGCGCAAAAAGTTGTTTCGGAGTGGCGGGGTTGCGCCTCGCCCAAGGAGAAAAGGGACCCGCGATTTAATAACAAACACCGGCCTTTCAGTTAGATAGGCCCCCAAAAGATAGACAGACTGCCAGTCTTTGCCCGAATCACTACCCAAAAGCCATTTGTGTGTCTCTCTGCAATTTTTTTTTCTTGTATTTTACCTTCCATTCGGCCTAGGGAGATTTTCGGAGGTATCAATAAATTTCTCGCGGACTATGGGTGAAATGAAGCAGACTTTTACGGAGAAAATCCGAGAAATCAAAAGCTCATGTTTATTTCAGTTAACTAAATATCGCAATTGGCGAACCGCCTTCCAGGCGATCCTTTTAGTTCAACACCAACAGGAATTTGTACTTCCTATAATATTCACACTCGTAAAAGAAAGTAATGAACGATCTAGGTTTTTGAAACAAGTTCGACAACGTTGTTAACAGAATTTAGCAAGTGATGTTATTTATAATCAGACTATAGTGAGCAAATGCAGTTTCCGCGGTTCAGTTTAGCTTGATGTATGAAAGCCTGTGTATGAAAAAGTGTGGCAGAAGATGCCGGTTAGAAACTTTATGACGACCTCGTAGAAGGTTAAATATGCGGCTGGCGATGGTTGTTTTTTTTGTCCCTTCAAAACCGCCCCTAATATGAGCCGATGGTGCGAACCGCATTGAGACGGGGTATAAATTATAAATTGAAAGTGCGTCCTTACGTTGGTCGCAACCAGCAATATGTATGTAAATGCGTACTGGGACATTCGACGCGAGGAAGGAACGATTCTTAACGAACATTTATATTCAGATCCCTCGATCGCTAATTTGTATTCAAATCCGTGCTGTAATTATTATTTTGATCCTGGGCTGTAACACTTTTTAGTAAATTAGGTCGGCAGCTGACACAAATCAAAGTCAAATGTGCTCGACATTCAATAACAGACAGCTTATTTTGTATACTTTTCTTCTTTTTTTTAGGGGGCAGTATTGTACAAAACATTAAGCTTAAAGGAATGATGAGTTGACTCGAGAAATGAATTATTTTTCACCAGCAGAATGTAACCGGTTGTAGGCTGAATAAAATGGAGGAAACCTATTCATTGTTTCATTGAAGCAGTCCGGTTCGTTTATATTCGTAGGAATAACGAAGCAATTTCGTTGTTAAATTCAGTACAACACATTGGAATTGTCGGAGGGCTGCGGCAAATGACCGGAACACAGCTGGTGCCGATTATATTATGTCCCTGGCCGCCGGGGGTGGGGCCGGGGGTGGATGGCATAATTCCTATAATTATCCATAAATCCGGTGGCGGTGCAGGAGGTAGTTTGCCGCCGTGCTCTTTCCTGATAATTATTTCTCAACGCTTCGCTCACCCGACTAAACAAAAACGAGAGGTAGTAAATTTCATCGCGAAACTCCCCCCGACGTACCCGCCACTCGTACCGGAGGAGAGTTTATGGTCTGAATCGAATGGAGAGTTCTATTTCTTAATCAGAAAGCCGTGTTAACTGAACGATTCGTATTTGTTATACAAAACGAGGCGCCAGGCGCAGAATTTTACCGAAAATTCCAAGTCCATTTCCGAGTCCATCCAAGACGGCCCTTGTCGCAGACAAATTCGATTTTATTAAAAAACAACACGAGTTATAATTCTTAAACATAGTAATTGAATTCCAGAATAGTGGCAATCTCATTTCCTGGTTAGTTTCTGCCCATTGGTTGTATTAGTAGTACATTCTGTCTTAAGAATAATTGGAAAATTGAATAAAATGTTTCTGTTACAAAACTCTCGTCTTAGGAACGTTTACTGAATTGAGCGGTTTGTTACTTTTTCTATTTTATGCCTTAAGTGTCACATATATATAGGGATGATCATATTTTTAATTTATTCAACTAATTTGTACAGAAAACTCCTGCACCAAAAATTATTATTTCTTCTCTTCCTCAATACAGAATCCTCTAATAATAAAAGAAGGATGTATTTTTGTTGGTGATAGATGTTATGGATCGAACGGGCTAATTGCAGCTAAAAGGGGGAGTCAGTCACGCTCTCGTTTCCTGTTCGGCCTGAACACGGTCAACGATTCCGCAATTATTTTTTCAACATGGCCCGCCACGGGGTCGACGCCACGCGGCCTCAGTATTCAAATTTACAAAAGACAAAAAATCCTCGCCTTACAATTAGTTCCTCTTCGGGATAACGGCGAATCGCGGAGATGTGCGGGAGTAACGCACGTTAGGACCGAGAAAAAAATTAAAACAAAAAATGTAAGAAAAAAAAACACTGGCCTAAACGAATTTTACCTGCCGGTAGCGGGAGAGCCCGCCGCTCGAGGGCTTGTGGGGTCGCTCCCATTACTCCTGCTGGCCTTCATGGACTTGTGCACTACTTAACAAATTAATAATTTCACCTTATTAATTGTGCTCCGGGGAGGAAACCGCGCGATTATTGTCGCAAATCACCGGATAGATGTATTAAAACTCCCTCCTTCGTTAATTACTTCGGTCTTCTTTTTTTGGCCGCCTCCCCCCCCCCGCCTTCACTGATGTTCCTCTCCCTCTCCCCGAAGGTAGCCTCTCCATCCTCGTTCGGAAAGAAATCGGATGCCGGTGGATAACCTTTCGGTGTGCGCAAATTAATAGCCATTTAATTGGAACAATTAAATTTTTTCTTAATGGGGGCCCTTATCCTCCCGGAAATTGCCGCCGCCAGGCAATTTTTGAAACCCCGCGCCCGGAACAGTCGCTTCGGTAAAAATATTTCTATTAATACTAACCAGGTGGGGAAAAAAATCTAAGTGCGGTAAACTTTAGGTTCCTAATTTCTTCATAATATTCAACACCATTGAATTCAGTAGATTCAATGCGGTAAATTAAGTACTTGGAAACTCTGAATGTCTTAGATATAAGATATATATATATATATATATATATATATATATATATATATATATATATATAGAGTTAAATACAAAAAAAAAGGGAACCGGTAGTAGGGAGAGCCCCGGGTTTGTGGTGAGGTGATGGAGGCGGGGGTTATGTGGGAGACACATCGATCGGAAGCGCACATAGCGCAGTGCACTCTGAGCCGGGTCGGCTCGCTCACAGCCCGTCCAACTGAGAACGCCCCGCAGCCCGCCGCATCTTGAAAAACACAGCTGCACCTCGCCACGGTCGCGTTTTTTCCTTCCAACCCCCCAACCGCCCCGGGCCAAACAACCCTTTCCTACCGTAAGGAATGAGCGGAGCCCCAACGCCCATCTCCGAGCGTCGAACGACCGTATAATTAATAAGGGTCAATAAGAGCGAAATCGAAGAGTCGGACGCCTACACTACACCGCGAGCCTAAAAATTAACAACTAAGTCGTCTCAAATTAAAAAATTTCTTACAAACACAAGGTATATTTCCCCCCGATTCTTGATATTACACAGATGGGAAATTTATATTTACACTCTATTTATGTATAACGTATTAATTTATTAACCTACCTAAGCGGTATTTTGTCTCTACCACGGAAAGATTAATCGAGCCGGCGAGTCATATGAATAATATCTAATAATAGATAGTCAAAATGAAAATTCTATTAGGTTGATCTAAAGCGATTGTAAATTAACAAGTATCTCTCTCTTTAGGCGAAGGCAAATCCTATTTAACAATTTTAATTTAGCATTGCTCCGACTGTCGAGACAAGTACAAATTATAATCGGTATAAATAAAACTATAATTTACGGATTGTCACTTCCGTGACAGTTGCGGGATACGTCCGTTATATAATTTACGGTATATAAATAAATTCCCGACAGAGACCTGGATCTGGTTTTTACTTCTCAGCTGTTAATAACGAAATTCCGGTTATTTCCATCGAATTAATTTCGCAATAAATCTAGTCCCTTTCTTCAAGGCGGCCTATTTGCCACTTGGGTCCCGAAGTTAATTAATTTATATCGCAAATATATAACACGAGGTTATATAAGGTATGGATAGTCTGAACAACAACCGGTAATCCATATGGCTATGATTTAAATTACGCTGTTTATAAAAAATACTTCTGCTACAATGATTATTATACACTACAACATATTTGTATGCTGCTGGACGATTGTTGGGAACATGATTTCTTATTTTTATCGAAAGAGTGTTCTTATTATTCAAAAATAAATACCGAATTTTTAAATGTATCATTCTTCTCAGGAAATTACAATAGTGGTTGCAATTAAAAATAGTTGTGAGTATCTTAAAACTAATCGATATGTGGCCCAACTTATCTATAATGTTCTATAAATAAACTAAATGTTTGTTAAGCAGAGTCGTCGAAGACAGAAGGTTTTGGAGAATGCCTATAACCCAGGGGGACCGATTATTGTAATTTTTTTACATAATCCGTTCATTGAAGGAGCGGCCCCGTATAAAAGCTACAGCGGGTTTTAAATTAATGATCCCTTCAGATGTGGCCGTTCTAAAAGGGGCAGAAGGTGAATAGGGTCGAGCCGGCGGGGGCGGCGGGGGCTAACAGGTGAAGACGTTAGCCGAGGTCATGGGAATATACCGGCGGGGAGAATAAGGGAGAGCCGGAGAACTGGAGGGAGTGAGAGAGAGAGAGAGAGAGAGAGAGAGAGAGTGAGTGAGTGAGGGGTGGAGGGAGAGTTGGAAAGAGAGGGAGAGAGAGAGAGAGAGAAAGAGACCTGGAAATATTGAGACACATGTTGGTAGTAGTGGCGGGGCGGCGGGGGATGGGGGATGAGAAAGTCTGGAGGGTGTCTGGCGACCTTGGTCTCCATAGCGACCAGACTGGTTGGAGCGCGGCCGCACCCCCGAGGCCGCCCCCGCCGCCCCCGCCGCCCCACCTGTGTCAATATGCTCTAGTTTACACCAACAGCACCCTCCCTGGCGGCGCACCACCCCCACGCGGGCATCGTGCCCACCACATGTGACCCACGTCTGACGGACCATTCCTGATCAATGGGAGGTGTAAAGATGTTTTTCGTGTACCGTATATTTTATGTTCAATATGGGAAGATTTTTTGTACGGGCTTTTAAATGTCAAATTGTATTTTTTAATTATTCCGTTACATTTAAAATATGTATTGGGGAGGTTTCATGACTCTCTGTTGTCGCAGTAGTATGTGTACACTGTTCTTGTGACAAAATTCCACGGAAAATACTTTCAGAATTAAAATTGCGATTAAAATAGGATTCGACGCATTCCTAATATTTTAACGTGACTGCAATATTAACGGCTGTGGTGAAAGGATTTCAAAAGATATATATTCTATACATTTTCTGCGTTAGATTGAAGTAAGATAGTAGGAATGGTATTTCTGTATTTGTCTATTTACGTACGTACATTTTGGAAGTACTTAGGCGTCATCCCACCGTAATGTAGAATCTATATTTGAGGAAACTAACACAGTGATAGATGTAGCAATTATTTTCCGACGAATTTCACAGGTTGGGGCCTTTAAATGTCTCCAAAAAACCAGTCCGCAGTTGGCAGAAAAGGGAAATCTCGAGCTTAAAATCTCAATTTGCCTAATGCTCCGTTCTCGTTGAAGGTTGTGAGCGGGGCGACAGTCGTGGTGCCGCTCGAGGGGGGCTACGCACCTGTGAATCACAATGCATTTCCCGATTTCATGGCCTTTCTCACGTGTGTCCTCTTTCAAGGAAAACCCCGAATCTTTTCTTCTCCATTCCATTACCGCAGCTGGAGCCCGTAACACTAAAATTTCGTCCTGATTTTGTCATAAAAAAGACTCCAGAATGTGGATAAAAGACACGAACATGACTCTGTATGTGTGTGTACGTGTACATATATATATATATATATATATATATATATATATATATATATATATATATCAACCAAGCACTGCTACACAAGTTTCACTGGCTTTTACAGGGAATTTATGTTACTTACCATTAATGAACTGCTCTAGCAAATGAGAGGAGTAAAACAAAATCACACGATTGTGACTGATTAGGAGGCTAATTCAACTAATTCATTGCCCCATTATCAGTAATCTATGAGATAATTAAGAATAAAGGAACATATCCGTAGTCAAAGGGCGGGAAGCAAACATAAATAGATTTAAATATATCTTCTTGCAGTCCACGATCCTTACGGTTCAAATAGTGTGATATTTCAGATCCAAAATGGACACTGTCTTCATTTTTGAATGGTTACGTTATTGAAGGCTCAAACTCTCTGCGTCCAAGTCGGCGACCTACGTACTTCTACATCTTATTCAATGAGACATGCCCGGAATGCACGAAAATGAATCGGGACGACGTACTTGGAGCATGTGAATGAATTCGGTGGGCAACGCAATATGTTCTGGGGATGGTAGGGGGGGAGGGGGTATAGTATTTCGTAGGGTATGAGATAGTTGAGAGGAGGAAGTAGGTAGGAGAGAGATGAATTATCCATTTCCCGTGTACATGTCCTGGCCGTTTGTTTGTTCGCCCAGGAGCACCGTTCTTCTGTACCATCTTTGTTGGTGATCCACCTCCACCTAGGTCGACCCCATTCAACGCCCCCACCCCACGTTCCCCTTCTTCATCCCCCTCCGGTTCTTCCTTTCTTGCGCGACCGTTAAACCGTCCGCGAGCAGGTTTCACAAACGAGAAACAACCGCAAGGAACCAATTGCGTTTCTGAATTTAAAAAGAAAATTAAGGAATCCTGTTAAAAGGAATCAAGAAAGAAGTGGTGAAGGTCAGCATTATGAGTTTCTGATTCGGTCACAAAACGCCGACAAAGTGACTTCAAACTTAATCTTTGTCGCCACGCTCAAGTCTATTTGGCGATAATTTTCCAAACGATGGCGCTCCTCTCTATAACTGTTTTAAATTACGGGGTCCGATTAAAATTTTCGTATTTTTTTACGTTAAGTACCCTCATCCGTTCATAAAAACTGCCCGGGGCAGTCACCTATAATCAAAGGAGCCCTAACATTTTGGGTCGTACGAAAAAACTATGCCTGCTTTTTTTCCTCGGTTCCAACAATCATGGTGCTCGTGAAAAACGTAGTAACATTCGGCGGATAACCTTCAATATGCTTTCAAATACTTTCAGTCTTGACACCAGAGATATATAATATATGTACAGGTTTTGAATTTATATATTTTTTTTATCTGGGCTTTACGTGAAAATATCAAATATATACGACAATTTTAAGTATGTATTTAGGAAATAACATTTCTGAATACCTGCTACAGTTAACAATAGGAATTACATAAGTGTTTCAAGTGACGGATCCCAGTTTCCACCGACGATCTTGTTTATTGTTGGGAGTCGAGAAGCTGGCGAATGTACGTTGGAGGTGGACTGTAACCGGCACCTGTCCCCCGAATTCTCTGTCTACCTTTCGGTCGGATGGCTTCCTTTGTGAGCGCCCCAGACTCCTGTCCTAAAGCCCGTGGGAGAGAATGCCCCCTTTCCGAGAGAACTGTTCTCTATGTATTGGATTTCTGCAGACACTCCCCCGCCGGGGACGATCCTACGGACTCCTGCGCACAAGGAGCACCCGGTAACAAGGCGTACAATGCCTAACCTCGAACAATGCTCCGCGAACAAAACATTGGCTCATGAGAAATATTTACTAACTGAAATTATTATAAATTCGTACTTAGTTTTGTTTTCTTTATTCATTATATTAATTATATATAATACAATATATATAATTGTGCAATTCACAATAGAATACAGCAAAGGAACTAGAGAATTTTTTCTGGAACGCTATTTTCGTTAACGAGAATAGTTATTATAAATTAATAGTTATAATATAAATTTACTTTCCCTGTTAGGAATCAGTGTCAGTAATTGTACTCTTCTTTCTGAATTTCTTGAGAAACTCGCTGACGTGATTGGCGCGCGAGTGATTGCTATTGTTAGTATTAATTTATATAGATCGCCTAATCGGCTAATAGATAGCCGTCCTCCACAATCGACTGGAGCAATGTTTCTCCTCTAACTGGCCGCAGTGACGAAACTTGGGGATATTTTTATTTCCAAACAACAGTCAACTTTCGGGCCTGCTAGGCCCTGCTGGTTGTCCGCATTGTCCCTTAGTTATAAATATCGGGGCGATTGTGTTTAACAGTCTTGTAGTGCCAGTAGCAGCCGTGATCGGCGGCTCCACCTGCTGGGTCGTGCGACGGGCCGGCGTCCGGGATTCTTCTCGATCGTGGGAGAAGGATTTTGCCCGGCCGGCGGACAGTGAGCGGTCCGGTCTCGCGCGCCCGATTCTTACGCCATTCTGGAACGGCCGTTGAATAGAGACTGGAGGCGGCGGTGGGGCCCCTGTTGCCTCGGCCAGGTAGCCGGGGCGCACCTGGCGCTGCATTGTTGTGCCCCGACACCACCACCACCAGGTCGGATTCGACTCCCTCCCCGGGATTGGGTTTACACTTAATTAGTACCGACTGGACGAGTCTTCTCCCTCTCTCTCTCTCTCTCTCTCTCTCTCCCCCGCTTGGGCCCAAACCGTATTGTGTTACTTGGGAGATAAAGCGTCCCGATAAAAAATAAAAGAGGGAGGACCTTCCCCCCCTCTCCCCCGAAACCGTATCCATTTTAGGGAGTATAGCTCACGTGCGTTATGGGCCCCTAATATAACCCGATCTTCCTGTTGCTTGGCGACATTTTAGGAAATTTACGCGAGAACGAACCACCCCTTGATTTACTAAACAATCTAGCGATTTTCAATCATTATTCACTCATTCTCGCCTTTGGTTTCTCCTCGCCAATCATCGTTACCGAGCAATTTGGTCTTACACTAACTGTTCGACTAACTATTTGTTACTATTGAAGAGTTGGATGCACTCAGTGTATTCGGTGACGCGCAATAAATATTTCCCCGCTATAATATTAACAGAATTTAACCCCAAGACAGTTAAACGCGAGACGACGCAAGTCACCAAGTGGCATTTTAATTGCAGTTTGGTCATAAATAATCGCATAATTGCGAATACGTTATCTCGGTCTTGGTATAGTTCGTTGTAAGAACCGTTTCGAAAAATGCTGTTGAAATTTTAATATGAAGCGCGAGGGGGGTGTTGTATATCTGGAGTTATTTGTTAAGCCTGATTACACGCAGTCCGAAAGATTTAGGTTTGGACGTCGGCCAAAATTCGAACCGAGGCCGTTCCAATATATCGAACGACGCGACTTTTTTTTTTACTTCTATTAAAATGCCAGCCTACAAATTTATATTAGAATTCAATACAGAAACACTTGAAAAAGTGTTATACAACCGCGTACAATAGTTAGCGATACTGTTTTATTTGTTTGTTTTCTTTGATTGTGCCAATCTTCTCATTTATGTTCCCTTTATTATTTTCTGCTATTTGCCCTAACAGAACATAAATTCTCACTCCAACACCCCCGTTTTGAGCAATAAAAAGAAATCACAATATGTAGAATGACATTTAAATTGTCCAAGCGTAACTATGGTAGAATGAGTAATGGTTAAACGACGTATTTAAATAATGTAAGACAAAACTCCTTCAGAACCGCTCCTGTAGTCCAGCCTTGATCGGAGTCCGTTCAACATCGGAATTAATCGGTGCCTCAATGAATATTTTTTGTTAAATATAATTACACAAATGTTAAGCCTTAAGAAACGAACTTAACAAGGTCCGCAATAGCAATATTTTACAAAATAATTATTACGTTATTTCTATATTAGTACTGCATATATTATTGGCCAATTTTTTTAACTAAGTTGTATTTATAGTAAGACATCTAATTCCTGTAAAATGACCCCTTATCATTGAAAATATTATTTATACTAAGGAAGTGCTTCGTGTATTAATTATAGTGGCGCGACGAATCATCCGAATGATTTCTATTTCGAATAGCATGGAGTGCCACCCGAATCGAACGAGTGCCTTATCGACACCCCCGAACTCCTCACCAAGGGCGCTCGTCCCAAGTAATTTATAATTACAGTTTGTGCCTAGTAATTACAGTGCAGGCTCTCTGGGACATAATGGTTTTTCCGCCACCTGACCCGACCGGGTTCTATTAACTTTCCCGAATCGGTTTCTCGCCGTATTTCCGCGACGGGGGTTTTTCCTTCCCCCCGATTTCATTTTAACGGATTCTACCGCCCCAGACTAATGGGCAATAAACTCATCCCGCCCAAGCTCGAGCGTATCTACACATAGCTATCCGGTATCCTATTTTTCGATTATTTTACTCATTTATAAAAGCTGTTTCTCGTTCGAACCTTCTGAACTCCCATTAAACTAATTAAAATGGAAGAATGATTAATCGGGGTGTTAACGAAGTGCAACGCCCGCTCTTAACGATATACAAATATTGACCAATTAACAAGTTCGTAGGTCCTCGTTGCTGCGTGGAAAATTTAACGGTCAGCTTTCTAATAACTAGGCCGGTCCGACAGGGTTCGAACGGGCAACGTACGATTTTTAAAATGTATAAGTTCGTTAAATCTTGCCATTGACTGTCTCCGAGATTTGTTGCGGTCCAGAACGCCTTGCTGTCATGTTTTATCAGGCCAAAGTCAAAACCCAAAACCGCGATTGTATCTGTCCGACCGGGTCTGTTATCTATGCAGCGTCTTATGGGCGATGAGGTTTCGTAGCGAGAATTCGGTAGTTCGGCCCGAGGTTGTTTTTTTGTCGTCGATCCAATATGAAATGAAAGGTTCGTTTTTCGGTTCTATTGCGTCGCCAAAAAGAATCTGGGACAAAACTAATAATTATTCTTACCGGGCAATTATGTCAACGCTGAATGTCAAGGAATTGGGAAAATGTCGCCGAACGTTCACTTTGGCCTCCACGTGGTTTCTGACACGCTTATTCTGCCCTCGCTTATTATAAGTATTTCCCTCGTTTTTTTTTTAATTACATATTGATAATATCGATCGGCCCGGGGAGGGTGATATTGTCAATAGCAGTAGCGCCGTTGCCAAGGGGGTTGGGTCCCTGCGTTGTGAGGGGGTTCCCCCATCGAAACCAATACTTTTTTCCCCTCTTCGTTAATTGCCGTATTTATTTCATTGTGGATTTAATGATTTTTTCGTTCCGACCGCGTTCGCACTGTATAAATTCGCCGGACGGGGTTGGGGGGGAGGGTTGTGTTGAAAATTCGTTTAGCCCTTCGTTTTGTCCGGTGGTTCATTAAAAATGGGCGAAACTGAACGACGCGGTTTACACTACCATCAATTCCACCAGCAGTCAGAGAGTGTAATTGCAAGAAATTAGTAGGGTGTATATGTCATTTATACGATAGCGGTTAATAAAGTCAAACTTAAGAATTTAAGTTCATGACGATCTTTCAATTGTTAGCCGGGTTCTTTAACAGTTTGATATGTTATTCGATGAAAAGTTGAACTTGCTCTTACCAAATTCGTTCAGATCTGTATTAATCTTATTTTAACGCCATTCCTTTGTTGTATATAACCGTAGGAAAAGGGGATATAAAAGCAGATATCAGTTCCAGTAAAGCATTTCGTTCATGAACGCAATAAGCTGGATGATTTAATTCCCGATTTCTTCTAACACAAAAAAAATTCAGTATTGAAGAATATATTGAACATTGAATTCCGTTAAATTTCCTTTCTCTTGTATCGGCACTTGTGTGTATATCTGAAAATTCCCATTGACCGATATTAACCGTCCTCTTAGGCGTGAATTGAAATTAGTTCGGATATTCGGTGGTGAAGGGGACGAATGTGTGATTGGGGGGTGGCTCTGGCCGGCTGGAAGGAGGCTCAAAATTGCCGCCGGTGTGGCCGCCCGCTCCCCCAAACCCAACAAAGACCGGTTTTGTTGTTCGCCCTGGAAGGAAAATCGCACAATGGTCCGCGTCTCCACCCGTGCTTTTACCAGTGGGCGTACGATTAAAACTAAAGTGGGACTTGGCTCGGCGGCGACAGGTCTTACCCGTTTCTTTTTTTCTTTTTATTCTATCCGTTAATACCGTTGGACAAATTCCCGATGTGGGGAGGGCGAATGTTTTATTTGTAATCCCCTCAACCCTCGGCGCATTAAACGAGAATTTACAGGTACGGTTTTTACGAGCGCGTTCGAGAAGAATTCAAATTTAAAGGACGGAATTGGATCTTTATTTTATTCACATATAAGAAGCGTAAGATATTTTACTGCCCGCCTTTCTACATTTAGGGAAATATTATTTTGAATAATCGGGAAAGGTAATTAAAAATGCATTTGGTAACACTACACGATCGAGCTTCCCAAGACTCCACGTACCATCCATTTTATGTTCTGGAACTCTGGGCCCAAAGAATTGTTTGCAAGGTATATTTTCGTGAGATATATGGAGTAGAATGCAACGGGCCGCGGCGGTGATTAGCCTGGCGCCATTCAGTTTTATTAAGTGCTAACTTATTGCATGTTTATCGAGTGACGTCGGACGGAAATAGTAGAGCCGATAGTTTAAAAGGGCGTACATATCGTTGGAGATAGGCGGTTAGATTTATGGCGGACCGAGCTCTTCGCGCCCAGGCCTGAATTACACGACCCGCCTCCGCCCCCGCCAAGAGTGTACACGTTTGTCAGAAAGGCGAAAAAGAAACGTCAGATTAATTCGAATTAATGTCCGGCCGGTCGCGTGATAAGTAGAATTGTAATTTAATTCATACACTTTTAACCTTCCAGTTTTTATCTCACCGGATTTTTATATTGTACACCGGACCTATAAAAGGGACATAATACGGGCGGGCCCCGTACTCTCGGGCGGCGAATGAATTACCCGCTCGGGTCACACCACCCGGTGAAATATGAGAGACCCCTCCGCTGACGGTTATCGGGACCCAGAAACGTCGCAGTTTGTCAAATTTACAACGGGCGGCGTCGTTGTTTTGAAAACCGGCCGGGTAATTAGATTTGTCGAGCGTCTTACTCGCGGCGGCCCTGTCGGTGGGAGTCCCGATAGCGCTGAAACTGCAAGCGCGTGTTCAGCTTTATCAGCTACTTTTTCCCCTTTACTTATTTGCATCCTCCATAATTCATCTTTTATCATCCCCCCCACGGGCCCCCGACCTCACCGGTACACTAGTGAGCTAGCCGCCACTACAATAAAATGTTCGGCTGTGGGGTGTCGGCTAATATTTTAACAAGTCAGCGGGGGTCGTAAACATAAATATTTCTCTCCGAACGAACGACTGACAGAACTCAAGATAATATACGATATTTGACGGGGAGGACGTGTCCCGGGCCGGTTATCGGGATCCTGAGCTTTTCTTATGTGGGGGGATAAGAATTATATATCTATATGTACAATACACGGGGTAGGTTTGTTTTTCTTCAGTTACATGCAGGGTCCGAGCTAATCTCTGTAATTAATTTTCATAAATGTTTACTACTTCGTATTTCTTCTGCTCCTCTGCGACAAATCGAGCGTTATAACAATTAATCAGTAATAGTTTGGCGTTGAATGTCAGGTGCCTGAATAGTAATGAAAATGTATTATCTTTTACCGACAACCGGAAGGGGTACCCAATTTAAGGTGAATTATTACCACTGGTGTGATTTTTTGTGAAAATTGCTGCTTCCAAGTCGTGCCCCTTTCGCACATATTGAAAATCCCTTCCTATGTACTCCTCTCAATGTATTTCTGTATCGCCTCCCGGTCCGAGCCCGGTGTTTAACCGCTCGTAAATCATAAACTTAATGCGTTCGTGTCGCAACTGTATATTAATACCGGACGCGCGGAAACTACCATGCGGCAGGACGGTTTAATAGTTGCCCCGACTGAACCCTTCGGGCTAATTCGTCTTGCCAAGAACGAATTTAATTATTATCTCTCGGCAACAACCGTTATATTCTGATATATACCCGATGCAAAGCGAGAAGGGGATTTCCCCCCCTCTCCCCCCACCATGGGGTTCTGACGGCTAATTGAGCCCGTTTAAGGTCGCGTATAGCATACAGGTATTATAACAGTAAATCATTTATAAATATGCGATTGTTCGGAATAAAATTATTCCCTCGTCTGGAGCTTTAACTGAGCGGGAGTGAAAATTTAATTCCATTATTTTATTTAATAATCGAACAAAATAAAATGTCACACTGTGTGTTACAGACATTCGATATTTGGTTAAGATGTAATAACAGGGTATCCATAGATAAATACAAATTGTTGGGAAATATATTTAGGGTGGCAAAGTGCAAGGTTTTAAACGGTAGTTAAAGTCCGGGCTTTTAGTCATACCAGAATTAAATTTCTCAAGTGGCCGTAAGACCGTTTTAATAATTCATACCATCGCGTAGGGTCAAGATATTTTTACGCCTGCCTTTAAAAGACGGTTCACGGGGTTACGGTTAGGGCCACTAACTGGCACATCCTGTTTTATTCCCTTTGTTTTTGCGAGGGCGGCCGCCGCTAGACGCCCGGTCGGTTGTTTAGGCGGAGGAGGCCCGGCCATTGTCCGAACCCGACCGAGCCTGAACGCCGCCAACGGTGGCCCACATTTTTTTTTATTATTATGAAAGGGCCTTTTAAAAAGCCCGCCGGACGGCCAGCCGGAGAGCTTATTTTCCATGCATGAGAATTGTCGGCCGTGTCCTTGTGTGCACGCGGCCCACGTCAAGCCCGCCATTGTTTGTACTCTCTCTACTCAGCCCTGCTTCGAGTGCGCGCTCGTCTCCTACCGGGTTTACTACATCAAAAACGCCCGACTCCGACTTCAAACTGTGGACCGGTTGCGCAGATTAATATACGCGTAAACATTTCGAAAAGGGAATATGTTTAGCGTACGTGTCCAGCGGCCTCGTGTGTCACGACCGGGGGTTCTCTTCTTAATTTGGTCCCTTCCTGTCTTCGCGACTCGGCCTCAGTAAATTTCACTCATTACTCCGTATCTATGGCGGCCGTCTCGAGATAAAGGCAATCGTTCCGAGAACAAGAGTCCACCGCTAAATATGTTCAGCGCGTGTTCCACCGGCGGCCGTTCTGATCTCCAGAGAGCCGGGTAGAGGGTACTTCTTCCGCTCGGGCCTCTGAATGAAAGTTATTCACAGACCGGCCTTAAAAAGCGGTCCATTCATAGAGGGGAGCCGAGGGAGAGAGAGAGAGAGAGAGAGAGAGAGAGAGAGAGAGAGAGAGAGAGAGAGAGAGAGAGAGAGAGAGAGAGAGAGAAGAGAATTATCATTGCCAGGAGATAAGGTCAGAACACGCCGCACCCCGATACCAGATAACGGGATGGCGGGGGAACTAATGCCGGTTGAGAGGGAAAGAGATGTAGGTATGGGGCCGCGGCGGTGCTAGAGTGAGACGGCGGGCGGTGGATACTGGGCCCACTTTGTTGCGTTATCTGCTAGTTCGGGCTAAACCATGCGGGCTCCCCTCCCGTGTTTCACAGACGACTCTTCGTTTTTCCTGTCGCCATTTCCATACACTCCCCTCTGGCCCGCTCCGTCCGATATCCTGGTGGGTCAAAAGAATAGCTACATCGCATATACAGATGGAAAAGGTATACCTCAAGAAAGTATAGCATAGATTAGCCAAAAAAGATTTCTTTGATGTAAAACAAATATAATACGATATCGGCGTTGGTACAAGAGTGTACGCTTGAAATATGCGAGGTAAAAATTCTAATTGAAGGAAAATTCAATTAGGGGGTTAGTTCACTGATGATAATGTCACTGACCCTAATCTCCGGAGATTTTGGAACTCCCCTTCAATTATTTACTTTCCCGGAACATCCCTGGGCCACCTGGTATTTGGGAGCGGCATCCTGATGGCACGTGTAGATGGTAACCAGTTATTTAAAACCACGATAACCGAACCGATTTATATTTTGAGTTTTCTGAAGTTTTCAATCCCTCTCGATTAATCAATTACAAATTCTAATTGAAAGAAAACATCTCTCAACAATGTCCTTAAGCGCTTGTATTAAATATCAGTGAGAAATAATTATCACTCGAAATACTATCTTGTCCTAGAAAAATCGTTCCAAGGTAATAAGAGAGCAATATTTAAACTGGATTTATTGAGTAGATTCACTGCATTTTTAAGATATTGACTTCTTGAAGACAAAGTCTTGTTGAAGACAAAGAAATATAGGATCCGCCAGGGTCTGACAGGAAGCATAAAAAGAAAGTTTTTTGCTCCTTTTAGATTTGCAATATTGACGGTAGTGATTACGCCTCATTTACATTGCAAACATCGGTTAGCTTATATTGTATACAGTTTTTCAGATCTAATGAAACTCCATTGTTTTATTTCAGTTGCGAATCTTAATCCTTACTTCGAAGCTTCCTTTCTCTTTACGCTAGATGCGTATCTGATATTGAGAGTCTCTTATAACAGTGTTCTTAATTTACACAATATCAATATTGTATATTGTTGTGTACATTGAGATGGTATGAAAGAAAATGTATCTTGTCATTTATATTCGACATTTGATAGGAACAAGTGTTGAAGTGTCCAAACTCACTGTGGAATTATATCCAGGAAATTGGATTAATCTAGAAAGGAAATAGCCTGGATGTTCAGATTGAAATATCGCTTTTTCAATTATCCGTCTTCTCCGTTTCTGACTTCTTTGAGAAAATGTCAAACATACCACCCGCAGCGCTGGCGTCCAATCTCCGGGGAGGGTTCATTAATGAAATTGATACCGGTCTCGGTCTATTATTTCAATCTTTCCCGTTTCTCGCTCGCCGCGGATCCTCCGACCGGGGGCTATTACTCGGACCGGTCCGAGGCGGTCTTTAGGCCTCAATTTGGAGGAATCTCGAACCTCGCTTCCAAGGACTGGACATCACGGCGGAGGATTCATGGGACGGGGCTATTGCATAAATGTGTATACTTAGCGTCGAATAAAAGCTAAAAAAATGAACGTATTAGCGGAAACGGAGTGCCGGTTCTGACATCTTGTCGTGAAGCCAGGAGATTTATTGCCCAATTTAAAGACGCTCTTTGCGGCGCGATGACGTCCGTTATCACGAATGCCATTATTGCGAGCGTAACACAACCAGGCCGTCAGATTGGTTAGGTGGTGCGCAGGCTTTTTCTGTCCCGAAGAAAGTCAGGGGGACCGATGGGCAAAAACGGGCAATAAATCAGTCGGATGGATCCCTAATTATTCCGCCGGTGTAATACGCCAGGCCGCGCTTATTTCTTTTTGTGCGTGTTTTCATCACGACCTGTACCCACGCCATAAATCTTGGGGATGCGTTCGAAAGGGCGATGAATGGGGACGCCAAATCTAGGACAAGGACTTACTCCTGCGAGGTGATTACTATCAAAATTAATTGAATAGCGGTATAGACGGAAAATTTCGATTTTTCGAGCACTCTACCATTTTAGTTACAATTGATGATCTATCCGTATATCTGAAAAATATTGAATACTGAGGACCTCACAAACACTGAAATATTTCATCCTAAGAAATAATTATACCAGTAGAAACGAAATTCAATGAAAATGAAACCTGCAGCCTCCAAGTCGGGCTATACAGGTGCAATCGTCCATTATTTGCTCAGTTCAGCCGCTATAACTATAATTTGTTTATATCACCACAATTCGATCTACTACAATTTTGTTCGAATATTGACGAAGGGGAATTATTTTTTAATCGGAGGAAACGGAGGAAGTCATTAATCCAACCCGTATCGGTTATTTTCACTTTCTGACCGTTCTTCGTAAATATTCTGAATATGCGTTATAACATATTACAATATGAATTATAAATTGTCCTTGGATATCAGGCAATAGATGAAAATAATAAAAATCAACCAAAGGAGTTTTAATAAGGAAAAAGTGTCCGGAATTCTTGAAAAGTATCTCGAATAATGCATGGCGTCTGGTAGCCGAGTAATTTGCAGAGTGATATAAGAAATATACTAAATCCGATAAAACCGAAAGGGAAAGTAAAAAAGTCGTTTACTCCCCCGCGTTGGAACCCAGCCGGCTTCATTTGGCCCATCGCTTCGAAAACGCCTTCATAACCGCCTTTAATTCACCGGCCGAATGGGTCGGAAAATTCTTTAAACATTTCAGTAAAAAAGGAAACCTATTCCCGCAGAAGGAATCGGCCATACTTAATTTATTGCATAAATGACAATTTTTCGCGTTTTTCCTCAGTACATTAGTAGTAGTAGGCATTGCAATCTACATAACATGGGAAGGGCAAGATGAAACTATTTTATGGTGGGAGCATAAACATAAAGGAAAAAAGTTATCGCTACCATAATCCATGCTGTACCCAGTTCCTCCGAGTAGTCCTTGTTTTACTGCCTTCAATCTCAGAAATTCCGCGTGACATTCCCATCTGTTCGCCCTGTATTTCCTCCCCTGGCTCTCGATATCCTGCCCAAGAAAACTCTTTATTACGCCCACAATCTTTGGACCGTGCTGGCCGTTTTACGCCCCTTGTCACGTGACCTTCACTCTAGAGCTGGGTCACGAAGGGTATTAAGTTAATGCCGAAGGGCCGAAGCGGTGGGCAAGGGACTTTTCCTAATTTATGTGTTTCGTCCGCCCCTTTTGATAGCCTCGTTTTCCAGGATTTGTTGGTAATTTTTATACAGTTATGAGGCTATTTCACTTTAATTAGATGGGGTCAAAGTAATAATGGCCCATATTTGTTATTTTTTGTCTTGACCTTGTTAAGCTTACAGTTTTGGGGGGTAAAGGCTATTGTTTTTAAATACTTATTCATTTATTTATTCCAGTGTTTCTTTCTGGCGTTAATTCCAGTGCCGAAAACTCTGAGAACTTACAAACTATGTTCTATTTTACTAGCTATTAGTAATCGAGTTCAGAAATTGTAGCTCTGTGATTTTAAGACAGTTTTTTAGGAGTGACAACGCTATTGAGAAAGATACAATGGTGGTGGTTGGTGGACAAACATCCTTAAAAAATAGTGCATGTATACATCACGGTAATTCGCTATTCGCAGAAGAAAATATATAAAGGCAACGAGATATCTCTGAAGACGAGTCATTGAGGCCAGACAAATAACAAATAGTGAACAGCTTTAATCAGAATATTATTACTGACAGGGCGAATTTTTTTTTTCCCCAGTTTGTTTTCAACTCATTTCGGCGCTAATTACGGGGTCCGGTTCGTTATCCGTTCGTTTTCGGACAGCACTTATAAAGCACAAACAATACTTATCTGTGCATATTAATTAGGTTGCGTCATCTGTCAGATATTTTTAATTGGCTCCGTCCCTTCTAAAACTTAAACCGTCGAACGGTCAAAGCCTCCCGAAAATGTTCAGTTAGCACGACAGATCATGTAACGAATATGAGAAACTGTTTATTTTCTGACCACTTAATAATTCCACTTATTTTCCTGTACTATCGAATCGTGAAAACCGTGAAAGGTATAGTTAAAGCATACCTCCGATTAGAGGTACGCCTGGCTGTTCTATCAACATCCTTTGTTTAAATTTTCCAAAAGTTCAGCATTTTAGTTCGAAACGTATGGAGACTAAAGGGTAAACTATAATTTAAAATATTATTTTTAATTTGGGGCTGTTATAAGCTGTAATAGAAAGTACATAAAACTATCATAGGGGAAAATCGTTTAATTCTGGCAGCAACTCCTTGAGTTTTACACTGGAATAAGAAATAGTAATCTGATGTTGTGCAGTGATCTTTATTAACTCGAATATGTTTAAAAGGAAAAAAAAGAGGTGAAGCTCTCTAAATTATACTTAGGAAAATGACGGCCTCCTTAATTCGTCGATTACAACTTATCTTTTCCAACAATTACTCTTATCCCATTAAAAGTCGGGGCCTTTTATCACCCCGAAAGTTCACTCAACCGGGCCCGAGCTTCGTTATAATTAAAAAAAAACTCGAGGCGTGTTTCAAGGCGAGACTTGCTGGCGTTGAATAAGGAGGTGGTGGGGGAGGAGTGGGGCGGAGGAGGGCTAGGGGTTTTCCTGAATTCGCTTGTTTATTCAATAATTGAGCTAGTAAGTTTAATTGAATGATACAGCATAATTGCTACTAATAATACGGCGCCGCGATGTTCACTAACGCGTTTCATTTCCGCCACGAATAGCGCTAGCGCATTAATATAAATATAAAAGGCTTTGAGGTTTAAAAAAAAGTATTAATTGAATAATGAAATGAAAACAATGCAACCTACCTCTTCTATATCCTGTATTCTAAAGTGTAAAAATAAACATTGAAATGTTAATGATCTTTCGTACTATTCTATTCTAGGCGGTCCTAATTTTCATTCAATTTCTATTTGAAGCCAGGAGCTCACTATCTCCTGTGTACTGAATTCGGTACTTCGTAACCGAAAAACAGTGTGCCGTTAAAGGTACAAGGCTAATGAGAGTTCTCGAATTTTTATCATTGTTACTTTCCCGATTATCGTACCTACATTGTGCACAAAATAAGTATATAGTTCAAGTACGTGATTCTTTCTGAACCCCCAACACGTTTCCCGAACGTTTTGTGTTCCAATTCGAAATATCGCCGGGGGTCAACCGACTATGTTTCCAGTCGAGACGAGACGCGAAAACGCGCGTGAGAATTGTGAGCGGCGTGAGGGGTTTCGCCCGACACCTTTACCATAACCGGTTGTCTTTGGGGTGGCGATATGCGGGGGAGAGGGAGGCGGGATGTGAGGGGGCGGCCGCGTGAGAAGGACCGTTGGGAGGCTCGTTAGGGCCCTGTTCTACCGGCCACTCCGCCGGCCCGGGGCCGTTATCGAATTAAAAGTCCGGACGAGGGGGCGGACGGGGGCAAAGAATGGACTTTGCATTATAAAAGGAGCTAGGACACACGGAGGGCGAAAGACGACTTCGACAATGCCGTTCGTATTAGCGCGGTTAGTCCCACAGTGGAACCGCAGGCACAACCAGTTACGTATTGGGCCCTCACTAGAATTTAATGCACTTTTACCAGCTGCCGGCATCACCGCTTAATAGGCCCTCTTTATTACCTATTATCTGTGGTTTCAATCAAACGATACCGCCAACATAAAGTTATCCTGCGGTTAATATGTAAGTGTCGTTGCTTCTGGTAATTATTCAGTTCATTCCTAAAAATAAAACTCCGATAATTCATTATCTTATAAGTATAACTTCAAGGTAATGAGACCCGCCGAATTACTAAATAATATGAAACGTCCGTTTGCTCGTGCGGGTGAATTAACAAACTAGATATTGTTTTTAATATAATTTTGAAATCATCCTATTATTTTTTCGAATTTCCGTTCATATTTGATTTTAAATCAACCGACATTAGATAAACTTTAAACCGAGACCCATCCACACCGGCTTCCAAAAACCCTGGAATTGTTAGGATCAGACGTCCGATTTAGTACGCCTGTCGCCCCTAACGGGGTTAAGACGGGAAATCGGTTGAAGTTAGCCGGCCGGCGGGTTATATATTATAGTAATTTGATTTTGGCCCGGCGACACAACAAAAGAGGTGAAACCGGAGCGGTGAAACCGATTGGGACGCAGGAGAAAGAGAGAGAGAGGGGAAGGAATTCGCCGGGATATGCGTTATGCAAAAAAAAGAACTTAAAATGGTGAAATTCCCCCACTAGAGGTTGACTTACAGGAGCTTTCGATTGAGCCGTCAGAGTGTACATTGTAGACATCCTTCTGTAGCCCGATGAAAGTGGAATCTGGAGGCATCTATTACAGCCGCTTATATTATTATTACTTCTACAAACGACAATAATGTTCTACGTTAAAACAGGAAAACCACAATATAAGGTAATATCAAATGGCGATTTTTAAACGCTTTGTTATCACTAAAAACTAAAGGTAAATATATTCAAAGGAAATTTAATAACCATAGGTCTATAAACAAAGTGTTCAGGAGGAATTTTAAGCTAATTTGACACGTAATATCTAAATATAGAAACAATTCTCAAAAAAATTAATAGATCGAGTGAATTGATAAATATTACGTATATGTTTTTTATGTTTAGATTTTTCTTATTATGAGAATCGGGATCGCTACATATATTGAACGATGCAAGAGCATTTAATAAGCTAACGTTGTCATATACATAAAGGACCTCTGTCAGTTTGTATTCGATTATTAATCGAAATCTCCTGGCACTCGAGACTGGTGACCAACGACTGAAAATATAAATGCGAAGACTGTCAATGTTTTTTTTCCAACTGTCCATCTATTATCCCTTCCTGCAAAACTGTAGCTTGTAAAAGCCCGCTTGCATTTCGGAATAGGAGCAATTACCAAGCCAGATATTAAATATAATTTTCCAATGGATTAGTTCAATAGAGCTTCAGGAGCAGGTGTCCAAGTTGGAGAAAATAGTCGAAAATAGGCGGACCACTGACCTCGAAACTGGGTTATCGAAAGAATTGGGATGAAATGGGGGCAAATTTCGGGCTTCATTTTCTCAAAATCACACTTCTTATTGCTTACTCGGTGTCGTGAATACCTTTTGAATTGAGTATTAACTAATTTGGTGTGCGTTTTACAGATGTAACGCTCGCGAAAAACAACGTTAATACAAAGAAAATGCAATACAAGATTAGGGGGGCTGTATTATAATTGAAAACCTTAACAAAGGTTTATTAAGTAAATATAATCCGGGTAAGAGGTCGGGAGTTGTCTGGAGCGGGAAGACACCGTGCACGCGGGCGGCCCTCATATATTATTCATGTTTAGACCGCTTTTCTGGTAGCCGGAACTTCTTTTTTTATTGTTTCAAACTTCATCTGATAAATTTTTAGGATGAGTCGAGCCGCAATTGGGAACGACGTATTTAAAAGTGGTGTGTGTGGGGAGATGTTACAAGAAACTTTTTTATTCCACCCTCCTAAATTGGACGATGTAAGAAAGTTGCATTTAAAGTTCCGACGTCATACACCGTTAAAACTTTGACAAATACTCAGAGATCGGGTTTTGAATCTACTTTGAAAAACTCAACACCTATTTTTTATATACTCCGAATTTCATTAGATATCAAATTAATCATTCATCTTCTCGCTAGTAGGAAACATTTTCTTACATGTACGATTTCAAATCCAACAAAATCTGAAAATTATAGTTTATTTGAAAATTCAACTGAGGGAAATGGCCAGCAATTTTCGCATTTTTTGTTGTTCCGATCAATTCTTTCGTTTATAATATGGGTTTACTATATGCGTTTATTATTCTTTCGTTTATGTATAAATATATAAATAGTTGAGTAGAAAGTTCTTATTCCTAGGAACCCGGAAAAGAAAAATAATCCGAGTCAAAATATTTTTCAGATATCAAAATAAATTACTGCCAGTCTCCTTAGCGTCCGATTAGCGTCCTCTATCGTTTAAGGTTATCATTTATATTTTATTTTACAAATTGATTTCCTTCCCTCTCTCGGCCGCCCTTTTTCTCTCCTCCCCTCGGGAATTATAAATCGTGAATTTATAGGCGCTGAAAATGGGAGAGGTGAAAACATAATCCGGAGCCTCTTAAGTTTGACCAAACGGGCGGTGGAACGAGACAAGGACAAATAACGCCGGCCTGTTCGACAACGAGCGAGACGGTTATACGGGAGGAAGGGGGATGAGTGGATGGGACCGCTTTTTAAATGCAGTTAGATTAATTTGGGCAAGCCAGTTCTTGTCCGGCCATTATAATGTTATTTATCAAAGGGTATTCCGCTTGGGAGTGGGAGAAAAACTACGAGAGTGGAAGAAGGAATTGGGGGAAGAACGCCCGACAATTATTCCCGGCCGTCGGAGGCGAAAGGAGGAAGCGGGTCGTCGCCATTTAGGAATGCTGTCCGAATCGGTTCGTTCCTCCGCAACTCGGCCACTCCCATCAAACACTTATAACCTCTACCGATCCAAACTATTATGGCATAATGTACCATCATTAATTATTAATCAGTCATCGATATATTTCTTATAATATATAAACGCATTACAGTGCTAACGGTTCCTTCAAGAAAATGTAATCGTTTCAGAACTCCATATAAATACCATATTGCACTGAGTATTATTTCTAGTCTAGAGCATAAAAATTATTATTGGTAAGCATCGTTTCTACATTGAGAATCTTCGCGACGAATTAATTTCAACTCGAACAAGGGTTGTACGATGCACCATCAGGGAACACTTTGGCACGGTGAAAAAATCTTATAAAAAAAAACCTCGTATATGACGACCTCGTACTTGCTAAAATATGACACACTGCTCATATAATGCTAAGGATATCTGACGTTTATCAAATTTGAACTGAAATCAGGTTTCCCGTTTGTGTCCCCGGGATAGCCACCTTGCGAGTGAAGTCGACTCTAACGGCCATTGAGGCCCCAGGTCCGAAAATTGTCCGGGTGGCCTACTTCTCGGGACATCTATCGGTTCTGGTCGTGTCTGCTCCTCGGAGGACGTCCTGTGGGGGTGGGGGGGGGGGGGTTAGAAGGCGACACTCTTAAAAAGGCAGTGAAGAGCGGGGCGCCTCCCTCTAATTAGAGTCCCTCTTGGTTATACGGTGCACGTGGGCCCTGGCCGCCTCTCGCTCCTGGCTTCCACCAATTATACGCTACGGTTTACATTATTTACACCTCTTTGGAGGCACAAGCACTCTTGTACGTACGCTCGCGGACGGGCAGCTTCTTTGTTTCCCCCCTTATCACGAACCGACTGACCGAAATGAGGCGATTCAATGGCCGCCGGTAAATTCTTCGAATAATACTCAGGCCTGCCGGTATACATTCTAAACGACGTAGAAATTATTTCAGAGTTAACGACATAAATATTGAGTTATACATAATTATGCACACTCGTAAATTCAGATATCGGCTAGGGGGTACACCAAGGTTTGGAATAACCGTTCTTTCTAGATTTGCTGTTATTCGAATTGACCCGGACCGAATATAAACGATATAATGCCCATCTTACTGCTAGATCAGCCATTCTAACGAGACGTTTATAAGACAGTGTCGTTATCGATAAATGTAAATACCAAAATAACAGTGAAATTGGGTATTAAAAAGAAATCGACTCCGATCGGTCAAATCTGGGCCAGTTGTCCAATCCCCCATTGCATTCCAGTGGTGACGATTAGAAACACGACGCAATATAACTTACTTTTTCCCTGCACTTATTGGGGTAGCCGTTTTTCCGGTCTGTCGGCGGCCATTAAATCTCGACTTTAATTGTTGTTAATACGCTGACAATTACGGAAAGGGGGGCCCGAGCCCCACTTTTATTTTGAGGCTCTTAATTAGAATCGGGGCTCTCGGGTGGCGGCCGCCTCTCCCTCCCGGCTAACCTTGATCCGATGTTAATGCCAACTATCGTGCGTCGGCAAATTGATTTTCTATCTAATTGGCGGGGTCCAATCGAGAAATCAGCGCGCTCCGCGTATTTTATACGAGCGGTAATAATCCTCGGGGGCCTCGTTTCACCGACCGGCCGAGATCTCGTTTTCATGAAAACAAAAAGCAAAAAAGGCAGGCGACGTAGAATCAAGTAAATGATAAGTGACCGGCAGGCCGGAAGACTTCAGTTCGAAGCACCTACATACATATATAGGAGAATCTAAAACCTGATGTCTTTTTGCTACATAACTTTCCCGATAATTATTTATTCTTCGATTAGAAGATGCGTCCTACTTACTGCCATCCCCTCTACTTTATTTTTAGAATATCTATCTATTCGTAAATTCTCGCTTGTTTGGTCTATCCCCAACTGAAGCACTACTATTAGAAAGAGGCGTAATGACCGTTTCGACCCCAGAACACATTAACGAGTCGATTTTTTAACGATTTTATAACATAATTCAATAAAATTGGAAATCGCGGCGGTTATTTCGTCAAATCATCGAGTGAAAATGCGGTAAATATATATCTGAAGCAAGTTAAAAATAACTGTATTAAAGCGAAACGCCGTTACAGTCTATACACATTAGTTTTATACCGAACTGGGGTGTTTTTATAGATTTCGAAATATTGAAAAATTACGGCACAAAGTGAGTAACGTTATTATTCAGATGTTAATGGTAAGAGATTCGGTCTGAGATTAGGTGGACGCAATCCCAGGCTTATTAAAGGTTGAAATAATCTCTTTTTTTGAATAAAAATGTACATCCGCTTCGCAAATTGGGTGGACGGAGAAAAAAAAACCTAAAATATTTACTTAATGTAAATCTCGATGGAATTTTTCAGTTATTCAGGAATAAGGAAACGATTTCGCCTTCAAGTTGAATATTTATAGGCAATATATTATGGCCCCATCAGTGTCTTATAGGGAGTAATTGCGCCGTAATTATGGGCTATACACTCGACTATTATATGCAGTCGAGTCGCGTAATTTTACAATTTATGTTAACCTCTCCCAAGGATGACGGAATCTCGTAAATGCCTCGTTTTCATATTGCCGGATTGTAGGCCGATTTTTGGACCTGCCAGTAATGAATATTCATTCGGTTATCGTTGGGCAATCCATCGAATTTTGGCAACGGCCATATCCCGTTTGATCGAGGCCCACTTTGATTCCTACAGTTTTTTGGTCGGCAAAACGTTCCAGATCAACATTTGATATTATAAATAGGCGGGGATACCCGCGGGATGAAATATTTCCGAGAATTATAAAGTTAGATCGATGAGAGGAAAATCATTTTTATTGGATTACGCCCCTGTCCTGCGTTTAAAATGGGTTAATGGGACTAGAAACATTTACACCACTTGGCACGCAGACATTCCATTGCCGACCTTCTCTTTCACAAAATTTCATAAATGTAGTAGTCTACTGAAATGTTACGATTCCGCCGTTTATATTATAATTATTATTTGTGCAATTGAAACTTGTCCGGCCTTAATGAGCGAAACGGAGTGATCTGTCTGAGTGCGGAATGTTATACAACATTCGGAACAGAGAGGAAAGCTAGTGGAGTTCCAGGAAGACGGGTCCCCAATAGAATTAAAATAATTCTCCATAAAACAACTATCTAAACAACGAATCTGACGGCGCGTGTAAAAAAAGTTGCGGTGTTTGGGGGTCGCAATATAAGTTGAGAAAGAGTTTTTGCCCGCAACACCGCTCCGGTTTTTTATTCCGTTTTATGCCCGCAAATGTGTACGTAAACGCCCACCCCCGTCATCCTACCCGATTAATTTCTGTCTACCGTCGTCTAGAAAACGGTTTCGCAAAACCGTGTCCCGCTTTTATGTCAACGATGACTACATTTGTCTAAGACTCGGGAAGGGTTTTTCTGGGGGCCATCCCCTATCAAAGGACGAGTGGATTAAGATTTCCACCCCCTACTTTTATCAGACTCGATGAATATTATCCCTTACGAAAATTCCCCGGGAGAAACCCGCGGCAAGAATGACAAATCGAGATTGTGTTTACAAGAGATATAATGCATCGGACATTTAGCCAACTCAGTTTTGATCTATAGTTTTTGGGTCAACGGCATTCACAATTCGGAATCGGAGGCTTAGTTCCGCACCGGGGAATTTCAACGGCCCGGAACAGGATCCGCTGCCGTAAGCTTGAACAAGTCCTTGTATAGCGCCGTGTTTAAGCATCGGGAAAACTCTAATTGAGTGGCCGGCCCCCAACCGAGTTTTCTGAATCCACCCCACCTTCTTCTTCACCATCGGACATTTTATGATGTATAATTATAGTCCGCCGGAAGAAATGAGGCGGCCGAACCCCCCCCCTATAATTATGCCGGAACAGAGATATATTGCGAGATCCTGAATTTGGTCACCGGCGGCGAAGGGCCTTGGGCGATGGCCGACTGTTAGTGGCAGTGTGTTTGTGTCACACGCTGAGAGAAATGAGGACGACGTTCGCAGTGTCCAATTCCGTACGCGTTGCAATTTTTCCTCCGTGAATCTTATCTCTAAGAATCAGGTCTTAAATTTCAAGTATTCCAACTCCTAAAATTATATTCGCGTTTTTTAAAACGGTATTCAGTTATAGTTTTGATTTTTTATAATTATTATTGCGAAACAGAAAGGTTTTCAATTTTCTCATTAGTTTCTGTCGTAATTTTGTGATACCTTTCGGCCTCCCGCCGAAGGCCACCGCTCGCCTCTAGGCCTCACTCTAACTCTGTTGGTTCGACCCCGCTGTGATTAATACCGCCGGCCCTGAGCGCGTATGTCCTGTTCTGATTTGAATAGATTTGAACTGATTAAATGAGTGGACCACACTAACTTCAGATCTAACTCGCCATCCGATTAGATTACAGTTTAAGGCCGCCTCTCATAATACTAGCGACGGGATGTATATAATGAGAGCAGGTTAGGGATAAGGAGAAATTGAAGCGAATTTCCGAAGACGCCGCAGATTGAGGTCGGGACATGGCTTAGTGTTGTTAGAGTGATCCTGGATAGAAACAAGTTTGATTTTACAGTGCCGGCCAGAATTATCCTCAATTAAAAATTTCAACTTATTGAAGGAGTTTAGCTCTCCAACTCCAATATACTCATTAGATTAATATCATCCTTAAAGACTTATCTGTTGAATCACAGCCCTGAGTTCTTGCCAAACATGAATTTCACAGCCAAAGCTGCATTAGTCGACAAAAATTTCTGAATACGGCTACGATTTATTAGCTGCTATTAAGGCGAAATGTCTTCGATCGAGGGATTAAAATTGAATTATAGTTGGCCTCGACATAATCCAACCGTCATTCCTGTTGTATCGTGTTTTTCCTCGTTTCGAGTAAATTAAGTTCGATCTATAAATACTCGGCATTATCGGTAGGCGGGCGGCCGGACCACGATCCCATTCAACATTTCAAATACCGATTTAGTTCGCTCCGGGAGATCTTCTCGACTGTATTAAGTCAATATCGCGCTACTGGAATAATTCATAACGGGCCCCAGACCAACAAAGAGTTTTCTTCACTGTCGGTTAATAGGCGTGTAATATAGGAGATTACAGCTCAAATTAGACGGGTCCATTTATTTCTTAATGGCGACTGCGAGCAGTCTTTTATTTTTTTCCCCCTTCTAAGAATTAAATTACACTGCTCACATTAATGGAACAGGTGCAAATGGCCAATTGTGTCTTAATACAACCGACTACTGCTTTATATTTATAGCGGAGCGGTGTTGTACCCCATAGATTTCGTTGTAGTTTGGATGACTTGTAGATAATGTAAGCGTGAAATTATATAATCGATACATTAAATCGTATCTGATATGCGCGCCCTTATAACCGTCTATAATGTGTTTAACTATTATAAATGTTTCCAAGTTACATTTTTTATACTTTTTCCGCTTATCGGTAAGTCTTAAAAGTATAATGTTTCTTCTTATTACTGTGAGATATCGTTCTCACCGCAGCGCGAGTAAATAACACGAGTGGATAGTCTTATATTAAACGAGTGACATTATAACAGGGAATGGAGAAACTGCGGCTACAGTGTTTATGTTTTGATATTTCACCTGTACAAACACTGCGATTTTGAAATAGCGTGCTAGGCACTTAGGGGAGCAATTAATGGAATGAATCCGCACTCGAAATTCTGACATCCATTACTCGAGGTCGGCGGTACAGCTCCCCTTTGGGTCGCGGGAGCATTTGAAACGGGCAGTTTTTCTTTAATTTTAATTGCATTATGCAAATATGGGCCCGCGCCGGTGTGTACATTTCACATCCCGGCGCTTCTCTCTCTCTCTCTCTCCTCTTTCTCTCTTCTCACCACCTAATTGGGTCTTTTTTAATCTCGCGGCACTTCCCACATTCCCTTCGGTATACCTACACTGTAACTGGCCGACGGCCTTGTTTAAAAACTTTTACCTGAAAGTTATATACATTTTTGTTTTTTAACCCGATTCTTTTGTTTCACTCCGAGAGGACGATGTGCGGGTACAAAAAGGAATGGAGCAAATATTTGAGCAGCAATAGAAATGGAATTGAATTCTAATTCAATTCAGAAATGTAGTTAGGCGAAATACCATTTGTAAGAATTATCAAAACGATTGGAAGTTTCAACAGAGATTGTCGGTTATTTCAAAATTTTTCATAGAGGATGAAATGTGTGTTTATCATCGTATTAGCAAGGATTGTAAAGATTATTCATAATATATTAATGTCCAAAAAAAAATTTAAAACAGAGCAGTATTAATAATGAATTATAAAGTAGCCATATGAGGAGCCAGAATGGCCTTCCTTCGACCGATTTGTAAAGTGAGTTATAATCCGAAGTTTGATTATCATGGCGGGGCTAAACATGTGGCTAAGCCATTAACATGGTCCGGGGTCCACGACTGTCTGCTGGTCTGACGTCTTATCTATTATTGCTACGGTCATTAGATCCCCCTGTGGACTCTCTCCCACTGCTCAGCTTCTGCTTGTTGTGCCCGCGTTCAATTCCTTTTTTGTGTGTGTGTGTGTGTGTCTGTGGCACTCCGTGACCCAGTTTCTCTCGGCGATGCGTTGATGGGCGTTCCCGCGATAAACCGCTCGACCGCTCTGAGTTAACCGGCTTAATTGGGTACGAGCCCATGTTTTGCTTCTCAGACCGTATCCAACAAGGAATCACAATTTTTGCCTGAAGAGAATGCTAACCGTGAGTGTCAAGAGTATGTAGAGGATTCGTGTAAAATGTTCCTTATTATATTCCCGAGAAGCTTATTGCCAGAGTGAAGGATGTTCTAAATTTTCGCGGCCCCTTAACCATTTTCTTTTATGATGGACGTCAATAGGTGTTAATAGTATTAATATTTATTCTGCGAATGAATTTCATTGCAATCCAGATTGAACAAAATATACCAAACTATACCGGTGACGTTGGGGGAAGGGATAGATGAGGATTTCACTACCGGATGACCACGCTCCGTTTTCGGCCCGCTAATTGGTATTCGGCGTCGTCCAATTCCACACTGATTCTATCCGCTAATTTGGCAATAAATTCCGGCCATTTCTAATTGGCTCCATCAGAAATCGGGCGGAAACGCGGCCTCTCCCCTCCCCCCGCCCCGTTCTAAATTCTCCGCCCCCCACCAAGAGCCTAATCGTATAAAAAACGATTAAAGACATCCTCAAGGAATTGATGAAATGTAATAAAGTTTGAAGTTCAATTGGATTAGACAAGTTAGGAGGTAAAATCCTTGTTAAACCTTAACCAAAGAGGAACAGAGGTAGTGCTTTTCAATTTTAAAAGTCTCATTCCTTACTCCATAACTTGCAGAAGTTTGATTTCTGAGCTCGGGGTATAGAAAGTTGATTATGAGTCTGTTTACTTTTGTCCCTCGAGCTGACTCGATCCACGCTGACTTAACGCATAGTTGTCTTCATAAAACCGAAGAAAACCGTGGTTTCGTTTCCGGTGTGGAGAGGACACGAAATCGTTGAAAGAAACAATACAGGGAGAGTCCGAGGTAAATCAGACTATGCTACGAGCAGGTGTTACAGCGTTACAGACACACTGGCTTCAAGCCCGGCCTAGAGTAGTTGGGGGGGAATTCGCAGCTTTTATTTTTTTGTAGATCCGATCGATGAAAAAACCCACCAGACTCATTTTACAGGC
Organism: Lethocerus indicus; assembly: GCA_019843655.1. Lineage (NCBI taxonomy): Eukaryota > Metazoa > Arthropoda > Insecta > Hemiptera > Belostomatidae > Lethocerus > Lethocerus indicus. The sequence goes on along the minus strand of JACDQD010000006.1, from coordinate 15,765,626 downwards.
GGATTAACTCTAGGAATTGAAACAAAAAACTGGTCAATTTAATAATCAGGTGCGCGGGACAGCTGTACTTCCCTCATGAAAGTATTTCATTTGCCAGTTTATTTTTTTACAGTCTTCAATATGAAATATAATTTTTTTCTCTGCGTACCAGAGTTGAATGTACACAGCGCGCATACATTAAATTGTCTTACATTTTTCTTCTGGTAACTTCTATAGTAGTAGCATCATGTTCATCTATCCAGTGAAAATACATTAGACAACCCAGTATAATATGCCATCTGTCGGACTGAGTTTTACATTAAGGCAGTAAAGAAATTACACAACGTGCATTTCAAAAATGTTCTATCGCCCTATTTGTGTATTGCGGAGTGTTTTGTGTTATGATACCGTTTATATTTTTTTTTATATCATGCCCACAAGTTAGTTCCACCAACCCGGTGAATGGATAATTTTCTTTTTACGAAAACCTCGTTTCGAGCTGAGATTCAGGATGCGACAAAAAAATAAACCGGGACAAACCCGTTCAATAAAAATCGGTTCAATTTAGTTTATAGAGAGAACAATTTTTCAGAGGACTTGGAAAGAGAGGAATGAATGAAGGCTTTCCGGGCAATTCTGATAGGTGGCCAATTAGAAATGGCCAAAATTTATTAGCACATAGGGAATCGGTTTTATCTTTTAACGAGACTATGGAATTAAATTAATTTTTTAATATCGTCGCGCATTAAATCAAAATCTAAATCAGACGTATTGTTTCATAATATATAAAATGTTTAACAATCAGGAAACAGTTGTTAATATTACTTAAAATCGAATAAAACTAATGACTATGTATATACGTATATATTCCAATGAATGCATTGAGAAATGTGTTAATAAATTAATTGAATAAAAGTTGAATAAATTAATTCAAATTGAAGGCCATTTTGAGTTCTTATTGGTTGATTCCTAACTACTAATTATTGCCATTCCGTTCGCTTTTGTTATCTGATCACCTCTTTTTGAGTCGCATCCATTTCCTCCATTAATTCCACCAATTTCACTGAATTCGCACCGAATCTCTTTCACCCGATTACATTCCTAACAGTTCCTGTTATTTAAATGTGTCGAAAGTATTTTAATTTGGCCGACACTTATTGTGATCACCCATCAAGTCATCGCTGTTGACAAATCTTTGAGTTCGTCCTATTTGAATACCGATTATACTGGCTCTGAAAGCGGACCCAATTAAAACCCACGGCCTCCATTATAGATGCGTCAGGCGAAGAGATTTTAACGGATTTACATACGGAGGAGAAATTTCTGAGTCGTACTGCTGAATATTTTTTTATAAATTTTCACGGTTTTATGTGGTTGGTGACTTTCAGTGAGACTCGAGTGTCGAATGAATCACTATCGCCATATCTCAACAACGTTCGTTAGTGAACGAAATATCTCAAAAGGTTTGAATGTTCAATTAAATCAGTAGCTGGTATACTCAAGGCTACTTCAGTATAAAAAAAATTTTACTTTAAGTAATGTAATTTAATTTGATATCATACCAAATTCCTTAGTTGGCATTTCATATATTTCATGTTTATTTACAATGGGTATCGTGATCATTTGTATTAATACTCGGTGAGGAGCCATTCGGAGTTAATTATGGGGGCCCCCATTCTCGGTGTTACGAGGATATAAATCTAAGTATTAATATCGGCTCAATATTAATATAATAAATATTGTATATTGTATTGTCACATCGACGGTGTTCTATGTTTCGGTTTCAAGTGTGGTATTACACGCATTAAGCAATACAGATTTGACGTCACAATAGTAATACTGTTAATTGCTACAAGTATTGTCTTCGGGTATCTCTTTTGATAATGACGCACATAGCGACAATCGCTGTCATATTTATTACTTTACGTATTTCACGTTGTTATGTTATGCAATTGGTGCGAAAACAAAGTGATTTGGCAAACGTCCCTGTTAGGGCAATAAGGAAATATCCTCCTTTGTTTAAAATGTCTTAAATTGTTTTCTATCACTATACGATGATGATAGTTCCATCCGTGCAATATTCGCAGGATTCACCTCTTACGACAGGCTGAGTACCTCAGAGAAGTCCTACAAATTATCCGTACAAAATGAGATTAAGGAAATGAAAAACTAACAAAATGTAAGTTTCCAGCCGTTATCAACAATTTAGTCCGGTGTTTTAATTAATTAGTGACTATATAGGATACAGAAGAAACATCTTGTCTGCACTCTTACTTGTATTGCTTAAGCCATAATAAGCGAATAAAGAGAAATTCGCGTACACAATTATCTTCCAACCCCAAGGGAAGAATCTATGTTTAGTCTTGCCGACAGATTTTTGTTTAAAAAAAACAGATTCTTCGTCGAGGAAGGATCGCGAGAGGGCCTTCCGGGGCCGGGTCGATCAGTCCTTCGATAAATAAACATCAGTGTCGCACCGGGACCGTGTTCTCTTGTTACGGCTAAATTGTTCAATTTAAATTTCATGCGCTTCAACCCTGCTCCCCACCTCGCCACCACTTCGCCGCCTCGTCTCTCTTAATCCATCGATTTTTACCAGCGGCCAATTATTCTGGCCGGCGCCCAACCCTGCCCCGTTCCCAAGGCGATACGGGCGAAAATCCGCCGTCCTCCAAATCGGCGAGTGTGGAAAAAGGGCCCGATTTCGAAACGCTGCAGTATTCGGTTCACTTAATGAACATTATCCGAACTGAGCGGCCGGAATAATGAGCTTCGGGAAATTACCCCCTACTCCAGATAAAGTAACTTTCTGACGGGTAAAACTCCGGGATATTTATTGCGCCCTAACGCATTTAAGGGCGTGCGGCCGGCTATTAGGTCAACTTACGTGAGATAGATTGCCAGGCCCAAATTGTAGGCCCGAATAATGATTGAACGCGCGCTACTTTAACTGACAAGTGTACTTGAGCAAGCGACACTTATGTCTGTCTTACGAATCAATGACTGTACAAACCCCGACGGACACGGTACATAATTTCATCCCTACACAATATGGTACCGGTTCGTACCGATTTTGGATTAAATGTGGTAAATTAATGAATGACTAGCCCAGAAATTATCATCTCCGAGCAGACGTATCGGCGGTCTCAAGATTGGCCTTACGAATTCGCACCAACTGAAAGTAACTCCCGTTCTTGAAAATGCACCCCATCGTAGAAGCTCCTCCCGAAGGAACGCGCCATCGCGTTTATACCTCGTTAAAATAACGAACCGGTTCGTATCGTAAAACATACATTTATTAAAAAAAATAAGAAGAGCGAGCGAGACAGGGAAAAGAAAAAGAGGAGCAGTCCGTGGGTTAAACGGGTAAATGTGGGAAACTAAATAAGGGGATTCTTAGCCCCCTCCTCCCTCCTGGATTATAAGTGATGGGGACAGGTGATGGGGGTCGGTGGGGGCTCGCGTGTCCACGGCCGCCCCGGCCGGAACGCACACTTCCCGTTTGAAATTGGCCTCCGAACAGCCTCAAAATTCGAAACTACTCGCTTTATTTCTTTTTCATCTTCCTTTTAATTTTATTACTATTAATCGGGACCCCCGCCGCTTGGAAGCGCCGTTAGGGCGACGGCCGTCTTTGTTCGACGCTGTTAAATACGGCCGGCTGATCTAGCGTACGTAACTACCCCTACCGCTTCACTATAACGACCCGCCCCTAAACATGGTATTTCACCATATTTAAGAAGCGAGTTCAATTTGTTGAGATATTATAATACTAAACGATTTATTCCGGTCACTTTAATTAAAATGCAATTCGATGTCTGGGAGAAGCCAAACTCCGGCACTTGACATTAATGTTAAATGCCTGTATCCGGTCCCACATTGAACCTGTTCTATATTTAGTTGCCGAATCTTCGTTTAGTAAACTTAATTAAAATTCGCAAAGGGGAAAAAGAGGAGAGGCCCCAATCTGACGGACGGTACCCTGGGGATGCCGGCGATCTTGGCCTGGATGTATTGCCTCTCATTGAGGATTTACGAGCGGAACTGCCGCGGCGATTAAGTTGTTTGTAATTGTATTCACTGGGGCACGCCCAACTTTAATACACTTTAATTGCTCAATCCGAGATCTAATTGGTTTTTACTTCTCCACCGCCGCCCCCCACCCAACAGTTCCGGGAGGCCCTCCCAGAGAAAAAGACAGCATACGTTTTTTTAATACAGTATGTTAAAATAGGTTCATTATCGAAGTGCCTTTTGGGCGGATTCTTTTTCGATTTCGTCGAATTTAATTCCAAATTAAAAATAATTGCGTAGATTCCTTACAGTTAACGTTTACTTCGTTTGTCTATAGCCGTGTGCCGTTGTGATAGAATTGGATTTGTAATTATTTTCAAACCAGATATTACTTATTGATTCGTTAATAGAAAAAGTTATTGCTTGGCATGAATCACCAGTTTCAAAAAAGGCGATATCATTATTTAGGAGTATACAAATTATGACACATTGGGGTTCAGTGATAAGAGTAAAAATAGCTACTCTTATTATAGGGTTTCAAATGGAATGCAATTTTCATGCCGTTGTTTACTGAAATGAGACAATGTGTTTCCGATACTGCGGAAATCTATTAAATATCGAGTAGAAAAAAAGTAGGTTGAAACAATCGATTCCGGAACCGCGTCATTTCATTATCGTTCGATATCGTCGATGGATTGTCACCAATGAATAGGCTAGGTTGAGTGGAATTATTACAGAATTGTCACACTGCCTTATATTGAACAATAAAAAGTGAAGGATACTCGTTATCTGGTTCTGATAAGTTCAATTGTTCGACATTACGGAAAGTCCTACGGTACTCGTTCCGCGGTAAATCGAATGACTATTCCTTTTTTGGGGGGGTTCGATCCGCCATTCAAATAGTTCGTATAGAATAAACCAGCGGTAGTGGTTTAACTCTGGGTATAGAATCTCATTTTTAACCTTTATAGTAAATTCCTTTTCATTTTTGTTTCAGCAATGTGGTCCTCATGCCAAGGACGAATACAGCTGGTCCAGGCAGTCCATGATGAAACAAGGATATGAAGTGAGTAGCATTTTGAATTTTGATTATAAAAAAATATCGTTAGTTCTTCGATGGATCTATATATCGAATAATGTCATTTAACATATTCTGTCAGTTTGATCAGAAACTAACGATTTCCTGGGTTTAAATCTAAACCCAACGAAATTACAAACGGGGAATTTTTCAACCACTTTAATTCAGAATTCCAAGGCTTCTTCCAGCCGAAAAGGCAGAAATCTTTGATGTGAGAAATTAATATTAAATTAAAATACTATACAGAAAAGTTCATATTTTGCGTTCATATTTTTTTACTGTCCAAAAATATCCGATCATTGAATGAATAAGACACCACCGCGCTGTCTGGCCGCCTTCGAGTGATAACGGTTATTTTTCTGCCAAATATGTTTTTTGTACGCCACACTTCACATTTGTTCCTAAGACCTGAACACCTGATAGTAATTTGTAATATTAACGATTTTTTTTGTAATTAACTGATATTTAAAAACAAATAATAAGCCGATATATTTTTTAAATTTGTCAAGACAGTCAGTCTATACAAATGTTGAATGCAATAAAACACATATGTATATGATGCAACCATTTATGCAGATTGATGTATGCAATTATATGGACATGTGTGTATGCAATTACGTATGCTATTCTTATAGACAGGCGAATGCGCACTACATATTCGTTATCGATTTAAGCCGCATTGCCTCCAAATGCGATTTACATAGCCTCAACATATCCATTTATTAACATACGAGTGGTAGAAAGAAAAGAAGACGGCAGGAATATAAAGAATAGGAAGTGTATAACTGGCGCTACAAATTGACACCGCTGTAGTTTCGATCTGTGTATCGAATAGCCCGATACGTCCGTTTTATGGGACTGGTTTTCAACCTTCGGTTACTCGTCGAAATTGCGGCTCCTCGACTCCTCAAGTTTATGATACCGAACAAGTCCTGTAGAGAAGCAGAGCCAGTGGATTTGAACTGAATCGGCGAAGTTCCATGGCAATAGCAAGGCCGAAAAACACTGTACTTTCCCTAAAATGACCGGAATAGGACTATTGTAAATAACTGATTAGGAGATGTAATAATAGGTATCTAAATCAGAACACAATAAGGAAAACGTTCCGTTCCCACTCAGTTATCAAGGAAAACATTCCGTGAAATAATGTAACAATATGTTATAGAATATACGAAAAACGTACATCAAACAATATTTTGACGAATTTATATGTAAATACTTATTACGGGACCAGAATGTACATTTAGGTTTAGGCCTGAAAATGTATGACTGTACGGAGTTATTTCTATACAGAGAAAATACAGAGAGGCTGTGGGCTTCCTCGATTGGCGTGGAAGGCTTGCCTTCATGTGATATCACTAAGATATTTCCTCATATTAAAGGAGCGGGCACCGACCAATCCTTTGGTACGTAGGAAGCCTTAGAAATTATGATATAGCTATTTGATACGAATCATTATCGAGTGTTTTATCAGCGAATCTTATTCGCTCCCGGATTATTCTCAAAATATCCAATCATGCGTTGTAATAGGAAAACGAATCACCGGATGGTAAAAAGGGAAATTAATTTGGAATTTACGAATCGTCTCTGTGCCCCCGAATGGCAGCGAACGGGCTAATGGACCGATTCTAGGGCCTAATGGCGGTTAAAGATGACGACGTTATGATTACGAAATGATTATGTTGATTAGAGCCATCCAAGGCGAACCGTGAACATCGCGAAGGCGTGGCCGGCCCCTTGTGGAATGCCGGATGGGGGAGTTGGATCAGGAGCCGCGAGAGAAAACGGATTGGGATAATTTGTTTATTCGGGCGGTCTAAAGAGATGGACTATTCGAACTTTTCTCAAACCGAGATCAGTTCGTCCTTTTCCGGTTTACGGCCGATATCCTCTGCTTCCTGCAGTGCGTACACAGTGCTCAATCATGGGAACAAAGTGGCGAGTGGAGGCATAAGAGGCTAGAGCGTATTTCGGTTACGTACCAACTCTGTACATATAACAATAAAATTCCGATATAAATACCGTATGTACATTTAAAGATAACGTTTTGTAAATTTAAAATATAAAAATGTTCACGCGATGGGTTTTATCTATCGGTGAGTTCCATCAGGGCAAAGACGGTCTTATCAAAGAGCTAATTCGGAGACTGAAAAGTACATTAGAACCAGTGTGGAGGCCAGTCCTGAGAATATTTACGATCTTTTTGGGTATTTGGAGGGTATTTGAGGCTGGCGAAGTGTCCGGATTTCTGGGTACGATAAATTCGTGTGGCGTGACGAGGGGTCGTGAAGGAGGGCCAACTCCAATGAAGACGTCGCCGTCTCCTCCTCCTCCACCTCCTCCTCCTCCTCCTCCTGCTGGCGGCCTCAAACTGTCGCCGCCGCGCCCAATATTTCAGATTGGGAGCAGATCGCGGAGTTTTTTATTTTTTTATTTTTCGTTTTCCGAGCTTAATTTAGTGTCGGTTGCGCGAAAGGACCGTCGCGATAAATCATGGGAGAGCTTCGAAACAAGAAAGATTTATTTTTAAGTATAATAAATCCGGTATAATAGAGAAGACTGCCGGTTCGTAATTTCTTAGAGGACTGCGATTATACAAATTGAGTTGTAACTCAGCGGCTACTTATGTCGATGATTTTCCGATCCCCTTGCCTATTTACTCTAGATCTGGGTCCTCCCAAATAACTACAAAATACAAAGAATTTATAAAAGAATTTCTCCTAAATTCGGGAATTTATTCATACAGCTGAAAGGGACAAAATGTTGGTGCGTGATGTCCTTATAAAATCCTGGGGTCTGTAGAAACATTTTTTGTAAATTGTTTCACCCTTTATATGCTTTCAAAAACAAAATATGAAATAATTAAGGCGTTTCGAAATATAATAGCGCAACGAGCGGAAACGAAAATAGAAAAGAAATCCTGTCGGTAGTTTATTCTGTCTCTCATCAAACTATATCAAATGAGAAATCTATTATTTTCAGGTCATATATTAGACGTCTTTCTTTTTTTTTTGGTAAGTCGGTAAATAATAGTCCCCGGTGCTCCAACGTCGGCCTCGTGTCGGGTTTATTTCTCGCCGATAATTTACCCGATTCAGAGTTGAATGGACGAAGAAGGATGAAATATCATACATATATCTTGGCTCATTACACAAGCAGCCAATAAAAAGTCATGCACCTGTAGGAGATCCAGTCGCCGCCATCCTAGCTTGTTCCACGGCTACACCTTCGGCAGATGTTTCCGCTTGATACATATATCTTTTGGAGCAAATGAGCTCCGTCCAGTTTCGCTACCGGTTTCGATGGCGGCCCGAATCGCGACCGCCGCTAACGAGTCCCTCGAAACTCCATTATGTCAATGCCAATTTGGAACCCGTTGTTAATTCCTACCGGGAATCAAAACCGATTGAATTAATTACAAATCTATCGGTATAGTAGATTCAAACATGGACTGGCGGTTATCGTAAAATGTTATATCTTAATTTAATCTTTCTTTTACATATTGCATTTGGCTGGCTTGTTCGTTAATGAAACGGATTAGATAATCCCGGGGATTGGGATTAAAAATAATAAAAATATCAGTCAAACTCGAACAATACAATGTTATAATTAAACCGAATGGAATGAGATCACTACATATAATAATAATAAGGCAACTTCACGCTATATAAACTATATTTTAAAATGTCCGAATTCATATACCACCTATAAGAATTTGTAGGACACAAATTAAAATGCAAACTAAATATTAGGAAAAAATATGACTCACACAAGAACAAACTTTTCAAAACCAAATTTTTACAATATTCCGTCCCACAGTTATAAACTAATGTTTCAAGAGACATCCCTTGGCGGATCTAAAACCAACATAAATTTAGTGTAAATCGCAAATATTATTCCCCTTTATGCTTTTAGACTCTTTAGTATAGTATGGAACCAAATGTTGCATTTTTTACACAACCTCAAGTTATCCAATATCCGTTTATTCAGTTATTTTCCAGCTATGAAAAAAAATTTGCGTAATATTAAGACATTTGTAAAAAAAGGTTATCTAAACAGATGATTCGAGAAATTATGTAAAATTCGTAATTGTATAAAAGCTTATTATTCGTCCCCGGGAAAGATCCTTAGAGAGCACTCCATTTTAATTACAATTAAATTTCTCAACAGGAATTCGAACCGTGTCTTTTTAAGCCTTCCCGTTTTCCATTTAAAAAATTCATTAAACGACAGTTATTAACATTCGGAGAAGGAGGTGAATATTTCTATTTCATTATTTCCGTAATCAAATAATTGATAACATAATTTTAAAAATGTCCGGTAAATTTATTATTTAATTTATCGTGTGCCCTATTCCTCCGATAACTGGCATTCGAATTAGTTTTACTTGCGCTAAATGCACGGGCATAAAATGATATAATCAACTCTGTACTCGTACATTTGCTCCGCGCTTCCTGAACAACTTTAATTTAACCTTGAGTCCTGATTTTGGTTAATGCAACTTTTCAAGGAGACGTAGAATGACGAGCACAATCGAAAATGATATATTATTCAATTTAAAATAGCCCGTATTTTACTGGAGGACTTAGAGACCGCAGGAGGGCTTCCCAGCTGACGCCGTATTAAGTGGGCGTTGTGGCCGGATAAATCAGGTAGCCGGGGTCTATAGCCGCTTTTATTGCCGTAATTCACTCTGATCAAGGCCCCATCGACAGTCTGCACCGGCCATTATATCATATATAAACATGGTTCTGCTCTCGGAGAAGATTTCAAATCCGAAAAGGGCAAAGACAGCAATTTCGTGTTGCCCCGCCCGTGCAATATTATTAAAGTAAACGATAATGATACATTTTTAGTTAAATTAACTAAATTACAAAGACGAAATTCTCATACCAATGTATGAGACAAATTGTGTATTAGACAATTGCGCCCTCTATTTGATGAAACGCCTCATGAAATATGTAACTTATTATACTTATTATTACATTTATAAGCCTATTTGATAATCTGCATTACTTGATAAGGACTTGAACAGTGGTGTTCCGTACACTCTGTAATATTTAATTCTATCAATCAAATTTCCAACTTGCGGTTACCAACCCTACCTTATCGTCAGACTCCTTATCTTCTCGCAGTAGAATAAACGGGTCTGTACATTACAGGGGGGCCTATCTGTCCCCTTCCCGCACGGAAAACTAATTCTGAGTGAGGTGGCGAAAATCTCTCCACTATTTAGTAGGCCTTTCTTAAGCCTGTTGGTCCTAGAGTAAAGTTAGGCTTCACCTTTCATTTTATGCTATTAAAACTATCATTAATATTTCTAATTGTTAGAAATATCTGACATTTCCCGTAAAGGACGGGAATGTTATAATTTAAATACAGTCTATACTAAAGACCGTTTCGATAAATAAGCCGAGGCCAGCAGGAAATATAGAACCGCGGGTGTAATACGACAGGTTGAACAGAATTCATGTACGCGCGAATATGAAATAATTAACTGGCAATAAAGAAGTAAAGAACCTCGGTCTTCGATAGTTTCCGTTTAAAGGAAAAAGCGGCATTCGCGGCCAATTTACATATAACGATTGAAATATAAGTTAATTTATATGGTATTAGCTTTGCTCTCCGCGTATAGAGAATATGTTTTTTTCTGTCATAAAAGAATGAAAGGCGAAACTACATTTTTAAGCGTGCAAAGATGTTTCATATAACGGCAGCCCTACACAATGTGAAGTGGGGTTTTTTTTTATTTCAAAATTGCAGGACAATAAGCCAGAATAACAGGGCCGGGTGATTGAACGATGTGACTTGAAAAAAAAAGCGGTGGGAGGGAGTGTGGGGTGATTCAAAACGGATTCATTCGTGGAAACATTTTCTCAGCTTGGTGCCTGCTAACAGCCTAGACCGGTTTAATATGAAGGCGGTATTGAGGTGACTCCGCGGGGTATAACCTTGTTAGCGGATTTTTAGTCCTGAATACGGGGCCAGCTGGGGGGGATTAGCAGACTGGGACGAGTATGACAGGAAAGGAGGGGGCGTCGGCTTCCTTCCTCCGCCTCCTCCTGACACATATCGACTTTAATTATAGGGATCCCGAGAGCCCCCCGCAAGTCCCCGAGGTAAAAGCCACCGTCCCACAACCCAGTGGCCAATGGACAGAGCAATTTTCGCGGACCCCGTTTATGCCACACATTCGTTACATGAACTGACTGTTTGATTTTGAACATCACCCGATATGGAAGGTATCGATAATTCCATATCCGACTTACATAATTAGTAAAGTCAAAGTTCTACTACCACTTAACGATAGGTTATCTCAAACTACGATGATTGAAAGTCCCCACATTTCTCTGTCAGTTATTGGCCCTCAACCAAACCCTTTTGTACAAGTTGGACAAAATTATATTATATTCTATTTTTAAAATTATGATTTTAACGCTTCATATAAGATTACATATCAGAAATCAGAATTTTAAAGATCCACGTGTCCCTGTTTGGTAAAACTCAATTCTAAAGTGTTGGCGTGTTATTGTAACGGTTTTAATTATAGGCTTTTATAAAATAAGGTGAAAGTAATTTACAAAAAACGGGTTCGGATCCGAGCTAATTTTTAATATTATATGTAACAACTTTATATTCAAATGTTGAATTGATTGAATCTACCGATTTAGCATTATTTCACGCTGTGCGTGAACATTTCAAGATCCGCAGTGAAATTATAATTTCCGACGGCGTTTTTAAGCCGAAAAGAAAGAGTAAACTAACGCGGGCTTTCGAACGAGCGGTTAAACACAGTAAAAAAGTGAGATCTGATCGTTAGGTCGGGAGATGATTTTTTTGCACTGGCAAAACGGCATTTTTAGAAATATAGCGTTTTCGTTATTTATCAGTGGGTTTAATCACCGACTTAATCGGTGATCCAACAGGTTTACACATACACTAATGAACCTATTTGCATCGATTCTGATATACATAATTGGTAAAACTTTCACGTTATAAATAAGTTTTTTGAGATCGGTTTTTTCGAACGATGTTGAGAAATTTCTCAATTTTTTTTCGGATAACATCATAAAAAATTGATCTCGTTTTCATTAAGTTAAAGAAATCTAAATTATCGCAAGGACTATATTCGTCCTCAGTTAGATCGCTGTTTATCCTGATATTTATACTATATAAAAATTGTAATTCGATTCCCTTTCATTTTGCAGGCAAAAATGAACCCGGACCAGCACAGCAATCAAGGAATGCATAAAGGTACGTAAAAATGTATTTTAATATGCGTGGTACATTTTCTGAAACCAACATTAAATATCTCGCATTGGTTGACTCCTCCGAGTCGTTAAATTATAATAAGGAAAACATAAAATATGAATCTTACAGCGGTCGACCGTCAAACGTCGTCGATACCCTTGCACAAACATCGGATGAATTCAATTCCGCGCGGAATATTAAAAGAAAAGTTTTCAGTATAAAATCGAGCGAATAAAAATAATACGAAGGCTACACCTGGTTTCATGTTTCACACAAAATATATTGAGATGTTAGTCTTATGACTAAGGGACTTTTCTATTTGTAAGTACGACAGGCGAAGTTCAAGTCAGAAAAGAAAATTTTGTCTTTTTAATCTAAATGGTTCCCGGTCAATTATTCCATTTCGAACACTCGAATACATTTACCGCGATATTAAGGTATCGGAACGGATTTTTATTTTATCAAATGCTCCGGATTTGCAATTAATCAATACTTGGATATCAATTCTGTGGAAGAATAAGGCCATGGGGTCATTCCCCAGCAGGGGGTGAAGTAACGTTCCTGCCAAGTACATTCAAATATGTGTTGGCTAGAAATGTGGATGGTTATTAATTAGCCAACCAGATCTGGAGGCATAATTGACTTTTGCCTAGTCTGTTGATTGTATTTTCTTATCCAATAAACATCCCTCGTCCAAACATCCCCAAGTTTTGTACACCTCCTTAAGATATTTTTGAAAGATCCGCTAGGGTTCTGAACAACATCGCTTGTGAAATTTTTTGCGCCTGAATGTAATCGTGTGAAAGGTGAAACAAAAAGTTATGTAAGAAAAAATGTTACAACAGTTGTTGAATGGCGGTCACGGGTAAAGCCTAGGTGAGGCCAAAAGTGAATCGAATGAATTAAAAACATTCAAATTTGACAATTGTGCCTCAGAATAACGGACGGTTGTCTTCGAGAGCTGTTTTCCTCATCTGATGTAGACATCAGAGCTCTGTCCGATGCGGTTGCCGTGAGGATGAGGTGGTGGGGAGGATAGTCCCGACTTGAGTAGCTTATTAGTAGTGGTTAGTGCGCTGGTCCAGCGGCAACACAATAACAGAGGCCGGTGGTGGTGGTGGTGGTGGTGGTGGGAGGCAACGCCGCTAATGTTCTCTATTATGTGTACTGAGCCCACACACACAGGGATGGGTAGGGGGCTCCAGACACTCACACTCCGGGCGCAAGTTCAGCGGCTAATTGTCCGGGTATTGGTCGGCCGGCCGTCCTATGATGGGACACGCACCGCCATCTTGCCGCCCACCCCCCTCCGCCCGCACGCTCCTGCGCCCCACCATTTAGATATTTCATTAAACCCTTCGAACGGCAAACCGAGTCCGCGGCATTTGGTCGCCAGGTACCACCTGGACGCCCTCGGGCTTTGGGGACAAAACGCCCCAATGGACGGGTGCCCGGAGGATTGTGTCCCTGCTTGTGTTCTAAACTGCTCCAACCCGGCACACCGATCGTTCCTCAACTTTCAATATCAGAATTCCGTTTTATCGCGTCATGTACATATACCCCCCTCCTTAATATCTTAAAATAACCTGTTGACTCTGGCTCTCAATCCCGACTGTAAATCCACCACCCTTCCTTCAATTACGAATTTCTACTGACAAAATAAACTCTCACGCCTACTGTAATAGGAATTCTCTAATTAATGACGGAATATCTTCTTGGAAATTTGGGCTCTGTGAACCCTTAATCCAAGACATAAGCAGATCCGGAGTTCAAAAACCCTACACTCTTGAGCCCTAATCCTTCTTCATATTCTCTCATCCTAACTTTTTTTCGCAAGAAGAACAAGCCATTCTGCTTCTTCCTCTTTGTACTTTAATCCCAATTTAATGTTTTCACAATCCCCTTGATCACCATTCGCCAATTTATTCTTGATTAGGAGTAAGGTAAAACTGCCGAGCGAGAATGGATTATGAGGAAATGCGTTCACCTCTTCCTATTGGCTGAGTATGCCAGTTTACAAGGAAAAGTGCGCTGATAATGCCAATCGGTTTCCGCTAAATGTAGCGTTTACCTCCGACGCTTCTGTTGCCTCTATCGGAATACGCTTTAGATTCAGTAGCGCGATAAAATCATATTCTAAGTAGAGTGTAATTAAAGTTCTAAACTTCTCACTGTCAGTTGTTATTAAATTGGTTTTCGACATAGAGACCAAAACCTCTGAAGAAAAGAACGAGTTCGAACAGGAATAGGACAGATAATATTCCGAATCTTTGTAGTCAACTGTAAAAAGACGACTTCAATCAACAGAAAATAACTTTTGAGGTCTTTTAATTAATTTGGACTAAAAATCCCTATCATTCGAGTTTTCACATATTTTCTGATGAACGGGGATACAGTATTTCATATTTGGCAAGACTTAATAATGGATAGTGCTTCCTGAGCCAGTGAATTCCATCGACGAATTTATGACAGTTCTGTGAAATGAGTCTTAAAACTGAAATTTTTTTACAATATCGGCCGAGTTTATCGAAAATAGTCCCACAGGAACATTCCCGATACGTCGTGGATGTTACCTTGAGAAACACGATAAGATAAGCCATGGGAAACATGATTTCTTGTAAATCTACTGACGCTCGGAGAGAGCATTTCTGTCCTTACCATGAAAACGGCTTTTTTCACAAAACACAATAAGAAAATTCGTCATTCAGGTTAATGAAGACTTGCTACGTTTATTAAATCTATAATGGTTACGGCTTTTCGTGTTCGGTTTTTTATTTTACCGGCTGTTCATTTATTATTATAATAAACTCTGTAACGTTTTAAAAGTCGTGTGCAACAAATTAGTGTCGGATTGAATTCAATTCTGGTAAAAAACCTGATGGAGTTTTATTAGAAAAGTTTCACTTTATCTGTTTTTCCATTTGGGCATTTGCCTCGCGCATTCATCCTGAAACAAAAAGCCGACCTTTATGTTTTTTTTAATTTTAAATTCAGTCGACTTTAAATATTTATGGAGTTCGTTAATTATGTTTTATATGGAAATAACAGCTTGCTTATCGTAATCCCTAAACCGATATAACTCATAAGCCTTAATGGAATTGTTCTTTCTTTTTGGTTTTTTATATTTTTAAACGCATCCTAATAATCCCGCATTTTGCCTCGTTTTTTCCTCTTTGCTACAGAGACTGCAGGTGTTGGTGCATTTTGCCCGCAGTGCTGCTACGTGGGAAATGAGTTTATTATTCTGATGATTGTGTTTTTTATTATTAAATATTACTAAATAATCGAAACGTCTAGTGTCATAACTAGGGAACCATTTGAAAACAAAGGTTAGCAATAATTAAAATAATTAATGCGTTTCAACTAAACGGTTATAAATTCGTAACATTATTCCGTGCAGCTGTGTGTATACAATGTATTTTAACATTTTAGGAAGATCGGAAATATTGTACATCTTTGTTACTCTTATAAGAATCATGGTACAGAGAACCAACTTGTATTTTCCAACCTTACGTTGGTTGATTGAAACATGTGAAATTTGTGATTAATGGAACTTATCAATCGAACCTTTCCATTAATAATAGTCTTTCCAAACTTGTAAATTCGTGATTTGGGAAAGTAAAACGGGAGAAATTTCAGAGGAATATTTGCACCAAGAACAGGGCGCTCCGGCCGTTTTTTTCGACCCACTTAATCGCCTCCCCGCCCCCTCTTCCGCCCAGGCTAAACCGAAATTCTGCAACAAGTCCTCCTCAAAACGGGTGGACTTTCGAAAGAAGACAACGCCCATTTCCGTTGTATACAACGGAAAGTGATTTTTAGCCTCCTCGGTTGACTTTCACCGGGGGAGCTGAGCCGCACAGGCATAACAACCTGAAATATCTCACGGACCCTGGGCCTGATGACTTCCTCATCGGCGGTAAATGGAGATTCGGTGTTTCTTCGTGCTGTTTTTTACCCGGTATATTAAAATCTTGAATATATTCTAATTGATTCGTTATAAAATTTGATACCGGAGAGTTTTGTCGGGCCAATTACTTCGACCGGTTGCAAGCCGCGCCCTGCTACTTACAGGAAGTCGTCCGATTCAAGAGCGGAAGATTCATGAAAGCATTTTCTTAATTATCGCTAGAAAGTGCACTCCTTTCAAGAATATCCTGTGGACGGATTGCACCTGAATAACTTAATATTTGAGGCATTAAATTTAATTGAACTTCTTAATTTAATAAAAAACCATTTCCGAAAATTATCACTATTCGATATTTCGTGAAGGAATTTTCGGCAGGTAACGACTATTTATGCTAAACTGCTGTCAGCATGTGCGTAACTAAGCGAACAGAGCAATGCGTTGGAAGTCCTTTAAAGATGTTTTCAGGTGAATAACACTGTCATCGAACTACAACGTTTCGGATATCTCGTTTAAATTAGTTCTCGTTATAAATTAGTACCGTCGGATGAATGCCTCTTAAAAAAAAATTCATTTGAAAACTCGGACCTTTAATTGGATATAATTCAATGAAGTTTTTTCTCCTTTTCCCTTCCCACTTTTTATTTATTTTAATTCAACCTTCGGACAAGGCAATCGAGTGGCTTTGAGTCCGGATGCGAAGGATCCGCCGGATCTGAAAGCCGAGCCCATATAGGAGAAGCCGGCCTCCACCCGGTGTCGGGGGGGAAGGAGCATTAAGTGTCGCCCGTGGATCGTGCCTTAAATGAACATTCATTAGGGGACGCCAGTCAAAGTAAATTGCGCTCAGGAACCTGTGTTGTCGCTATTACATGTAGCACTTCCGAATCCGACCGGAGGTGGAAAATAGAAATACTTTACGAAAAATCTGAAAAATTTGCGCATGATTGCAGAACGCAATATTTAATGTTTTCTATTTTATAGATATAGCTTTCCTAATTTAACATTTCAGCGAGCCCGTTCTATTTTCATGGTAGATGGAAAACAAGTGTTAGTTTTGTAGAAACGAAGAATTGTAGAATGTAATACGAGGTGAATTCTATCAGCAGAGTTCAACCCCTTTCTTTGCTGAGGACCGAATTTTGAGAGGATTCGGAAGGAATTGGGGATACAAAACGATTGATAAAACATCTGGAGGATCATATTAAAGAACATCTTCAAAATTTAGAAAAGACCATTATAACGAGCCCGCGGGCGGGCCCGTTTTATACGGTTAGGAAGGCATTTTTCACTAACAAGGCAAAATCGTATGCTCTCCATTAGAAAGGTCCAAAAAAGTCTGAGGCATTAGGAGTAGTCGCCGGGCGGTGAAAACGGAACATGGCCTTAATTATGAGCGCTAAAAGGTTTATCAATGTGGACCCAGATTAGGGGGCGGGAGAGAAGCGGTTAGGTGGGCACCAGAGTGCCCAGAGCGAAAACAGGTTTTTTTTTTCAAAATCAGTGCAACTCAGTGGGCACAACATCGGCTCTGCAGCCAAGATTTACCGCCTCAAAAAAAGAAAGCTCATCTCCTTCGTGTTCACATCAAATTTCCTCGGGGTTTACACTTTCGTCATCGAAGATATCGCTTCCTCCACGTAGTACTGGCAACAAATAGTACAGTGCGATAGGCAATCTTTGAAAGCTTGCGGTGATAAGAACCATGCATGTACAATATGGGTCCTACATTGCTATTTTATTAACCCATTTGCCTTATTTTAAGGTAAAATTATATATTTACCGACAATCTCATGTACAATAATTTACACTAATTTAAGAAAATTTGTACTTTAATTATTTGTTACCTTTCAGTTTCATAGTACCGTATAATACCGTTATAATACGTATACGAAATAGAGGTTGAATATATTGCGACGGAAAATGTAGAGGTATTTTCGCGTTCTCTGTTTTCTTATAATATCCGATGCAAGCCCGCGGCATATCGTCTCTGGGAAGTAATTTCATCCCAGTATTATTCTTAAATAAATCGGCATAACGGCCAAATTCTACCTCGGATTCTAAATCGAACTTACCGAGGATAAATAGACATTATGAAAGATAATCAGAAACGCTCTTCCGTAATTTTTATATTACAGTATTCCCGTTTCATATTTCATAAGACCGTGGGTCTTTCTATTAGTTATTTAATTACTGCTTTAATATTTATCTAGTAATCTCCTGTGAGTGTGCCCAAACTAATGTGCGTGAAAGTATTGGAAACCTAAAATTATTTGGATTACATAGCTAGAAGTTCGAAACCTTCCCTAGCAGTTAGATTTTCCTCATTTAATGCAGACATCAGAGCTCTGTCCGACGCGGTTGCCGAGATGATGAGGTGGGGAGGACAGTCCGGACTTGAGTGGCTTATTAGTAGTGGTTAGTGCGCGGGTCCAGCGGCAACACAATAACAGAGGCCGGTGGTGGTGGTGGGAGGTAACGCCGCTAGTATTCTCTATTATGTGTACTGCGCACACACACATGGTTGTACATATTATATGCACTGCGAACGGTCTCCGATTGATGATTCGAGGTTCTGTTTTGTCGGTGAAAAATGAGGGCGATATTATCGCCGTCCGAAACTGAAGCTTCAAATCAATCCTTTATTGCTTTATCCGCGGGGTTTATGCAGATCTGCAATACCTGTTTTCAATCTCGATGAAAGCGTCGTCGGCAATAAAAAAGAAATGTCGAGCGAAAGGCGAAAACATGAAAATGGTCGTTATAAACGTGCGGTCGCAATTATGCGTGTGATTACAAGGGGGGTTATAGATGCGGGGCCGGGGTTTGGAGTCTGTGAAGATGGGGAGGAGATGTCCGAAGAAAGTGGGCGTGTGCTGCCAACTGGGCCACCGGTTTATTGCACCGGTGTGTCGGCGGCTCGTTAGCCCCGTCCTGTCAATCTCGTCGGGGCCGTTTTAAAGAGACGCCCGCTTCGTTAGCGGACCCGGTCCCGCTGCTCCTGAATTCTGAACCGATCGGTTTCGGGGGAGAGTTATTCGGAGGATGTGACCTAACGGTCCCTCCAATTATCGGCCGAATTTCTTCCCCTCCGCCCTTTCGGATTCGACCCAACGGCGAGAGAGCCGTGGAAATATTAAAACCGGCGCCGAAAAACATAACAAACCGCTCTTTTTGTTACCTGCCTCCTTGTAATCATACCATTTATAGAAGGCTCGCATTTTAATCAATATTTATACGCCCTTCGAAACAGTTTCCTCCCTCCCCCAAGCTAAACTAGTTTCGGCTCCATTCAATGAGTAATATAGTAGATTATCATCACCGTAATAGCGAACTGACAAGATGCTTCCGCGGAAGGCCCTCACTATATTACCGACGATGGCAACCAGTCGAAAGAAGTTACATTAGTGACATAGAAATATAACGCCCTTTACATTGTTTTAAACGCCCTTCAAAGATTTATTTTGTAAGCTTTAGAAGTAATAAGAATAAAACATTATTCTTAATGTTTAACAGTTATGCCCAAGTTCCTAAGATAAAGCGACAAATCCGATTCCAAACAAATCTAATTCTACTGAATATTTCTGTTCGTTCAATTGAGATCAACTCATATCAATTTCAATACTGCAATTCACGTACAAGTGAATCTGGGAGGGGAAGCGATATCACTCGCGCGTAGATGGGAAACAGTTTCGTTAGTATAATTTTTATTTTCGTTATTAATTCGTTTCCGAAACTTGCTGCTCAATTTTGTAATTACATATAAGGGAATAACAACTGCTTAGTATATGGAATAACAACTTAGGATATCAGCCTTAGACGACTTACATTTTCACCCGTATACCACCTAGCCTTACCTAACCTAGACCGCCGTTAAAAATCGGGAAGCTTTTGATGTTTGAAAAATTTTCAATTTGTCAACTTTCCTTTTTAACGTAATATTATTAGATGGTAATTATTCCACCCGATAGTCTAGTAAAATCTTCAATGTTGTTAAGAAATCATTGTAGAGTATTTTCTAATTTATTTTATGGATATCTAACGGGGAATATGAATGAGAATTTTACACTGGAGTTGTTTGTCTTACACATGTTTCAGGGTCTGTACGATTGGCACAGTATTTTGCTACGTCTCAATTGCCGGCATTGAATAAATCGCACTATCTGACCCGACCCACTTAAGTAATCACTCCGATCCATTATTTTTTTCGTCACGATAAATCTGATGTTTCATCGACCGCGATAATAAATACTGGGTCTTTTTCCCTCGCAAACTGTCATGTTTTGTATATTTGTCGGTGGTATGTTCTCGGGTAGTTCCCCCTCACAGTATGAGGGCTAAGACAATTCCATACAAACGCACGTTATTTGAAATATAACTCAACAGGAGGGAATGAACTGCTGTTGAGTAGTAAATGAATTAAATTAATTCGATTCGAAACGCTTAGTGCCCGCAATTCTCATTTAATCCAATGTTATCATCGCGAGCCGTTGTTGGAATTTGTCGGGAACAAGGTGGCGGGAGTTGAGAGGCACCTGTGCCCACTCTAGCACGCACTAATAATTTAGATGACAGGTAGTAAGAAGTACGGTTTTCAGTTTCTAGCAAACGCCGGAGGAGGAATATTTTTTAGTCGCAGCGACGAACGTATCTCCACCTGCGGAACAACTGCCCCAACCACTCCGCTAAAAAACAACCAGTTGTTTCAAAGAAAAGCGTATATTGCGTTTGTCCAAGTAATTCATACAGACAGTTTTTCAGGTGCTGTAATTTGAAACGGCAGTTTGATCCGACAGCCGAAATTGGTTGGGAATAGTTCAGACAATAGAGAAGCGCTCTACTGGATTGAAAATTTGGTACGACACTTATTTCGATGCTCAAACTGAGGTCTGTTACCAAGAATTATAACATCCCTCTGCTTATATGAGAAACTTCAAACGCTTTCTATTACATCCGATAATTCAAAGATATCTGGAATATCTTTTATACCCTTTGTTTGTGGTTAAAGTATTGAATATTTTGAACCTAACCATTCCGTTGACCTCACACATCGAAGGCGTAACTCATTTTTTCCCGTTCGCTTGCAGCGGTCCCCTCGATGTCCACTCCACGGTGTTTCTCGAGTTTTCCCTCCGCCGTTCGTTGAATATCATTAGAGTCAGGTTATAGGTTGGAACCCGACTCCGGGTCGGGTGCGTGCCTCTAGTGTTACGGCCGGGCATTAGCGCCCGCCCGCTCTGATCTTCCAACCGGTTGTCCCCGGCCACAGCCCCCGGCCCCGCTCCTCTTAGGTTACCGCGGGCTCCCTTTCCCCTCTCGCCAGGGCCATCTTTATTTACTTACACCTCTGCGACAGAAAGAGCGACCCGGGGGACCTCCGGAGACCTTTCCAGTTGGCCCAGGGTCATTCCCATCGTTGAACTCATCGCCCTTTCCCTACAGTGTTGACGCGTACGCCGGAGCCTTCACCAGGTCGCCTCGGACAGAGAAAAAAAAATCTTGACGTATTTATTAAACTTTAATGCGGGGTTTCTCGACGGGAGGTTCAGGGGTTAAGCGTTCCGTTAAACCTGCTAAAACTCGAGATAGCGGGGTTAAATACGTACAAAACATATCTCATAAAGGGAATAACGAGAATTCGAGAATAAAATCCGTCTTAATGATATTCAGAAGCGGACATTTGAGTTTCCCATTGTTCAGTCACGTCCTCGACTCGAGGTGCGAACAGGGCCAACCCCGGTCCTCATAAACAAAGCCGGTTCCCCGGAGTCATGTGAACTTCTCTAATCTATTGTCCCGCTTAGTTCGTCACAAAAACGCGGGATCAATCACCCCGGTCGTGATCCCCACAGCATAATTTTAATTACCCGGTCGGTTTCGGACTACTGTTGGGCTTTCTAAAGTACAAAACACTCCCCGGGAATTTGGCGAGCGAAAAAAACCTCGAGGAGAATTCACCATGAATGTTGTATTGACGACAACGGAAAAACTCCTCAAAAAGAAATTTACGACCGAGCAGACATTTATGGTAAAATTATTGCCAATAAATTGTTCGATAATTTTGGTTTCACGCCTCGGCGTCTAACTCGGCGACTCAACTTGCTGGACTTGTTCTGGGATGGATAAAATTTCTAAAGTAACAATTTAATAGATATCAACAGTGTCCATAATCGTTTCGGAAGTTTTAACTACTCGTCGCTATAATTTGACACCCACGAAGGTACACAGTTTCATTTATATGTAGATTGTTTACGTTATAATTTTATCCTCCCCCTAATAATAATAATCAAAATGAAACGTAGAATTAATTCAGTGAATTTGTATTCTCTTATTCTTTCTATGCAGCGAACGCCTCCCTAGAATTGTATAGTAATCTAACTTTTATTAGTGCGAAAGATAAAAGACTTGCCGACAAAATGTGAGCTAGTCAAGGTGCAAAGCTGAGGCGATTGTCTTAAGGCCTGCTTCCGAAATACGGATCCAGTTTTAGTTAGAGGTTTGGGGAGTGTCCGAATCGGGCCCCATGCATATTTATAACAAAACAAAAAGTTATAAAAATGTGAAAAAGAACAGGAAGAAAAAAAATGGCCGGTATGAATAAGAATGAAGCGGGCGCGGGCGCGAGCCAGCAGAAATTAAACGGGAGCGCCCGGGGCGGCCTTAAAACTGTATTAAACGCCCGCTACATGAAAGTTAACGCTTTTGAGAACAACCTCTCCTTTATTGCGTTATACCGGTTCAAACATGACTCCTTTCGTGTTCGACTTAATTTCGTCTACCTGATCGCTACGCGAAATTAAGTTCAGGTCTCGGCTTAGCTTTCACTGCTGACTATAAACTTGAAGAATAAGTACCTTAGGTGAATTTAGGCGAAAGAGAAATTACATAGAAAATGGAGAATGGCATAAGAGTCGGTTAAATAAACTCTGCCTCTAATACTTATACAATTTGTAGCTGAAGCCACAATAAAAGTCTAATATCATACACTTAGTATTTATCTAATCAAATCGCAAGAGCATTATCTGAAGCTATCTCCACTGGACCGTCATTGAGTACTTACTACCTATTTATTATTTATTAATAATAAATACAAAATATTTGGCAAATTAAGCTGCCGCTGAAATTTGCAGGCATTGTCTACACATTCTAAATTTCTGGAGGAAAGGTTAAAAATATGGAAAATTATTCAAATTTGGATTCGGTGGTAAAACCGACAACGACCGCTCCCTCATGCTTTTCGTGGCT
Source organism: Lethocerus indicus (assembly GCA_019843655.1). NCBI lineage: Eukaryota > Metazoa > Arthropoda > Insecta > Hemiptera > Belostomatidae > Lethocerus > Lethocerus indicus. The sequence goes on along the minus strand of JACDQD010000006.1, from coordinate 15,742,152 downwards.
TCCGGACGAGAGAAATGTAAACGGGAGCGTTTATTATTATGGAAACGGAACCAAATAATAAAAAAAAACGACGAAAAAATCCAATGGATATTGCCCGGCCGCACGCGCAAATGTCGTTCGACGGGAGGGACTGTCGTTCCCGGTAGTTATTAAGATTCCTCGAATAAACTTTCCTCGGGAGATGATTTACGGCTCTTCAATTTTTATTAATTTTGTTCTTTTTTCACTTTTCTGGTCGTTAATAAATGTTAATACCGCCCATTATCGGACGCGCAAAACTGTCCCCAAGGATAACCGTCCGTTGAACCGACTGGTGGACGTAATACTTTAAAATGGGTAATCGAAGGAAAATGAAAACCGGTTAACATTCATGCGCGGGTACGTGAACACATCCCACGCACTCATTATTGGAATCTTTTATTTTTATGGATATTCCGTAGAATTGCAGGGAGAAAAGGATTAAAAAAGGACTGGTCATTTCAAAGTTGTAAAATTTTTAATATTACTGTTAAATTAATTGAAAAAAATGGTTGATTTTCATCGCTTCTACATCCGATTCAACGTTTCATAATTCAACGTATTGGATCACCGTTATTGTCTCCTAGTGTTCATTTTTGGAAGGGAAAACTGGGTTTAAGGAAATGAATTAATAGTGTAGTTTTGTGAGGCTGTTTATCAGATATTTTTGCACTTCTAAAATTACAGGACATAACCAATTTCACATTTTGTTTTAAACAAAATTTTCTATTCTGGGGTTTCATTTTTTATGATGGCAGCGACATCAGGATCCAAAATATCTACATTTTCCCTTTTCCATGTCTTCTTTCCATTATCGAAGGCTAGCTACATTATTTACTGAGATATATTTTACTTGGCGTTTGTCCCGTGAGCACCTTAACAATCGATCATCGGCCGCAGCGCCCATAAATACCTTCAGACAATGAGAACCTCCGGATAAAAATATAATCCATTGTTTTCTATGGTCGTATCATTGTTTTCTCGCCTCATCAAATTGAGAAATTTCAGCGTTTAACCCGCTGTACATTGTTTCCGTTATTATTTATAGACTCTATGTAACCGAAATCAGTTACCGGCGATAATATCAATTTCGCATTTTTTCGAGCGCAATATAATACACACTCCTGCGAATAAACAATTCGAACAATGGATTTATCTTTAAATAATAAACGTAAAATACATAGCTAACGGTATGGCGGCCGAATACAATGCTGGTGGAAGCGGGAGGGGATTACATAATGGAGGCGTAATTCGTTTATAATGTTCGCTTTTAAAAAGCTAAAAATGCAAAAAGTAATGATGCAATATGTAATATTTTGGTGGAGCTGTTATTATTTCCCCTCCTTACATAACAATAGCTTTAATTAGGTCCACAAATCGGTAAATAATTAGTACACTACGTCATTATCCCATCGGCCCCTGACAAGAATCGATCCGTGAGTTTTCCTTCCCAGAATTTGATAAATCCGGTACTTCAGTTATATTTTAATTGTATTATTGGAATGGTTATACGGATCCATATGTTATTATATTATATATGCATACACCATAATTTTGTATATGGATATTGTTATAATTATATCTGTTTGGTGGTCTGCGAGAATTCAGGATACCTTAGTTCTTTCTATCTTCTGTCTCCCCACTTTTACTATCAAATAACTGAATAAAGTGAAAAATAGTGGACAGTTGATACGGGTCTAGTAAAAACCAGATCAGCGGGCGGGGACAGACGATCAAATGAATTTTGTCTCTTATTATATTAACAATATTTATACAATTTCCTTTTAATTAGTCAAAGTTAATAGGTTCACAGGCATCCAGTGTCACAGACGTGGGCAGAAAAACGGGACAGCGATCGTAAACACGAAATCTTGCCCACTGACCAAAAATGGTAGCTCTGACTCAGTGATTTCGTCCTTTTACTTCGTATTTATCTCAGCCACTCGTCTTATTTCGCGTTCCTTGCACCTTAACCGAACCGTCGCCGACCTCGAAATAAATGCCTTAAACTGAATACAGTTAACGGCCAAAACTATATATTAAAGGGTGTTGGTACTCTGTTTGCTGTATCCGACATTTTAATCTCGGGAATAAGTCATCCCGTTTGCGTCTACGCAGGTACTTTCCAATAGTTGAAAACACTATGGCCGGAAATTTACCGTACAATGCTATCATAAGCCAGTGTCGTACTATCGGATGTAGTAGAGACAGCATGGATACAAATACACGGTAGATATAAATACAGAGAGGCCGGGTGGAGGGACAGTTATAAGTGGGACTATTGAGGTGTTGGTGGTGGTTGCGTAATCCGCGCCGGTTTGCCTTCACTGGGAGGCGCTCTTCCTCTCCCTCCCTCGCTCGCTCTTTCTCTCCCTCTCCCTCTCCCTCTCTCCCTCCTTCTCCCTCATTCTGTCTCTGTCCGTCCCTTGTCGAACGGGTCGGGGGATAAAACGCCGGTAAATTAATATCAATTGGAGCTGGCCATAATTATGGCCGCGGAGAATAATGGCTCGCTTCTTATTCGCCGTGGAGCAACTCTAAGACCAACCACTCGGGCGCCCAGAAGTCGTAGGGTTGACATTTGTTTTTCCTTTAGTCTTAATTAATAATAACGGTAGGAATGAGACAAATACATATATAAATAAATATATAACGGACAAATACCTAGGGAATTGGATAAGTTGATTTTTAAATACTTACAAATGGATAGTTTAATATCATCACCCTTGCGATTTTCTGTCTCCACTCGCTGATTTGGTCCTGTTAGGCCTATTTAGGCTTCTCGGTCATCGTCAGTAGCACCGCATAAATTAATTAAGGACGCCCTCATGTTGCAGCATGGCATTCCACCTGCACTGTTAGTGTACCTAAGGTGCTAGCTCTATTCACCAATAAGGGAGACAAAAATTGTAAGAATTATGATATTTCAAATCCTAGCAGCCATTCAATGATTATAGGAGTCTCTCGTAATAGTCGGTTTTGACCTGACCCAAATGAAACGAATGTCGTTTTAGAATTGTTGCATCGACGTAAAACATTGACCATAGGTCTAAGCAAATGTTGGGCGCATTAAACTAAAAGCAATCAGATGATATCGCGTGAAGCCATTCTTACATTTTTACTGATTTCTTACATCATTTAATCGCGATCGCGATTTTTACATTCTGGTTAAGTGCTTAATACGAAAATCGACACGAAAATAGTTAACACAGAGCTCCAATTAATTCCTTTATCATATTTTATTGTTTGCGTTTGCCTCTCTCTGAGTTGTCGTATAAATTAATTGTAATCATACTATTTAGTAAAAATGCGTGAAGGGAATACGTACCTTGTTAGCATAAATTATACTATACCGATTAGGACCATGAAATGTCGGCGATGTTGTCGTTGGACATTTTCAAAGCCAATTTTTCATTCAAATGTACTATTTTAATCTTCTCCAATGTCTCGTTTCTTGGCGCGCATTCCAGCGCAGACAGGAATCCCACTAGGACGCTTTCTTCATCCTCGGTGGAAAGTCGACCGGTCCCCCCCCCGCCCCCAACCGACTCCTCGTTGCCTGTACAGAGCTATTCGACCGCAAAACCCGAACTGGAAAAAACGAGGAATCCCAGCCACCTTGGGAGAACCGCGGTTTCTTGTTTACATGAACAGGAAGGCAGTGAAAACTGCGACCAAAAAAAGCTAGGAGCTATCCGTCCGATCGAGCCGTTCATGACCGTTCTAAATATAAACTGGAGAATGTAACCGTAAGATTTTTTCTCGCGGAAATTGAAAAAAGAACCGATTGAAAAAATAAAATTATTTTATTTTTAACGCTAAAATCGACAAAATATTTATATAACGCGTATGAACGTAAGCAGGATGTCATAATTCTCGTCTCCACTCTCCGATTTAGTGCTATGTCATCTTCTCGCCATCGTCAGTAGCATTCTGACCGTAAATTAATACTGTCAGGGAGGTGATGTTATTTTTACAGTAAAAGTGAAGTTAATATCCAGGAATGTATACAAGATATAAATTATACGTATGAAATGATACGACAGTACGAAACAAAAAAATACAAGAAGAAACTTATTTCTTATTATTTCAGTTTTCTCGAATAGAACCGTTCCTTCTTGTTCGTCAGCGGCCGGAAATCGTAACTTCATACGGTCATCGTATGGCCGTTTCATACGGACAATCCGGCGCCTGCAGAATTTATACGGGGCAATTTGCCCGAGCCGCCGGTACAAACGATCGGAAATAAACGCAACGCATAACATTCAAACAAACCGCTATCTTTATTCACCGGGGTCCGTTCGATTGACGCCAAATAGACCCGTCGGGCGGGATAATAAAAGGCCAGGCCCTTCCCGGAGGCCGGCCCCTCCGGCCCCGACCACCGCTGCTAATAAAACAGGACAAATGCTTCTTCTACGCGGCTGGTTAGCTCAATTGAAAAACATATCACACGTGTTGCTAATGTATTTACGATCGATAAACGGTATCGTCGGGCCGTAAAGCCCGACGCTAATGCTCGCTCCGCAGCACGCCTAATAAGGTTCACCTCGTCCCCATTTGAATGCCTCAGCTGTGTGGCCCATTCATACCGGTCTCGTACCGCACGGTCGGCGTCCTCGCGTGCCATTTCTCAAACGGGATAGCCCTTTAAAATTATATTCGGCGCATTATTAAAAGGAAAGAAGTTTTATCCCGACGACATGTCTCCTCGTATATTCTCTGCAAATGTTTCTCCCTAGAGTTATAATGAAATTAAAGAAATAATTGAAGATAAGTAATTGAATGAATTGTAATTAAGTAAAGTTGAGTTTTATCAAAAGTCACAAACATTTTCTAGAGAGCATAAAAAATATCTAAGCAAGAAATTAGTAGTATTAGCATAAGCTGTGATTACAGGAAATACTATACGTGAGATATTTTTAATATAAATGTCAACAAAAATTCCAGACTTCCAGCTTGGATAATACCACATTTCCGGCCTGTCATTAAGTCTTTAGAATTTCGACCTTCTACATTGGGTAATGTCCGGCCTAAGAAGCATATCCGCATGAGGAAGGCGAAAGAGCCGTTTTGGGACACCTCTCCGATTCAGTTTCCTATCTTTTTTTTCGCTCCTTTTACTTTTCCAGTAAAATCCTGAGGATCTATCCGTAATCGATCGTAATTTGAGTTGGCGAGAAATCGCCCCCGTGGGAGGCCGTCCACTTCTCAGACTGCTTTTCTACATTTTCGAAAAAGCGAAAGTTCTTGCGACACCACGCCCTCCTCTTCCTCCGCCCCTCCCCCTTCTAACCGACGTCGTCTCCCTATTCCTCGGTCCCCGAACTAGACGTGCCCGATTTCGGCCATTTGAAATTTAAATAAGAACGAAGTCTTCCCGTTATACAGAGCACAAATCGGACTTTAGTCGGCTCCCTGTGTCAACACCCGGCGGCCTTTAACAGGCCGCGTCCATCTGGACGATAGCACGCCCCGCTTTATCCCCAGGTTTATTAATATAATTTGAGGCAATACCTTTAAATTTATAGCCGCATAAAATTACAAAGCCTATTATGTGATATTACTATTAATTAACGGTCGTATCTTTCAGGTGCCAAAAAGGCTGTAAGCCTTTATGGATGTGTATTTTAGCATATGCTTAATTCCCTCTAATTTTCTTTATCTATTTAGTTCGGGGCCGAAAATTAACACAGCTATTTCACCAACTGTAAAGTGGGCGTGGTAGAATTTCGAAATTTTAATATTAAATACGATATACTCGAGCCGGGACAAGAACGTCATTTATTATTTGTAATAGTTTTTGCCCCTCACCATTGACCGAGGAGGAGATGAACCGCGAAAGAATTTTATTAAACAAACGACAAAAAATTAAATCAACACCTGATATTTGAAAATGCCTGAAATGCGCCGATAAAACGGCCTAACGACGATGCGAAGCAATTATATCCGATAACAATGAGATGTTTTCTTACATTTATCTCGCTAATTGAATTCTTCCGCGAGTTTTCTTTTGAATGAAATTGCAATCACACAATATTTTGTGGGGAAAAACAAAATATTTTGGTTTCTTATTAGCTCGGGGGCAAAAAAGTTGGGACACTATTGCAACAAGTGGAAATCATCAATTGCAAAACGTATTAATGAAAATTGTGAGAATGAAATTTTTTCGAAGACTTAAAAAAGTTTATAAAAAGAATCTTGATATAATAAACAATTTCGCTAAAAAAGAGTTTTTTCTTTATTTGTATTTAAGGGACAAATGGGGGTTAAATGGGAGCCCAGGAATGGAATATCATATACAATTATTAAAAAGTTGTTTAGTTTAAAATTAATACATTACCGAGGCTATTATGCCAAATGAAGCTTTGAATATAATATGATATGACTTATTGTTATGCAAGAGTATTTTTTGTTATAAATATTGTAGTACTGATTTGCTTTTTAACCTTTTTCGTTATATAAAATATTCCAGCTTTTAACGGCCCTTTAACGTAGACTATGAATATTTGACGGAGAGCGATACAGCTGCTATCCGAGTGTTTTTGCGCTTAAGTCGATTCAGTTTTGTGACTGATGTCACCAGATGACTGGGGCCGGGGGTCTTGAGTCACGGGGGTCACACTCGCCCAGTCGGACGAGCACGTCCAATTGGTATAAGTACGTCCATCAAAGTAGCTGTCTGTTCAGGTTCCATCGTTTTCTCCACCCTCCAAGATAACTCTGATATCAAACTCCAGAGTTATAGACGTAGAGGGGCATCACTCGTTTATTCATTGAGGTGACCAATAGACCAAACTGTATGCTCTGGGTTACTGCCTAGACTAGGCGTGAGGCCGTATCGACGATAGACATGCAAAACATGTATTAATGTTTCATTCTCTTAAGAGAATTATTCCCGACACTCCCTAGTAACTAAAGGTATATCGTAGTTTCTTTATGGCGTCTTAATAAACTTGCCGGACTTGCCAGGTCTGACGACTCCTTCTCTTTTTACCTTTCGTCGGTTCAGTGTAATTTGAAATTATGTCCTCGTCGCACGATTCATTTCCCGAGGACTACTCCGAGCGCTCCGTGGAATAATTTAAATACAAATTTTCAAAAAATGACACGTTCTCGAGTAGCGCGAATTTCTTCCACGCCGGGGTCTGGTTTCTTCACTGAATAAATAACTCCGAAATAAATAATTCCTTAATTAAGAAATCCCCCCCCCCCCCCCAAACTGTAATAAATCCGTCCGCGATTATCAGACTGAAATATGTTTCGATTTTATTAATACCTTAGCCGGCTGCGTATTACCCGGTCGAATAAAGAAAATATTATTGGCGGCCCCATTGGAACGATCGTTTTTCATTTGACTGGAGAGCAATTAATGATACGAAAATGAATAATAAATAAATGGTCTCGAATATATGTTCTCGCGTTAAAATATCATCTTAATCCGAAAGGCAAAAAAGACAATAATATTTTATATCGAATTATCCTGCGGATTAATCGAGAAGTATAATAGAATAAAAACAGAAGATACGAAATTATGTCCTGAATATTAGATTAGAAAATTTTGGATTTTCGCCACTCAGCTCCAGATTATTGTGTAAGGTGCTAATCGTATTATTCTGCATATATCTTATTATTTATGATAGGAAGGAAGTTAATTCAGTTCCAATTTGAGGCGAGCATTTCAGAACAAAGTTGAATAAATTCCAAACTTAAAAACGCCTACACCGCCAGTGAACATATTAAATATTGTCTTCATAAAATATGGCGGAGCCTGATAAATTATTCGAGAGAAAATGACCTGTAGAGAACTGATTAGAAGGAGAGAACTGAAGGCACCCCGCTGGCGCACCAATATGTTAATCAGCCGGGCTCGTATATATCTGAAAACTAGATAGGTATTTCTTCATATTTTATGCGAGTTTTGTTTTTTTGCCGGGTACTTTCTAAATAATGAACAGAAACTGTAAATTCCAAGTTTATGCCCGGGAATTGGAGCGCGGTCAGTTGGCGGAATTTAAATGAGGGCGTCTTGCGGGAGCTACTGAGCCATAGGGCCAATCTCCCTGTACACAACCCAGTGCCAACTGGAAAACGAGAATTATATGGAGAATGATTAACGGGATTGGCCAAAGAAAAGTGTGACTGACTGTCTACAACGTGGTTATACTGAACTTTGTTGCGCTCTAAATCTGTTTTACACTGTTTTAGATTTATGTAGCCACCAATCATTATCCGTGTACAGACTATAAGCGTTATTCTAAATGTATATGCAGTCATCAGTAACTCCAGGAATAATAGAATATCACCCTATATCTTGAATTGTTTTGGACTATAATCAATCATCTGCATATATACATAAGACCGTAATACAATACATAACAATAAATATTATTATAATTGTATTTACCTCGGACAACAAGACCTGATTTTTCGATATTTGTCGATTATTTTCACTAAATTTAGGTTTCTACATTTTATATTAAATTTTCCAAGAAAGGATTTGACTGTGATGCCGAGTTGGGCGCTAGGGTCGCCCTGTGCAATCACTCCCGGGCTTGGTGTTTGAGCGCGGCCACTCGTCTTTTAATTGTGTGTACACTCGATCTCCAGGAGGGATATTAGATTTTTTTCAGGAGGAATACTTCCTTATCTGTTTAACTTGGCCAAGATAAAATCCGGAGGCGCGTACGGTACAGGCTGAGATAGGATAGTGGGACTGATGCAATCTCCATCGCGGCTCTAACCTGATTTACTGGCCCCGAAAACCCGACGGTTGTTGCTACATCGCGCGGGGAGCCGGGCCGATCGTTTATCGTCAATAATAGCGCAAATCGCGATTGCAATTAAACAGAAAATGCCGACCGATTTGACCTAGCGGTTTATAGACCGAGATTTTCTGCAAATGGATAGCCGACTAATCGGACCGGCCTAATAAAATGCAATAACAATTTAGAAAAATAGATTAGAAGGGTGAAATGTATAAGGCAGAATTACCTGAGTAGATTTGTCCGTCCATTATGAAATAGGCGCCAATATCGCAATCACAAGATCCTATCCTCGCCCTATCGGTCCTGGAAAATACTTTAGATATTTGAACGTTTAAAACCGCTCTGGGTATTAGTAAAATTGGAAAATGTTTGAAGTCGCTTCGAAATTTACGTTCGGTACGGCCCAAGAATATTTCTTGGAGAATATTTCCCTACCTCGTCCCTATCTCTATCCGCTTGAAATTCCTTTTAATTAAATTAATTTTTATTGCCCAATATGTGAAAATCAATTTTTCATGCACTGGTGAGATAGTTAAACATCAAATTGGACTCCTGGTTCCATCGTCGAGACTGATCTCGTGGTTCATATCCGCCCGTGGTGAGAATGTCCGACACGTTCACCCCCATCGCTCATTCAACATTGAACATTTTCCAGTGTAACATGAGCCCGTTTGAGCGCGACATGGCCCCGTCGACAAATAACTAGAAATAAGCTTTGACAAAAACAAGAATAAAATGGAGATCGGCTTTCGGCAGAACAAACAGTGGCCAGCGCGCAGCGGTAGTAAACAGTCGAAGTCGAACGAATCCAGTACTACCTGGAATTGCCTGTAAATTTTTACCCCCGAAATATTTCCTCCAAGTACCAAATGATTGAATGTTGTAAAAAATCAATTACATTAAATTATACTGCATATTTATCGTGATTCTAACGTTGAAATGATTGTTCTTGACTACTAAGTTAGAACCGAATTCACTTTCAATAGGATAACATGTCAAATAGACATTTTACAGACTACCCAACCTATCTCATTTTCTCCTCTTTTACTTAATTGTGCCCAGCACAATTGATCATGCATTGATATGAATCATTTTCATACAATTTAATACCGGTAGATAAATAGATTGCGACAGGACGCGTAACGCAGTCCAGCCGGAGCCAATTGTTTTTCTCCCAGTATCAAAAAATTTAATTAAACCGCCGCAAAATTGTGATCAACAAAGTCAGTCTCAACCCCGGATGTTTTTGCCGCTTACTTTTTCTTACGTTCACTATCTGCGAGAGAGCAAATAATAATTACAGCTTGTTTTTGCATTGAATTAAAAAAAATATATCATATTATTGCTCCATTCCTTTAATTGATCCGTTTAATTAACTAGAAGTTTATTGGGCGTCTAAAGTTTTTATCAATGGTGGGACCGTTTTTGAAAGAGATAAGGTGCCTCCCAATATAAATTTATTATTGGATTTTGGTTACGCAAGGACGTTGAAAAATCGTTCGGAGAGACAGGATGTCGCCACTTACCGTCGCCTAATGTTTTTTCCGCATGTTTGCACCATTTTTTTAATTTCATTTCATATCTCTTCTCTTATTTCTCTTATACCACTTGTGATATGTGCTGGCTTCGTCCCGAGTGTGAACCTGCGGGAATGTCGTCGCAGGTAACTAAAATGTAACTGCGAATCATGGCTGCAGTAAGTATTCAGTCGTTCAGTCAATGAATTTCATATTCTCTTGTCTGTTGTACTAATACTTCCATATTTCAATATATAATCACATACAAATACTTTATGCTTTAACATTATTAATTGATATGTGATATTCTGTACCTAATATTCGGCGAGGCAAAAATTATTAGTTTGTCCTCACTTTACTTTCTGGCCTTCTGTAAATCAAATAATCGTCGACGAGTTTATTTAAATTGGTAAAGATTGGTCGATTTTATTTTTATTAAACACAATTCAGAGGGATCATAACTGCTAGATTGTCTGGTAGACGTGATGTAAGAGAGTACCGAAATAGTTGGAAATAGGTTCGAGCTAAAGTTGCTTCACGTTTACCGGTCTGAACCGTACAGTAATTTATTGTAACCGGGCGGTGATTGTCCGTGAAATCGCGGTACTTTCTAAGCCCGGGGCACACGTCTCTAACTGCAACGCGCTGGATACAAATGGCATTCCAACTTATTAAACCCAGTGAAATCGGATGCGTCTCCGATGATATTCAGGTTAACCGCTTAGAAACAATCAGAATGCGCGGGAAAAAGGAACTGGTCGAGAAAAAAACCGATGATAGGACTGGAAAGAATTGGACCAAGAGAAGATCCCTGCGTCTGTTAGTGGAATTAATGGACGTCAGAAATAGAAGCCGGTCGAATAGAACCGGCAAATTCGCATGTTTTCAAATGTCAAAACGGTTAAGGGCTCAAAGCCGTAAACGCGCAAAACGGCGCCTTCTGATTAACCGTAAATCGCTTGTTTCGCCCTATATGCGTTCCATGCACTTCGCCAGACGTTATATCCGATAAAAATAAAACGGATATCTCCCGTCCCAAATCAAACATTAGGGACTTTTTTCAACCTTTTTACAATGGAATTACAGTTGTACTTTTTTCCCACTCCGAACGCAAACACGGTCGAGCCACAGCATTGGTCGCGATTCGGGTTTAAGGCCCCCGACATAATGACAGCCCGCTTGCTCGACAGAGCGATAGGGCTCCCTTCGAAATGTGAAATTATATTTGGTCGCGGCGATTATAGTGATCGTGCAAATTCGCCGGGTGCAGTAAAGACTGAATGCATAATTTTGTACTTAAATACTGGCAGAAATATGGGAGTGCCACGACGGCTCGACAACCAAAATTCGTTGTCACTTTATTGTTCCATGAACGAATGTTTTTATCACACGAAATTAATAATTGAAATCGCGCTTATTTATGAGCCGGTATAGTCATATAGTGTAATATTTAATGATACATGTGACAATATTGTTATTATATCTTATAAGTGGGTTAGGAAAATACTAAGATCGTGCTAAGTAATTGCTAATGTAATTTTAATAATTTGCTTTTACTTTACACATCTGTGTATTGTGAAGTACACATGTGAAAGAACATTTACTTTACGAATCTGAAACATGCACATACATTCGTACCAATCTTAATCTGGATTTAATGCTAGGAAAATTAACTAACTGCAATGAACATTTCCGAACCGGTAAAATGAAATACGACTTACACAACGGCACGCATACTTTTTTCTTCTCAAATTATCTCATGATACTGAATACTTCTTTCATTGCAGGCACAGACACCGGGCTCCGTTCGAGCTTAAAAACCGCAAGCGGTCGGAATACAAATTCAGCCGAGCGTGCTGTTGCCTCCCTCGCTGGATATTTCGACTAATAAATTTCACGTTGTGAAGGAAAATTAGGGAGGAATTAGGAGTCTTCTCAATTGAGTTTCTTGCGGATAAAAGAACAAAAAAAACGCGTGTAAAATTACATTAATGCTGCGGAATATTGTATTTACGTGAAAATGAAAACTAGTGTTACAACATCGTATAATACAATTTTGGAAGCTTATTATAATAGTTTTGTTTGATCACTCTAACTTTATATTTAATTCTAAAAGTTCCTAATATTTCAGTGCTGAAACAATTTATTAGTTATAAACTGCTGTAAGTTAACTTGATATGGCAATTTAGTCTTGACAAGTCCTTTTGTTTTCGTTTAGATCTATTACACTACTAATCTTTCGACTAAAGGAACTTCGAAGACAAACTTGATAAGCAACATCGATTTGAGAATTAAAGAATGGAATTACCAATTTCAAATCTAAGGCCTACTGCTGGATCACGCTTCTTGCTTAATGAAATTCTCCGGCGCTGTGGGATTTCACAACCTCATCCTTTCAGATTTACTTCGCTCATAATACCCCTGGACCAAACTGAGACCGGTTTCGGTTTTGTTAATTTTATGACTTAATCCGTTGCACTTTCGCTGGGGCAAAAAAAAATTGGCTCGCTGAAAAGTTTTTAAAATTTAAACCGGCGAATCCCATATTATAATGTTTAACTCGTATCACCAGTTTAATGTAATCATCTCAATAATTATTGGCATTAACAATTATATCGTTCTTACGGTTTTCTACCTCCACTCGTCGAATAGAAACTTTTTTGTTTTGAATTCCAAATGTGTGTCTCCTTTTTCGATCGGTAGAGATTATCCCACCTTCTGTGTAGCCGGTAATGGTCTCATCTCATAATTTATCATTCATCGGTCTACGATACAGCAGTGGACCCCTCATCTGGTCTATTGACCCAATTTTCTAAAAAAAGGGCTATTAACCCCCACCACCCTTCGGTTTTAAAACGGTAAGCGTGTTATTCGGCGACGTGGAATCCGACAGAGGACAGATCCGGGTCAGCGTGGTGTTTTAAAGCGTTCTCGGATACGCGAAATAAATTTGGGCCGGTTAACGTCCCGGCCGCTCGTCGCGACCGCCCACCTCCGGCACGAAAAAATTCAGAAAAACAGACCCGGAGAAAATAGAAAAAATTTAAACCCGAAGATCGCAGAAACGTCCCGATTGGAAAGCGAGCTTGATCTGGGTCGGGGTCCGATAGCATCTGATGACGGATCCTCACCGTCCGATTCGAAACTCGAATCAGGTGATGAACGGCTCACTCTTTAGATGATTTAGTGCGCCATTAATGCTAATCTAAATTAGCCACAGTGCCGAGGAACTGTGAATTAACAAACAGGTAGGCATGATGTCGCAGATTCAGTGGAGGTAATTAAATATACGGTATCTGTTTTCTTTTCAAATGACCGCGGATTGAAACCTCATCCCATGTAAACAAAATTACAATACGAAAATGTGTACCAGAGCTGCAGAGTGTTTATTGTAGTTTGGATATTTTATATCGTACCAAATAAACTCTTACATAATATAATCGTGTAATGAACTGAACGGGGACTTCGCCTATGATCCTTAATAATCCGAATTCATAATTAAATTAATCTTATAGGCGATTCCTTCGTGTAGAAATTTATATACCGAAACGGTCGCGAAACATCAGTCACTCTGAGGTATTCAATGACGTAAGATTCTGTCTAAACCACAGTTTGGCTCATTCAGTCTGAATTGTCTGCAAAAATTAATTCCGTCGATTAGTAATGCACTTCAGAGTGTAGTGGGTGCACTCAACGCTGTGAGAATCGTTCGGAGGCGATGTAGAGGCGGTACCAGATGTTTCGATAACGTTTGAATAAATCTCATCGTTGAGTGAATCATTTTAAGTATAATAATTAGTGGAAACAAGGTCCACATTTTGGAAATACTCTAGCCGAATTGTAGAAAATAAAAGCACAGTCAATGCACCTTGAAACAGTTCCTGAATTTCCAGTTAAAGAACTTGATTCTGGAGTACATGTAAAACATTTTAAAACACTTCAAAGTTTTAGGCCGCCAAAAAACCGTCGGTACAATTCCTATCGTTTATTGTCAATAATATTAGACAGTGACTGTACAATAGGAACAGTGCAGTGACAGTCCTGACAGGATACTGCATCGACAATATATATTGCTGACGGAATTCAACTAACGATGTTGAAAACCCGAAAACGGCCAGCCAAAGGGACGAGAGGCGGAAAACAATTACACGAGCGATAGGAATGTTTCGCCAACGTCCAAGGGAACAATTCAGGTTTTTAAAATAGTGTTTATATCAATTAGTGTGGGTATGGTATATTGAAATCAAAAATGAAATTGTTGTTATTACCTTATTGTTTGACCTCATCTATGACGTTACCGAGTTTCAAACTCGGCCTTGGTTGTTGCCCAATCGCGGGTGCGTTCCTTCGGACGATTTTCATTCATAAAATCGGCATTCCATTGTTCGGTCGCCGATTGATTGCACTTTTACCCGCTCCAATCGAAATTGAAAATGTGGCGCAATCGTCGGCGCTGGCCACCGCCATTATCCGAACGGCGTCGAATTGAATTATAATTTACCGTACCGAATTTTCGAAAACGCATTACCGCCCGACAACACGGTAGTTAAAGTTCGAAAGGTCTACCGATAATCCTCGACTGGATTTCATTAATCTTATATTTATTTCCTCGTCGATTCTCTTCCACGAGATTAATTACTCGAGTTCTGAGCCGCCAATTAATTTGCGAGAAAATAAGTTCTGGATACTGTAAAGAAATATGAAATCGTTTAGCCGATCGGAATATGGGCTATGTGCCAAAGCAATGGCCGTATAATGACTGGGAGCGTTGAAATGCCTTTAACGAATATAAGGCCATATACTTAATCTGCGCCATATATCTGCCCGACCGACCGCGCCTCGATCTAGTTATTACATGCCGCAGAAATTTCAAGACTGATTTCGCAAAAAAAAATACAGATTCCACCTGTCTTTCAGTGAAATCGTAAATTTCAACGTAACGAGTACGAAATGCCCAATAGGCATATGTAAAAATACCGAAGAATTTCGCCTAATTACGAACCGCCGCGTTTGACAAAAATATTTATGTTACCTACTTTATCTCCATAATATTTATTTAAACGAATCACGGAACAGTTATATGTCAGAATGAGGGTATCTTGGGACTGTGTGTCAATACTGGTGGTAGGTGACCGGTCAATTGCTTCGCACTTATCATCCGCCTAATAATACTAAAAAAAGCTTCACGTCCCAATAAGAGCATAGATCAATAAATTCGATATCCTTGATTAAATGTCGCACTCGATGTAATGTTATTAGTGTAAATAAAATTGTTAATTAAGCGCGTTTCTTATAAACAAAGAAAAGACATTTATATTTGTTGTCGTTCAAACATTATTAAATCTCCGTTTCCAATATTTCATCGCTGTTGTGTAATCCGCCTTGTTTGCTCAACAAGGATCAAAAAATTACAGTTTTGATGTCGGCGCTAATTGATTGTTGCTTAAAAAATTATCTGTACTAATTATTGTAAACAAAAAGTCTAATAAAATTGAATTAGATTTCTTGTCGAGTTATTACCACCTGTTGGGTAACAGAGTGTATTTTGCCCAAGAGAATCATCTAGAAAGGGGACATATTAACGCGTAAATTACTTAATCTTTAAGTTATGGCCTATTTACTTTAATTTAATAAGTATTCTATAGTCCAACTAAAACATATTTTTATTCCATATGTTTGAGCGTGCGAATTTAGTGCGATGCAAATATCTGGGAATTTCCTGAATATTAAGTAACCGGGCAATTTGTTCATTATAACGTCGATTGCTTATAATTCTTTCTAATTCGTTGGTCCATTTCGGAAAATGCGTATAATGGCCGACTTCTGGACATTAAAATGCCCAATATTAAACTGCCTAAGATTGAACAGGCAAAGGTGAAAGTGCCACCGTAGCCGGACAGAGCTTCAATGGACCGCTCAAGTAATCAGACACTTCGCTAACTGGATCCTTAACGGCATCTGGTCCGACCAGTAATCTGAAATTACACCCTCCAATCAGAATACACCAGTAAAAAGGTTTATATACATTTATATATTACTAGAATTTGGCTAAAAACCAGAATCCTCAGCTTTAAATCATTGGCCTAGCAGTGAGATTCTTTTTGGGAATTACTGACATTCACCTAAACACCCCAAACGTGGACACTGAACCAGCCGAATGAGCGAATATTATAAGCTTTCCTGTTCAGAAGGCGGATTTAAAGGAAATGAGATTTTCAATTCTGTTGTAAATTCGTTGCACTCTACGTACATTCGTAGCAGTATTGGAAATAATTGCGATTTCAACGTTGGTATTGCGGTCGCAAGCGCAAATCAAGTTCGCATTGTTGTACGTTGGGACTATTGGAAAATGTTTTGCCGCGTCCATACCAACCACCCTCCCAATGGATCATCGGGAGCGACCGGCTGTTGTCGGTTTTAAAATTAATTTTGCCCTTAACTCTGAAACCGACATAGCGATTTATTTTTAAATATTGGAATTTACTTTTATACCTTCTCAACGTTATCCTTCCAGCCGGTTTAATACATTCGTGAACGCTAATGAGGTTGCGAGATTGAAATAGAGTGCTGGAGTTGTAGTTTGCTATGCTTAATGTCCAATGCACGAGTACACTTAAATAGAGCAGGATAATTAATGTATTTTGTACCATCATGACTTAATATGAGCCTAAAACGGCACCTCTGAATAAAGGGAAACCTATACCTCATATTAATATTTAATAGGAGATACTATTTATATTAAACTACTGAGTTAATAAAAAATATAATATTCTTTTTCTTATATAATATACTATTTTCCTGTCAAGCTTATTAACAACATTAACACTTATTAACCATGATTCAACGTACCATCCAACGTATTTAATGACGAAATATTGAGGGATAATGTAGTCTAATGTATCGAAATAAAAATATTACTGTGTGATTAAACTAATCTACTTAATACTTAATGTTTGTCATCGGAAATAACGATTCCCGCTAAAATCTATAATGTAATAATTCCGGCCGCCATTACGAATTGGCTAGATCAGCAGAGCTAATCGATTGGTCGGCTCTTAGCGATTTATTATTCCTTCGGCCGCGGAATCATGAATTATTCAGAATTTGCGCGTTTTCCCATGGCCGAGTTATAGATATATAACGAGCCGCCATCTCGGGGCCGCCAATTTATATGTGCCGACAATGAAAAATTAATTACGCAGTCTACTGGAAACTGGGGGCGTTTCAATATTGATGAATTCGGACCTATCGGTTATACAAAAAAAGAAAAGAAATTAATTGACTCCCAATATCCCCACTTAGATGGGTTCTGGGCGCCACCCACACGCTCCAGAAACCTACAAACCCATTTGGTAGCCGATATATATATATATATATATATATATATATATATATATATATATATATGTGTGTGTGTGTGTGTGTGTATATATATAAGGTCCCGCTGCAGGGACCGGCCCTAATATAAGATTCCGCGCGGGATTCTGAGAGCGCTAAGCTTTTTAATTGACTGGGTAAAAGCGGTTTTCAAAACCGTTAGTCCGGGGGGGGGGGGGGACCCAAACGACGCTGCTCGGGGCAGAAATAGAGCGGCCCTGAAGACTTAATTAGACTTAATTCTGTATACAGGAGGAGCCTTCTCTCCGCCTTCTTTCTGCTCCTTTTTTGCCCCTTTTAAAAGGGAAGATCTCCCGGAATGGGCATAATAAATTAAAGGATCCTTATAATAGGCGATGATCCCTCTCTCCGGACAACGTCATTAGGCCGGCCTTCCCCCCTGGATTATGCGGTTTCGCGGACTGCCGATTGGAATTATTCGCGTTCCCACATCCCCCCGTCTGAGGACGCCCGCGTTCCTAAGGTGAGCAAAAAATGTTCATAATTGGCCGGAGGTAGAGAAAGGTACAGGAGTTCCGCAATATGGCTAAATTAAAACTAAATTTATATTGATACACGTTGTTACCTAAGTATAAACAAAATAGTCTCAGCTCAGCATCCATAGAAAGTTTCGTCTCCTATTACCAGTCATATTTAACTTCGTCTTAATTCCATAAAGAACTGTCTAGTGATAAGCCTATGACAGAAAACACAGATAATGTGACGCAACTGTAAACCATTGAAAACTGCGAAGCAGATAACTACTACAAAATTAGTATAATAGTAAGCAACTCACTTTAATGGACGAGGAAGCGAACAGTCAACACTAACACGAGTGTTCGCTGTTCTGTTTGACAGCAGGCTTAAATAGATTCAGAGTCCTACCAAAAAATAGTATGAAGAAAATTATAGGGGGGAAAAAACAAGCCATTTGTCACGAAATGTTTTTGCCCCATCAAAATTGTTCGATAAAGTTTTCTTTCAACAGACAATTGGTTACCGAAAAAATTTATGAATCCAATAGTTTTTTAAGTCATTTAAAAACATTACTATTCGCGGTGTTAGTACCAGCTATTGTTGAGCGGTATTTGTGAAATTTTTCTCTCGGTCTTTTCTACATGTCCCAAATATGGAGCTCAATTAAAAATTCGTATCTGAAAATCTTACCTGACGGTCGCTTCATATATAAACTGACCAATAAGTCTGCAGATCAAACTACTAAATTATTGTCAAGTTACACAGTGGTCCATAAAAACTTGCCCTGTAACTCCTAACATGCCTCAGCTTCGTTCCAACACGAAACTCCTACGTGACTCCATATATAAATAACTGCATTTGTTGAAATATTATAGGGAGATGAACGGAGGAAAAAAATTAATAGAAAAACGTCGCTTAACAATGATACAAATATGGCAACAAGATTGTTTCGGTACTTAATAAGAAGTGAACGTTTACTTGGCGTGGTGGGCGGGGGTGGACTGGCTGTAATAACGTATATTGATGTCACATCGTCTTTCTTCATCTCGCGAAAGCGTCCAGTTTTTTTTCGCTAATGTGCGTGCGACGACTGCTTAAGGATATCGTTCTTCAGGGCAACAGCAAAAGTGGGCAATATATTTCCCATTTCGAGGAGGCGTTCCTTTCCATTATCCTGCGATAATGGTCATACCGTGCAGTTTAAATATCCCCACGAGGGTTTTATTGTATCGCGTAACGCCAGCCAATTCCTATGAAGTATTCGAATTATATCCGACATCCATATATACCACCCCCGTTTACTTCTACTTCCAATAATTAATTTATTGTGTAATCAAACACCTTTATTGAAAATACATCACATTTCAGATATGAATTTACAACAAAACGAAATCCCGTATTTCTTTTTTTAAAGTAGGAAATATATTGCACTGCTGATACATCAATAAATAGTTATGACTGCAATATATTATGGAATATATTGAGATTCCGGCAAGCGCGGTCCGAAATATGGGACACACCAGCGTGGGGCTGTGAAAAAATGTCTATTGGAGTTTTTATTTCATTTTAACTGTTGAGCAGTAAACCTCGCTTTTAATTCCAAGTTTAACTTTCACACCGGGCACAGAGTGAGAGAGAGAGAGAGAGAGAGAGAGAGAGCAGTATTTCTTCCTTGAGTTTATGGCTGGGACCCCAATATTGGCGGAAACGCGTGTCGATCCAGCCCGGGGGGGGGGGGGTCTTTGGCACGTTTCTCCCATTTCCCTGTATCGGTCCGAATTCGAGATTTTCCTTCTTTGACTGCTTTTTACGAGTTTTCCTCTTTCATCTGGACCGCTCCTACTAGCCCCCTGTCATGGCGACAGTTCCTTTCAACTTTCTAAGCGAAGGACTACACAAGGCCTCGAACCTTTTTTTGAGGGTCAAAATTCTCGGTCAAACCAATTAGTAAGAAATTGCAGCTGTTGGGATAGCTCATAGATTTTCAAACACGAGAACAATATAACACTTTAGCATATTTAGGTTCAGTTAAATGTATATGCTCAATACCGAGTGTCATTGAAGGAACATTGTTGGAAAAAATAACGCCTCCCTGAATTTATAGGAGTGCAGTGGGATGGAATAGCGGAATAGAGATAGATAGGATTGTTCTTCCTACCTATATTATTATTTGTATATAATTAAGTGGACACTGTAATTATTTGATGCACAGCAGTAACTTCAGTATAATGTCCCCACCGCTGATGGGTAACAACCAACTAATTGACGTCAAGAGTTGTCCCTCCCCCCGCGATCGTACAATCACGCGATTATCAAATATAGGTCGGCCCATTTAGCGTTAATGGGAGGGCGCCCCTTAGGACGGTCCAATTTAGTTTGGGCGGTCGTCGAAGTGGAGGCCGGAAGGCGGCAGGTGGGTACACCGCAACGCTCCTGCTTCATTTCTTCAGGACGCAACGTGCCCCACGAATTACCGACAAATTGTACTTTTCCCAAACCTGCCCTATATGATAGGGAGACGAGCCTGCTAACCCCGCAGGCTGCAGTCAGTATTGAAGCGGGGGCCATTTGGAAGAAGAAGTTCTATTTGGAAAGCCATACGACGATTGGGACGATGAATCGCTTATTTGTCAATAGTATCTGAATTTATAGTTTCTGACGAATTTCCATAGTGATTAAAATATGGTTCAAACAAATTAGAACGAAATGTAAAATCACTACCGTCATGAATCAATGAAATTCTTCTACTGATGCAAAGGTGCTACGACGAAGGGCTACTGGAAATCTGTCCTTTAGACTAGGCATATACTAGGCAAGTACTAGTCACACATGAACGAATATCCTTAGAGAACCAGAGAATAACTATTTAACTCTCCTATTACGATTTATAATAAATATTGCCCGCTAGATAAATAGTAATCAGTAAATGTCTTTGTGATTCATATTACGACTACCGCAAAAGTAATATTCCAGTGATAATTTCACGATGTTAATCTCCTTGCCCTTTCGCCCTGCCCGCTATTTGAGGATGAGTCGACGGTTTTTTTCTCAAGATATACGCCCAATCTGTCAGGCAAATGCCAACTACGCCGCTCGGCTAGAAATCTCGCCGTCCCCCGTCACAAACAAAACCCAAGACGTGGTTGTTTACAAGGCGTGTATTATATATCGCGTGACAGTCTATTAATAATAATGCGCTATCGCCCTTGATTTTCGTGCTCGTGCACCTAAGCTCTGTCCCGCCTTCGCAATAGGAACGGGGACGTCATTGCCGCGGACTTTGCTCCTTACATCGCCTATTCTTGGCTGTATTAACACGTCACGAGGTTATGTCCTGCGTTATGAAATTGTTTCATCGCAGTTTTTCGAACATGAAAGTCGATAACTGTACCGTGAAATGAGATTTTATGGACGTACACCCGTTTTGTTTCCGTGTATAGTGTGAAATAGTAAATTTCGTTGCAGAGTTGACCGACCCCGAGTAACATCGTAAAGGGCTTCTACCGACTAGTAAAAGCCTATGCACAAGACGTCATAGAAACATTAACGGGTTGTAATATTTTAGGAAAATTTTAACTCGAACGTTTTCTTATCGACGACTGTCATAATGACGTCTTCGCAGAATTTTTTGAAACGAAAAGAACGAATTACTTTAGTAAGTACCGCTGGCTATTCGATGCCGTAAGAGGAAGCGGTTTATCGTATTGATAATATAAGAAAACAAAACGCCTTATCGTGATGTAATGACGTTGCTGTTTGCTATCGGAAAGGGATCGCGCGGACGTATTGACCTCTACGGGGAGGACTGAGATTGAAATATAACAATTGTAATAAATAATAACGCGGGGAAAACATATCCGGGAGGACCGAGGAGGTAAAATGTTAAGGCCATATAAATATCCCTCGGGAATTATTGAAGGCGGAAACGAAACACCACCAATTACAGGCCCGCTAAACCGTAAACCGGATACCATTTATGCATATCATACGGTATGAATGGGACGGGGGAAGGAGTCGTCTAACGTCCGTCGCCCTCATTAGGAAGGGTGAGTTTTGTTTCCGCCAAAGCCCGATCAAATGACTGAAGCCCGATCAAGTACACAGGCATTCGAGCCGGGATAACGGTTTTACGAATAACGGTAGAAATCCGCGAGATAATTAGGAGAAGTAATAATGGAATTCTAGTGGACACGGAATAACAGACACTGCGCAGATATTCGGCCGCCCGCTGCTACGTCACGGCGCTATTGGCGCCCAATGCTGTCAACGCTAATTACCGAAGTACAATAGCCAGTTGATAGCAATTAATGCCTGGCCCCCTATAAATAGCCGTGCGGTCCAATCAACTCCGGGCCAAACCGAATTTATGGGTCGAAATTAAACTGGGCGAATGAAACCGGAATTTAAGGCGCAGCCGGGGCAACGTCATGGCGCTCGGTTTTCCTTTTCCAGCGGGCCCAATGAAAAATACAGAGTCCGGTTTGATTTCCCATCGAACGGGCCCCCGTTTTATGGCCTAATATGGAAGTCGGCGGCGGTTGTTCTCGAAACAATGCACAATTCGCTTATGATACGACGATTGTTTTCAAATCCGCATTTTCGCCAAATAAAATTTAGGCTTAAGGGCCACTCACCGATCGACTACATATTTTCCAAGGTTGTTTCCCGATGGTCACAAGATTAATAAATACATCTGCTTCGAAAATTATAAATTCTTATCGTTAGGTGATTCCATTTCCGCGCAGTCCGGATCATAAATTCTCGCCGTAGCTACATTTTTCAACGCCAACTTTGGTTATTGTTTTTCGTATTCCCAAGAAGACTTGTGTGGTATACGACTCCGCCTGCAAGTATGTTGCATAGTGTTGTGGATATTTCTTCTGCTGCGAGACCCGTATATCAGCGTTTATTTGCAAACAACTGTAGTTTTCGAGTTGATCTCCATTACCCTATGTACCAAACAGTAGAGTTCACGATGACTTAAGTCTGTTCTGGTTTTAGACCACTCAAAAGAGAGTTCGGTACCTCACGCTTCCTTTGAATTAAAAATCGATTTATACACTGTGATAAATTTAATAGAATCAAGCAGAGGTTGGATATAGTATATCTACCTTTATTCCTATACGTCGTCGATGACCCTGCAACTTCCCCCGCTTCCGTCAATTATCGTTACCATTAGTGTGTCGCTCTTCAATGCTGCCCGTCCGGTTTGTTTCGTCCGTCTTCATTACGGCCCGGACATTCTTCCCACCTCCTTCCGCGTTCTCGTCCAATTTTCGTTGGTGCGGCCTTCGTCCACCTGGCGGGGCCCTTCAGACTCGTTTTTCCGACATTCAGAAAAATAATTTGTTACTTTAATTCGGTGTTCCGAAATTCCACCTCCCTCGCTAACAAAAATCTTTAAATATTTAAAGAGGGGAAAATAATATACAGATTGCAAAATTAGGCCCTGTCGCTCGTATCTTCCGAGATTTTCTTTATTTAACACCCCCATTAAGGAATTACGGTTGAGTCCACCCCCACAGTCCATCATAGAGGAAAAGCAATCGCATTTTGGAATACCTTCGGAATATTTATTTGGAATAGTGAACAACAAAATTGGTTCACGTTCAATGACTCTCAAATACGACGTTCATAAACATCGTGATGATTCCATAGATCATCTATGATATCCTATAGATAACTAAAGATATTAATTAACCAATCTATTTACATTCTCTATTATCATCGTAATAAACACTCAATACTGTTTCTCTTGTATTCTGGGGGACTCCATCCTTCTGAAAATTACACCTAAATAACAAGCTCGAGTGTACATGTAACAACTTTTGATTGGTCCCGGGTTTGTTTTATTTTTTCCCCTCACCAGCCGTGGTCTAATTTTCTTCAAAAATTATGGTATAATTTTTCAATATAATCACCGTACGGTCGCGGACGTTTTATCCTACCGGCAACTAATCCCCCACCCCGTTCTTTATTTATAATGATTTAGAGGTTTCCGGTTTAATCCGCTGATATATCGACTCTTTAACTACCGGTCTATCGTGATTCCATTCAAAAACCTACCTCCGTCTGGCGATTAAAATAGATTCACCTAAACCGGATCTGGAATTGAAGGGCCACCGAGGCCCTCGTAATATTCTCTTCCGTCCGTGCTGGTAGGGCTTTACCCTGTTGATTTTATTATCGCCTCGAAACCGATCTATCGATCTTATCAATAGCCCGCCTCCGTGTCCTACGGTAAACATCTGACGCGATCGCGGTCTTTTCCCTTTTTTTATCTGCATTTGGCAGTATTATCCTACTTTTCTTTAACTATCCAAACGCTTCCTTCCAAAGTGACCTTAAATGGTAATTTCTCTAAAATCTATTAATATTTGATTCTTTATTTAATTTTTAAAGGCCCGTTAATTAAATTTTTAAAACCGTCAGAAAATATCTATAACGATTGATTTCTTCCATCAAGCCTACAAGAGAAACGTACTTATGCATCTATTGCTCTTAGGGCACAGTCGATACTATGCAAGCAAATGTGTCTTGATACCAATTGGCTATAATCCCGGATTTCTCATTTTCAATTATCCAACCAAGTGTTCTCCCCCGAATAAGCGGAGTTTCGTCTACCGCGGAAGCGCGGATCGGAGATGACGTAACTTTGTTAAACGGGCCGGAAGCGAGAGACATCTCCGTGGTGGAAGGACCTCTTGTTGTGCCGATCTCCGGTACTGGCAATGCCTCCTCGGCGGTGGACACATCGTGTGATGATGTCATATGTCGGGCATATGACGTCAGGTTGGCGAAGGGGGGCTCTCCGCGGGGCAAGGCTCATTAGTTGGGAGAGGAGGGCCTAGCCCCCTCACCCCCATGGTCCCGATCTTATCAGTCTATAATTACCCGGCCGAGGAGAGCGCTCCTCGTAACTCAGTCAATTATAAGGGCCTCTGCACATTCACCAACTTATATTCAACACGCCAACAACAATCTCTTTGAGATTCTTCTCCGTCTTTCTCCTCCGCCTCTTCTGCTTCTTATATTACGATATTATCGTCTCGCGGTTCAACACCGAGTAATACCTCAACCTATTGGCACATCCCTCCCCCCTCGCCTCTTGAGGAATTACCCTCTATAACACTTTCTCCGCCCGATGACCTCATATACGCTAATGATTTATGCTCACCGACGAGTGATATACGGTTTAACCGCAATTAAACTGGATTTGTGTACCGACGTTGATATTTCACTCAGCCGTCCGGCATAACTTCTTCCTTTTAATTTACTCAGAAGGATATAAAATTCCGTACTCTATACTGAAAAACGTTGAGACCTCGAGGTTTATCGACACTACCCGGTTTTTTGCAATAGCAGTTGTCAATTACACGATCTGTCAGTGTCGTTTGCCCGCCGCTATCGAACTACTATAAATTGTGTGCACTTCAATATGTTTCAAGTTGAAAGTTCCTTATCTGAATCCATTTGAATGTCGGCTCAATTTGTCAGATTCGTATTTGCGGGATTTAATTAAACCGTTAAAACGGAAAATAAAGTAACTGTTCGAAAAACTCGATAACAATATTTCTGAGTTTTGTTCGCTATTTGACTTTTAGATTTCGTACCTACAAGAATAGTAATTATTTTGGACCCACAAGTTTTCATCCGAATATGATAACGTAAATGAATTTTAAGGTAATTTAGCTGCAACACTCCTGCTTGTATCAACCAATTACACGAGGTAACGGTATTTTAACATACAAAGAACATTCCAACAAAGGTAATCCTACCAACATTTTCTCCAATTTCTTTTTGTGCGGGTTCAGCAGATACAAACCGAGATAGCCAGGTCCGGTCCAGAAAACATCGGACCAGATATCCTTGGCCTTGTGATCGAGTAATACTCGGAGGCGCTCATCCGTCTTCCTAGGAAAAGGAAATTTAAAGTTAGATCGAAGACCCCCCACTCGTCGATCGATTTCGTGGCCCACATTATATGTCCTGAGTGAAATTTTCCAAAAATAATCCTAACAATCTGCATCGTTAACAATCGGGTCGAACAAAGAACCGATCGGGGCGATCCTGTTATAACTGGACAACGCGGCCTCAGACGCTGGCTTCAAGGTGAACTATAAACGCTACTGGTTTGCGCCTTCGAAATAAAAAATAAATGAAAACAATTTCCTGTTGTGATTTTTTTTTAATAGCCGAAACGAATCAATTACACTCTCGTTGTGTCGCATTGTGAAAATTCGTTATGGCTTATTTATTTCAGAGACGAGATCAGTCCGCCCCACCCTCCTTCTTCCGAAATCAAGGAACTCCTCAGGTTTTGTGGAGGCCTCGTTCTGAATTTTGAATTCCACACAGAGAGAGACAGGGACTCTGATCCAGTTCTCCGCTGTTAACATTTCCCCAAAGAATGCGGAGGCGGCCTTGAAACGGAATTGAGAAACGCCTGCTGCATATATTTATACGAAATATTTGAGAGCGGCTCGATCTGTGATAGTGATTTTGAAATTTGTATACGAGCCTTGTACTTGATCTTGATGCGTTTAAGCGTACATAGTAAACACTTATCCCACACCAATAAATTCGTATAGAACAGGTTAGTGTATTTCGAAATATCCCTCGTGATTTCTTCCTCTCCATTTTTTAGTCCTCATCCAGGCCGGTTTCGTATTCTCGCCGCACACAGTAGCATAAGTCAGAATTTATTTACGTAAATTTTATTCGCGAAACAAAATTATCCCAATAATTCCGACCGGTTTTGATAGTTATTCGATTGAATTTAGAACCGGAAGTGAGAAAGGCCACCGTCTGGGTACGGGTTTTATGCCAAAACTTGACACTACAACTGGAACGGGAAAAAACTTGATTCCACTTGATATTGGAACTACTCAAGTACAGTATCAGAGACTTTGTAAATAACTCACCTAGTAACTGTCCAGTCCAAACAATGAATCCTTACGCGAACGAAAATATATTAAAATAATAATTACCATCATTTAAAACATTTGTTGGGGTGCCCGCGAGGACACTGGAGAGTTGCTACAGTCCACACTGACAGGATGTGTAAATACCTCACTATGTTATTGAAGATGGCGCAATGCCGAAACCGGTCTGGTATTAGGGCTAAACAAGCGCGCGGAGGCACGAGATCACGAGAGTGATAATAATAAAAATTATATTTCCTTTTAGCTGACAGTACTTAAATGAGGAAAAAAGAATAATCTAAAAGTTAGTTGAATACAAATACGAACTTTCAAAATAAAATTATTTTTCTTGTTATAAATGGACGTAAATAATAACAATAAATACGTGGATGTACGTGTTCTGCAAAGTGGTAAGCGTAAAAGAATATTTAAAAAATATTTTATCGCCAATAATAAATATATTATTTGTTAAATATTACTCGCCCGAGTTATTACACTGGTTAGAATCGTAAGATTTTTATCAACGTTGGATTTATTTTTGACTCGATTTACTATACTAAAAGGGAGGGGGGCAAAAATAAAAAGGTATAAAAAGAAAATAGCGGCGAAACATTTATGCCTCTGAATGCGTACATGACAAATGTGCAAAAAAAAGGCTGCCAGCCGGTTAAACGGGTTCTTAATTTTTAAGAGGCTGTCGGAACTGCCTCGAGTAGCTTCCTTCATGTCCGAATAAAGAACTACATATCTTAACGGTGCCAAGGAAATTTTACCGCCTCTCTTTGTCAAAAATGAGCGGACAATTTCTGCAACATCGATAACATTCTCTGGCTTTTGGGAGAAATGAAAATAATAAATTAAAAAAGGAATATAATATGTTGGCTTTCGAATTAGAAATGGGACCTAGAAGCCCGATATTCTTTGAAATACGTTCTTTCAAATTAATGTATGATTTGACCCGCTTTAATGCTGATATAACCGACTCGGGATATTTGGTTTAATTTCCGGGTAGCTCTATCACCATTGTACAAACTTTAGTGCGAAAAGCTTGCTTAATTTGAAATAGTGTTATGAAGACTATAGAATTAATTGCTCCTATTTCATCTAATATATTGTTTTGTTTCAGGTGGGGTTGAAGAAGGCGGTGGTCTGTACGGTAACGGAGGCGGTGGGGTGGCGGGGCGGTGGCGGGGCGGCCGGAGCCACAGTTCGGGGAGCAGCTCGGGCTCGCCCCGGCCGGGGGGGTGGGAGCACCCCAGGCGCCGCCGCCCCCCACACACCACCCCTCCATGCTCATCGTACCCCACCCCATCACCAAGCCTGACCAGCATCACGTCGTCACCCAGAACGGCTCTGGCAGGAAGTATCAGTGTAAAATGTGCCCCTCCGTAAGTAACAACAGAGTAGGTTCTTTCAGATTCTTTATTTACTCTAGTAAATAAAGTAGTTGTAAGCCTCGCTATAAGTTAGCGTGCGCAATTACAAGAGCTTAGGATCCCGTGGCCTCAATTTATTCTTAAAAAGATCTACATAAAGTATGACCAAAGATACTGACATCCAATATTTAACTTCATTAGAATACCGACATCAATAATAATTAAATGAAACCGCGTAGAATTTAAATATCATCATTAACTCTCGTTATTTTCCTTCTCCACTCTATCATAACCTAGAACTGTTTCAGGTTTTCGCTTTACAATCCGTTTAATGTTTTCCTAGGCCGGGACTAAGCCTTGTAGTTGCACCACCGAGTACCAGGTGCAACCATTATTGCCTGCGAGTGTAGCAGGCCGATTTTCATCAATCCAGTGTAACGGCGTCGCTTCGTAAAATTGAAAAATTGTATATTTCATTTATTAACATCAGTGACGCGTGGCATGTCGTATTATCGTTGTCCCTGGCCTATGAGCACTTCAAATTATATATGACAACGTAATATCAAACGTTTACGTCATACGGCAGAATGTTACAAATATATAGACGTCAGAATTATATTCAGTTAAGGAGTCGGACTCGTATGTATATATATATATATATATATATATATATATATATATATATATATATATACATATATATATTAAATAAGTTTGTCTTTTATAATAATCGTTGCGCAACTTGAAGCTTTGTATATATTAAGGTGGAAGGGAAAAGAATAGGCGACACCAATCATACTTGACCGGTGCTCGATAGGAATAAAAAACTCTAAATCGATTACAACTTGAAATCGGGAACATTGAAGCCAGGAGCGAATCGGGAGGCCTAAAATGTCTAGGCCGGCGAGTAAACTCGGGACGCCTTTCAGGAATACGGCCTGAGCCGGCTCCAACTCTCGATTGTATTATTTTTAATGTTGGCGAGAAACCGTCAACTTGTGATGGGTTCCTCCTCTTTCACGGCCAATAATTTTTGCCGATTGTCGGAACAGGAAACGGGCCGCTGGAGGCCGCCGGTAGTTGACCTCCCGCTATCGCCCCAACCAACTTCTCCTGTACGCCATACTTGCCTTCAATTTTAAACCCTATTATCCGATCGGAAAAAAAACTGTTGCAGTAAGATATTCGTTATCCAATAACGTTGGTCAAGCCGAGGAATAACCGCTGTTTCTCTTGGATTCGGAGAAAATAAAATTGAGTAGAATGTTTTCAATATCTCAGCTCTAAATAATTCAG
The DNA here is from genome assembly GCA_019843655.1 of Lethocerus indicus. Classification (NCBI taxonomy): domain Eukaryota; kingdom Metazoa; phylum Arthropoda; class Insecta; order Hemiptera; family Belostomatidae; genus Lethocerus; species Lethocerus indicus. The sequence goes on along the minus strand of JACDQD010000006.1, from coordinate 15,712,399 downwards.
CCGGCGGTGGACCTACGAGGAAAATGTCGACGTGGATTTAACAAGGAAAATGTCGTGGAAAAATTGGTTCGGTGTTACCGGTAAATTTCTATTTTTACACAGTAAAAACAGAACTATTTCTTATTGCTTAACCTTATTTTAAAGACTTACAGCTCTCTTTTAGTGCCGATTATTTTAGTAACGTTCATAGCTGTCTATATTTATTATGAAACGTTGGTAAGTGGGAAAAATGTTAATTTAAAATTCCTGTTAGGGACGGATCGCTAATACTGCCACAAGAGACTTTACCTTAGATGTATATGGACAGAATTACGTTTCAACTATTCTGAACTCTTTTTTATTTCTCCCCTAAAACATGATTTCAAGATATCATAAAGACTTATGAAGACTTGAATAGAAGTATTATTATACTATTATATATATTCCAGCCTGCACGTCCCAATCAATGTTTTATGTAATCCCAAACGAGGTTTGAATTGTTCGAGGTGCAATAACGGAAAAAAAATCCGTTTTAGTGCAACAAACTAAAAAATTGTCCGCCGGATCAGTTATGGCCGCAGATTATATAATCGGAGTGACCATTTTCCAGGTCATTTGATTTCGTACGGCCCACACGCGGCAGCTGTGAAAATGCTCCCGGCTCCATTTCCACTTTCTCTCACGTCGATCATTCGTCGACGGTTGGCTGTTTTTTTTTTCTGCCGGGAAGGCGATGGTTTTACGCATAAAAAATTCTTTCAAACGGGCAAGTAGTTTTGCGGCGGGCGATCTGCGCTGGCGGGCCCAAGAGAGAGCCGCTCACCCTCGTCACCGGACATGGAACGCTGAATTAGGAATTGGTTCCATTCCGCTTGCCGGACCTCACCGCAGCTCCGCCCGGTCGCCCCCTCTCGGACCTCCATCCTGAGCCCGGACATCGAGAAATTTCACTTCGAAGTTAAATTCATCATCGGGGTTCTTTTCACAGTGAACAGTGAAACGACCGGAAACCTGGAAGGAAACGCCTAACGGAACGGTTCTAGATTAGTCGGAACCCTTTCATACGTGAACCCCCGCCGCACCACGGGTCTTAATCTTATCGGACGGTGGACAAATATTACTTTACCCAGTATCTCTCACGCTGCGGCGCGGTACTCTGGTATTCAGAGCCCCGACTTTCTGTCGGGGAGAAATGCGGCCCGATTACGACCAATAACAGTCCTGAATTTCCGGCAAAAAAAGACAATTACATCGGCCGCTAATAAACAACGGGTCTGTTCAATGAGTCACGTACTGACCGTAAAGTCGGTTCTTCCTAATGGCCGCGGGACCGCCTCGTACCATTTAAATTATCGGTGTGCCCTTTCCACAGTCATTCTGGAACTTCCTTCAAGGGCCGTGGACAAATTAATCGCCGATTACTTTATTTACCTTTATTTTTATTTCGCGAGCGTCTTTCTTTCCGGCAATAAATCCTTCCGTGACGTTTGGTGCTCCGTGGTGGGGCGGGGTGAAATTTATTACGATCGTGTAATGATTTAATGGGAGTCATAAAAAAGCGTTACGGCCCATTACTATCGACCCTGCTCGGCTCGGGCCTTCCGTCTGAAAGGATTGTAAACGACTTGTTGAACAGTTGTAACGTTTGTACTTAGGCTGCGCTCCGATGATTGTTTTTATAAGTGATTATCCGAGCTGTTGAATTAAGGCTTGCATAATTCGGGAGCGGTGCTTAGAGCGACCTTCCCTGGACAGGCCCCGAGCCCGGCCTATTGGGCGGCCTTGTGGTTTCGACCCAAAACACGGCCCCTTTTTCTTTTTTACCTTCCCCATTAGGCGTGGTCATGCTCACGCTCTTATGCGTCCCACTAACTCATGTTTGCCTTCCCTCTGTGAAGAGTGAAGACGGAGCACTGCAGGAAATGTATATTCTGACTCCGTGTCATGAATAAGCCTAAGCTTATTTGAAGGCCTGCAGCGATTAAATGTATTGCTCAGTCGCAATTTGGTCTGTTTATTAGTGAAAAAAATATTTATAGGTTTCTTGTGTTAAAATTAATGTCCGCGTGGGTTCGAAATATCATCTTCCGTGTTTTTGTCTGCCACGTTAGAGAGCAAATTTTCACAAATGCCGCCCAGGAAGGAGAATGAACTTAGTCTATCACATTATACCTCTCTAACGGAAAGTTTCAGGAGAAATGAGAAATTTCTGAAATATCTAACATTTTAAATCCTTTTCTGTAGCAAATTTATTGGTTCTTTAAGAATAATTAATCGACTATGTCCATTCCTGGCCGAGCAACTATGGATGGGTCTGTATGCTCAGAGGATATTACTAGTAATCGATAAACTGGTATAGGTTTCTTTTGCTTTGTATTAAATGTTTTCCACGGGTTTCGTGTGTTGGGCAGAATCCCCCATCTTATCTGAGCCCCGGTCTGGGTTGAGCGGGACACGATGTTTAGTCTATAGGGAGGCCCAGCGATCCCTCAGCTCACCAACTGACGTCCAGGTAGTCGCCAGTTTTAGGTTTCCTTCCAGACAAAATACTCAATTTCGGTATTAGGCGTGGCGATGGCGTGCGTTGATTCATGCGAGAAATTCTCTTATGACACGAACGCACAGAAACTGTTTTTATTGCTAATACTACTGATGGCCAGTCCAATCTTTGGGATAAGAACAGAGCTATTGAAAAAACAGGAAGCTGTGGTAATTTCATACTTAATAGTATATTATTCGAACGCCCTTTTGAGAGAGAAAGAGAGAATCGCTGGATATTAATAGGGAAAGTAATAAGTAACAGTGGAAGACAGTTAGGACTATTACTGTCCGTGACCGAATGACGAAACCAGTTTAGAAAGAGATCTAAATAAGCGGGAGTCAACACAGTGGTTATATTAATATGAATTGTGGGCCCATATAGGCATTTTTATTTTCGAGTATAAATGACTTCTTCGAAGCCAGTAGTATCAGTTCATTAGTAACAGAATATTTCATTTTCTGAGCCTAATTTCATCCACCTGTCCGGAATTGATTTCTTCATTCAATGAGGACGTAGTTTAGAGTGGTGTTATTCTCTTTAGTCGAAAATAAACGTTTTTTTTACGGGGAGAGGGGACCGGTTTTTTTTTATCTCCAATAAATAATTGAGAATCACCACCAGCCGGTAGCGAGTCATGGCTGATTCGGAGGCCGTGGCGGCAAAGGACCAGAGGCATTTCCTGTAGGACCCGTCACAAACCTGTTCCCGCTGGAGAGCTAGGGGGGAGGGAGGAAGAGAGAGGAAGCATTTCGGATGGAGTGGGAGGGAGAGAGAGAGAGAGAGAGATAGATAGAGAGAGCGAGAGGGATAACAAGGGGTTCGCCGGCCGGTGATTTAAACTAATTGTCAAAGAGACGGCGGAGACCTACACTACAGGGCCCGACCCCTCGCACTCACCTGTCTTCCTCTCTCTTTGTCACACGGCCTACCCCATCTCTCTCTCTCTCTCTCTCTCTCTCTCTCTCTCTCTCTCTCTCTCCCCCCCCCTCCTTACTAGTCTGTCCCTCGCACTCTCATTTTCCCTCTCTCACTCGTACAACACTCATTTTCCGATCATCTTCAATTATAAAAAAACAAGTAGCACTGCGCTATAAGAGTTTACACAAAAAGGGTCCTGCTCTATGAATTCCTTTATTGAGTGAAAGTGTAACTACATAAATATGTAAACTTGGTTTTAATATTAACCCGATAGTACCGACTAGATTAGCAGAAACAACTAACATAGCTTTTAAAGAATTGCGCAGGAGATAAAATCAGAAAAAGTACCAAATAAAGAAACGCAAATATAGAAAAACTTCTTATTCTTCGTTTCCATATCCCGTAAACGCCTGAAAGTTTCCTGCATTGCCGTTTCGCTACCACGCCCGGCGACTATTATAATTTCAAATATGCTCATTTAGTTGGCAGGCACAGGCGGTTCTCTCTACCTGTAGCACTGTTGGGGGGGGGCCCATTGGTTGTCGACTGACGCCCCTCGCCCGCATCTCCTTTCTGCCGGCCATTGTTCCTGGCCCCCAGCACAAGAACTCCCCCACCGGTCATTTCGATTAATAATAAAACGTATTTCTGAATGCTCTCTTAAAGAGTGCAAATTAACGCTCAATTCTAACAAACCGGACCCGAGTTGTCTCTTATTAGAAGGCGTCACTTCTTTCCAAATGAATTATTAAATATCCTCATTCGGACATCGCGCCCGACCGAGAGATGACACAGAGGCGCCGCTTCTCCGCGAACGCTTCAATGGAAATCTTTGAAAAGGGGGACCGGGCGTAACTTCTAAATATAAACCCAGTGTTCACTGACCTTTCGGTTCATCCCGGACAGATAATAACGTCAATTTATTCCAATCGGAGCGCACCGCGTTCCCCGGGGAATGGATGGCCCGGGCCGGATTCCACTCGCTCCGGGATTCTGCGCCGACCGGATTCTTCGGGGCCGGGCCCCAAAATTTCAGCCGTTTATCGGTTACATATTTAAGCGAAAAAAAGGCGGGAGGGAAAAAGAATCCGGAGTGAACTACCAGTTGTGATCGTTCGGATTTCCTGTCACAGGATTTTCTTCTGCAGGAGCTCCCCAATTATGAAGTCATCAAAAACACTAATCAACAAAAACGATCGTCTCATTTTGTTACACATATTTTGTTATGCAACATAGCTAACAGACTTCCGCGAGATATATTTTTTAATAATAAAGGCTTCGAATTAAATCTAATGTATATGTGAATGTTGAAGTCAATTATACGATATTCAGTCCCTCTTTCATTTCTGACCTATCCGATCGTTCCTATTACAATTGAAACCAGTCGTAAAAAGGAGCGTCGTTACAACCATATCGAGAATGAAGAGATTATTAAGCAATCTGAGGGTCCCTTCTCCTATCGAGGATGGCCGCCGCATCGCCAAAGGGAATTACACGCCAATTATGCTCGGATAATGGCCGGCAAATATTTATGATCGGATCCCGGCTGCCCTTCTTTCCACAAATGACCGCCTCGCCTCCTCGCTCAGCCATCGGCCTCCGAGGACTTATAAGTCTTAAGACGCGCTTAATACTCGTCAAAGGGACGGTCACTCAGCCATTAAGACAGAGAATTCGACCGTCGCTCAGGATCGGACAACAGATATTATTGTAATAACGACCGGCCGGAAGATCGCTTCGGTGGGAGAGGTCAGCGCGAGGGAGATTAGCCCGTGACTCAGGAGAAATAAATAATATCGCCCCTTTCCGATAACGTCAATCTCCCGTCTGAGATCAACATTTAGCGAAATTAAAACAAGATTATTCCTTTGCTAACTTGTTCAATTTATGTTCGCTGTTCGATACAGAATTTTATGCGCGTTTTATGATTATTATTTCCTATAATTATTCCGATTGTCGTTTCCATCTTACTTTTCTTGGTCTTATATTAGTTTCGGCTTCTTACCTGCGTCTGTAAGACTCAGTTAGTAATGCAGTAAAGTACTGAATACCCGAAGATAACGACGTCGCTTAAACTACTCAGTTTATTCCGGGAATTGACAAAATATACAAACTATTAATAATACAGATGTGTAGGGGCCGCTGCGAAATAGGAGAATAGAACATTGATTGATTCCCGTAATTAGAAAGTAATAATGATTAGTTTTGAAGCTGCCTCCTGCCAGTTCCTAGTTTCACAACTTCGCCCGATACGTAACTTGTTCAAAGGCCTGGCCTCATGGCCTGTTTACTCAAGTATAAGCTTACGATCAATTTTTTTAGTATCAATTTTCGATTTAATTCAACAACTTTACGACACAATTTAGCGTTCATTACTGCGATCTTCCCAAGAGGACGGCTATAAACGTCGACCGATTAATAATTAATACGTAATTCAAGTGACGCTTAAAAATCGTGTACTGAATATTGCATAATTGCAATCATTACGTTGTTTCCATAATTAACAAATTAATACCAACAATTCAATATTATTCGAGTATAAATGTAATAACATTACTCGGGTAACTACATTACCAAAGACATAGTTGACGCAATTAATTAACACTATTGACGTCAATAGCATCTATTAATAGAACGAACGAAATAGATCCTCTAAAAAACTATATCTAAATATAATAATAAATAAACTATGTAAAAAAACCATATAGTTCAAATGTGTTAGGACTACTCAGTTTTAGACTTTTTTATTTTATAGTACATACCGATTATTTTATTCGTAACTGACCTTCACTTCCGGCTCAACAAGAGAAGTTTAAATCCCCTTTTGATTTCGTTCATATAAGAAAAATTCTGATAATAATAAATTGTTTTCGGTAAGAGCGGCAAAATTATTTTCGCCACAGATATAAAATAAGAGCTGAGTTGGCAGTTTTCTCGATGCGTTGGTCGTTTTCAAAGGACCGTTGAAATCTTGAAATACTGGTCCGAATAAATATGCGAGGAGGTGGCCTTGGGTCGGGCGGCTGCCGTCTTGCCCGCCCGTTGAAGTCGACCACACGGAAGCGGCTTGCCCTTATCGCAAACTGCAATTTCTGATTTTCTTTTCTCCGGCACTCCTCCAATTAATGATTGCCTTTTCCACCCTACGCCTTGTCGGGTTTCCCAAGTACTCTGAACGAAACAGTGCCGTACGAGAACAGGAAAAATAGTGATTAATCCAAATTTATTGGAAAGGCCGAAATAACTATTAGAGAAGTCTATTAAATGATTCCTCTAATTAAAGGCTACCAAGTATTACCAAACGAGACTTGCGACGGGGAAGAAATATTAATCGCGATAAAAACAAATTTCACCCGTGGCTGATACGGCCTTAAACCGAAATAATTGGTAATTTAAATGCGATTTCCTCAATTAAAGTAATCGCGAGGAGAAGATCTAGGGATGTGTACTTATTTTTAATTCGCGGTCTTTAATTAGAGATTGCCTTTAAACGAATCGAAGTCGGTCTTCCTGTTATACCGGCCGCTCGAATGGACCTCGAGTGAAAGGACTTCCCTTGGGAGTCGGTCTTCTTATTTATTGCGTGGGACGTGGAGACATTGGGTCGAATTCGGACTACCGGTATCTTTCTCGGGTACCGTTGCACGGTTAGGCCTTTGCGGGCCGGCTTTTTAAAAGCACCGTAAAAGGTCACCCGCCCTCCGGTAGGGAAATACGGACCCTCACGCATGCAAATAAACGGCGAATTTAGTAAAGCGAGCCGGCCCTTTGTTACGTTAGGTCGCCCGTTATTCCTTTGGCCCATTTTTGTAGCCGACCGTTACCTGGACAAATTAGCCTGCCATTTTTAAAGGAAAGTAGTGTGTACATATGACACTAATCTTTGTTCATACGGTGGTTGAATATTTTAAACTAAATTTTAAATTGAAATTTTAACAATTTTTTCTAGGGTAAAAGAGACAAAAATGTCGAGTTGGATGGAGCCGTACTACTATTTAAAAATAAGAGGAACAAAATATTATCCAATTTAGGCAATTTAGTATATGTCGATATTTGTAAATAAACCACAAATTCGGTATAATTTTTTTGTACACTTATCGTTAGAAGCGCCCCAAACGCATGCATGTACAAGAACCGCCTTGTTGCACATTCTTCGGATTCATTTTATGGACGTGTTATAAAACATAGCGATCGATTTACACCTAACACAAATTTTCTGATTATACAGGGGGCCCTATTTTTTAACGGTAAAACGAGTTGGGACGTCATGTCGGGGGACACAATTGAGTTTTATTGAGGGCGGGTCGATTACAGAATCGGGGGAGGCTCGAGCATAACGGTAGTGTCCCGACGGTCAATAGCCGTCGTAGAGGCCGGGGGAGCTCCTTTAGGGGGCCGACTGCCCCCGCACCCGGTAGTAACCCTCCTCGTAAAACTGGGCCCGCTCACCCCCCGTCGTAAAACCGGAGGCTCCTTGATCTGTCGCCGACTTCTAAGAAGCGGCGTACTTTTCATTTCAATAATTCCCCGCCCGGGTTCTATCCAGGCCCTTTGTAACCTCATCATACGAGACGTCTCCTTTCGGCCCATCTTTTTTGTCCCTCTTAGCCACGCCATACGGGCGGCGTTCACGACCGATTTATTCGTAGAAATAACTCGTTTAATAAACTTACTACGTCGGATAACAATTAAGAGATTACGCTTTCAATTGGAATGCTTCGTTTCGATTTTATTGAAATCCGTATACTTTTTACGAACATATTACATCCCTAGTAATTCGCAACACAAACGTTGCAAAACGGCGTTTCGACTCCGTTAATAGGACTTGTAGTCGATCGTAAAACGCTCCGGCGAATAGATTTTATTTTCGATTTCCTCTGTTATTTTCATCGGTGGTAAACGGCGCCGTTAGTCGTTTATCGAGTCCCTCGTAAAAGTGGATCCCTCCGTTTTTAATAAATCAATTCTAACGTTATTCCGAACGCAATAAACGTCACGGCTTCAATTTTCAAACGTCGGCGTCGGCAGGCCCTTAGAAGTTGCTCTAGTCCGATTTTATGCGTCGGCGACCGACTGGAGATAGTATTACAAGAACGGCTAACGGTACGGGGAAGGAACCGTCGGAAAAACTGCAATAGGACCGCTTCGACCGGTTTAATAACCGAACTGCGTTCGAGGGAAGGCGGTCATAAATCCGAGCGGTCGGGGACGGAATATATTTTTAACAGGGTCCCTCAACAACCCCTTCCCGGTTATCTTTATTGAAGTAGGAAAAGGGTGGCGTAGGTGAAGAGACCCCTACGGGGTTCACTGACACCGCTTTACAACCCCTTGCTCTTACATATTACCCTGTGTAAACTCGCCGCAGAAAAAATATCCCTCTCAAACAATTGAAGTCTGGACTGGTTCCTTTATTAGAGCGGCCCCAACCATAGGTTTAGTGGCCCTAGGACCCCCTTTATGCCCTCGGACCTCTTTTACTTTACCCTTTCTACACGGTTTACTATCATCGGGAAGGACAACTTTTAAATATTTACGGCCGGTTTTGAATAGAGCACCTGAATTTATTGTCCGTTTTTTCTTCCTTCTACCGACAGCGTCGCTTTGCTTTTCCCGATTTTCCGCCCTAATATGTTTATTACACAAATAGAGGGTTTCCTCCGCGTCGACACGTCAACTTATTTTCGTGTCCCTTCCGTGTTCTATGGAAAATGTAAAATACCGTGAACCGACCGGACCCTCTCGCCAGGGAAAAAGGTACGCTTTAAAATTCGTGTCGTGACAACTTCCATTGTCAGTTATTTCACCTCGGTTTCAACATTTTAATTTTCAAAGGGCTGCTTTTAAGCACAACACAGGGGGGAACAAGGCATGCTCTGACCGAACGACCAAAATAAATGTTATACCCAAGAGTTTATCTTAAGTAACGAAGGGAGGATTTCATAGAACAAGAGGGGGTTTCAGGGAGCAATAGGAGTCCTTTATTGTTATCAATTCAGCCGAAGTGGCCAGTCCGTTTAATATGCGACGATTTTATCATCATCTATTTATAGAAAGTAACCTTGTGTCAGTGTATGCTTTTCTACCGACGGTGTTTATTTTAAGTAAATTTAGGCAATATAAAGGTCCTTAAATGGTTCGTTACATCCTTAGGCGTGTGGCCGGGCGGGTAGCTCGTCTGAGGGGAAATGAAGAAGCCCCACTGGGAGGCCGTGTGGTAGGTCAGCGCTGGAGGATGAGTTACGACCCCCCAGGACTGGTTATCATCCCGGGATTTCTACCGGGCGAAATCGCCCTCGAATTATGATGACGGAGGCGGCGGCAGTAACTTATGGTGGATGCTGTTGGTACTTTGCCAGCTCCCCACCCCGTCGACGACCTTCTTTCTTCCGAACGGTATTTTCGATTGTCGGGCGTAGTAAAAAGTCGACGAAAAAAAAGGAAGAAAGCGTAAACCTGTTTGAGGAGAGGAGTCGTTGTGACATGTCCCGCGTACCCGAGACTCGTCTTATCGTCTGCTACCTTAGGCAGGGTCGGGGTCGGCCCACTGCCACATAAAAAGGACTGTATCTTATTGAATACGTCGCACGAAATATAATTCGATACATATAATATTAAATTATGGGCGAAGGGCGTTCCTAATTAACCCGACCGATTGAATAATGCATTCGACGCCTTTTCCAGACAATATAATTTCCTCGGTAAAAAAAGTATTATTTACCAAGGCCACGCCCGGTGTAATGGTGGCTACTTATCCTTGATACACCTACAATTAACTTGTATTAATATTATGTGTTCCTTTTTTTCACGATATCACGGTTGATCGGCTATCCGAAACCTAAATGGCGCTCGATTTTTCCCGGCCGATACGTGCAGTTGATATTTGAAGTGCGGTTACATTAATTCGTGTAAGAATAATAATAAAAAATGAAGGAGTATCGCGATAAGAACTGTTACTAGGAACGGGTTCGATACGACGGTTATCTTCTGGATCTTATCCGATGTAAAACAATCACGGGAAAATAGGACATTGAGATTTCGATTGATTAATTTTTATGCCCCTTTAAAAACAGGACTATTACTAACATTTTTATGTATTTTTGAACCAATGGTTATGGACTTGCATGTGCAGATTTCATTTAGTAAATAATGACTGTTGGCTTTAATTATAAGCTTATAAACATTGTTCGAATATTTTATACATTCGCAACATAAATAATGTCAGAACACTAAACGTATTGAAATGCATTTCGGTTCATATAAGTGTACTATACATCAAGCTAAGGTATGCAATTTGCGATCCTGAAATGAACTTGACTGATGACTTTAGTGCTGGTTTAGTGGATCATAAATTATTTTTTTAAGGGTAATCCGACGTCGAGAATATAGAAGGCACTTTTCTTGCCGCCTTGGCAAAAAATAAGCTCCTTCTTCTTCTCATTCGGTTCTGCCATTGACTCGGTTCAGACGGGGACGTCTGAAACATCTGCCCACAGTTGTCGCCGGCCGGGAAAAAAAACGAACGCTGTGTCATTCGGCATTGGAACAATCTGCGCCCCAGAAGGAGGGCCCAACCGTACAGAGGCCTCGCTTTGAATAAACTGCGCTCAATAGAGGATCACATGAGACTTGAGACAACTTTACAGGCCGCATTCATAACAATCCGGAGTCCGCAGATTTACTCGCAGCTTCATTATTAAATTGTTCCATTTCAAAAATTTCCAGATAGACATCCAGATTGTCTGACGAAAAATTAAGCCTTTGGCCCCCTGCGAATTATAAGGTGCGCTAAATTATCAAATTTCTGTGTATCGAAAGTATTTATTTTTATAGCAAAAATAATTATGGTCTAATATTATCTTCAGTGATACAGTGCGTACAACAACCAAGTAGGGCGTGGAAATACTATACGGAACGCAATAATATATTTTTTTAACGAAACTAATTGGTGAAGGATCTAAGTTGCGTAAGGAGATAATTGAGATTGTAAGTTAATATGGCTGCGGTCGTGAGAAATTGAAGAGAGTGCGAATGCCGGCGTCTTGAAATACAGATAATTCTAGGCTTGTGCAATAGCAAATTAATAAATATACATTTTTGCATATTAAATTAATAAAAAATTAGGCCTACTCCGATGTAAGTTCCGGTTGATGGCTCTATATAATACGTCCGTTTATAGTAGCTACTGTTCCGGGCACTACTGAAGATTTCACAATTAAAACTTAATTTACAAGAAAGGTTTAATTATCTCACAATTTATAAAAAAATATAAACACAATAAATAAATATTTATTATTACCGTAGGCCGTGATTAAAAAAAGAGTCTATTATTTAAGTCTATTGTTTAAGTTTTTTGTAAGCGGAGGATTCCCTACGGAATCTATCTGTTCCGACGTTTCTGCCTCCTTGTTACTGTCATAATTAGAATGTGGACAGGTTGATTCTGAACGCTAATTTACTGATGGAATGGTATCGACAATGGCGAGATGCAACAGTGTAGGCATAATGCTGTACGGTCTGGAATAGTTCTAGTGAGCATGGCGCGAATTCGAAACCTACCGAAAGGCCAAAGCGTGGCAGAAAACCGCACAGGTCAACGGTAACGTCGGATCTAATTGCCGATTGGTGTTTGGTAAAACAAAACAACGCCCCGCATCTGTGGCAATAATCAGTCAGTAGGAGCCGACCCATAAAAGCGATAAAATAAATACAAAAAGAATGGGCATTCTTACGGTCTCGGTCACGATATAAAAGCTGTAGTGTGAGGAGGGGGCGGGTGGCAGGAGTAGTAGTATAAAGGTCGTAGACTTTTTCGAGAGTTATAAATGAATCGGGGAGGGGAGGAAAAACAAGGAAGTCGGGAAGAAAAAAGTGGGATGTTTGGGTGGGGCCACCCCCTTGACCCAGTCACAAGCCCGGCGCTCTTTTTTGTGCCCGCTCTTCTCTTCAGTCTCGCTCTTTCACGTTTTCTCCAGTCCTCCTTGTTCTCTTTCTCTTTCGCTGGCGGACTCATACTCGGCCTTGACTTTGGACCCGGCCGAGATTTGCAATTACGACCCCGGTGAAGGGGGCCCCGAGGGGTCGTCCCACCGATCGGATAAAAGGGCTGCGTGCGAGCCAACACAAAAAAGACTTGAAAAGACGAAAACTGTTATACCTCTACCGATTCCTTCTTTCTTTTTTCCCCTTCCGCCCTCTGTCTACCGCCACCGGCTTTGTAATTCCTTTTCACTGACGATCATCCGTTCTTCGTCCACATTAAAATGTAAGTCATTTTACAGAAAGTCCCTTAAATTTCGGTTAAAGTTAAAGTTCAATTATTACAACCGATTATTCGCGTTATTAGTTTCCCAAGTCCTCTGACAGCGCCGTGGAATAATTTAAACATGTTAAAGACTAAAGCGTCCTATTTCTTCTTAGGTAACAAAAACAGATATTGTAATTTCCCAATTAAGTAACTCCATAAATCATATACCTGACCCCGATTATCGGGGAATGATATATGTTTAATTTACGCAAGTCTTAGGCTTACACCTCTCGGTCTAAAGGGAACTAACTGAGGTAATATCAGATCAAATTACAATACCTTATTCCCACTGTCATGCTTTATATATATCAAATGTTGCGCTTACCTTTTCAAATTTGACATTCTCTTGTTTTCCACGATGTATCATCAGTTACTCTTCTTCTCCTTTCCTTCATGAACCGTCCTATTCCCAGAGTTTTATTATTTTAACGGTTGGATATCTTCGGAAAGATGCAATACCTATAAGTTAAGTTTACATAGTAAGAGTATGGCCGTAATTATAATTTCGACTCACAAAAATTTGGATTTTTTTGATTTGGATCCAAAGGATTTGTTTGAAACGCATTGTCGGTACAATCTTAAACATTAATAGAGGGCGACGCACGACTGGAAATGTAAATTAATTCACAGGTAAAAAAGATTTGTTTCGCATAACCGACCTGTACGAAAGGAATATCAATAGTGATACCTAGTTTTTACACACCGCATTACGTAAAACAAAGGCCTCCGATTCGGCGTGTACAACGTGCTAGGTTTTTCCCGTTTCGCCGAGATAGATACTGCAATTAGTGGGACTTGACTATTGACTTCCCTGCGGCCTTTATTGATGATAAAACCTCCCGGAAAGCGCTGATAGATGAACAATTAAGGCCGGGCAATTTTCTAGTAGATAAACTCGCGGAAAAATTATTTTCATTAGCCTAATACGGCTCGTATCGTTTAACGGGTATTTAAGTCCGAGCGCATAATTTCGTCGTCGTGCCCCGTCAGATAAATTGGTTTAAGTGAGGTTCGGAGGCGCGCTTACCCCGTTTAAAGAACGCCTGGTCTCGGCGATAAAATGAAATCTATGAAAAATATTCGCTCTATCGGTGGTTAGTGGCTCGTTAAGCGGAGGATACGCTGGTTAATTTTACATGTAATAATCTTCCGATCTGTACTAGGTGTTACTACTGGACTCTACCACCAAGCCTGGTGGAGTCCTCTATGCTCATTACTGCTAGAGATAGATACTTAAGCGGGTATAAAAAAGGTTTGTCCAAAAATTAAGGACATCATTTACTACAACAATAAAAAATATTTTATTTTCTTGATGAAGGACTGAATTAAACATTAATTTCCAGTTTGATTATTTTCTTACCTTTTATTTTGTTAAATATGCATGCGTATATGAGCACTCATAACATATATTTCTTTCTATGACAGATCATTTTATCTTTAATAACTACTACTATTTTGATACGAAAATTCAGCTCCCTACTACAATATACATAATAGGTAAATTATGCACGGGCATATAAATAAAAAATACTACTCAGATACACATAGACAGGGTGATACAATAAAGAGGGCAGGAACAAGGGTGAGATGAAGAGAGAAGGAAAGCGAGGGCCAGGGTCCGAATGTACAAAAACGCATAAACAAATCCGGAAAACGCGGGGTATAAAAAAAAGCGAGCTGTGCTGGTGGAGGGGGCCGCGAATACGAGTAAACAGGGCCGACCGTTTGAGTTGATTACACAGGCTCCTGCCGCCCAACCCCACAGAGCTACGAGGTACTTTGACATTTTTGTCAACATTTAAACTGGAATTTTTATGTTCCTGCAGGCCGATTTCACGGGGCCGGGATAGAGGGGGCTTCTAACCAAATTGTCCGTCCGCGACCCTCCAACCCGGCGGGGGGGGAATTGTCAAGGGTTGTTAACCCTATCGTCCGGCTCAAATATTAACATGTAATTTGGGAGCGGTAATAAATGTTTATACATTTCTATCTCTTTGCCGGTATATTTAATGAAGGAAGACGCCGCTCTATCGCGGTGGGCCCGACCTAAAAACGTGCTCCTCATCACACCGTACCGACTACGCAAAATATCTTTGTTAAAAAGTATTCCGTCGTTTGCGTGTTCGGTACGTACACTTTTTTATTTATCCCACGCAGGATCTTGCCGGAACTATTAAAGCTTTAATAGTTTCGATTAGAATCCGATTTTTCTTCTCGTTTACCTTATTTGGCCTTATACCGGCCATCGTCAGGAATCTCTGGAATATAGCAAGGTATTTCCTCATGTCGCCTGTCGGTCCCATTTTTCAGCCAATTCTAACGAGTCGCATAGACTTTACTTATTAGTTAATCCTAACCAATATTAATAATGTCGCAGCACATTTTTCACCGGTAGATCCCCGTCAAGGACCCCGGGTTGGGAACCTCTAGATAATGACGTATTTAGCTCGTTACCGAAGGGGTGCATAGTGTCTCACGCGGAGGGTAACGCAATTACACAGGAGCGATTAAGGACTGCAGTCCTTTCTTTAATTTGCCAGAAATAATAGCGATTATTACACGCTATATTTGCCAAGGTTTTTTGACGGCTATAACCTTCTCACTTCCATCCGGGGCAATGCCGGCCGATATAAAATCTCCCCGCGTCCATGTTGATAAAATGTCCCCGCGCTTACCTCTATTTTGGACGGGGGAGGGGAATCACCCGATAAACAGAGAATCGGGCCAACAATAGCGGTGTTGGAAAACGCGATCCCTGGGGTGTCACCTACAGTAATAGCCGTAATTGTAGAACCCGAGAGATCTAACAAGAAATAAAGGGATATAGGAAAAAAGGGGGAGAAAAAAAAAACACGAAGGGACGAAAAAGCTGGCGAGTCGCAGTTGGGTTCGTCGCTTATTAAGAGGAGTGCGGCGGGCGATTAGACGGCGCGATGTTAACGAGCCTCCGGATCGGTTATCTAACAACCTGAACCTCGGCTCAGCCGGGCTCGCCTAACAATCGGTGCAATTACGATCGGACGTTTCGCCATTTACAGGCCGTGTCGGCCCCCGCCTCAAATAGAGAATGGGGCCGTTTCAGAGTGCCCCGCGGCAGAATAATCACCCGAATTGCAATATTTAGAAATACCGCTTTCTGTCGATTATTCGGTAATTGTGGTACGCTCATTTAAATTTTCCCCCCGCCCCAGCGAGACTCTAGGGTCAGCCAGGTTTAAAAAATGTATTATACAGTGTAACGGAAGGAAAAAAGGGATTACAAATTACAATGTTCAAATATATTGGTACAGTTACTATTAGTTTGAATCTTTAATCCCTGTAAATGTATCTTATGTGTGCATGACCGTTTTAAAGCCATTTTCTATCAGTGTGACTAGTAAATTGAAATATCACCAATTTCTAACTCTTGTCCCGCTGTATGGTTAGACTGGAGGGTGACCGGTTTTGACCTATCACTATCGCCTATAGGATTGGGTTAGGCTCTGTAGTACACAGCGATAGCGATACCTCACAAACCACCGACAGGCCTAAGTGGGAATATCTATCCTGTAGAATATGTCCTGTTCAATGTTCTGAATATTAAGTCAACGAACTATTATTGTTATTGTAAACGCTTCATTTTAAACCCGGCGAGAGAAAAGGGATATTGCCGAATTCGAAATATGGTGTATATCTTGGATGTACTGGAAGCGATTAGGCGTCCTGTTAGTAATTTGAAATTACTATCTACATAAAGTAATAGGCACAGATGTGAATCGACAATCCTGTTTGCCCACATGCTGCGTATAGAAAATCGACTCCGATAGGGGCAATTTCTTCCACTCCGGACATTGAAAAAAAAAAACAAGTTGGCCCGTGTCCGAAAATAATTCTGTCCCAGTTCGAGATCTGCGGACGATCTCTCGCCTCGGCCCGTAATTATAAAGGGAACCGGCCTAACCTAACTCTAATACGAGCCGCCATTAAGGAGGGAAACCGGGGATTAGAATCTTAATTTAATGGAGCGATCCGCCTCGAGGATAACAGGGCAGGCACGACCGTCCGGTTCTCGACAGCCTCAGCCTCACCCCGCGCTATTTACTAACGGCTCTGTCGCACCAATGCAAATTTACCGCTTGGAAGAAGACTTTTTTTTATTTTTTATATATTTCAGGGGACCACCGGGCGCAAAATAAGTAATTTAAACGTTAAGTTAACTTATCATCGTTCCGACACTAAATTTATAACGCTGCACTCCGAGCCTGTCAATTACAATAAATGGGTAATTACGAATCCGAGCGTTTAATAGGGGATTCGTTTTATTCGTTTCGACCCGACAATTACGGTTCAATCGTTAAGGTATAAAAGGTGAGATAAAGTAAATCTG
Organism: Lethocerus indicus; assembly: GCA_019843655.1. Taxonomy (NCBI): domain Eukaryota; kingdom Metazoa; phylum Arthropoda; class Insecta; order Hemiptera; family Belostomatidae; genus Lethocerus; species Lethocerus indicus. The sequence goes on along the minus strand of JACDQD010000006.1, from coordinate 15,695,287 downwards.
AACTAGCTTCGATCGCTTTCATATTTAGTGGTTCAATAAAAATTCGATACGAAAGTTGTCCGACGACCGGTGGGGCTACTTTCGGAATTGTCTCATCTGGGATCTTCCTCCGGCGGGAAAGAAGACGCCGCTGCGTCTTCCAGCGGTCCGGGGCCTCCAATCTGACCGTTCAATATTTGTCGTAGGCCGGCTGGATATTTAAAAGTGAACAACATTCTTTTCCTCGTAAATCCACGGGGGGGGGGGGTTTGGCCGCGGTTCAGAAAACCGCGAAATATTGTTACGGCCAAATAATGTATTCAATGTGCCGGGTATAATGGATCCGGACTCTCCCCCCCCCCCCCCCTCGGAACATTTCGGGTTTCGCCTTTCATACGGCTCCACCGCACTGCCAACCGCTCCATAAAGTTACACATGTAAACATCCATTAGTGGCCGCCCAGACCACTTCGGAACTCGATTTTCATTTGGGAAAATTTATCTTCGGAGCACATTATCAACGCCTTATAACCATAAAATCTTGTCAGCCGTACATTCCATTGGCGTACATTTTTTCAATTTTAACTTTTTATGTTGCTTCCATAGTGAACAATTGACCCATTGACTGTACCACCAATGCGTTTAAACAATCGTGAAGTATTTTTGAGAAATTTAACGTTCTGAGCGTTGTGAGGCATTGAACGCTCGACGGGATGATTAATAAACTTAATAAAAAAATATATTATCATAGGGCAAGGTATAACCGGTATATAGAGTCCGGGAACCATCTGGACCCAATTCTGTCCTCGATGCTTCCACTCTAAGGGCCACAGACGTGTTTAGGGGACGTATAGACAAGTGATTAGGCCTATTAAATATGCGTGAATATCGAATGTCGCGTCGTTTAATTATACACACAACATTAAGTCACAGGGCGGTACCTCGTTCGACATCTTTTCCGACCCGACGCTCCTGATTAGAGGTCCGTCTTGAAAATGTTGGTCTATCTCATTCCGCCTTGTCGGTCAATGGAATTAATTTCCCTGTGCACATATTGCTTCCTAGATTACGATCTCGTTCACCGAACATTTATATATAAAAATTAGTAAACATATTTAGTTACTTATTGAGTGCGGATTCTGTCGGCTACGCACTATTTTTCATTTGACGGTACAGAACCAAAACGAGCAAATGGCTAAAGCTATGAAATTATTTCGGTGACAATATTCCGTATTTGACTAATAATCATTATTTCGATTATAGCCGAAATTTTTTTGAAAGTTGTACTGCATACGCTGCTGCATGGTGGAATTAAAAATGAAATTCATCAATTCTTACTGTTCAAGGTAGATTGTGAGTGAAAGTGAAAGCAGCACCTGGATAAACAAAGATTTTTAGAATACAGAAGAATATAACTAGATTCTGCTGTTGTTACGAAACAATGACTAAGTTAGGAATCGTAAGGTAATTTTAGAAAAGGTACTGGCGGGATGGTTTTTAAGGAGGCTTGTGCGCGGTAGAGGTAGAGACGCGGCGCCCGGGGCTAAACGACCGCCTATTTGTCAGCCGGGGTCCGATTAGCCGTGCTCCTTCCCCGTGTCTCTGATGACCTCCTCTCCAGTCATTAGTCTCTGTAATTATTTTAAATGGGCGCATTACAGTGAGGGCTCGGTAATGGCCCGCCTTCATCCTCGCGTTGGCCTATGCAAATCGCGCCGGATTGGGTTTCGACATTATATGTATCCACCGTGTATTCTGGGCGATCCGAATTCGAGTCCGTTCCAATCACTTCGTACTTTCGTACAGAAATTTGGTCTAGTTTGCTTATGACGGCGAAGAAATCGCGTAATTACCTGTTTGAAAACTGTCTAAATAGGTTGGATTTGTTCCCGCCTTCTTGGACATTTCCGCGGCTCATAACAAGGTATAAAAGCGAATAACCGAATATTATTTTCTTGAAGGAAATTTCCGGGATAATTATTGCTCCGCCATCATGCTAACGACTCTGTTTAGGACAAAATTTACACTGAAAAACTCGATCCCCCAGCTCGAAAACAAAAACGGCGGTTTCAATTTAATTAGGAGATACTTGGTGTGATTGCAACAATAACGGATGCGTCGGCCGATCGGGGAGTCTCCTCGGGTATGCAGGGGACGGGAGAACGAGATAACCCAATAAAACTAGTTTGGCCCCCTCAACCGCAAGGTTGGACCTGTTCCCGGATTGTTCATCATGTAGTTCATGATTCCGGAGCCCCCCGTTCAATTTTTCTGATATGGCGTGTCAGATTTGAAATGAAAAAGGAATGCTCCACCCACCTGGAAAGGTCCGACGACGAAAATCTGCAGATCCGGATGTCCCATTTTAAAAATTCGCATCCCTTAAAAGGGAACTACCGATGTTTTTATTTTTACATTGCGGGCATATCGTCGAGAGAAATACTTTAATAAATTTCGCCGCGCCCGATTTAAATTGCCGTGTTACTCGATGCACCATATTCAGAGTTAATGGAATCACGTCTATAAACACCGATTCACAACACACGATATGTGTCCTGGATTATTTAAACGAGGGGCACTCCTTTGGGGGCGGGGAGCGCAATTAATGCCATTTAAAAGGGTTACTGGAGCAGTCTTAAAGCAGGCCACTCAAAGCGATGGTAAAAATTTATTTTCACTTTTTTTGTACTTCGCCAAGAGTTTAAATAGTCTTTCTTGCCTACTTTTTCTACAGTGAGTGTAACTTAAGCAAAGCCTATGTAGAATCAAATTGAGGAAGGAGTATTTTTAATAGATGAACTTACTTCCTTATTAGAACTTCGGGAATTATTTTCTCGAGCTGTCGGTACTTATACTTCTGCGAATGTGACAAGAAGGTGAACCCCTTTTATTTATTGACTGGGGTCGGTGAAATACCAGTAGCTCGTATCGAATAAAGGAAGAACTTTGTTATTCGTACGGGAGATATATTGCTACTTCTTACGATACTTAACATGCCGCCTGTGTCCGATGAGTATGTTAACTCCCCGGTGATAATCTCCGGGAACCCTCCTACCCTTCGTTGAGGTATTGATTCATAATCGGTCTATTGAATCGCCATTTTCCCATTGTCGTCGGAAGCTGGGTTCCGTCATAATTTATCCGACCGACAGGTCCCCTAGGTAACAATGCCCGCAGAATAACCCTTCCTGGCTTCCTTCCTAGTTCGATAGCCCTTCCGTTTTACGAGCACCGATGACAATCGCTTATGGTAGAGGGTCCCCGACCCCCGAAGGGATCCTATATTGAGAAAAGTCGGTGACGGTTGAGGACAATAGTAGGGTGGAAGTGTTTACACAACATTTTTTTGTTCATCTTCGCAACTTTTCACGCGTTGATGACCACAACGGTGTTTTAATGCGGTGCTTAGACATAAATTATTACTACGGTGCAGAAAAAATACCTTTATTTTGGCATAAGTTTAACCGATTGGCACAACACGGAGGTTGGTGGAGGGGGACTGCTGCAGGAGACTTTCAAATATCTATCTACATAAAATACGTATAGAAAGAGTATCTTTTTATTTGAATAACTTAATTTATTACATGTAGTACGTTACTCGACTTTCCAATAAATTGCAATGGGACTTTGAATTGTGGAGAAAGTCAGGATGAACGTCCAATTAACTCGTTAATAACAAGAGGACGTTGAACGGGTTCCAAAAGGTGAGTTTCGCTGTAGGGACAGGTTAAAAATGGACAGAATTAAATCGATTGGTTCTGGGTAGAAATGTTTAATTATACTCTGGGCGGGGACATGATTTCATCCTGGTTAGTTGCGCCAATCTGTTTTTTATGATACAAAATTCTCTGGCGTTTCCTAACGGTACTTCATTATTTGCATGATCCGGATTTAAGCACGTATTGTACACAATATTTTCATCTGTTTGATACGCCGCTAGGCCAGTCCGGGCTCAGCATTACACCATCGTCAGTAGTGGATGGCATTCGCATTCCCTTGTTCCGCGTCTCCCCGTATGGCTTTTATGACCCATAACTTACCCAAAGATAATTATTTATCCCCCTCTCTCTCTCTCTCTCCTCCTTCCTCGCGAATCGTGTACTCTGTTTATGCCCTGGACGTTCGCGAGCCATCTCGTATAAGTCTTATTTATTGACCCCCGGTCGGCCGACTTACAAAAGCTGATATATGAACGCATCTGGAAGCGGCCTAGGGTCGCGAAGGATTACCTCGCAATTAACATCGGGCATTAAATTAGTCTCAATTATTGCGTGGATTTATGATCCGGTCGTAAATATAATTGGGCACCCCCTCCCCCATAGGTAGAGTTGAACCTGGGGTTATACATCACGTCCGTCCGCTACCGGTTCTTACAACTGGTTAAACTCAAAACATTAATTTGTCTTTAATGCCGGTCTTCTCGACCCCGAGGTCCCGCGCGCTCTCTATTATAAACGAGTACCCCCTACAACCCCCCACGGTAAGATTCTAGAATTATAGCCGGGTCTACCTGAAACACGATATTTTTTCCGTTAATCGACGATATATTTTCATACTCTAACTGTGCTCTTTTAAAGCTCGGCCTGTTCGGATATTCGGATGCAGACTGAGTCGCACTGCAGGCAATGGGGATAAAGGTATTGTTATACCTACTACTATTGGTAGTAGTACGTTCCGAAGTATTTGTTTGGGGGTTTTGAAAATCGATCACTCCTGAATTCGGTCCTAAGCTAGACCGGTTTTGGCTTCTCCGCATCGTAAAAAGAAGTCCGTCAGCACTTCGGCTGGTGATAAAGCTTATTATATCGAGCATATTCTTACAAGTCTGTTAGTAGTCGCATTCGCATTCACGTTTTCGGCTATGTTCATGGTTCTATAGTTCCCTTTAGTCGAGACGATGTATTTTCACCAATTAGAAAATTATGGGACTTTTATATGATAGATTGCATTATGTCCGTTTGTATATTCGTAGAAGGAATCGATTACATCGATCGAGTATCGACTGGGGTAGATGTGGGTGATGGCGTGAACGAGTGAACCGGAGGGAGAGACAATTCCTTCAGTATTGTTTGTAGGTAATTCGGTGTGTAAAAGGGTAACCGTGTTCCAGTTCTTCCCCAGGGCTCTCCTACCATCCCTCCGTCTCGCTCGAACCCCCGTCCCCCCCCCCGTCACCCCTTTCCAGCCCTGCTTCTCGTGCCGGGCACATTAGCGGCCTAACACACGCCTGACCGAATGTCCTCTTCGGCGTTAGTTGCCGCCGGCCTCAGCCTTTTTCCACCACCAAACACCCACACCCAGAACGGATGCTGCATATTCAGCAAATCCCCAATAGATTCGTTTTGTCGAAATTCATTACCCCCCGGCCCATGTAAAACGTACAACAGTAAGCTGCGATTCGTGATGGTCAACCCTTGTTCCCATTCTGAAACCAGTTTACCATAAATTATACAAGAGCTGTAGAAAACTCCGAATATGAACTAAACATTAGCTTCTTCCATATTGACTTATTATATTTCATTTGTAATTTTAATTTGTATAATTTATAAATATCATTTTGATAACGTGAATACAGTATCGTCTGTTCCATTAAAATTTGCTTGAAAACATAGAATTAGAAACAACATTTCTCATTATGATAAAGAAGGAAGAAATGTTGAAGGATTTCACTGCAATAATAATTTAATTGATATTCGGTTCTACATTGAGAAAAATTAGTGTTGACGAGACTAACCCGTTTAGTCTAATGAAGTTGTTTCCTTAACCTGAATAAATATAGACCATAGTTTTACTGCGCATTACACCGCTTTACGGCCATTCTTTACGACTTGTTTAAAGGTCCTTCCTTCTTCAGACAGCAAGCTCTTATTTAGATCGCTCTCCATTACTCTCGTCCCAATTTTTACCAAATCTTCTTCAGTTTTTATCTCAAATTTCTCTTTCTGAAAAACGGTTTTAAAACGCTTGATGATAATTAGTATGTTCATAATTAATACTGGCAGTGAAATGTACACCGAATAAAGTTAATCGATCGAACATGAAATCTTATCTTGTATGCAAGATCCGAAACGAGATAAATATAGTCGTAATTTGACTCGAAGGACCTGAGGATTGTCTGTATTTATGCAAATGTATTTATATAATTTATACAAATAAATTATATATATTCCAACCAATTATATTTTATTTCAATTTCTTAAAAAACATGAAACAGGCTTCCCTGTGTCATAAACCGTTATTGAATTCAAAATTATTACGGGCGACACCTCGGACAATATTCTGATGTACGATTCAAACAAATATTAATAACTCAATCGATTAAGGACTACTGGTTGTCTCTATTATTTCACGCCTAATTAATCTATAAATGTTTATCGGTTTCATTTTTTGTTATTGATATCAGGTAACAACAGTAAATCAGGGTTTGGTCGAGGACTAATGATATCGGTGGAAAAAAATTAATTAAGTTGTCGACTTAATTAGAGTTTCATCTTTGGACCTGAGACCACCTATTAAGGGCCCTTAGAAAAAAGCAGGAAGGACCGGATTAACCGAAACACAGTTTATATTAGTTAAATTTATGGCCAAAAAGCAGCTCTCAGATTGCTTTCGATCTCTATAATTTTTTCCTTACAAGTTTGAACATAATCGAGATGAATATATTTAGTTTCTCCCTCCTGTGATTAGTCGTCTACAAAAAAATGATAAAACAGGTGTTTAGCCACAAATAGGTTTTGCTACAAATTAGATTATGTAGATTATCGACCATGAAATGTTTCGTCCTCAGCTGGGCCTATACCGGTCTCCGTGCTATAATTTCGTAAAACGTAAAAAGGTAAAAAACGTGGTGATTATGAGCAGTTAACGACGCGATCCCATCTGCATTGTTGCGATGTTCAGTTACTGGATTTTATAATAACATAATCCAGTGGGATTTAAGTCAGCACAATGTGTAGCACCTTCTTATAAGTAAAAAAAAGAAGAAAATATTAGTACATTTTAGAAATGGAATATTTTGTCTCTTTCTCGGAAGTATTTCCGCTAAGTCAATCTATCTTAATGGGATTATATCTCCAGTAAACTCAGTGAGAACCTTTCACACAAGGATTTTCACACAACCTCTTATTCCTGCAGGATTATTGAATTTCTTTACTCATATTCCGAAGAAGAAATTTATTCTCAATAAATTTCACTTGCCAAATGGGTTTATTAATATTTTTCCCCAGTATGTGACTAACATTGGCATATTGTAGAATACGTTCAGATTATGCTTAAAAATTTCAGATAGTCCGCGTTGTATGTTATATTTTATTATAAAGTTGAATCGCAGCTAGGGAATTCGATTTTACAGAACTACTGCCAGTAAATGACTTAGTAATTTCTCTAAATAACCATTTTATTACTAGGATCGTAAAATCTTCAATGCAACAAATCTTTCAAGCGGGTCGTAGCCGTTATATGACGAGTGCGGGGCAATAAGATGCGAACGATGCAAGTGGCTTTGGATCGGGTCGCTTGAACAATTTTACGAGGTGTCAATAAAACGTATAAATCTAACTAACGCTTAGTCCGGGGACTGCCATTAAACAAATAACCCGTTCGGTCCTGTTCCTGTCAGGTTAAGGTCAGTTTAATGAACAAGGCTCTATGTAACAAGTTCCTTATAGTTTCTGTTTGTTTCTCTTTACTGTTTCGTTTTTTTCTTTTTATCCGCGCTGTAAATTCCAGTATTGAATAATGCATGAGAATTTTAAACGATCGTCGGCTGGCATTTTAGACGAGGATTACAGTCCGAATAAATTGCTGCGCCGATGACGACGGCCTCGCTCGTGGATCGGGTGGCGACAAATAGATTTTTCTCCTTTGAAAAAACTGCGAATCTATTGGATTGTGAATAGGAGAACTGAGCTAGGTCCTGTGTGTCGGACTGGGCGGGAAAGGGAGGGCGGTCCAGGTATAAAGTATGCCGAGGGACCCCGGACACTCTGCCCCACTAATAGCCCCTAGTTCCTCTTCTACAGCCAAACTAACGCTCTTCCCTCAACTCTTAAAATCTTTTAGGTTCTTCGCAGAATTTTAACTTGTATAGATATATCTTATCGGTAAATTATTTACAGCCCGACTAATGTATTGGAGCCGTAACCAAAAATATGCTCTACTCAAAGTATTTTATAAGTTACCTCAATTTCTTGCGTTTTAACTACTACAAAATCTAATTATTGTACTGCTGTACAATACTGAACAGTGAAAAATGACCGCCCATTGAAAGCTGAATGAATTATCTGAGTGGCCAGTAAGGTCTAGTGACTTCGATGCTAGTTTGAAACACCGCCTATTCCAGCAGGTAATTGCTCTGGTATTTAATTAAGTACCGTGTCGGGGTAGCTATACGGAATAACAACATTTGTTGTGAGAAATGACGCGGGCTAATTTTTCTTCATTGGAAATTTGGTTTTCAAATCAACTTCATCGCGGTAACTTATTATAGCCACCGACCGTGGAAGTTTCACATATATTTCGGATAACCGATTCAAAAGCTCCAGTGGAGAAATTTATATTTCCTCACGTCAAGTCTATGTCCTGTTATGCTCTAGTCTTGTAGTGATAGACGCGATTTGATTCGTATAAATAATTATTATGCCAATTTCAGTGTTTTAGTATAGGATTCTTTTACTACAGTAGCTTGCAATCCTGCGTATCGAATGTTTGACGTCCGATTACCGTTCAAAACAGCGTTGTAGATAACTTCAGAGAAAAGAAGAGGGACAGGTTCGGGCTCGGGCTGAGCCAGTTATTGCGGTATTGGGAAAAACGTCCATCTCAGACCGCAACTGGGCATGTCCCCGCCACGCTTGCCCAACTCGGGGCCTCGCTATTCCACAAACCCTTACAACCAAACCGTCGACAGTTGAAAATACTTACTACACTTACTTAATACATTTACTTCCTATCACGTTTCACAGTATTTTTTAGCACTTTGACTCCTTTTTTTTCATTGGTTGTTGTGGCCCATATACAAATTTTGAACCGTGTAATTAAACCAAAAATGATAGCATAATACACAATATCATAGTAGCAGGCATACAACAGATCAGAGGGTGCGTAAAACATGTTTAATTGCTAGCCCTTTTAAGTTCTAAGTTTTAGAGGAATGTTTAGAGCCTATATTGTGTCTAGTATGATCGGTCTTCCGATATAAAATACTTTTCAGTCTTTAGAATTATGTTAAACGATTGTCTTCACATTGTCACTTTCCTGGGACGAGTTTTGTTCAAATTCTGCCCTCATGCGACATTCCTGTCGGGTCCCCTCCGCTCGAAGTAACCCGATACGGCCAAGAAACCGCATCGGAGAGGACCGGAATTGCAGGCCTATCGAGAAAAAAAATTGGCGAACGTTCTTTAACACGTTACTTCATTTTTACGGCCTCTTTCCAAAATCCAGAGGCTGAAGTGAACGGCTCGAGAGCTTCGTTACAAGCTACAATCAACCGAATTCCCCCAAACTGCAAGCTGACTCTCCGCTGAGACACAATCCCTGTAATACTTCTTCCCGAGCGTACTATTCGAAGATTAAAAAAAACCTAGAAAATTCGTTAGAATTAACTTGACGTTTCTTAAGCCAGTTTGAGAACGGTTACTGGCCATTAACGCTTCTAGGTGAGAACGCGGATAATGGATGGCTTCCCTCGAACAAATATCTATAAATCATTTTCACCGGACAGTGGAGTGAGACTTGGTGGTTATATGTAGATCTAATGCAGTGGCCCGCATTTTCTCCTGGGATATTCAACGAAAGCATTCAGGTGTGAAACTCAGAATAGAATTCGTTAAAGCGCTTACTGGACGAACTGAAACTAACTTTATAATATTAAAGTTGTATATTTTAGCATTTTCGCGGAACAAGGAAGGCTATTCATTTATATAATTTACATTAATTGTAAACGGTTGCGTGTATAATATTTATACTTGCTTTAAGATAGCCTATAGGTGGTCCATGAAAGTGGACTAACATAGTGTAAATGTATATCCAAATATGTCCACTTTAATTGTATGACGTTAAAGTTGTTGAAATCGCTCAGCGTGGTAAGACGATGTGATAAGACAGAGATATAGGGAACAGAATTCTAACCTTATGGATCCAGTAGCTCGAACATAAAGGCGGTAGCACGTCTTAAGAATTGTACTGTTGACGGACATGTGAAAAAGGCTGAGGGCAGCCGAGCGTACTTTCACCGGTGGATGGGCCCCCCGGTGCAGCTGGCGTCCAATCACATTGTAAGCCCATCTCCCAACTGCCAAACTCCCTGTCACTTTTTAATCGACTAAATATTTGTTTTAACCATAAAGATAATACAGATTCGGCGTATTTTGTTACAACCAAAAGGTTAAAGTGTGAATCACATTGCAGAACTGGCATTATTACCCATACTCGAATTGCCTCGGTAGAGTTCCAATTTCATTAATTTAACTTCAGGTAATTAAGCTCACGTCGAGAAAATTACCTGGGCATGTTTTAGATTCGGTTTCCAGTCAAATGTCACATAATATTCAAGAGTTCGGAAGAAACAAACGGGTCAATAAAATTAAATGTAAATCGTAATTAAAATTATGTGAGAAAATTACTTTCAACTTTCCCACACTCTTAATTTTTCAGTTCAGATTATGAAATTCCAAATTCTATAACTACTTAATAGACTTTAAGAGTTCACAAATTGCGGATAAAAAAGGAATTTCTCCGAGAACAAGTAACAATAGCGACAATGAATTCGATAGATTGCCTATTCTGTCACCGTTTCATCAAAATACATTTTGATAAAGTTTAATATTTAAAATTTAAGAAAATAATACAGAGTCTGGAAATAAATTCCGGCGGCTGTATTGCAGCCGGTATAACAATAAAAGTGAATGGCGAATATATGAAGTCCGATGGCAGGGGGACTTTGAATGAAGCGGTCGTCTCGTTTCCTCTCAAGGGTTGGGGGGCTAAGAAGAATTTCGGGTAAAATGTGGGGAGTGGGCGGAGAGGGGTGCCGGCCCCAACCACCTGTGGAGACCCTCTACAATTTGTGGCCCTACCTCTATTACCAGTTTCTCTGAAGGAGGCCAGGATTCCGCGACAACTTATTACAATAATGAGTCAATTTTAATATTGTTTTCTCAGTTCCTCTTACATTTTTTTGTCCATTAAAAATTAACCGTCCGAGGCAGAACAACCCGGATAATGAAAACCGAGTACCTCGATTCTCGAAATACCGCAAGTGTAAATACAGCAATTGCGTTTATGTGTAAGTAAATATTTCGAATTGTTGTAAATTTAGTAAAAGTTCTTAATTCGTGTCTTACACATTCAGCACTACAGACATAAATAATTCCATCATGTGCTTCCCGATTTTAGAATTATAGTTACTTATAAGCGTGTTAGACACAGAAAATAATCCGGAGGCCTTGTATAGTTTTTTATGTACATATTATTGTTGTATACATACCTGTATGCTTATGTAATAAGAAATATTCGGGAAAACTTATTTTATACCATATGAATTGAACCCGGTAGTAAATTTTGCGATAATTATTTGAATACCTATTCGACCTTTGTACCGCGAGTAAATTAGAAAACATTTATTGCCAAATAACGCCGCCCTACCCACAAGTGTCCCTGAAAGCGGCGATGCATGGCCGTCATATGTAATAACCCCCGCTGCATTGCTGGTATTATTATAATTCTGTGGGACTATAATTATTTATAGGGTGGTTTGCTCGAAGGCTTAATTGCTCTTAATGGCAGTAAATAATCCGTTTGCCAATTAATTTTTGTGATGCCAAATACTACAGAAACAGGGAGAATCTTGTCCATAAAACGGTTGTAATTGGTTATTACCGACAAATAATTACAGACCGGTTAGAGTTCCCATTTTAAATTTGGTAGGTGGCAATAAAGGCAGTATCCTTAGGAGTGGGCTAAAACTAAGGCCGTTGGCATAAAAACGCGGCCAAAAATAGTCGGCCCCACGGTGCTTCTCCTAACCATTTTTTTTATAGCCGGCCAACTCCTGAATTCTTAGCTCGGATATTATCTGCTTCAGTTTTCCGGTTTGTACCGAAGAATTCACCGAACAAAAAAAAATATATAATTGCACATCCGCACGGCCAATCTAAATAAAATCTCTCGGTAGTCAATTTTCACGCGTCCAATTACTCGGTTATTGAAGCGTACAATTTTTAAAAGGATTTCACTTCTTGAGTTTTTTCGACAAGGAGACTGTCAATACATTTCTCCCATTTAGCTGTAATTAGGATTATTAATAGGATCGTTAAGATAGTTGGACCGGACGAGATATTAAACGGTGTAAATATCGTGGGCAATTAAAGCCTATTAAACCAAATTTTCACCGGAGGTGCCGAGGTTGCGGAATGCGGGTGTTTGATTGCATTGGTTTGAAAAGGGGATGAATATGTTATCCGTGTTATTGTTGGACGGGGCCTTTAGTTAATTTGAGCAGGATGCTTTTGTGTATTATCCTTATTTACAATAGATTGAAAACTGAAAGTATACTAAAAAGGGTACGTGTTGTCCTAATTTATGTGTTCTTCAAACCGAGGAAAGAATGTTATTATCTAGTTATCAGCAATATTATGGAAGAATCGATATTTACGTCTTTTGATAAAGTTGTCGAAACAAAGAGTTGACGTATAGAACAGTAAATGAGCAGGAGTGTTTGAGTGTTGTACCAGACGGTAAACCCAGTCGGGGTTCGGCGTTGGCCCAAACGTTATCTCTCGCGTTGGCGAACACATGCGTCTTGTTGAGCCCGGGGGTCCCCTTCCCACGAAACGGGAAAAAAAAGAGAAAATATGGGCCCGGACTAATGATTTATGGAAGACGGCCCCTCCCAGAAAAACCCCCCCGGAGTAATTAAATCCAGACACTTTCAGAGATTTTTACGCGAAACAGAAATGTACCACACAAAGAATTCTCTCTCTCTCTCTCTCCACAGCTGTGAATGTTGTCCTAATCAGCACGAGGGTGTTCGGAGTTTTATAACTTTTATAAATTCGGCCCAGTGGGAATGAAAAAATAGTTTATTTATCGAAACGATATACATTTTCTTGATGATATAACTATCGGAGGAGTCCCCATTACTAGGAAATATGAATATGTTCAAAGAATAAATTAACGTACGAAGCAAACCATTTCCTATAAATGTGTTCTTATTCCCATCAAAAAATTACGGAAAAGACAATTATTAAGTCCTTCATTTAGACTATTGACGTCGCAAAATGTTAATCAGTATAAAGGGACATTATTTTGATTCCGCAATTGGGTTGTTTCTGCACAGATAACCATTTGCTTAGTATTATAAATTTAATGATCTTAGTTCTCGATTGGACCTTTTGAATACTACATAAAAAATGTTGTCAGGACGGATTTCAGAAAAGGGACAAATAATTGATTTCATTAAAATATTTTTATACTTATATCTAATTCATATATAATTAATATTCACGGTCGATTAATAATTTGGCGTAGTAAGTTCAAGTTAAAGCTCGGATAAATTTGGGATCCGTCCCCCGAAGCGATGCCTCAGTGAATAAATAAATTCAATAAAAATAAATTCTCTAATTGGCTGTTTTCAATAAAAGAAATACACGCTCGTAAATAAACCGTCGGGGGCATACAACACTCTCGGCCTTAATGGTGTCCGACCCAACTTACTTGCGGCCCAGACATTACTATGCGCTCAGCTCAATTACGACATAGCAGTTAATGTCACGGGTCACTTTAGTACTTTCAAAAGCTTTCAACTCTATTAAATTGTAACGTTTTAATTGCTCCCGCGGCTACCCTATTTATTATTTACCTCGATGCTGCTAACTGCTGTAGACTTTGGATTTGAAGAAGACCCGTAAATACTTTTCCCGATGTCAAACACGATAGCGTCAATTTTTCGAAGCCTAACCTTCACTTGTAACTGCTAAGCCATATTTTAATGAGGGGCATATAAATATTTACTCGGCGTTATGTTCTAAATTTCATTTAGGGTAAGATGAAATAATTAATTTTTAACATCGACGTTTAAAAAAAGCTCTCCGAGGGGTAACTAAAAAGTGATATTTTAAATTCCAAAAGAAAATATTTTCTACTACCCGAAATTCAATCCCGGTGGTGGACCGGAATCGTGGTTCAATTATCACCTTGGATTGATCATGAGAGGATCTCGTAAACTCATTATAATGCCCAAAGTAGGTTTATTGGGGCAAATGGGCAGGTACAACTACAGCTCAAATTTAGGTTCGTCCGGTAGGGAACTGCACAAAACCGGACGCGGGGACCTTTCACTTAATTGCAGCTATCGGATTCGGCTTCCCCCGAATTCCGAATCTTTTTTTATGGAAGCCGGCTCCCGAAATTGGGACTCTCGCGAATAAAAATTCCCTCTAATTGAACAGCCAATTAAGAAAGAGAGGCGGGAAAGAAAGGAAACGAGAAATAAGAAAGTCCGATAAGATGCGTTTTTATCTCCCGAAATAAATCTTTAGTTGTATTTCTAATGCATCGAGAAAAAAATTGATGACTAGCCAACAATGCGCGGATTCTGAGACACTGCGCCATTGGTTATTGTTTTGATCTCAAATATTAAGACCGGGTTAACTAGCGACCGATAATACAGATTATTTTGGATTTCAAATTATTTATTGTCCTCGCAGAAAATTACAAGTTGAAGTTGCGTATTGAGAAATGTGAATATAAGCGACTACTTTATATAAGGAGTACTTTAATTCCTAAATTTGTCTTGTTGATGCTCCATTAATTCAAAATATATTTATAAAATTGTTGTGGGCGAAAGTTGAGACGACGATTCAAGAGTGTTTGTTAAGGAATGGCTCCATTTCGAAAGGATTAATTGAGCCTTTTATAACAAATACTCGGCCCGGAGTATATTCTAGTGGCTTAATTTTGTGGTCGAGTAACAGATTATTAACAGAGGGAAAAAGGGACAGGGGGAGTAATTGCAGGATGTGGTCATTTTCTTGAGGGGTGGGGGGAGAGGTGTCGGGCAGATCCCCGCCCGATATGACAGCCTCCCATTAGACATTCCCCAATTATATAACCCCTTCGGGGCCGGCGGCATTGTTTTCTTTAACTTTTTTTTCATCTTGTTTGAACTGAAGGCGCGTCCCCTCCCGTTTCATTTTCGATTCCACAAACGACGATATTTCAATTCCCCACGGAACGGTGTAGCTGTGCCAGATTGATAGATTTTAATACGACAGTACATTGAACGAATAAAAATTGCAGTATCGGTATCATCGCGTTCGTGGCATTGAAAAGCAGAGAACTAGCTAGCGGCGTGGTAATAGTCGCCCTGTCATCGCAAATATTTCGGCAACCTTCGCTGCCAAATTAGGAAACGGTGGAGAACGCGTCACGGCCGAGAATCTAATGCCGACTGGTTAATTATGAAAAGAGGAAAGTCATCTGAGTTGGTTTTTAAATCTTTCCCCGAAGGAGGAATTTATACTATTTTACATATATATAAATTAACTGTGTATATATTATAATTGTTGTGAGGAAAACAATAAACTAGTTGAATTGTTAGGTTGTTGTTGGCAAATTTCAGCATGTTCCCCTTAGTTAAAGTTCCCTCTGTTACCATAGCATTAGTAGAATTCTCCAGTAGTAATTCATTCTGCACGGAGGTTAGGGACTATCTAAAGTACGCCTGCGGAATACATTTACATTGGTTATCTAAGCACTGTAAATGTACATGAGTATGTGCGTAGTTGCTATCTAGCGATCCCTAAAATGATTCAGTTGTCAAGGAAACGTTTAGAATAGCTTTGACTATGTGCAGTCGTTTAGTAGCTAATTTGAACGATTCCTTAAATACAAATCGTGTAATTGTATATTTGTTATTGTTGTCTCATTCCGAATGACTGTTGCAATCGATTATATGACGATATATCGATCTATATCTAATTTTTTTATATTAGATATGTCCGTTATTGAATCTGTCACAGTTATTACATATAACAGGACTACATAAGTGAATCCGTCTCACTTTTTTGTTTTTGGAAATGACTGAACCTGTTTTTGGTATCGAGCCCAAATCTATATCAAAACTTCATAACCGTATGGACCAGACAATCGAATGAAAGTTTCGAGTTTCGATGATGAAAATCTTGCCGGTGACCTGAAAGACTGGGCGCGGGATTCGGGATTGAGCGCGTGTCCACCACGGTCACCTCAGCGCCTATTTTTAGCCCAGAAGCAAGGCCAGTGTCAAATATCGTGCTTATATCTCGTGATGATGATAGCTTCATCGGTTTCGCGAGCCTCCTTTCGGCCTGCTTAAAAATCTGTTAGGCAAAAACCACGGTCTCGTCCGCGGCCAAGAAGCTCTCGTTAGCTATGTTAATCCCACGGTGGTCGCCTAGCGCTGTGAGATGGTGATTAATGCGAGGATTGGCTTACCGAGGAACAGGTGCGTCCGGAAAGTGCGGATTCAAAAACGCGTATTTCATGTTTGATGGGTTGCCCCTTATTTGAGGAGGCGTACTTCCCTTCACACCGATCTCAGTATATGCGTGGGTTGAGACTGGAATACACTGACAATATTTATATCTCTATTTAAATAAAACACACAAGTACGGTTTTTTGTGTCCCGAACGTGGTTTTAACCCATACAGTTAAAATTACTGTCCCGACACTCTTTTAGATAAACTTTTGGATACGTGAAATGATTGTCATTCATTTCATTTTCTCTCCACATAATTTGAGGAGGATATTTATTGAGCGTAACGATTTTGGAGCGATTTTAAACTTCTAGGCCTGTAGGAATGACTTTCATTTTTTTGCTGCAATTAAAGCACAGCTGCGGCAATTTGCGCATTAGACTAACGGGATGCCACTTATGTGGTGAGAAACTACTTCCCTTATATCCCCAAAATCTCGAAATCTATATTCTAATCCCGAAGAATGTATAGGAGAGGAGAAATAGCTAAGTATTAAAATTGAGATTCTGTAATTATCTCTTCCAATATTTGCAATTTACGTCCGAATAAAAATAGGGAAGGCAGCTTATTCCGTTTTCGTTTACCGACAAATCGTATTTAAATTTCCTCTTAAATATTTATACCCACCTTGAGGCTCAATTATGTTCAGTCAGAGTGTTGGTCGATTTACAAAGAGGTAATAATGGACTGAACGTTATTAGCAGTTTTGAAGGAGGGTGGCCACAGTTAAGAATAGTGGGAGGATGGGGTCCTGCCAGCGGGGGGTCGGCACCGACCGCCACCACTCCTCACCACCAACCAGGCAGTATTATGCCTTCCATTTCGGGTCGCACAATCCAAGACCAGATTCTAGAGTCTTTTCTCACTTTCAGTTACAAAAATAAAATTACCTATTGTTTACTGTTACCCGCCAAATTCACTCGGACTTTTAAGTAGTCGTTCAGTTACAGTGCCATCATTAAAAGCCGTTCACTAGTCAGCTCTGAACGTAAAAACTTTTTTCCTGATGGAGGACTCTTGTATTTTGATATCTAATCAACGTTGTATATGTAAAATCTCCTCCAAATCTTGAAATGAAGTTCTTCACTTATCGAGCAAGGAAACGTTTAATCACATACACACAAATCCATCCATCCATACATACATATATATATATATATATATATATATATATATATATATATAAAATAGAGTTTTGTATAAGTAATTTCAAAATAAAAACGGGTATCGGCGAGACATTCCCGTTCAATCTCGTTTGGAGCCAATCACTGTCAAGGAAAACAGGCTGCATTAGGTTGAATTGCGGCCGGGCATATTAGCGGTGGCGCGTCCGCGCACCTACCCGCCGAAAGTATTCTTTAATTGAAACCAACCGCGGTCGTTTTATTTTTCCGTTCGTTTTTTATTTTTCTATCTCTTTCCTTATAAATAGCCGCGACTGGCCGTAACGGTTCAGACCGGGGGGAATCATTATCACCCGGCAGTCGGTCCTGTCGGATAAACAAATACCTCCGAGGCCCGCGATTTATTTCAATACCAACATAAGGCAGGTCTGTAATGGTTTACAACTGGAACGGATCTATAAATATCTTCACCGAACATTGGACACTAGTGGTACCATAGTAATGGATGTTTGGAAAATATTGATATGTCTACTATTACTGCGATTCGATTTATATCTTAACATTTTACATTCGATATGAATCTATAACTGTTATTGAATCTGACCATTCTATCACAATTGTATTGATAGAATTGGACGATGATTCAGGAGGAGGATCTAATGTCAGATAAGAATTATCTACCCTTATAGAGAAATAAAAATTAAATAATAATTAGGCATTAGGGAAGAATATAAGCACACCTATTTTCGGATTGCTGATTATCTTCCGTTTGCCTTTCATCAATTTTTTTACCTATCATCTTTTAAACAGATTAGTGTTTGGCGTTGAATGTTGAATATATAATACAATAAATGTAGTAACGGGTAATAGAATGAATTTAGCGCGTTTAAATTACTTTCAGTGCAATTTAATCGTAATCAACATTCCCTCCAATTTGCATAATAAGAAAGCAGACCTTATTAAGGGCCATAGTAATTTATACTCGTACATTTCATATAATCGACAACATATTCAATGTAATAATCTATCCGTATCTAAAAATTATTTAGTGCGACAACGAATTTGTGGTGTTTTCTTTTCCAGTTATAATATTTTTATTATATTACTCTGAATATGTTATAGAGAGTAGTGGAGGCTTATTTTGTAGAGGGTAACTCGGGAATATAAATAAAAACAGGGAAACTATGGCGGCGAAATAAATAAATTAATTCGAAATTCTTCGGTCTCCTCCATATGGCCATCGCGAGGTAGACAGGTGGGGTAGAAAGAGGCCTCCAGAATTCAAATATGATATAGAGTGGGAAACCGGAAAGAGGTGAGCGGCGGGTTGGCGGAAGTGCGAGGTGGGGGCCACGCTTCCGACGGTGCCCATGTTTTTGGACCGCCCAGTAAGCCCTGCAGACTCGAGAAGCTTAGGAAATTTACCAAATATCCAAACAGTGCTCGAATACAAATTGATCCTCCTTTATACCCGAGAAAAATCACTTTTTATCTTTGTTTTTCAATAATTATACCCAAGATTACTCCGAATGTGCATGCTGATGAACAGTTTTTTTCTGGGGATACATGGAGTTAAAACGCTCTTCTAAAATATGAATGATTTTAAGAAAAGGAAGTCGCCCTTATAAGGTGGCTGTAAATAATTGTTTGGTAACTGTAAATGATTGGCAGTTTGACCGCCGGGTACCTTCAAACAATTTCAGAGAGTAAAATTTCATTACAATAATGAAATCATTTCAATAGAATCGCTTCATAGTCAGAACACAAGAAATAATTATAGAAAATATATTCTATCTGAAGTGAAACAAACTGGTAAAGCATAATAAAAGTGATTACAACAAAAGTTTGAAAAGAGTTTAAAAAAATAACATCGAATGTCCTGCTTCGGAACTAAGAATTATCGAATGCTATTTAATTTAATTGCCTATTCGGTGCTATTTCAGATAAATGTAAATACTCTCCTCATCACATTAGCGTCCTTATTATAAGACGGTAACACAATCCAATTTACGAAATGACATATTTATAGCAGTTTCATATCTGGAAGGCGGCCGGAAAAACATGTCCCTCTCGCCCAATTACTCCTATGTTCAAGATGTGTATTTCCCTCCCGCTGAGCCGAACTGAGACGGCGTTCCTCCGTTTATTAAGGGGCGTTCATTAATTCCATGCAAATAAGGAAGCGAAGAAGGATGTTAAAAAATTATTTAAACCCTACACCGGGCCGGATCGCATTCCGAGGCATCCGAGGCTCACTAACCTGTCCCAACGTTGTACTATGGAGATTAATAATCGGAGCGGCTCTGTTGCAGTTATCGGGAGGGGTAATTTACCATTGACCTTTCAGGGGCGGCCTCGTCCAACGGCAATTATACAGAAATTTTATCCCGGAAAATATTTATTAATAGAACGTGGAATATATTACCGAAGTTGCTTATTTCTAGGCAATACACGGTGGTCTGAAAAACATTCAGATCAGATTTAATGTTAACCGATATTTGGCTAGCCCAATTCTTATTTTTATATCGCTTGGTCCATTAAAGCACATAAGCCTCGTCCTATGGCGCAAAGTCCATTCGACAACGAAAAAAAAATATATATATATATATATATATATATTATATTTTCCTCACACATCCGCCACCATGGGTCATTATTCGGCCACTTTTCATTTCGAAGACCGTGGAAAGCACCACTGCGGGTAACGGACGTTTCTCTTTTCAAAAAACCAAACCTTTTGTACCGAAACGCGGTTATGGTATGAACTCATCGGAGCGGAACCATCGGACTTATTATCCACTGGGGGAGTCTGAGAAATGGTGGAGGGGAGGGGACCGCGCGGGAGTGTCGGACCGAGGGAAGACCCGGAGGAGACGGCGACAGAGGGAGCTTTACCGATGATGTAAGAGGGTGGAGTGGGTTGACTAGGAGCGGGAGAATGAAGGAGCGACAGAGAGAGTGAGAGCATAGAAGAAGAGTAGGAGAGAGATGGAGAATGGTGGTGGGAATGAGAGGCAGAGAGGAGGGACACCTGTAGTAGGGCTGGGGCTGGAGGTAGGGGGAGTGGCGGTGGAACACCTGCACCCCCACACAGCCATCTTCCCTCACAATCCACCCTCATCCAACGCCCCTCCTATACATTATTTTTTTTTAAATCTCCCCTCCTCCAGGCCAACCGATGCTCGGGAAGGGCCTTCGTATTTTTAAGACTTGGCCCAGACCGAGAAGGAGATGAATTTCTCTTTCGTATTTTTCCATTGCACGTAATATTTCCAAGTCCAATGCTGGTATAAGAAGTTTCCGATCAGAATAGAAACTTCCATTCTCCATAGTCTTCCATTCTACTAAAAGTTACCGTGTTGGGTAAGATTCTCACGACTGATATAGTTTTTGATATTGCGGACGACAACTCGAGGCGTGGTCTCCAACCTTGTAGGACTGGGCCCAGGAGTATCTAGAGAAAGGGGCGACTTATTGCCTCGACTGTACCGAAAGGTTCTGGTCTAGCCGAGAGAAAGAGCGAGAGGAAGGTGGGACGATGGCGAAGGGGAAGACGCTGGGGTAGCGGGGCGAGCAGGACACAGAGGAGACGGTTGTAGGGGGTGGGAGTGGGAGGAATTCGAGCCGCCGCAGCCGTGTGAACCGGCCGTGAAAAAACTGGATTTAGAAAAAAGGGGCTGCCTCAGAAGGGAGGGGAGACGGAGGGTGGCTTCCCCTCAACGCCTCTGGGATTAGAGAAATTAGGAATGAAGTTCGACCCGCGTGCCTCTACTCCTCCATCCGGCTCCCGCTCGCACAATTCCCTCGAGAGCAAGTTCTCTTTCAGTTGCCATTCGGACAATTTGTTCTTTTCCATAGTCAGATTGAACCTAAAGGCAACGGTTTGTTTCTGCGTCAACACAGGTTTCCTTTAAAAGAAGGTTATTTCGGAAATATTCACTCGTGCGAGGCCACGCAGGTCGCCTTCTCACCAATGTCGGTAGTAAGTACGGTCGAAAATATGAGGTGAGGTGCAATTCTTCATGAATCATATTTTCAATTTTTTCATTATTGTTATTTCAGTAACAATGTTGGCTGAATGCTCTATCGGCCATATAATACGACTACAGGCAAAAAGGCAGCTAGCCTAAAATTAAATAAGCGAAAATTGACGAGTGACGAATTCCTAAAACTAGAGGACCTCCGAACAAACATCTTACAAGGGAGGTTCTGTCTCAATTATCTGATAAGTTTAAGTGAAGGAAGATTCATCACAAAAGGCAGTATTGGCGGATTACGCTACTGGAAAATAATATGGAACAAATGAATGGCAGTCTAGTAAATGTCTGGCGGCGTGCAGCCTGTAATTATACTGGCGGCCGAGAAACACGCGATGCTTTGTGAGAGCAGTCGACAAGTGACTACCACCTCGGTGATTCTTCACCCCCGCCTTATAATACCCCAGTCAGACAGAACTGTCCCCCGCTAATTTGACAGTCTATTTCACAGGTCCGCGCGCGTATTGCACAATGTTCCTTCCTCAAATTGCCGGCCTGATGAAAAACCGATGAAAATTATATCGATAAAAGTGGTCAAACGGCTTTTTAAACTACCCGATACTACTCTGCTAATTGCTTCCCCGATGCATTTTCGTTAAATAATATCGTATGTACCATTTGAATTTTTTTAATTTTAAGCTTCCTCATGGTTGCTCCGTTATTTCACTGCACGCCATCTGGACAGAAACCTCCCGTTGTCCTGATTACTCTTCTGGCCGTTGCCTTTACATATGTACCTTTACATATGTTTCTGTCGTTACGTAGGTGTATTTCGGCAGTCATGGAGGGGCGTAAATTATTCTGATATTAATATCGCGTCGCATTAATCCTCGGCCTTACTCTTTATCGATACATGATGCTAATAGTGCTATTAATCTTACCCGGCGTTATTCTCGCATCTTGTTTGAAGAAACATTCTAGTCCCGACCGATTACGTAAGATCGTTGCCATAATACCCGGCTACTCCGACGTCTATCTATTCTATCCCGCCCGTAATTGTCGTCTTAAATATACCGTTTACCGTGCGTGTTTATCTTGGAGCGGTCATTAGACATTTGAGCGAGGATCGACTCATTTTCCTAGTTATACATAACATGGATACGAGACAAAATAATACGTTGGAAGTCCGATGACCGTCTGGGAGCGGTGCGTGTGATTGGAGGGGGGGCCAACATTCCTCATAGTCAGCCATTGAAAAGTCCCGAATTACCCTCCGATTTGAATCACAATGTAGACCACTATGCACCCCAACAACGGAAATATTTTACCCCTCCCTACTAGAAAGATTTCAGGGTACATTTCCTGGATTTCATGGAACTCTGATGTGTCTTCAGAGAGTGATGTATCTGTCTCCGCACATCGCATTTTTATTATTCCAATGAAATTAAATCGTATCATGATCAACAGTGAAAATATTAAGGTGAGGCGCGAGCACCTAATATCAGAAATAATATTTTATAAGTTTTTATATATAAATGGAAATAGTGATTGTTAGGGGTTAAATCGGGCGTTAATATTAAGATGCTTTTGTTTTTTCGTTTTTAAAAGTACTCTTAATCAATATGCCGAGGAAACATTTGATTTAGAGCGTGGTGTTGAATAGTGATTTTGGAAAATCAATAGGAAAGAATTTTTTCGTGATGGTCGCAAAAGATTTTTTAAAAATTAACTATTAATTCGGAGAATCTTATACAATAGGGAAGTTAAAGTCGCTATACAGTGGAGACAGAGGCTCGGCCACGGGTCCCATTAGTTATTCATACTGTGGCGATTGGGTTCGCATATTAAAATCTGCGCGGCTTCCCAAGGTCTCACCGATATTAAATATAAAATATGATTTTTTACTCGACATTAACGGTCTGTTAGTGCTCACTAGTTGGCCCAGTTTTTTCCAGGAATTTCCCGCACTGCTAAGTCTACTCTCGATTGTTAGCCTCCTCTTATTTATCTATCAGACTCCGGCCCTCGAAGCTTTTTTAAAGACGGCCTACCCGCCTAGGTTATATTGCAGTCACTTTTCCTTGACATGGCAGGTGGCGATCTCCAGCTTTCGATTATAAATTGGAGTATTAGAGACTGCGGTATTGAAGCCAGGCCATTCTCGACCGAGTTACCTTTACTTCGTGCATAAATTATTCATTACCGGTATGAAATATGTCCGGCCGTAACGCCCCGGTGAACTGGCAAAAAGTCCTTCCTAAAACACGTGTGTTCCCTATATCCAGAATTACCCAGAATTGAATCTATTCACGACTTTCCCTCAGATTCATTCGTCGAGTCGTTCATTCGGTAGCTGAGTTGGCAACTCGGACAATCATAATACACAATTCATTCTATCGAATCATTGACACTGGTCCGTTTCATTCAAACTATAAGTCCGATAAACCAATTTTAGTATTTGATTAAGTGGTCTAATTTTAATATTCAGCAAATAGACCTTTGTTATTTGGTTATATACTTACTTACTTACTGTTATGTTATTTGACTAACGATATAATGTAAATTTTTAAATATATAGTGCCACTGAATTTTTTATAGTTACAATGGTTTGTACTGCGACATTACAACATAAGGTTACACGCTAAGGCAAATATCTCTTTTTGAGTCTCTACCGCGAGGGTGTTTTTCATTACGATAGTGTGAAGGGGGAATCCGGTGGTTCCGCTGACTGACTCCAAAAGTCAAAGAAATAATAATTCTATTAATCCGACTTAGGGGCAAAAAACCGGACGATGGGGTGCGAATCGCGGGCTCGGCGGCCGATCGGGGCGCTAAAACGAGGGCACGCCCTGGGTAGAGGAGAGAAGGGGGTCACGAGAAGAGCGCGTGCCTTCCCCACTGTAAACAAGACACCTTTTTATAATAAAAACTACTACTGACCCAGTGTACAAATTGAGAGTAAAAAAGGTAGTAGCGGAGCCGGGGCCCCGGATTACCTGGGGCCTAGGATTTTGGTGGGGGTTGTAGAGCGCCATTGGGGCCGGCCATTGTGCCGCGAGGGGCGCATTTTTTACCCCAAGGCCAGCCCTTGCCCCTGCCCTTCCCTGCCCCGCCGAGCCCCGTCCCGACCCCTGCCCAGACAATTCTAACATTAATTGCTTTTTAATGACCCTCCCTCTGGCCCAATCTCGCTCTGCGGATTGTCTTTTTCTACTTATTTTTCGGGAAATTTCGTGTCCCCGGACCTTGTTTAGCCCCCAGAGATCCAGAAAATGCTATTTATAAAGCGAGTCCGAAAAATTAATGGTTCCGCATATCTGTTTTTTACTCTCGAATATATCCCAGTTCAGCGTAAACCTTCTCTTAAATTGATAGATATTTCTTTTTAACTTAAGGCGTACCCGCTACGACTAGTTATTAATATTTGACGACTTCTGGACTAATGAGGTCTCTTTCCATAGTGAATTCCACAATCTCCTCGTAACGTACTCCTCGGTAAGTTTCATTATTCTCAATAGAGCTCTACCTCACCTAACTTACAAGAAGGGAGGAACTGTGCCGTAGTCTTTCCCGTAAATAAATTTGAAAATATTATTATAAATCCCATTTTTATCTTTAAAAAATGGGAACAGACCGTAGGAGAAATGGTGTAACTGAAAAATAGGCTAACTCCTGCCGATGAGTGTACGAAGGAGGAGGTCAGGCACAGGGCCTGCAGCCCATTTCTGTCTCGGGCACAGGTCACTGAAAACTGGAATCCCGCTAGCTGATTAATGGTAAGCTACAGTTGGAAGCCGGGCGAACAGCAGAAACTTGGGTAAGGACAAGCCTTCAAGGTCGGTAGCGACTGAGCCTGGCAGGAATTATTTAAAACGACTACAAAAAATAATCTGATCGGCCGCGACGGACATTCGTACACTTCGACTTTGAATAATTTAGCTAAATTATTAATCTCGGGTTCATAACCGCGATGGGAACATAGAAGGTAGCAACTCCAAGGAGGAGATGTACCGCTCATAGGGACCGTTGAAAAACATTGCGTTATTAGAACCTAGTGATTATAGTGGCGTTTCGATGAATGCATCCGGATCCGTTCTTAAATATATATATATATATATATATATATATATATATATATATATATATATTGTGTAAAATTGACGTCAATCGACCTATAAATCGCGATTAATTCTCGGCCCAAATATGATCTAAGCCGAATTAGGCTTTATCCGAGATTTGTCTGAGAAACAAACTTTAATATTTAGCTTCGACTAGTATAAATTATATCGGCCGAAGGAGAGTGAATAGACGTTAGTTAGTAGGCAGTTTGTGATGGGTCAGCGTGCATCATCCCCGAGGCCCAAGGTCACGGGTCAGCCCCAACGCTACCTGAGCCCCCGACAACTGCCGGCCCGTGAGAAAAAACCCGGCACAATATACTTACATGTAGGAAGAGGAGAAAAGAGAGATCGCGGAAATCGAATGCGACTCCCCTAAATCCGTCGTTTCTCCCCAGGACGCTCACCCTATAAATAGCGTTCACCTTGCCCTCGCCCCCCTCTCTTCCGCGGCACTTCCTTTTTACGGGTTTTAGACGGCTCCCCCAGGGACGGTCCTAGTCGCATCTCCGTCTCCAACTTCCCGAAAATGGGGAGATCTCCCCTCGAAATCTACGGTTTATTTTTGGAAAGCCGCCGACCTTTTTGGCCCCGGCGCCGATTGGTTATAGGCGGCTTTTGACGGTTAACGGACTCCCGGCCAACGGTAGAGTCAACGGTAATTAGATTATCTTGATATGGACCGAACGCGGGAAGACACGAGATGCAGATAGATATTGGGAATATAAAGGATGATTAAGATTATGTTATTGATTACATTATCGATGGCGTTTTATTATGTTAGGGCGCAAATAATGGCACTCTACTGAATTCCAAGAGAGCAATCTACAGATGCATCGTTCTTGAAATACCGATAATCTATATAATGCATAGGCTTGGCAGAATTTCGACAGAGTTGAACTCGGAATGTTAGAGAAGATTAAGAAAGTTAGGAAAAAAAAAGGTGAGCCGTTTTGGGGGCTGTTGGAGTGGAGGGTTGGTTGGAGGGCGTCTGGCGGTAATGCGCGCGTGTGAGAGTGGCGCGCGCTCGTGTGTGTGGATCCTCCCTTTTACACCCCCACCCCCGCCAGATAACCTCGTCCCCCAACCTCTCTCTCACCCTCCTCGGTTCTTCGGCTCGACAAAAATCCCTTACAACATTCTACATTACGTGTTGACTCAATTCGGTTGTAAAGGGAAATATTATGCGGACCATTTACTCCCTATATACTCCAGAAAGAATCCGATCCCCCGCCGTCCTCCCTCGGGACCTGGTAGTCAAATGCCGGAATCATTATTTGTCATAATAATATATTAAGACTTTTATCTCTCGCTTGTCCCCCTCGATATTTAAAAAAATTAATTATTCCGCGTAGATTTGGAATATTTTTCTTCATGGAGTGCCGTAATTCCGTGATTCGTTTACATTCATTTTCCGCTTTTGGAAAATTTTAGATATTTATATGAAATTTATTCAGTCTGTATTCTTCTAAGAAACAATCATCGTTTTAAAAGCGTTCTTTCTTAAAGAAACTTCAGCACACCCGACGGAATATTTTATTTCTGTTAGTGTAGGTCTAATTTCAGCAACGAAATCGATGTAAGACGCTTTCTAGAATATAGAAAATATAATTTTGAGCCGTCCAGTTTACAAGTCAGAAAGGGAATATGTCGGAATACTATATATGTGGATTAAGTCTCGGCATCTGGCGCTGGGAATGGTTATAGTGGACAAGTTGTGGTGGGACAAGTGGTCGAGGGTGGGCCAAGTCCGGTCGGGATCGTGGGAGAGGAAGAGATCGGGAGGGGACGAGAAGCCGACCCAACCCCCAAACCGGTTTTACTCCCCTTCTTAATTCTACCCCACCCCCCACCCCCACCCTTTAAAAAGCCCAGAGTTCTTTCCGCTTTAAGTCGAGGGCCGCATTAGGGGAGGTCCGGAGGTTTGGAGGGGAATGGAGAGAGGGGTGTTCCCCCACTACCGCCGCCGCCGCCGCCTTCGCACCCTCCCTCGGTAGTAAAAAAACTCTAATAGCCGTTTCAAAAATGTCATACTGCGTCCAAACACAGAAATAGTGGCCCTTTTTTGTGCGCGCTTAGTTTTTGCGGGCCCGGCCACGCGACTCGCGCGGCCACAACACCCAGCAGAGCGATAAACTCACCGGCGAGGAGCTCGCCCCCCCCCGTCCGGCCCTCCGCCCCATACTTTTTTGTTTCGGCCTCTACACACTCTCGTGCTCGCTCTTTTTGTTGTTTCCGTGGCGAGAATGGAATAAAAAATATGGAAACCTCCACGACGGTGGTCGTTGAACTCCTTGTTTACCCATCCCCGGTAGACTTGAATGAATGGGACCCCGTTGCTTTTTGTCGGAACGCGCCTTTCGCGTAATCTGCTTCGGACGCCACCCGAAAGAACATCGACTTTATGCCGGTTTTTTCCTACGGCCTTTTACCTCAACTACTACCGACCTTGACCGATATTCGGACCTTTATTTTACACACGTCTGGGACGTACATATATCCGAGTATTTAATAAAATGGATTTGAATATTATTATTCAACGACAAATTCTAAGATTCTTTCCTTTGCCAGGTATACACAGAAAGCAAATATTAACCACGTGAAGTTAATATTACAAGGGAGGTAGGATAAAAACAAAACGAGACAGGGATCAGTTAATTCCAAATCTCGACATCGGGTTTCATCTCGTTAAAGGAGTATTGAGCGATACAATAAAAGTGATTTGGACCGGTTGGGCGGACAGATGTTGCGATTATTATTACTTATTAGCAGTGGTGGGACCATTCAGATTGAGAGAGTGAATGGGGCCCATGGAGCGCGGTTAAATAGGATCGCCTATGGCGCAGGAACCGGCTCCCTAAGTCTAATGGTTATGTTAGAAACTGTTGGAATCCCAAATCAGTTTTTTCTTAACGCACTTTCCGATCGGTCAAATGTTTCAATTAAAACTCCCTCAACCGCTTATTGAGAGTGGTCAGTTCCGGAGAGTGCCTCTCTACTTCCCCTCTTGTTTTCCTGGGTTCCATTTCTCGTTATGCTCGTCCAGGTTGCAACCTTATTTTACTTCTCTTTATCTTAGCTCTGATCGTTTTTTATCTATATTCGTGACATAAAATTGTAATAATTTCGTAGAAAATGGCATTATTGCTACAATTCGATCGAACGTAAAACTGCTTGCTATCTGATCCAGCAGACCAGTGTGCAGTTGTTCTGAACCTCGTTGTAAGTCCCTTCGCCGATTTACATAAAATAAATCCGAGTGTATTTGGCTCATGAGATCAGAATCCGAGGCTCAATTAGCATCGCCTTTATCGCATTATTCCAGTCCAGTAGTCGAAGCCTCAAACAGGAAAATGTTTCAACACAACTAATCTTTACGTAACACAACAAGGTCGGAGGCCAGCGAGATCGACAGATTCGCGTACGATCGTATATTAATATTTTCCTCCTTGTTTATAGCGCCATTCCATTACTACGACCAGTGTTCTGACGTCGTTAGGGAATAAGATAATATTCCGTACACAATTTATTCGACAATACTACAGTTTAATATAGTAGCCCTTATTTCATTACATACCCGACACCAAGTACAATTCGACTTATTCATGAACATTTCTCCGGTACTAAATGAGCGAGACTTAATTCGTCAAGGAAGTCGGGATTGATAATTCCCATAATCGAAACTGGTTAAGGAACCGTTCCCTTCTGACCGGAAACATCGCATATCCAAATAACGACAGGCCCCTACTACATATGGCCATAATTATGCGTCGGCCACATCAGACTTTTTCGCTTTAAATAGGAAGAGACTCTGGGAAGAAGGAGAATGCAGTTTAGCGACGAGGAATTAATAAGGCGGACTGGTTTGTCCGGATTTCGTACGGAGCGTCAATCCGTGTCCATTCCATCCATAGAACCACTCCCGCTCCGTTTAAAATAGTTCGCCTTTTACAAATACAAAAAGACTCGCAATTAAAACTTTTGCCACTGTCGTTTCAAAATGGCTCGAGAGCTCATTGTACTTCTTTCATTCTTCAAAGTACATACATATACCAAATTCGTGGCTTACTCGTGACTCGGGCGAAAGGTTAGTAGGACAGACTCCTTCAGAGGTGGTATGTCGGTCCGAATGTATCGTCAGTGCATCGAGACTGCACCGTCAACACCATAAATGTAGGATTCGTGTTATTATCGCACTTGCGATAGCCGTGTTAAAATTGCCATATCCCGAAGCGCGGAATTACGAATACACTTTATTTACTATAAATTAGACTTCAAAGCCCCGATTCGAGAATGATAAATTCGCGTAGGCATACGAGGCCCCATTTCATAAGCGTTATTTATACCGTTCGGAGCGGATTTCTCGGGCCTCAAATCTTTCAGAGTGACCCTCGCTCGGAGGTAGAATGTGGGCGCTCTATATTTAAACGGCGGCTGGAGTTTATGTAAGAGGCGGTGGCCCTCGGTCCGGTGTCCAACAGGTAATTAAGAGCGGGAGACTCCCTTCCCTTCCCCGCCCCTCACCGCACGCACTCCCAATTAATAAGAACCGCAACCCGAACTCTCTTATTACACATTAACCAGATGCCCCTTATCCGCCCCGATTATCTGTCCGAGCGTTACGCAACGCGGAGGAGACCGATAAAAATTATCGCGCCCGGAGGCGATAACGGATCGGTCGAGGTTTCTTATTCCTTTTTTATTATCCTCCTATTTGCTTGAATCGAACTTGTAAAATTCGACTATTGCGAGGAATGTTGGCTGGTTATATGTGGGACTACTCACAGGCCGTAGAGACCATTCGTCATTTTTAACCCGAATGTAACAGGTAGCGGCCTCTCGTATCTACCTTACTAACATTAGAGAGGGCAATAATTAAACCTAGCTGTATAAAAATAAAATAAAAGTAGAATTTAGGAAACGAGATTATAATAGTAACTGTCCAACGGTATCCACATCACTAGACATCAGTTCAGCAGTAATGTGACTAAATCCCTAATGTATTTCGGCGGCGAATATTTTCAGCGGGGATTGTCTCTTCAGAGGGTCTAACGAGAAGAGGAATGATTCGGGACTGGTGCAATGAGAAGAAGACTGTTGAGTGGAGTCCCGATCGTCGGGTTTCTTAGGAGTAACTGCCGAGCGGCGAACCGACTTCCAGCGTAGCCCCGGCTCTATTAGACCTTTATGAGTCCCCTACCCCGGTATATTGGGGTATGATGATGGAGCCTCTTTGTTCTCCCTCTTTCCGCTCCTCTACCTCACTCTCCGGTTCCCTCTCTCGCTCTCTTTCTCTTTCGGCGGGTCTCTTACTTTTTTCCCCCACCTCGTAACGTCCCCCCCCACTCCGTCGGTCCCCCTCCAAGGCACGGGGCCTCCTCCTCCTCTCTCCCCTCCCTCCCTCCCTCCACGGTGGGGCACACACAACACAACATAGTAGTTTTTAGTCCCAGTACGGAGCTCGACGCGCACTTTTTTACTCCCGCTTTTTCTACCCCTCTTGTGTTGTTATCAGTTCGCAGTTAGTACCCCGCCGTAGGTCTTCATATAGCCAGTCTCGCTTCGCAGCCCATCGTCATCATCCGATCGAGCGAATTTCTATTATTTTATTTCTCGCTTTACTTTTCGTTCCCCTCCGGTGTACTAGATATACACATAATATAATAGGCGAGTGAGCGACGAGTAGACCACTGGATTTCGATCGTCCGTTCCGAACCGTACTAGGGCAGTGAGTGCTTCCTTCAGACGGGCCGCCGAGCCGTTTCTATTTTTTACGTTTCGCCGACAGTCGCTCGTTTTTCCGCGGTCCCTGCCAAAAATAAAAAGTCCTTGCGGTTTTGCCAAACACGTGCGGGTTGTTGTGTGTGTTGTGGGGTCCCGGCTATGCCCAGGAGGATATAACATCGTCGTCAGGCTGGAGTGTCGAAACAGCGGTGTGCTCGTGCTCGGCGAGTACAGGGGACTGGCGGACTACCACGGGTCCGGGCCGCCCCTACTCCCCGGCATGACCGACTGTTCCGCCCCCGACTACCACCATGCCGCCCCCAGGCACCAGGAGGACATCAAGCCCTTCGCCGACCCCTCCCCTCCACCCACCTCTCAACCCAACAATCAACAGTCCAACATGGAAATACTTTCCACCCAGTCTGGCGGCAAGGTAAACCCCGACTTTACCCCATTATACTCCGATTATATTACTTTACTCTATAGAATATACTGGGTTTTCACCTGTTGTTTGAAACCTACCAATTTTGTGTTCTTTACACACAATTACTAGGTTAAAGAGTTAGCAATAGGTTTATGCTGTCAGTGTTTTTCGCGTTGTTTTACAGTATGTTTTATAATCTCAGAAAACAGTTACGAAAGGTTTCACATTTTTAAAATACAATTTGAGATATCGGCGCTCGACTATTGACATAATAATATCTATTTTACGTTTTCATCTAAGATTATGTCAGGAATCACTTCAATTCCTACTTCGTGATTGCGCATTTATAACCACAGTGAACATTCCACCATAATACTGTAGTTTTAAAGATTCAACATTAGTTATTAGCTATTCGCAAAATTCATTTTTGGGCCTAATTTTCAAGGAATACCTAAACTGTTTTACTAGTCCTTAATTCGCAAGAAGTTTATTTTTAATATCTGAGGAGTGTGCGACAGTTTTTCATATTCTGAGATATATATATATATATATATATATATATATATATATATATATACACTCACATATATAAAAGAATCTTATCGCACCGTGAAAAATATCGAACGCGGCGCCATTCACATATCCTTCTCTGCCAAATTTTAAAGTAGGACCATTCTAACAAAATCGAGTCAGTCGTAACATTTTCTCGTTGAATCCCAGACCTCGGTCGGGTTTTCGGTACCTATTAGCGCGTGAGAACATGTCGACCTCAAGTGTTATTACCGCAAGATCTGAAATGTGTATACCTTCAATTTCTCACTTCGGCCGGTCCTCTGTGATTTAGCTCTACCAGTAGTTAAGCTATTGAAATTCGTAAGAATGGAACTTTTTTTTTCGTTGGTTCCAATTCGGCCTACGACTTTAAATCTAGGTCCGGCGGGAGTTTGAATACGTTTTCCGCGCCATGGAAAGGGGGAGTGTGGGTCAGTGTGTCCCCAACTAGTCCTCCAATGTTGGGGCGGCTAGGAGCGACATCCACCCCAACATCCTCCCCAACATCCTCCCGCCGAGTTGGGTAGGTTTGGCAACGTGGCCTCCAACCACCACCAGCCCCCTCGAATCCCTCCCCAACCCAACCTAACCTCCCTTTACCTCATCCGTTTGATCTTCGCCGACTCTTTCCTCAGTCGGCCGGATTCATCCTACCGGCCCTTCACCTAAAAGTACATACACACACACACACACATTATATATATATATATATATATATATATATATATATATATATATGCCGCACACCCGCGACGTCAGCTGTTACGATAAGATTATTAACCTTTGAGTAGCCATGAATGGGGAAGGAGCAGCGGTTACACACGATAGCCAGTGCGCGCGCCCGTGGTCCCTCCTCTTTTTCGTCGTAAAAGAATGGCGCCACTTTTAAAATGCATTTCTCCCGCTTACGAACTATCCCGATGGATTTCTACCACCGTTATTTTAAGAAGCGAAGAAGTTTACGAGTGACCATGAAACTCGAAAAGACGACCGCTTAGTTCAACTTTGTTCGAATGCAATTTTACACTCAGGGGAAAACGACAATCGAATAGGCACTTCCGGGTGGTCAAATTCGTACGTTTTAATATAATATTTGTTTATTGTTCAATAAGTAGGGGGAGCGAGGTTGTCTGGGTGATGATGCATTTAGTTAGGCGACAGTAGAGTGCGGCTAGGCGCGTTATGAACAGAGCGTGCGAGAGTGCGTGCGAGCGATCGACGGCGTGAATGTCTGCGCCTGGAGATCGTTCACGGTCGCCTGGTTGATCCGACGAGAAACCGCAGCTCGGAGCATATTAACTACCCGACCGCACTTGCTCCCCTCATGACGAGGTCTCCGATATGCTTTAAACAAAGCTCCTTTATAGTAGGTGGAGCCGGCCCTTAAAGCGACCGCGCGTCCAGTCCCGCTTAATCTATTCTCGAAAGCGGAGGTTTTAGGGTTCTTTGCGAAAGATACAATTCGTTACGTAATTAAATCGTACAATTTACGGCGTAATCGGCAAATCTGAAATGTCATCATGTGCCTCTGCCGAGTGTCCGCACGAGTGGCCGATAAAAACTATTCGGCGATTAATTATCAAATCCTGGTGGAGTGGCTCAGATTAGGACCGCTAGCGTCAGCCACAACGATTTTGTCGTCCAGGACTTTGTGCCACCCAAGTTGCATTCCACAGGTGGAAAACTGCTCCCCCTCCCCTCCTTTCGCCTCAGATTTTGCTATAAAAAATTATTTAAAGTCGTGAAAACGTCTTGGGGAAAGGAACCATCTCGAGACACGACCATCATTTTCTTACAGAAAATCTTATTATTCCACCCATTAACAAATGGTACTGTTGAGCCTCTTTTCGGTATATGTCTTATGGCCTTGAAGGTATGGTGGTAATCTACCGTTAGTGAATTATCCGGTCGTATGCGATAAACCGAAATCCATTTCGCTTTAATTAAATAGATCGTGTTTATTGTAATACACTAAAATACGAATGGAATGAATAAGACATACGGCCTAGAACGTTGTACCTTCTGTACGTATCTCGGGTACCTGTTGAACGTTGATCTCACTTGGAGTGACCAATTAGGTGGCCGAAACTCAAATCGGTTGTGTAAGCATGAAAAATTCTCCTTACGTAGAATATGATTTTAGGAATAGGATCGATTACGGAAGCGGCTTTATTTAAATAAAAAGATAAATAAATATCCGGAACCAATAAAATATGTGTTTTAAAAATGAGTACAAACTAAATGATTCTTACGTACCGTGATTCCTAATATTAAGCCCCCTTGGGGTGGGGTTTAAAATGAAGGAATTGTATTGTCCAGCTCCCGATTATTCCAATTGATTACTTTTTATGATGGTAGGTTTTACGATTGGTGCAGTTCATAGCGGATTTTATTTCATTTGCCATAATTTTGAATGCGCCGAATTGTATTTTAATGACCTTCAAAGAAATATAGAATATGATACAAATAGTAATTATGAAGGTGGGGAGAAATACTAAGACGTTGTTGTTGTGGTATTGGTAGACTACTCCAGATATTTAGGCCGATTCTTGGCACGTTATCCCGGGGATGCCCGTGATCTAAGTCAGACCGAGATCCTCTACGCCTGTGTGTGTGTGCTGGCGCGTGTGTACGAGGTTGCGCTCCTGTGCGTGCTCCCTCTCTTTCTCTTTCTCCCTCTTCACCATCTGGCAGTCTTTCCTCCTCTCGCTCCCTCCTTGTTTATTTTAGTCCTACTTCTGTAAGCACTTCTAACGTGTGTACGCCTTGTTATTTTTTTCAAAGACGTTCTCTCTCACTCTGTTCTCTCTCTCTCTCTCTCTCTCTCTCTCTCTCTCTCTCTCTCTCTCTCTCTCTCTCTCTCTCTCTCTCTCTCTCTCTCTCTCTCTCTCTCTCTCTCTCTCTCTCTCTCTCTCTCTCTCTCTCTCTCTCTCATTCTCTCTAGATATTAAATATAAATATTTAAAATACAAAAATCAAACACGCCGATTGTCTTACCGCCTCCAAGTCCCAGTTAATGAAGTGCCTGCCCTCTCGTAAGTTTATTTAGTATGAGATCCCTTTTTAATACAACCCCCCCCTCACTCTACACGCAGACCTTCCCGGTAATCGTAATTGGATAGTTAGTCTCTGAAATTACCCTCCCATCCTGCCACTTTTCCTTTGGCGATGGGGAAAGTAAAGATGACTTTAATAATGTTTCATTGGCTCCTTTTAAACAATTTCATAAATTCTGGCCAGACAACAACCGTATGAACTACAACCAACGAGTAACAAGTATGTATGTATGCCTTTAACGGGGCAGTTTGTGAATCATTTCTCAACTACTTAATGTAAGCAGGTTTTCCCTCAAAATACTGTAGCTTTGTGTAACATCCCTTCCCAAAAATGTGAGGCCTTCATTTCTCGTAATGCTATAATCGATTACTTTTCCATTTGATCCAGGGTTTATTCCGTACTACCCGGACACCTGGAAAAAACAACATTTTTCAGTAGGGGAATTGATATTCAAGAAAAGAGAACGACTTCGCCTACAAAATAAATCTGGCTCTAAGAACAAATCCCATAAGAGTTTATGGAAGAAGAAGTAGATGTTTACTGCTCTAACTAGGTGGGTCTGAGGGAAGGCTCGCGGCAGCTGTTCCTCTCAGGAAGCTATTACCCGCCCGGGTGTCGGACAGTTCGCGGAAAGTATCAGCCGATTATGATTCACCCGCTTTCGTGTTTCCTGCGCGCCCCAATCCAGTAACTCCATGCTGCGGACAAGTCCCCTCCAGTACCTATCATCGCTCTACTTCTTAGACCGTGCTAGTCGAATCGGATAGGAAGAAGTGATAATGGTACGACGACTTATTCCTCAGTGGGTGCAACATAAATATTGGCCAGGGGGGAATACAGGAAATAGTTATGTAGACGTTTTGACCGGGAGGGGGGACGCAGTGGTCAGTGGTGTTTGTGTGCAGACAGGGGAGGCGGGCAGGGATTTTGAGGGCCGATGTTTTCAGCGTGGTCTGTAACGGGCGGCCGCTCACATATATTCAGATGGCCTTGCTTCTAGTTTGTCTGTTTTCATTGTGACGCCAATAAAACAAGCCGGGCCGCCGCCGCCACCTCCTCCTCCTCTCCTCCTCCTCCTCCTCCCTCCTCCTCCTCCTCCTCCTCCTCCTCCTCCTCCTCCTCCTCCTCCTCCTCCTCCTCCTCCTCCTCACCTCCTCCTCCACCGCCTCCTCATGCTCGTCCCCATCCCTCTCCCTCTCTCCCTCTCTCTCTCTCTCTCTCTCTCTCTCTCCTCTCTCTCTCTCTCTCTCTCTCTCTCTCTCTCTCTCTCTCTCTCTCTCTCTCTCTCTCCTCTCTCTCTCTCTCTCTCTCTCTCTCTCTCTCTC
The DNA here is from genome assembly GCA_019843655.1 of Lethocerus indicus. Lineage (NCBI taxonomy): Eukaryota > Metazoa > Arthropoda > Insecta > Hemiptera > Belostomatidae > Lethocerus > Lethocerus indicus. The sequence continues at coordinate 15,658,491 of JACDQD010000006.1, read as the reverse complement.
TCTCTCTCTCTCTCTCTCTCTCTCTCTCTCTCTCTCTCTCTCTCTCTCTCTCTCTCTCTCTCTCTCTCTCTCTCTCTCTCTCTCTCTCTCTCTCGCTCTCTCTCTCTCTCTCTATCTCTCTCTGTCTCGCTGGCTCAATGAATGCCTCAATGCGGTGGCTGTGGCCTGCCTCACTGGTGCACACTTGAGTCACCGGCCCACGGCCCACCGTTTGGGACCCCCCTGCGGCGGAACTGGGCAAGGCACTTCCGCCCCGAATCACCACGCCGAATAACTTCTTCGCCCATCAACCCTTACCGCCCGAAATAGTTTTTATTAGCCTGCTTTCATTGACCCGATGTCTGGTCCGTAGTAACTACGGTCAGCTAAAAAATCGCATTTAGCCTATTGCGAAGAAAATGAGAGATTTGAAAATCGAGAGAAATGATGGACGTCGAATTTCTTATGGCAGTTTATACTTGGCGGACGAGGTTTCTGTTGACCGAATGGTAGCCGGGCGGTACCTAGGGAAAGTACCCTTATCGGAAAGGGAGAGGGCCGCTATCTTATCGGTGCATTTATCTAGGGCTGCCCCCGGTGCTCTCGCGCGACTCCTATGCCTCTACGTGGCCCCGTCGCCGTGGTAACCGAGTCGTATTTTATCTTTTCTTGAAATAAAATTATAATAACGGCCGGGGGGACGGGAGCGGGACGGCCTCCCGACCGGGGCCATTGTGACCACCGTGGCCAATCTTCCATTATTCCCGGGCAAAACACCTGGGCATCCGTCCACGCACGCATGCACCCTCCGCCCTCCGGCGGACGCTCACCGCCTTTTCTCGGACTCAAATTTTCAGATGCTCCCTAAAAATAAATGATGTTAACGTTGAATATCCTTCTTTTATTCCCGTCGTCTATTTTTCGGGTCGGTTTCCCAAAAATCAGTGCCGCGTTATGGTGGAGGGCGGTGGGTCGGTGGGGAAGTGGCTATCTTGTTGTTGGCCGCTGTCGTGCGTCTTCATTATGAATAATTCAGCCGCTATCATTGATGAAGATGCGGCTCACAACGCCCGTCGCTCCTTAAGCCCCCCCTCCCCCACCCCCGCTATTTCAACCGTCCTCTTTATCGGCGTCGGTTCACCTGCCCGGCCGGGATTCATTCGGGTTGGGATTTTTGTGGCCCTCAAATGAACATCCGTAGAACTTTTCGCGAAATCCGGGAGATTCCCTTTCTGCTCTACACCGATTCATCCAGTTTATGATACTCGATTAAAGGAGGAGAAAAGGGACAATTCGAGATTTAAAAATATTGCAATGTAACGATCGCGCTACATACATTAACTCCCACCCCCTGTTAGCTGTTGGATGGGCGACCCCACCTGTGGTAGGAAGTTGGACATACAGTTCACGTAGTTTTAGCCAAGTGTTCGATGCCTGCGTCGTTAAGGACATGTGGTAGGACGCCTCCGGCACCCTAATTAATTGCCGGCCTAGCAGAGAGCACGCTAGGAGCCAAACCCCGCGTTCGTCGTATATCGTGTACTCCCTTCTCCCTATTCGTCGACACAAACGTGCCCCGACTTGAGCGTAAGGTGCCCACGTGTGAGGCGAGTCAGTAACGTAAAGCGAGTATTAAATTATAATAATATTCCAAGATTCGGAAATAACCAAAGTTATTTTGGGGCCAAATCTTATAGTCGGATCATTTACTGAGCGTATCAATCTCTCTGGTCGGACCTTTATATTTGTCCAGGCGTTGAACGGGTCATTCGATATATATTTCTATACTCAATTGACGACTAATTTGTAGTCACCTTATTGAGGAAATACATATCTTTATCAAATCCATTACATTTTATTCCTAAAAGTTTCGTTGTAGCCTTGAATAGCATATGTTCCATATCATATGTTATCTATATACATGCATACATATACGCGGTTAAGTATATTTACGAATAATACATTTTGATTTTTTTCCTACCGCTACGTGAACAAATAGTGTTAGTAGTCGTTGATATATAATTATATGCCAATGATAATTCGATTGAGGCGATAATATGTATACTACCGGGTACACATGTATGAGTACATATGTATGTATACCCAGCCACCTGTTTCATTCGATGGTTTTTTTTGCATTCCTTGTCGAGAAGGGGAAGGGGCATTGTTCAGGTGTACCGTACCGGGTTCGGCAGGTCTTATTTTTATAACCTAGGCTAGGCCTTCCTTTCTGCGGCCCCATCTAAACCTCAAAATAGACGCCGCCCGGAGTTTTTTCTCTCAATTTACAAACAAACTTTTTATTTTTTTTACAATCCGGCTCTGGTGCCCTTTTTCTTTTTTCTGTTACCGTATCGTCGCGGTATGATCGATTGTGTAATATTTATTGCGACGCAATATCGTGGACGATAGTTTGATTTTATCTGATTGTTTTCAGGTGTAATTTGGTACTCTTATTTGATAACAAAATAAAATGACCGGTTAAATCGGTTTATTGTAGTATTTTGATTTTTAATTATTTTCATAACGGTCTATTAATTGACACGTTGTGGTTCAATTAAATCTTAGACTAAATCCTATAATGTACGATTATTCAATCAAACAGGAATATTTTCTAGGAATTAATACAGCGGGTTACACTTCAGTTCCTTATTTAATTGGCGGGCTTTTTGTTCTTACAAAGCAATTAAAATATGTTCCTCTTCTGGCTCGGGATAATTTTTTAACCCCCGAAACGGTTGAAAATAGCAGAAACATTGGGTTTTGGCCCCATTAATCCTTTCCGTCGGTCTCTGCTCTTCCAAACCTAGCGTGGATAATTGGCTGGACAATCGGATGTCACTTTTCCAGTACTGGTAGAAAATGGACAGTTTAACTCTTTTCACCTCGGCTCCGGATCTGAGAAACCGAACTGCTCTACGCTTCCTGTTCTAGAAGTTGAAACAAGGCAGAACGGAAGGGGGGCTATGTATTCCTTCATTTTTAATTATCAATTCTATAATAATGTTCCATTCGTACTTAGGAATTCGAGGGCGTATTGTTTAAACAGGCGTAAATTGTCGTTTTAGATTTCCGAAATTGTAAATCCGTAATTTTCCAATACCGTTTTGTTAGCCCGCTACTTACTGTAATGTTCACCTTTATATTTTGTTTCGATCTCAGTTTCTGTTTAGGACCATATAGGAAAACCTGAAGAAGTAAACTGGCTTATGAAAATGTAATATTGGACTATAGTATTTCCAGGCTCCAATAATATTTCGGTTTTGTTTTTTCCTTCTAGCCTTATAATTTTTGTAGAGAATTATGTATGCAGGGATGAATTAAAAGAGCTATTTTTTGTTTTAGTTTGTGAAGTGAACGTGTATTCGGGTGAAGTATCCCCGCTCCCTCGTAAATACGTTGGACGCTCGTTTTGATTGCCCGGCTTCGTATTTTTCGGGCGGTCCGTGTATTTCGCGACCCATGGCCGAAATAAAAAAATAAAATTCCCCAGCTATTTAGGTCACGGAGGCTACATTTCTTTGTCTCATGTATATATATATATATATATATATATATATATATATATATATATATATATGACTGTCGCCATTTTTTCCTCTTTTAAAGCGATAATGCGTGCGCTTAACAGGTAAAAAATAATTGCACCCTACCAAAAAAAAAGCTCAGGTGAACTCCCGATTTTTCTTAATTTTTCCCGCATTATAGTACTAGTCTTTAATTTAGTTCAAGTTTGAATGTATTTGGTGTTAGCGGGAAATGTGATTCACACAATATCTAAGAGGCAGCCAGGCGTGCGCTCGTTCGCCCCTTAATTTTGTCCTCATTGTTCACTATCGCTTTCAGTCGGTACTTCAAAAAAGAATTTCGATAAACTGGTCTGACGTCATTCGGCGTGCTGACGGTAGAATGATGCGTATAGTTCGGGGCCAGTGGTATAGTTTCAGCCCACGGCGTCAGAGGGCACCACCCTCCCATACCACGGAACTCAGTTGCCGCGTAACTTGAATACCCGTTTCCAAATATTACTGAAAAAATCTTGAAAACAGTTGTACTCGAACGGTAGTGTTATTCTAGTATCTTCTTTTCTGCTAACAAGATAAAGCGATTCCATCATCAGTAAATTGGCCTTGATTGAATAGAACTTTTTTTGTTCGCTCCGATTATGCAGTCGCGATTCTGATTACATTAAGAAAAAAGAAAAGAACATTTAAAAAATTGAATCGTGAAAAGAAAGGATACAAACAAACATTCCAAAATGTTTACTTGTTGTTTTTACACGCAGAGATTTATCGATCGATTAATTCAAATATTTTTTAGTATTAAAGCTGTAGGGCCGAGAACCCTCTTGGAATCCGTATGAAAATGTCAGTTTAGGCAACTTGATTTGTAAACTCACCTGGTTTTTCAGTGAGGGGCCAACTTTCTAAAAGTCTCTCACTTTTTCCGATAATGATAGAAAATTGTCGAAGGAAATGGATTTTCATCATTAAAGCGTTAGTTCCGGTTCGCAGTTAACTGCTAATAAATACAGTTTCCACTTTCCAAACCGATACCGATTGTCTTCAGTTACTCCACTGGAAAGAATAAAAAAAATGTTTCTTAGGTTGCTCTAATGAATTTTTAATCTAATGAATCTCTTTGGTTTCACGGTCTTTCTTCTTCATCCGAGTTGGGCCGACTCTACTTGAACTGTGGAAGATGACGCCGATCCTCTTCACCATCACAGTCATCCGTCATTTTCAGACAATGAGCCCCGTGTGATGAAACAATACTTTTGCACAAAGTTTGTTATCTACACGAGGCTTCCATTCAAAATGTGTCCGATAACGTTCGACTGAATTCGGAAATCTGTCGAATACGGGTGACGCTCGTCCAATAGAATTCGTCGAGTGTCAATATGGCGGGCGATTCGATGACTGAAAATGAACGTTTAACAGTCTCCGAAGAAGAACGAATGAATTTCCAGGCGCCTTGAGTTGAATCAGCTTTTATCTTTCCGAACGAAATCGTCTCATAATTAAGAATTCATACTCCGATTTCGATGTGCCACTGCTTCATTGCGGTTGTCAAACTTTTACTGAAAGGAGTTTGACAATCGATAGACGATCTGGAACATAATTTGTGTTGGTATATTAATTGTATAACTTGCGATACCTTAGGACTAGCTGCTTGTGATGGATAATGAATGGCAGGCCGTTTTCCTGTTTACTTAGCCATAGGTTCTGGCCCAGCCTTTGTATTCTTGGTGGAAGATAATCTGCTTGACAAAGGTCTGCGGCTCATCGCGTTATTTGTAAAAGTTTAAACAATCGCTTTTCTTTCAACTTGAAGAGGAGAATACGCTCAGAGACGACGAGATCCCTTTATCTTTGTCAACTCAAGTTGTTAAAAGAGTGATATAATCCAGAATGACTGATTTATCGTATCTCCCATGACAATATCCATTGCTAAGCATTTGGTCATACGCGTAATGGAGAAATACAGTTTCCCGTAAGAGAACCTAGTACCCGCATTAATTGCAAAACGCCCTACGACTTCATATTCCAACTGAATATAGTGATACTTTTGAACAGCCTGATAATTTACACTTACCTTCTTGAAGTACCAGTATTTTCTTTGCACACAGGTCCGATTAACCAAGAGGAATGAATATTTTTATTTCTTCGTAACTTGGTAGTTTCATACAAACTTGAAGTTTCGAAAGTATCAAAAATGGACTTTGCGCCGTATTAGCGCTTATTGGTTTTCAAATTTTAAATTCTTCCCGTGTCGGGAGTATTAAATAAAACACGCGGCGGGGGCATTGGGTAGTTTATCTTACCCAACCTTTCAACCGTTCCGTATTTTATCGAAACGGAGCGACCGCTTTTCCGGTCGAGCGCGCCTGCCTATATTCAGTCTCCCTTTCGCCGGTCCCAGTGAGTTCGCCCCGTATTAATCAGACTAATAGGAGTGAATAACGATCGGCATTCAGTTAAAAAGCTCGTAGGTTATCTGACTTCCGTTGTCTGTGCATGCCCCGCCCTACGCCCTAATTGCTTCCACCAAAAAGACCCACGGCCCCTAAGCCGGATTATTAAGAAATATATCGGACGGGACCATCCCCAATCGCCCACTAAAGCCGCAGTTACTAACCGCTTGCCGAATAATTTACCCTAGACAAGAGGTCCGTGCATCGAACATTTTTTTCGAATTTATTTATTTATATATATATTTGTAAAGCAAATAACAGTGGCACTGGCTAGACACGGTATTGTCTAACAATATCTTAAATAATCGCATTACCTTATTGGAAAATAGAACTGCTTAATTTCAAACTGCCATTTACAATAAACAATTACTTTACATTGAGCGTCATCAAGTTTGTCCACAGTCCGACGGTCAATGCTGTCGTTAACTGACTAAGTAGTATTTTTAACTTTGGTAGTGGCCAGTTATGGATAAGGTAGATATTTGTTTTAGATACCTTCTAGAATAATTCAACACTCGGGTGGCATTTCGGAATAAAGTTATAGGCTAGAACCGAGAATTTAATTCGGCTATCTCCGAACGGTGTTTGATGTACTCTTTCTTAAAAATTTGATATTCCGTATTGCGATAAAACGAGTTCCGATGTCTTCGAACTTTCCTCCGGATTATACACGGACCATTCTGAGCTCTTCGTTTAAAAGATAATTCGTCTTAACTGAGACAACGGCCTGAGATTCTCAGCGACAGCCGAATCGGGAAACAAACAGCCCAGGTTGCTTCTGTTAGTTGATTATTATTAGCAGAAATCGGTCGGGGTATCCGTTGGAAGTGCGAGGCGCCGTCCCCGAAGGAGCAGGCAGAGAAGCAGGAAGCAGGCTGGCTGGGCTGGGCTTCAAGGTTCTTTTGGCTTTTGGGGGCTACTGCTCCCTACCTACTACCAGTTACCCTTGTCTTACCTTGTTCCCGGTTGCCGAGAAAACCCGCCGATTTGCATTACATCGCTTTTAGCCGGCTTATTAATGGCACCCCTATCACCATCCCCGCCTCCGATTACCTCGGATTCGAATTGATTCTCTAGTCCGAAGCGGAATTGAATCCAAAAATATATATTTGAAATATATATATGTATAAATATAGCTTTGGCACTTCAATATACCGGTTTTATTAGTTTATATCTATTATAAATATCTGGCTTGTTGTGTCCCTAAATATCAGATTGTTTTCAATAAAAAATATTGTCCACTGAACCCGGACCTATTAAAAGTACTTTATTTTTTTGGTTACGTAATAGTAATTAAAAGCATTTAAACCTTCAGTTTAGCGCTATATATAGCTATCGGTTTGGGACCGTGAGGAACACGTGTTAATGAGGTTCCATCAAATTAATGAAGTTGCGACGATGGGTTAGGCGCGATTATGATTTGTCCTAGCCACAAAGTGAACAATAGCCTTCTTTGAAAACCTCAAGACCTTGGTCTTATCAGGTCACGATCATTTAAGATCAATTTATTTAAGACTTATTACCGAGTCCAAATATAGTTTCAGCAACGAATATGAATTTCTTAAGCGTATGTAAAAATGTATAACTGAATCCGTGTCATTTACATACGTCACTATGTACTTACTGTGTATTTTTACTGTTAAATTGTTAAGAAACACCGGATGAATTTAACTAATACTAGTTTTTATTAAAATCCTTATCAACTATATTCGGTATTTTAATCTACATACCGCTGTATTCCATACCGTGTTTCTGTTTCAAATAAAAGATTATAAGTTACACGATTGAATGCGTAATTTGAAAGTTAACCCAATTGAGGGGCAGTATTGAGAAATATCTTGAAAGTAAAAGATTGGCTTTCAGCGGCGAGTCGGCCGTTACATAATAATGTACCAAATGTACGCTCGTTCTAGCGGTTCGTGTCACTAAATAAGTCAGTTGCTTTCTTACGAACCGCCGGATTTATACTATATATTACTTAATATAAAGGATTTATATTTCACTAATAGTTGAGACTACACTTGTTAGAAAGTTTTTCTTTTTCACCGACTCTTTAGTAGCACCGACTATTTCATAAATTGGATTGTAATTTTGGGGGGGGGGTTACATCCGATTTGATACTGGTGTAAAACTGGTATTTGTAACAGTTCATTCTCACAAACGTCGTCGCTTACTAACGGTCTCAATATTAATCGTCCACGAACGATGTTTTTTCTAATTTTTGGAACAAATTTTCAATATTGCCAGGAGTATACATTGCCGTAGGGTCTCAGGTTATACATAATGTATAAAAGGTGGTCGATACGAGGGGGAAAATACGTGATGCGAGGGATGTAGAAGGTAATGGGTCCGAGTGGTAGATGGGAGGGGGTGGGGTGGGGGGTGGTGGTGGACCCTGATTGAGCACAGGAAGTGAGCCCTATGATTAGGAGCGGTGATGATGAGGGAGGGAGGGGGTGGTGGTGGGGCCAGGGGGTGGTGCTGGTGCTCGCACCGATGAATGAACCAGGTAACAAACAGCCCTCCTCCCTCTACCACCTCTCTACCTCGGTCTTACAATCTCTTTCCCTTAAAAAATAGTTCGTAACATCCACAGTTAGATAACTCGTCACTGGTCACTGGTAGGCCGAACTCGCATAATAGAATTTAATGAAAAAACTCGTTATTCGATTTGTGAAATGAAATAACGACTAGATGTATGGCTTGTGTAATATTAATCTTGTTCTTATTCTTTACAGATATTCAGTTCCAAGTCTGAGCTGCAACTGCACTCTCAGCTGCACATGCGAGAGGTGAAGCCGTACAAATGCTCGCAGTGCAGCAAGACGTTCGCCAACAGTTCGTACTTGAGCCAGCACACGAGGATCCATTTGGGGATTAAGCCTTACCGGTGTGAAATATGCCAGCGGAAGTTCACCCAGCTGTCTCATCTGCAGCAGCACATCAGGACACACACGGGGGACAAGCCGTACAAGTGCCGGCACCCCGGCTGCAGCAAAGCCTTCAGCCAGCTCAGCAACCTCCAGTCCCACTCCCGCTGTCATCAAACCGATAAACCCTACAAGTGCAACTCTTGCTACAAGTGTTTTTCGGACGAACCTTCTCTGTTGGAGCACATACCCAAACATAAGGAGTCGAAGCACCTCAAGACCCACATCTGCCAGTACTGCGGTAAATCGTATACGCAAGAGACCTACTTGACGAAGCACATGCAGAAGCACGCGGAGAGGACAGACAAGCGACCACCGATTATCGGGATACCGCGAGTGGGTCTTGACAACCCGCATTACTGGCCCAAGGTGTCACCGGACACGGCCAACAACCTGGTGGACGTGATGCAGCAGCACGACGCCTACGGGCACAACGGGGTGCTCGGTGCGGACCACCTCCAGCGGGACATGAACGGGGAGGATCACGTGATGAGGGTGGGCCAGCCTCCCGCACCTCCGCCCACCCCCTCCGTCGCCGCCTCACCCGTCAACTACCACGACTCGGTCATTTCTTCCGCCGGTGGCGGTATCAAGACCAACACTTCCTCTTCGACGTCGGCGTTCACGCCCATCCAGTCGATGGGTGTACCCACCCACCACCACAACCACCACCACCCCCTAAACCACCACCAGATCCCTGAACATCACAGGCCGCCCTACCTCTCGTACAACGCGATAGCTTTCCCTAGTGCGAAGGTAGTTTCCGGTCAGCTGGGAGGCGTCCAGACTTCCGTCGGTATGGAAATGCCCAAGACGACGTCCAACGGTTTTCCGAACCAGCTCATTTCCCTCCATCAGATTAGAAATTATGCCCATCAACCCGCTCCCACACTTATGACTGAGCACCTGCTCCAGGGACTCAAAGAGAAGGGACAATAATACAGTGCCGGAGAGCCCTTATGGACTTGGAATGGTGTTTAATAATACTTACTGCTTCTTTTCTGAGTCGATGTTGGGCACCTTACTTATTTCGTATTTTCAGTTTTAATTATACCGCTCTATTTGTAAGGAAATGCCTATAAGAAAGGAAGGATTGTGTTAACGAATGTAATTTTTCAAAGACGATAACCCCGGTGAATGCACTGAATTTGATATGTCCCGATTTATAATCGAGACAATATACCAGTTGTTATGTAGTATTAATGGAGAGATTTTGTGAAATGCTAATGGAGGATTGTAAAAATGGATGATACTCAAAACTGATTCCTCTTCTTGTGCGATAAGAAAGTGTGTCTCCCGCTTAAGAATATACTATACTTTCATTAACTTCATTTTATGTTAAATGTAATATAAATAAGTACTGTGTACTTGTAAATTTTACTTCATTCACAACGTACTTATTTTGGATGCTAATAAAAATTTTTATGTTTGTTGACTCGAACATAATTTTGGTGTTCCTTTTGTTCCTTTTTGTTACTTAATAAATTGTAAATAATAATATATAATTAGTATTTTTAATTGCTCTCTGTAACTTTTTCTCTGTACAGTTTTAAGTTCAAAATGTAGGATTATATTTGGTATATTATTGTAATATAGCCCGTACTACTTAGAATGTTATTCTAGTTGTGTTTTTCATAAATGGTGGGCTTAAAAACAATACAAGCAGAATACATATATTTGATTTATGTTATTAATGTTATAATGGAAAAATTTATTAGATCCATGTAGTTGTTCTTAACAGGGTAAGAACTGTGTTTCAACTGTTACAAAACATTTATTTATCCTTACTGGTTCCCACCTGTTTATATAGTCCCCTAGGATGGGTATATTGAAAATACATAAACATTATTTGAACTAACAGCCGTAATCCATTTCCAACATTTATAATATTCAATTTCAGTATTTTGGACAACATTTCTCTTGGTAATTTTTAAAGCAGTTTTCTGTATCAATACTCATCCTAGATTAAATGTATCAATGAGGCTCAAATACAGACAGTACATTACAACATGTGGGTATATTTATTAAAATGCATTGCAGTGTCATATGTAAAACTGATATCAGTATTGTGATCACTTTTCTACACTGAATCAACAATTGATTTAGCAGTGCTATTGATGTAATTGTACCATAATTTCTGTACAATGTATTTTATAGTGGAAGAAAGTTAATGTATTATGTAAAACAGTGCCCAAAAAAGAAAATTACTGTAGTTCGCTCATGCATTTACTTGTACAGGGACTCGTAATAAGAACAATTTGAGTTCTAAAATAACAAGAATTTACACATATAGAATAAATTATTTGACAATGATGAGTCAAAAAAATTTTGAATTTCCGGTTTTAAACCTCTTATAATATTAAGGCTCCCTGTGAAGTAGTTGCACTTTTTTTGGAAGTAACAATATAGGAATTGATAAAATTGTAAATATTCTATTACAAATTTATTTCTGGACCACTGGTTCTGCTGTTAATATTTCTATGTGAAAAATGTTTTGAATGTTACAAGCAGCCCTTTTCTTCATGTTACCTGTCATTTTGATTTCAAAATAATTATCTTTTATTTACTGTAAAAATGTTTATTCCTGATCAGTATAATTTAAACCAACATGTGACTCACATAATTAAAATCATGAATTAACAAACAAGATGTCAGTTCCCCCACTTTTGCAATGAAGAAATTCAATTGAGTTTAATTAGTTTGAAAACACAGTAGCCATAGATTTACATACAAGAAATGAATGGAATATGTGCCGTATATTGTAAATTAATTTAAAAATTGTTCACTACAACAGGAATGGACAATATAGTTTTGAAAGAATTGAGTGAATGTTTATTGTCTTTCATTGTTTCAAGTGTTGTTTAGCAGTATATTTGATAATATTTTGTTACAATTGACTTGTTTTTGTTAAGACATGAAAGTCTAGGGCCTATAGATTGTTTTTGCATTTCAAGTTTTCATACCAGACTTTTATTATATGTATGTTTATTACATTTCCCATAATCTGTTGATTTATACATAGTCCACTTAGCATTTTTTTTTATTTAAAATGTTAATAAAGAACTATAAAGGGAAAGTGTTTTGTTTTTATCCAGTTGAGACCTTGATTTTTATTACTTTAAAGTTAGATCTATTGTTTATCTGAGAACAAGGTACTGATGATTGAACTCTTGAAGGGGCAATGTTAAATCACCAGGGTCAAGGATGCTAGTATTATCTTCCCTGGCAATCTATTATCATACAATTATTTTAAAATTATAGTATAAAAAGCATATGACAACATAAATCAAATTAGTATGTGTTAAAAACAGAATTAAATTTAATCAAATTAAATATTTGTGAAGCACATATTTACACAGGATTTTAGTATATGCAAATAATTCATCATTTTAAATAAACTCAAATCACCTTAGAGATTATTATTATTATTTCTGTCAGTACTAGAATTCTAATTTTTATTCTATCTATTTTGAAATTTACATTAATGAATACAAATTCATAATCCAAAGGAAACAGCATGCATGCAGTATAATACCATAACTGGAACTAAAGACCATTTGGCAAAAATTAACACAATTGTAATTACATTGCTAACAAAAATGGATACCAAATATGTGAAATAATTTGTGTAAATCACTAGCTGATAAAAATGGCAAGCTGATAAAGTTATATTATCAACTAAAATTACTCGCTTACCATAATAACTAAAATTTTTCAGTATTGAAATATTAATTTATAATATTGTATTTAAATTAAACCTTATCAAAATATTCATAAATCATACACAAAATATCTCTTCACAATTCATTTCTAAAACATATTATTAATTTCTGTCACATAAAAAGCGCCGAATTCTATTTGCATTACAGCTTTTACAAAGCACGTGATCATCAAGAGGATAGCAACCTCTGCCTTCATCTTCAGATGCCAATAAGAGCCCACAGTCCTAAAAAAATTTTAAAATACTCATAATCTATAATAGAATAAAATAATGTTTTCAAATTAAATTGTTATCATTTTATCCAATAATAAAATAATAGAATATTATGTACAATAAATTAATGATATATATTTATATATCATTCATATATTTTCATATATCATTATATATTATTTATACATCATATATATATATATATATATATATATATATAAATACATAACCACAGTAAATGATATTATTAATTACTGTCTGTCAGTGTAGAATACATTTATATTTTATGCTTATTGGGTTTACAATAATGTTTGTTAAGGTTTTACATACTTCACATTTGTAGCATGCTATATGGAAGCTTCTGTCTAAAGCTACCACTCTTACAGTTTCATCTTGGCCAGGATCCGGCATAATGGGTAACTTGCATACACAACAGCGTGGGGCAAATTTTCTAAAAAGATTAATTAACCACGTTAATTGCTGTAAAACCCCATATTGTTTGTTGTTAAATGTTAAAAATAATTTTGAAAGTCAATACTTACTTGTGAAAATCTTCAATACAATGAATTTGGTTGGTGGTATCAACAGTGAAAGGTATTCCATCCAGACTCTTCCCACATACAACGCAGCAGAAACACTTGGGATGATAAGGTCGACCTGTCACTCTTAATATTCGATCCAAAATGGGTTTCAGGCATACTGAACACTTCTCTAGTGTTTGCTGAATAGTTTATAAAAGTTTACTCATTAATAATGCCAACAAAACAGACCCCTTATAAATCTACTTGAATACATATCACACAATTTCTCAATTAGAACTGCAATATTCCACACTTAACAGGTGTACGTTTTAAGACTTATCACCCACGAATTATAGAAAGTAGTCCCATGACTTATAATGATAAGTTTCAATAATTTTTCATATAATAATTTAGTTGTTTCGTAAATAAAAAAAAATGGAACAAAGGACAAATTGAGCAGAAACTTACCAGATATCCAGCTTCACAATAAGGTTTGCCTTCAAGACCATAAAATGGTTTTCCGTGCAGCTGTATAGCACAGTGAGAACAGGTGAAGCATTTAATATGATAAACGTGATCCATAGCACTGCATCCTTTTCCAACAACTTTTTCTCCACACTTACAACAATCTCCTACAAACCATATAATTTGTGGTATAAATAAATTCATTCAGCGAAATCACTAATACTTCAAATTTAAACAATTATACATTTCCTCAATAAGGGTAGTAAATTATTCTTTATTTATGAATGATTTAGAATATTTGAATTACCAAAACTATCCGATTCAGTTGAAGATGAATCCATTGATTTGACTAGCAAATTAGTAAGAGAATCAACTTTATCCTCATGACGTACCCTCGAGCCTTTCACATAAGATGCATTAAGTGAATAATTTGATGTTGAAGAATACCATCATAAAAATAATTGGTTCATACAGCAGAATGATTCTTAATTATTCAGAATTATTATAATAATTCTTAGTATATAAATAGCTTAGAATAAATAAATTACCAGTATCCAATAGACTTATAGGCGTAACATATTCGTCCTCACTATCATGAGGTATGCTGTCTTTCATATAAGATGCATAAGGGAATTCATTAGTTCTTAAAGAAAGACTGCTTGGAGGAGGCGGAGTAATAGGATCATACGATGACTTGGTACCTGCCGGGACCTATGAATAGGTATGACATAGAAATATGGAAGGCAAGATTAATATTAAAGCGCTATAATTAATTAATTCTAAATATAAATAATATATTATATTAAAAATGTTTAATCCTAAATGAAAAATATATGTTTCTCTTTATTTACTGTACAATCAACAAATAATTGTTATAAGTACAATTGCAGAAAGTTTGTTTTATATCACTTGTTTGTCTCAATAAAGAAGCCAAAAGAAACTACAGACAATTAATTAATATTACTTAACCACTTCACATCCATTTTCAAAAATTCACATAACATAGATAACACCAAAAATTAAATATTGAAGGATTGTGCCACTAATGTAGTTTTTTAATTGTAATATAAAAATAAAATTTTAAAATATAAAAATATTTTATTAATTAGTTATAAAATATGTCTTTTTTATGTCCTCCATATAATAACTCATAACCACTTATGTGATTAAATGATAATGATGTGATAAAAGTCAGAGATAATTATTTTCCTTCTTTCTCAGCCCATTTTTACAGAACTGTTAACCAAAAATAATCATAAAAAGTAAGGGGGATTTTATTAAATTACAAGTTTATTACAAATCATTTCTCACTTAAATTAATTAAATTTTAACTCCATGAAATTACAAAGAAAAATTTTTAGGATGAATATTTTTGGTTAATATTTAAATATAAATTATATTCCATAATTACCCAAACCTGTGATGATAAAGTTTCAGCAGCATCTTCAGGTGTTGGTGTCAGAATTGTAGACCTTTGCTGTTCAAGGTAACTTGAACAAATGGGTGGAGGAGGTGGAGGAAAATCGTCATAATCTGTGTCAGTTTCATAAGGTTCTTGTATTGGTAGAATGTCAAATGCATATTAAAATGATTAATATTTAATTAAGCATATTTCCTCAAGCAAAACCAATAGCAATATCCTTATAATACATGAATATAATTAATCTATATCAAAGAAATTGAATAAAAATATAAATTGTTTCACTTCTGAAGCTTAATATTTATTTACTGTATAACTCACAAGGCAAATATATTGACAACATAAATAATAACAAAAAATCACATAGTTTAATATAATACTACTATAATGAATTTGATTCTACTTTGTTTTGTTACAATTTTGTAGCAACACTAAATAACAAATTGTGAAACTCACCGATACTTTCATAGATTGGTTCATTGTAATTTGACATATCAAAAAGAATAAGTCAAAAATTAATAAAGAATCAAGAAGTTGTAGAGAGGAACTTGAGACCATAATACTGTTAAGTACTATTAAAATACGCCTTCTTATCTCTATCTTGATCATTGACACCTTGATCATAACATGACAAATTGCTTTCAGCCATGAATATGTATATAATATACTTGTAAAAAATACTTTTTTATATATATCATATATAGTTTAAATAGTTATAATTATATATAAAGTGTCATAAATAATTCTAAGAAATATATACAGATATACAGTGTGTACAAAACTTAACACTTACACAAGGTCTTTATTCAAATAAATGTAGTAACAGGAATATTTTTCATGATCCCCATTTGGAGACTTATATAAGTCTCCTATATAGGAAGGCTCACATCAGCTATTCAGCATAAACCTCTGTACCTATAGAACAATCAGGTCCAATAAATGTCAGATTTAAAATACATGTGAAGAACTCAAACTCAGGTTATTTCACAGAACATTAACTCACTTACCTGGCCTGAGGTTTTTTGGGTCATGGAGGAATATATTTTTTGGTTAAATGTGCATATTCAAAATAAAATAATGAGTCCCTCTTTATATAAAGAGTTGGAAAGGGTTTTTTAGAACCTTCTCTGGGACAGACAAATACCTCACCCTCTGAATCTGACTCTACTGGTATGTTGCCTTCTTGTTCACAGCTTCTTTTTTCAGATTCAGTGACCTTATTAAGGTTCAGTTGTGCCTTTTTAAGATTTACTCAGTACCCTTTTCAGGTGTCGTAGCCATAAGATGTATATTGTTCATGCCTTACTCAATGTGAAGGATGTTGTTTGTATAAAGAGTAGTTTTATATTTTGTTTGCAGTACAAGGTTTATAAGCTGGGGGCTCTTGGTTCATTAGACTCATAAGACCAGTGCACACCTGATGTCTTTTATAGTTCAAATGTTTTGTTACAACTGTAAAAGTAGATATAGGTTTGAAAGAATTAAGTGAAGATTTATTGTCTTCCATTACATCAATAATTATTTATAATAATTATATATATATTGTAATAATTAGTATTATTTATACTTGATAATATTTTGTATTGGACTGATTGCATTTGTTAATATAAAAAAGGTTTAATAGATTGCTTTTGTGCTTCATATTTTCATACTAGACTTTTATCATATGTATACTTATAACACTTCCCATAATAGGTTTATTTATACATACTTCACATGGCTTTTCAATTTAAAATGTTAATAAACACTATAAATGGTGTATTTTATTCAGTTTAAACCTTGATTATTGGTTGTTTAAGATTACAGGTAATAATTATATATGTTAATTTTATGCTATCTAATCCAAGAACCTATTTCGTAAAAAGAAAAGAACCAATAGAATATAAAATTCATTTTCAAAACAGTAAATCTCAAAATCCATCAGTAAATTTCAAAACATTCGTCTATATATTTAAGATACCTTAAGGATAATTCAAAACATAAAATATAGTCATACCTTTTATTTCACCTCTTGTAATATATGTAGAAATGTGTTTCTGGATCTAATAGATAATATATAATAAAAAAAATACTAAACTGTTTTAATTTATATCTTGTAGTGATATATATATATATATATATATATATATATATATATATATATATATATGATCACATATATTTATTTAGTCAGGAATACATGATACCCAAAGAGCATTATACAACATAAATGGCACCCACAATATAAGCAAATAATAGCTAGGAAGTACCAAAAATAAATAGAATATTACATGATTGAACATTATTATAGTCATATTTGGCTGCCCACTAAGCTCTAATGTCAGTTTAATAATAACAATGAACCAATAGAAATATTCAATGTACAAAAAAATAAATACATGATAAATTCGAATAAAATAACTGCCAACACTAACAACTAGAGAAAAGACATTATATTCCTCATTAATTTCCACCATTAACTCTAAAGTCATATTATCACCTAAATCTACTCCCTTATGATATTAACTAAAATTTTCAGTATTGAAATATTAATTTATAATATTTCAATTTAGTTTAAATTAAGCCTTATCAAAAAGTTCATAAATCATATAAAAGATCTGTCTTCATATCAACTTCTACAATAAATGTGTTCATTTCTGTCTTATGTGAAATTAAATCAGTCATGAACGAAAAACACAGCCAATTATTAAATGAAATGACTACTTTTAGCGTATTATTAAAGGGAGATATTTAAATGAGTTAAAAAATCTGACGTTTTAATTACAATTCAGTTGTCATGTGGGATGTGAGGGCCTGAACTCTCTTTGCATTACAGCTTTTACAAAGCACGTGATCATCAAGAGGATAGCAACCTCTACCTTCAGCTTCAGATGACAATAGGAGTCCACAGTCCTAGAAAAATATTAAAAAATTCATAATTTATAATAGAATAAAATAATGTTTTCAAATTAAATTGTTATCATTTTATCCAATAATAAAATAATAGAATATTATGTACAATAAATTAATGATATATATTTATATATCATTCATATATTTTCATATATCATATATATTATTTATAATATATATATATATATATATATATATACATATATTAATGTGTGTGTGTGTGTGTGTGTATGTATATATATATATATATATATATATATATATATATATATATATATATATATGTATAACATAACCACAGTAAATGATATTGTTAATTACTGTCTGTCAGTGTAGAATACATTTATATTTTATGCTTATTGGGTTTACAATAATGTTTGTTAAGGTTTTACATACTTCACATTTGTAGCATGCTATATGGAAGCTTCTGTCTAAAGCTACCACTCTTACAGTTTCATCTTGGCCAGGATCCGGCATAATGGGTAACTTGCATACACAACAGCGTGGGGCAAATTTTCTAAAAAGATTAATTAACCACGTTAATTGCTGTAAAACCCCATATTGTTTGTTGTTAAATGTTAAAAATAATTTTGAAAGTCAATACTTACTTGTGAAAATCTTCAATACAATGAATTTGGTTGGTGGCATCCACAGTGAAAGGTATTCCATCCAGACTCTTACCACATACAACACAGCAGAAACACTTGGGATGATAAGGTCGACCCGTCGCTCGTAATATTCGATCCAAAATTGGCTTCAGGCATACTGAACACTTCTCTAATGTTTGCTGAATAGTTTATAAAAGTTTATTCATTAATAATGCCAACAAAACAGACCCATTATAAATCTACTTGAATACATATGAGACCTCACTTGTGGCGCAGTGGAGAGAATTGAATGGAAGTGAATGTTATATTAATACTATTAATTATTGTACTTTATCCTATTTCATTTTCCTATGCCTTTTTCCTTAACAATAAACATCTTATATGGTATTTTAAAATATCACACAATTATTCCACACTTAACAGGTGTACATTTTAAGACATCATCTACGAATGATAAAACGTAGTCCCATGTGTCCCATTTTCTATGATTTTACATATAATAATTTAATTTTTTTTGTAAATAAAAAAACAATGGTACAAGTTCAATATGGAAAACCCATAGAGATCTTACCAGATATCCAGCTTCACAATAAGGTTTGCCTTCAAGGATATAAAATGGTTTTCCCTGCAGCTGTATAGCACAGTGAGAACAGGTGAAGCATTCAATATGATAAACACGATCCATAGCAGTGCACCCATTTCCTTCTCCAACAACTTTTTCTCCACATTTACAACAATCTCCTACATAAAAGACCATAAAATATAATCTCATACAATTTATGTTATAATTTAATTCCAGTCGTGAAATAACTAATATTCCAAATTTAAAGAATTCCATGTTTTCTCAATAAGGGTAATAAATTATTTAATGCTTTAGAATAGTAGTTACCAAAAATATCTGATTCAGTTGATGGTGAATCCATTGACTGGACTAGCAAATCAGTAAGAGCATCAACTTCAGCCTCATGAGGTACCCTTGAGCCTTTCACATAAGGTGCATAAAGTGAGTAATTAGATCTTGAAGAAAGCCCACTAGGAGGACGAGGAGTAATTGGTTCATAGATCGAATCATATGCTGATGACCCCTGTGGATAAATATAATATTAGAAGTACTGAACATATCAATTATATCATAACAGTACAGTCTATACATTAACTCATTAATTTAAATAACATTTATAAAACATAAATATAGTAACTTAAATAAAAACAGCATTGAGGCTAATATAAATAGAAATATTGAACCATGTCTCATGGACTTTTAAAAATTAATTTTTAATGTATACCACCTACAACTAAATATGTATGCTATATACAACTAATATCTATTTAAAAAACTGTAATCTGCATATGATTAATCATGTGTGGATAATGTACAATTCAGAGATAAATTATTTAAAAATAAATTGCAATTATTCAATTTTGATTGTCAAACCTGTGAAGATGGAGCATAAGTTGCATAGTCAGGCATCGGATTCAGGTTTGTAGCCCTACGGAGTTCTGAGTAACTTGAACTGACAGGTGAAGGAGGAGGAGGTAAATCAGCAGGTGGTGGAGGAAAATCGCCATAATCTGTTTCATAAGGCTCTGGTATTGGTGGAATCTCATCTGCACATTAAAAAAAGAATTTGACTAAGCATATTTCCTCGAGCTGAACAAATACCAAAATCATTACAACACATAGATATAATTATTCTATAAAGAAAAGTTTGTAAATTATATTTCATTAAGAAAGTTTAAAAAAGGTTTTATTTTATTGCTGTGAAACTCAACAAGAATTATAAGGATAACACAAATAAAATTAAACAAATGACAGTTTATGATTACTATTATAAATGTGTTTTTTTTCCCACTGTAATTTTATATCAGCTTTTACAAAATGTTGAAACTCACCAATATTTGCATAGCTTGGAACATTAGAATATGATACATTATCCGAAATATTGCTGTAAAGAGGAGCTTGAGGTTCAGCTTTCTTGTATGCTGCACTCTTATTGAACACATCCACATTGCTGTAAGTACTGCTCAAATTTACTTTCTTATCTCTGTCATGTTCACTACCACCTTGATCACAATATGAAAATTAAGTTTAGCTAACATTATGTATACTAGATTACACACATCAATTTAACAGTTTACTAAGAACTAGTGATAACATTTTATAGCTCTATATTTTTCCAAAATATGGTCATTATATATATTATCAATACTCACCTGACACAAGGTCTACATTTGAATAAATAGGAGTAACACTAGGCCGTTTTTCATTACTTGAGCTCTGTAAAGGAGATGTATAAGAAGGCTCACATGGACCATTCAGCGCATAACTTTTTGGTACCTAAGAAACAATCAAATGATAAAAATGTATCAAAATAAGAAGAAATGACTTATTTGGTATAGCATACAAAAAATTAACAAGCTTACTTGTGGCTGAGATTTTTTAGGTTTGGGAGGAACAGCAGGACCAAGTTTCTTGGGTGGTTGTTGTCCCTCCGGAGTGTTGATTTTTAAACTGGCAAGCTGTTTGTCCAGGTAACTCGACATTGCGAAGATAAAATATCCGCGTCAGATAATAAGCAAAATAATGAAACTGAGGGTTAATTGCACGAAGCTAAATTGCCTCCGGGTAGGATAGTCGACCTACTGATGGAACAAAGCACTTGAAGGCTCACTCTCGGCGATTAGGCACTTAGAAAAACTGTCTCAACATCCGACCGAATTCCAGTCTGATGAGTTAATCACAATCCTCGGAAACTCGCATTAACCGACCGTTCCGAGAACATTGTACACAAATGACTAATAAGTCAAGGGGAAGGCTATTTTTCTGTTCGAAGTTGAAAAAAAATCGGAACATAATTTTAAGAATAGCAGAGAATATCGGCACTTCTATAAAAATAAATTTTTAAACGTTACAGAATATTTTGGATTACGGTCCAAACAAATGTTGAAATATGTCATAATATAATATATCATAGTTGGGGTCTAAGGCCGATTCGTACTTGGATCGTGATGGCCGTAACAATCAAAATCAATGACTAATATGGCGGTTTCAGCTGTTAGTCAATCGTCGGTATGAGAATGTAGTATTGTTTTATCTTAATAACGAGTGCTCTTGTTTTAATATTCAGTGGCCCAGGATCAATGGCTAGACGAGAGCCCGCCGTAAGTCAGCAGCCGTTCGTTGAAGAGATCGACTACAATGAAATACAGAAATTACAGGTTAGATAAGTTAGAACAATGTATGATACTTTCAGCTTAGTTACCAGTGTATTATAGAACAGGATAGTTAATTTTTTTTTGAGTTTACTCGTTCCACTATATTTTTTGCAATCACATATGAATTATGTGTATCATATGGACGGCATTAAATAAATTAAACGAGCCTACAGTAGTAGTTTATTTTGTAGGCCAGTTTGTACCTTAAAGTATTTTCCACCCAATACTTCACTTCTGAGTTGGAACATAAAACAACAATTGCGGAATACTGTAAAATACAAAATATGCTTTGGTCATGTAATTATATAACAATATTTTCATAATATGTGACTCACTTTGTTGATTTTTTGTTTCAAAGTATTTGTATGTTGTAACAAACAATATTATACATTTCATGTAGTAACAGCTTTACTTAATGCATAGTAGCATTAAAGAAATAACTTGATTTATTATTTGTATTTACAGACAACAACTATGTTGTTATTGCAATCAATTATTCACCATGGAATTAATGAGAATATTCACTCTTTGCATTAAAAGATTTGGGACAATTGTATCTTTCAATATTATTTCAATTGTTCAAATAAAATAGATCATCTCATGTGTTATGTACTTAAAATATATTATTATTTATTAACTATGCTTGTTCCTAATGAAATTATCACCTCTCTTTTAATAGATAGTTGGAAAAGGTTCTTTTGGTGTTGTTTGGAAGGCTCGTTGGAGGGAAAATTTTGTGGCTGTGAAACATATAGAATCTGAAGCAGAGAAAATGGCATTTGCTGTTGAAGTTAGACAGTTGTCTCGAGTACGTCACCAGAACATTGTCAAGTTGTATGGAGCCTGTACAAAAAATCCTCAACATCCAGTATGCTTAGTAATGGAATATGCTGAGGGTGGATCATTGTATAATGGTACATATTGTGTTCCTTGTTGTTCCCTTTCTATAATACTCATAATTTTATTGATGGTGCTAATTCCGAAAGATGTAATTAACAATGATTTATTTTGTTCACAATTTTATTAAGAAAATATATTGCTGATGCTATTGATTTATATTTCTTGTAAGTTTTCATTTCTCTTAGTTGTCTTGCATCACGTTCCAATGCAGCTTTAGTTTTGAGTTCTTTTAAACCAAATATGTAACTGCAATAAAATTGTATGATTTTTAAAATCAATTATTTGCATATTGTATTATGATCAATGATGATTATTATTATTGTCTTATCTAAATTTGATGGTAGAGTAAAATTACTAATTGAAATTCTACCAATGTATTAATGGAATTAACGAACTAGAATGCCTGCTGTTTGTGAAAATTCATGTGTAGGAAATATATTGTTTTAATACAGTTTGTTTTTATTTCAGTACTGCATTGTGAGCCATTCCTTGCATATACAGCTGGACATGCCATGAACTGGGCATTACAATGTGCAGAGGGTGTGGCATATTTACACAATATGAAACCAGCACTAATACACAGGTATGATATATATTGTTTGAATTTTGCAGTTATTTTTTATTTGAAATTAAAATTATTCAAATCTTTAAGGCATATACTAGTATTATCAGGCTTTTAACACCCAAGAGTGACTGATATTTTCAATAAATTTCCCAGATAGTATATAGTTGAATCTCAATTACAATTTAAATGTTTTATTTCAAATAAACTTTTTACAAGTAAAAATTTTATTCCAGTTGAAGTTCATTCACATTAATACAATCAATGGATAAAGAAATATTTTATATTTATGAATACATATTGATGAATTGAACAATCTAACAATCAGTTTTAGAAAACCCCTACAACGTATATCTATATTGACAATGATTGGTATTATTCTTCGTTAAATTTATATCTGAGAAATATATTATGCTTATTTTCCAGAGATCTGAAACCACCAAATTTGTTATTAATTTTGGGTGGAACAATGTTAAAAATATGTGATTTTGGTACAGCCTGTGACCAGAAAACTTATATGACAAACAATAAAGGGAGTGCACCATGGATGGCTCCAGAGGTGTTTCAAGGTATTCATAACTTTGTTTTTGACACTGAAATGGAGATGTCATCTAGCATAGAATAATTGTTAATTTATTTATTCTTTAAATACATTCAGATATGCTTCTTGTGAGTTATAATGAATTTTAATATCGGCAGGCTCAAAGTACACAGAAAAATGTGATGTGTATAGTTGGGGAATAATACTTTGGGAAGTACTGAGTCGACAGAAACCCTACGGATCATTAAATTGTTCTGCTTATAGTCTCATGTGGGATGTATGTACGAATAAGAAAAGACCACCATTACTCCAAAATTGTCCTCGACCAATTCAGGAACTATATACAAAGTAATGTATCTATACAATGAATTCAGAGAATTAAAATAGTTCAAATGATAGATGTTCATTTTCTTTAAGTTTTATTTGTAATATTTTTCTCAGGGTCTTGGTAATCTGAATTAATATCATTATGTCAGTGCATTTCATTGCTCACAATCTTTTTGTTCAGATTTAGATACTCATCTGTCTCATGATACTCATGCAATGGAGTATTGCATTTTAATTCAAATTTTCAAATTAAGAGAACGGTAAGGCCTGTCACCACAGAAATAAACCCTTGGACCACATTGTAATGTCAACACTTCTATCACTGGTGACTTCAGAATTCTTCATTTCAAGCCTAATTTCATATATGCCTGTTGTACATTTTAATCAACTAAATACTCAATCTCATATAACTCCATAATACTCATTATAGTTCTCTCTATGAGTTAAGGCTACTATTGTCAATGCGAATTTCATAGCTGAGTTAGACACATAGATACATAGATAAATGTATCAGAATCATAACACAATTCCCTGTTTCTTCAATTGCAAAATTGAATTAATTAAAAAGAGGTGTAAATTTAATTCCAGTGTATACTTTAGAATATTGAATTTTATTAATATTCATTGAAAAATGTATTCATTTAAAACAATTTATAGTGTAAAATAATATATTCATATTCCATTGGTGAATAAAATAAATAACATCTGTATATTTAATGGGCATGGAATATTGAAGATATTGGATGTATTTTCGGATATTCACTGTAGAATAGGTTTTCTCTTTATTTAAATTTAAGGACGCAATTATGATTAACCGTTATGTACCCCTGTAGAATAGTTGAACATTATTGATGTATGTGAATATGCCCTTTTTTAAGACAACTTAGTTACTTTTACAGTTTCATCCAATGCCAATTTTTTTTTGTTTTACAGAACTACCTAGTTTAAATAGCTTATTGAGTTTGTTACATTGATCTAAAAGAATAATTTAAGCTCATTATGACTTTTTAAAAAGTATTGCTATTTTTTACACTTTGCGTGTTTTCAGTTTGATGAATTGTATATTTTTGCTTAAAGGTGCTGGAGTGCTAACGCTGATCATCGGCCTTCAATGAACAAAGTAGTGGAAATAATGGAGCAGTTAGTTCCATTTTTTAGTGGTCATGAGAAACGTCTTCAGCAATATGAAGCTCCATCTCCCAGTATGCTATTTTTTCTTACTATATATTATCAACTCCTAGAACATTACATTGTTTTTATGAGTTCATTAGGAATTGTTGTTATTCCATTTCATGAAGAATATTCATTATGAGCATTTCTCCTCTTAATTTGTTTTAAGTATTAAAAATTGTTGGATTAGTATAATAAAATAACCATTCATTAATCAAATTAACATAGATTTTTAGAAAGAAAATACCATTTTACATATCTTGATTTTAAGTTCTGACTTTCAAGCATTACAATACATATTCTATAATTCATCAGTCAGTACAGTGTGATTTTAACAGTTTTTACCTGAGTGACTAGATTATACACATTTTACATAATTACATGTACCTAATTTATTTCTTAACATTATATAATAAACCTTGTTGTCATAATTAATATAAATATGCATTCTAAAATGTGTCCTTCCAAACTCCATCGGAATGATTCAGAAAATTGTAACTTAAAAAATATTTTTAGTGCACTATACGCATTTATAGGTGTTTTCTTCCTCGTAAATGTTACAATTACCTTATTAAGAATACATTTATTACACCAGTCTATATTTTGCAGGTAATGATGTCATAGAAGATACAACTGATCTAGAAGAAGAAAAACTTAACTCATATATTGAAAACTTGAGTAAGTTTTTATTAAGTAATATTTATGCAAACAGTTTTTTCTTAAAATATTATTAGGTTTTTATGGGGAAGTTTTCTTTTTTAATTTAATGTCTGATCTTATATTTTATTATTTTTTGGCAAATTCAGTGTTTGAGTATTAGGATTTTGTATTTGCTTCTTTTATTACTTTGTATGTGTTCTTATTAATAAAGCATAAAGTGACACTCACTGAAAGGCTGTAGGCGTAGGTTTATAACATCTTTATGTATAATACATAGCCATTTATATAATTAAAAAGCAATAAAGGTCTGTAAACAAAAATTTATTTTTTTAGGAATTGTTTAATGTTTGTACTGCCATAAACCTCATAATTTCTTTTTAGATCCTTTATTTGTATACAGTGATTTTGCTATAAATTATTAATCTTCAAAGTATTGACAGGGAAGAAGACTGAATTAAAAAAGATAAATCCAGAGGATGTTCACCCAAAATTTATAACTCCCCTGAATATAAAAGTTGGACATGTAAGTATTATATTCATTTTAGTATTTTGTTTTCATTTTTAAATATAAATGGTTATAGTTTTAAAATTCATTTAGATTTCAGTATAATTTTATACCATAATAATGATTAAGTGAAAGTTGAAATGACCAGAATTTGAATTATAACTTTCTAATTTATACTGTGGGGGAATCTCAGGCAGCAAGTGAGTTCCCTATTCCTGTCTGTGAAAGACAGTGGACAGGCAAACACTGATGATGGAACGAGTAAGAGTTCCAAAATGTAGGAAGCATACCACTCCCAGTGGGTAAAGGAATATGCCTTTCTACTGGAATTCGCTCAAATATTCTCATAAAACAGAAAGAATCTTGGACAGGTTTTTAAGGGTAGAGATTTAACACCTGCTGCCTCAAGTTCTTCCCACAGTATCTAATAATCTCACAAGAAGTTCGAAGTTATAATAAATCTAATTCTACCATAAGTTGTTTAATCATAGTCTAGTCTGTGTTGGGAATTAATGTTTTTTATTATAATTTGAATGAGGTTTCCTTGCATTGATTCTGATACATAATTTCATGTATAAGAAAGTTATCTACAAAGTTCCATGAATTTGTGTTTTAGTTTATTATTTGTTTTGCCATTAGATTCTCATGTTGCTTTGACATTTGCATGTTTTATTTTAATGTTGAATGTTAATGTTTTTAAGAGTATAAAGTCAATATAATTATATTAAAGTATTTATACTTATTATTAAGTAAGTATTGTGTTTGTATGTCTGTCAAACATACATTAACCTGTTCAGTCCAGTAGGTTGTTCAACATAATAATAATAATTTGAATAGTTTTTATGGCCAAAAGTCTCAATTAAAAACTTATAAGCTTTTACAAGTTTTTAAGACTTTTGGTTATGAAACATATAGAACTTAATTTAAGTTGTTATTTACTTTATTAACTTAAGTTTTAGTTGTTTATTTTGTCATATTTTTAAATCATGCACATAATTTCTTGTATTTTCTGGGTATTAAATTTTATAGGAATCGGATCTGGAATCAGGTCATAAGAAAAATGGATGTTTAGAAAATGAAAGATGCCATACTGAAAGGCCGTGTTTAGGACTCCCACCCTCTGGACCATCTAAGAAACAATCCCCAAAAAGTATGTTGTTGTTTATTTATTTATATATATATATATATATATATATATATATATATATATATATATAAGTTTTAAATTAATATAAATTATATATTTAGATTTATCAACATTTCAATGCTTATCTGTGTGCCTGTGAATTTTTTATGTATATTTAAGTTCCCTTGCTCCTGTTTGCATTACTAATATGTTCCAAGCTAGATGAGTATTGGCTTTTCATTACCGAGAATGAAGTTAAGAGGTTTGCTACTATGGTTTATGAGAGTATAAATCATGTGATTTTTTGGTCTCCTCTTTCCAGTTTGCTTATAAGGTTGGCATGTTTTATATTCCATCAATAATATAGTGACACAACGCCGACAAGATTCTTCATCGACAACCAATATGCATAAATATCTCACTAGATTACTGACAATTGTGAAAAACTTAAACATAACCTTAGAACCAAACTGGCAAGGGTAGACATAAAAACAACATGATTTATGCTATCACAAAACCTAGCAGACCTCTTAACTTTGTTCTCTCATCAAGGTGTCGAAGAGAGAAATTTGTGGAACCTTTTAAGATTGAAATTTCAAAGGAAGTCACATTTGATTGCTGGCAAATAAATTAGAGGCGTTCTAATCGAGCTAATTAATGATTGCTGCGATTGTTTTTCATAAAATTATTATATGAGGCCTTAAACTTTATTGAAATAACTATAAGTTTCTAGTTCCCCTTATTGGTATCAATTAATTTTTTGGAAAAATAATTCAAACAATATTTGTAAAGAAGATAAATATACATAACTTTCATGTATACTGATATATTTCGTACCTTTCCAGATATCGCATGTTCTGAAATACCATTATTAACTTAGTTAACATCTAAACTGAAATATATAATGCGTACAAACTGATTTATTTGGTTTAAAGCATATTTTATTATTATAAAATTGGTTTCATGTATGATTAATTTAAATGTTACTGTACTTACATAGAGAAAGTAAGAAGCTGACAACATTAGTAATCTGTGTTTTGAAGGCTTATATCTTTTAAAAATAGTTTTTTATTTATTTTTGAATGCCATTAATCCAAATATCTAGTTTTAGATCTGAAAAATGAAAAGAAAAATAATCTTCTTGTTGAATGCTATTCTTATCTTTTAATGATGTGTCAGTTTTTTGGCTGCTCAAGGACATACATCAGTAGTTTTGGAGCAGCAGGATAAATCTACTTAAACAAAATGTGTGCAGAATTAAATTTTAAAAATAATTTGTTCACTCCATATAAACTAAAAATTATACCTTTCTCAGTATCAAGTATCACAGTTGAAAATGATTCTTCCTCTTTGACCTTTTAAAAGGAATCAGTGTTTAGGAAATTGGTACGATTATACCTGTGTAGTATGATGGAAATAATTATCTTGAAGCTTTTAACCATTTTTATATATTTGTTGAATTTTTTATTCCTACTATTCTTTCATATGGACCTTATATACCATAAATAAAGTGTGTAGTACATAAAGTATTGATTTTCTGAAAAAACTGATATTATGTATTATGAAGTAATCATTTGTACTTACAGTGATAGCTTCTTTGTTTGGTGTCATTTTTCGTGTTTCTGAGTGGAATGCACCGAGTATCAATTCATTCAAGACAGAAAATCGAATATTAACCTTGAATTATGATACCTGCCTGCTAATATTTGATTACATTTTACCCCAAGCATGTACGTCTTTTAATTTTTTACAACCATTCTTTCTGTCAGGTCACTTTCCTTAATTAAAGCAACACATATTGAAACAATAAAACCTTATCCAAAATTTGCACAAGTAATTTGGTATTACCTTAGTTTATATTTGTGTAGTATACAAGTTCTATATTTGCTTAACTTTGGCAATCAACTCAAAGACAAAAGAAATACTGTTGTGTATTGTTGCCACCCTGTGCCGCAATTAATGTGACTCATCACAGTGTGATTCAGCCCCGTTCGGAAGGGTTCAGAAAGGGGACGGAGTAGAGGTGTTGCAGCTGTTACTAGGTTTCAACATCCTGGCAAACCGCCACCAATGCTTATACCATTGTCACTTACCGACTTTCCCCGCCAACACTGCTAATTGATTTTTGAGCATGGTGTTGTGAGTTTTGTCAATACTACGAGAGTAAAATATTTCAAGAAAACGTTCCGATTATTTTTCAACTGTTTCACATGTTTTCGCCCAGTGAGTAAAAAGTTTACTATTCTATGGGTTTTAAATGTTCCTTAATTTCTCATCTGAACCTGTTCTGAATTGAGTATGTTGAAATAAATCATTTTCTGCCTTTTTATTTTCTATGTTGTGAAATTCTTTGTAGTAAAATCTGAGATAAACATTATTCTCTAAATTTCATTTGTTTACCTAAACTTTTACCTATCGTTTACCTAAACTTGGTTGAGAGTGCATATATGTAATTGTCTGTTTCTTCAATCTTATTTCATATTTGTTATTTAAATAACTCTCTTGCTATAGTTACATTACTGTTTACTAAAAAAAAACTTATACTTGAATGGTATATACTTTAAAAAAATTATAATTATTTATAGAAAATAATTTTATGTAAAGATTTTTTTCAATTTATTGATTTATTCTATGATTCTTCTTTATTACCATTGTTCATAACTAATATTTAAAACTGGAGTAATATTATGTAATTGTGTATTTTGTTATTAGTATTCATGTATTTTAGGACCGAATGAAAAGTCCTAATATTTTAGAACTATAGTTTTCATAATAATTCACATAATTACTGTGATTTAATAAATAATCTCCAACATATTTTTGTTAACATAATGCAGTTAGTTTTTATTATTTCATTTTGGGATTTTGCCAAACTATGAAATAAAAATAAGTTATCTTTGTCATAGATATTTTATACATTTGTAAGTATAAAGTTTTCAATTCGGATTGCTGCCAGAAAAGAAAATTACTTTAAATTATCTTTTTTAAAGCTCATAACGAGTACTGACCCCCTTAGATCTCTAAAACAGATGTCAATTAAAATTAATTTGTCAGAACTGTAATTTTTAATGTCATACAAGAGTAAAAGGTAACTAATATTGTATAATCAAACTTAAATCATGTGCATTAAATAAATATGACCAAAATTAATGTAAATATTGCATCACACTGTTATAGACTTCATAAATGCAGAAACTGTTAACAGTCCTTGCTCATTATTAATGTTTTTATCCAAGAAACTTCTATCCTTTTATTGATTTTATGGATTGTCCAAAATTATTATCATCACTGCCTATTTTAAATAATTTTTTCATATTCTGACATTAAAAATTACAATATCAATGAAGCATTGTGTGATTTATTGGTGAGAAATATGATAGAATGCTTATAAGATTGCCTGTATAATTCATTAATAAAGCTGAAATGATATTTCTCAACTAATATTTTGTTGTATTGCTTCATAAGTGATATAAATTATCATTAGTGTTTTAATCATATGGCATTTCTCTTCTGGTTAATAAAATGTAGCTTCCAGTCTAAAAGTTATACTCATATGACATCAGTCGAAATGTTTTCTTACACGATAAATAAAAAGAAAATTTGTGAGAGTTCATGTCTTGTTTTGTGGTGGGGCATGGGTTTGAGTCTATGTTAAGAAGGGTGAGTCACAGAACAGATTTAGTATAGTCTTAGTTTAAGCCGATAGCACGATGTGTGATTTCAGTTGGTGCTCTGTTAAAGCCAATGCTGTCTGTCATTATTGCAGTGAGTCATTTAATTTTGATATTTTATTGAACTGTTATAATTAATACAAATTTTAACAGTATTAGTCATTGGTGCTATATTTGATGACAAACTGAAACTTCTCTTAAGAACATGCTGCTAGGTATTTTTAATGTACTGTTTTATTCTCCCCTCAAAATTTCAGTAAGGTAATTTAATAAATATGGTTGCAGGTGGTAGTGAAAAGGTATCACTTGAAAACATATGTATAATGCTTGACCCACAACTACATCCCGGGAAGCCTGACTCATCATGTCAGCGGTCCATGGAGATATTTCAACAACACACTCAGGTATTATATTCATTTTTCAAAAATAATAGATATATTTATAATTAAACAAATACAAATATATTTTTTAAAGCTCATAATGAGTCCACTTTACTAATAAATGAAAATGAAGAAAATTTGCTATTAAATTTTATTTGTACATATTGCTTTTTATTTATTTAAAGAAGTTGCTAAACATTCTAACTATTCATTTTTTCAGTGTGGTATTTTAATATATTTACTTGTTAAATTTAGGAATTATAGGCAACAAGAAAATATTTTTTGTAAACCTCATAACATTACCTGTTTGGAATGACCATGCAATGAACTTCCATTTTATTAGCTTATTTATCATTTCAGCTTGCAGAGGAATACCTAAAAATACAAACAGAACTAGCATATACATCAAACCGAATAACTAAATTGAGTGAACAGTTGTCAGAAGCAGCAAAAAAACAAGATGATATTTCTAAATTAGAGACAGAAAAGGTAATTATTAGAATTAAATGAATAATTGGTCTAGCCATTACTAATTTTGGATAGGAACCTGTTTGGGAACTTCATTAATACCTATGTTTGAATGTTTTTATATTGATAGCATAAAATAAATGAGTGAAACTTTAAGTGTGCACCATAGAGTAATACATTCTTCATATCTAAACAAGTTTGTTTTTTAAACATGGTATCCATGAACTATTTAACAAATTATTTTGTTTGCATGTAGATGCTGTCCCAAAATATTTTTTATCTTGAGGTTAATTTTTCATATTCAGTTCTTCTAATTATTTAATAGTTTGTTGTAAAAGATGCATGGTAAAAGTATAATTCAGACAATGTATTTTTGTGCTCAATTACTCACGTTAAAATTGTTAGCAATATCTTGCTGCTGTCTACCAGTATGTGACAGATATTTTCTTTACTGAAGCAGCTGTACAAAGCAGGTGTGATTTCACTGTACAAAGTTAGTGGAGATATGAATAATCAGCACCAGAAATTAGTTAATATAAGCTTGAGTGCTTATAGGTGGGAAGCTTTTCCCATCTAAAGTGAGGAAAAGAAGGGGTCATTTCAGCTCTATTGATTTGACAGAAAGATTATCCAGGAAAAACTACAACAAAAATACATTATTTAGTGCATAAATAACAGTGTTTGCTGGAAATATTTACCATCCAGTTATCTATAGGCTGGCTGGAATTTTTTATCAGCTAAACTGGAATTAACAGGGTAATTGTGTGTATTGGCTGTTATTTATTTATTTTTTATGGGAATGTTATTTGTTAAGAAATATAGTGAAAAAGGACTAACCTGTATGGTTTCTCTCAACAAATGTAATAAATGTTATAATATATGCTTTGTTTTATATATGTCATTCTTGTGGATTCAGTGCCTAACCAACAATTATTTTGCATTTTTCTGAATATAAATTATAGTCTATACATGTGTTTTAAACAAATTTTAAAGTCACAAATACATTAATAATAGTATAATAATAAATGAATAATGTTCTCTTTAAATTATTGTATATTTATTATATTAAAACAACATAACAGTGAAATAAACAGGTAAGACTTAATCCACTTTATTCCCTGAACTTTTTGTTTTAATTTTGAAGTTTTTTGTACTGACCATGATTATATTATCATTGTAGGAAGATCTGCTTAAACTGCATAAAAATTTGACACAACAATTAATCTTGCTTGAGAAGAACAGCAAAACAGAATCAGAGGATAAAGAATGGGTGATGGTAACAAAATCCTCCTCACATCCCCCAACATAGTTACCTTTTGCTGATCTCAACAGTGACTGTTCCCATTTTCACTACTCATGATAACTTGTACCTTTTTAGAGTTAAGAAGGGGTGTATACTATTTTTTATATTGTTTATATGTTTCTTTTTTGTGTTCATAACTGTGTATAGTTCATGGATAGGGTTATTTACACATCAACAAAGATTATTCAGAATGAACAATAAAATAATACATGGAATGTAAATAAAAGTGCAGTCCATGATGTATTTGTGAGTCTGCTTGTATATTATTTACATTAAATTTCAACTCTTTTTTAAACATGTAACTACTTTTAAATACTGAACACAATAAACTACCTTTCAAAACATGAAATTCACATTATTTTCTGCATAAAGTAGAACAATAAATTTTATATATATATATATATATATATATATATATATATATATATATTCGAATTGAACTTTCTTTGTAGACAAATACTTGCCAATAATTTATGTTGCCAGAAGAGACTTTGATTGTCATACTTAAATTATATAATAAATTTACATTGAATACAGTTTAAATGAAATAATGTATTAGATCTGTTTAAAAAAAAATGAAATATTTATGTTATTAAAATATCATTGTTTCTCACATTACATAGTACATAATTACATGGTTACAGTGACTTGTGATAAAGTGATTGTCATTTATACAAAAAAACTGAGGTTACTCATAAGTGATTTTTATTGAGGATGTGAGAAAAACAATGGTCGGTATAGCAATATAGTAAATCAGAATATATTTTTTCAAAAAAAATATTCTTTCCTTACAATATTCATAATTGTCTGTGATTTTTATACCAAGGATATATGTATAAACATTTGTTACATAATTACAAAAAAATTTACACGTATAAGTACAGACATGTATTTTTAATGTATACATTTTTTGATTGTGAATATGTTAATTAAAGATGAAATATTAATATATCTTGAACAGTTGATTTTATATGGGTTATGTTTTGTTAATAGAAGATTGGAATCAATATAAATTCATGAATAATTTTATTTTCGTATATGAAATATATTGACACTTGGTTGTAAATGTAATACTTTATGATAATTATACAAAATTAAAAGGAGCTACCTTTTTGAATATTTTCTAAATAACTTCCTTATTTCCTCTTCTTCCTCCTTCTCAGTTAACATTTTAAGCTCGTTTGCAGCTTGATAATTTTTATGCATTATAGCAAGTTCTAATGGGGTTTTGCCGAAAATATTTCTAGCACCCATGTTTGCACCATGTTGAACCAATAGGCGAATAATTGGTATGCTTCCAGTGAACACTGCTTTGTGCAGTGGGGTTTCATTTTTAATGTTTTCTAATTCATTAGCATTAGCACCATTTTTTAAGAGAAATGATGTCAATCTGATATGCTTTGGATTTTTGGCTTGTGTAATGATCAATGATAAAATTGGCATTTCACATTTATATTTGAAATTTAGATCTGCACCTGAATATAAGAGTAATCTTGCCATTGTGGGATCAGGATTTATGATGGCAGATAGGTACAGAGGTGTTTGATCAAAACAGTCTGGTAAGTTTACCTATAAAAGATAATTTTTTCTCTTAGGGCATTTAATCAACAATTAAACAGTTATAAACTTGGAGAGAAAATTAATATTTACATTAGCTCCATACTTCAGCAATTCCTTTGCACACTCCAACTTATTTTCCATTATTGCCAAATGAAGTGGAGTTCGAGAAAATAACTGTTTTTTATTTGGGTTTGCACCAGCTTTTAATAACATTTTAAGTATCTATTGAAAAGTGCAGGATTAATAAATACATATCACAGTAATTAAATGCATATATTTCTGCACATGATGATAGACATATTACTTACAAATATAAACAGAAAAAATCATATTTCAGTACAGTTATTTCTATTTAATTTATTAAAATAGTTAGTTGTATAAAACAAAAATTTCAAAGGCACAGCCATAATTTGTATTTAAAAGTTAAATGATTATAACTGAGTA
This sequence comes from Lethocerus indicus, assembly GCA_019843655.1. Classification (NCBI taxonomy): domain Eukaryota; kingdom Metazoa; phylum Arthropoda; class Insecta; order Hemiptera; family Belostomatidae; genus Lethocerus; species Lethocerus indicus. The sequence goes on along the minus strand of JACDQD010000006.1, from coordinate 15,622,935 downwards.
ACATAACGACTATCAGGCAAATACTGAGTGTCCAAAAAAGGAGTTATTAAAATTATTAAAGAAAATTACTCTGTTTATTTATAGTATTGAGTTATGTTAGGCCTCTCCTGCCATGGTCTTGTAAACAAGTATTTAGAAGATACAAACCTTTACATCCTGTAGAGTAGCTGCTTTCCCTAGAGGTGTGCTTCCAAATAAAGTTTTGTCATCAATACGAGTGCCCCTGATTGACAACAGAATTTCAACTAATTCAGTAAAACCTTGTTCTACGGCAATGTGCAACGGTTTTATTAAATCTTCTTCGCACGCATTTACGTTAGCTCCAAGAGATATAGACTTTCTAACCTGCTTTAAGTCATTGTACTGAGCTGCCTGTAATAGCCGTCTGTCTTCTGCACTCAAACGAGCTGCAACGATAAATACCAGGGTGTTATCACTCTGCAAGTGTACAGAATTATGTTTAGGGTTCGAGGATGGCGAAACGTTCTCGAGCACCCCACCACGTCCAAAAGGGCTTTTTCCTCTAATATTGAGTACCGTAGTGATGATAATGATGACTACTGCTTGATAACGGTAGCGAGTCTCCCTTATGTTGTTTTTTCAATTAAATAAACTAAGTAAAAAAGTGCAGTCGTTATAAAAATAATTGTTATATATATATATTTCTTTGTCACGGAGTGGTTATACTATTTGCAGTTACAGATTTTAGGAAACTGGGTTATATTTTTAAGCCATCCTCAACTCACGTCAAAAACCAGGTTACTTGGTAACTGAATGTAGTGAAATTGAACAGACTAGTAATGTACCTGACATGCTGTCTGAATATTTTATTTACTCGAATTTCTAATTTGGTTCCTTTGTGACACTTAGGATTAGTGGTCGTTCGAACAACTCTGCACTGTCAAAGCAAATTTATTACTTTCTGGAACAACAGAAGTTACGAAATAAATAAGTAGTATTGACAGTAAACTCCATAGTAATTCTAGATTACAGAATCTTTAATAACAAGAAATAATACTTCCCCAACTACCATAAGCATCTAACGGAACGTCACTAGAGATTGAAACATATTTAAATAGAAAAAAATGGCAACTGCAGAAAAATATTTTTAAATAAGAAATGGTCCTGCACTGGAGCATAGGACTACACTGCGTATTTTATTCGTACATGATGATAGTTCTCGTCTAAAACTTTGTATCTATACCACGCACAGACGTTTTGCCGAGGTTTTTTGTCGATTCTGACTAAGCTATCTGAAATAATGAAGAAAAGATATGATATAAAGAATATATTCATGCTTTAATTATAACTTAATTGCATGTTCAGGGGAACAATAAGGGTTCAGGACTGATGCTACATAAAACACACAACTCGCAAACTGTCTTAAACGCACCTAACATGAACTATCATTTTTTCCGCTTAAAATAAATGAACTGTAACTGAATAGTTCCCGAATTCAGGTTTGGTTATTGATTTTATCATTAAATGAGCCGCCCATGACTCTTACTGCCTAAACTTTAGAATGATTGGATTTACCTTTTCATAGTAGAATTAATGTATTTATGAAATCTTCATTTCAAAATTAATGAATGTTGTGTCTCTCCTCTTTAACTTTAAATATGTTATATGTTACTTGTGCATTGAAATATGCTAGTGTACATTCAGATGTAGAGTGCGTTACTTGTCGATAGCTTATTGATTGAAGTAGCACCGAAACTTTATTGTTACATTGTGTATAAGTTGCTAAGAGACAGTACTTATTACTTATTCCTACTATATTTTTACTTCGAGAAGTTTAACGAACCCGAAAACAGTTGTGAAATATTTAAATAGGGATACAATACACTTTATTTTTCTGCTCTATAAAATGGTTAAAAGTTGTACCTAACTTTATAAGGTTGTTAATCCAGTTCTAACGGATCATTCATTGCGTGACAGTTCGGAGTGGTCGTGCAGTCCTTGAGTCCTAATTACCCTTCGAATTAAACGATGTCGAATATTCAGGAAATATAGAACCGCAACACAATTTTTGAATTTTAAATAAGTGGAAAAAACGTCAGCAATATGGCCACTGACTAGATAATGAAACAAACTGCTAATAAGTTAGATAAGCGCCTGTAAAACTGCCAACAGTTGTTGGTTGTACACTTTTAAGGTAGGCTTTTATGCTAGGCACAAATAATCACTTAAATACGAAATATATTTTCTCAATACTTTAAATGCATCGCGAAGAAAACGCTGTAAATTTTTCACTTTGAGAGAATATTGGAAGCGTTCTCAATTGTACTGTGAGCTATTCCTGAATGAAAATTCTTTTTCAGAAATCTCCTCACTAGGTTATTTTATCTTGACTCTAAGTCAAAATCATGTACTATTTCAAAACCAATCCAAGAAGAAGAATGTATTTAGTCAATAAATACATAGAATCTGTGAAATACACTAACTGCCTAAAGCCTCGGCCATCCCTACTAAAGGAACCGCTGACGAACCATTATTTGTCCTGCAGAATTTCCTTTCAGAATTTTTTTTAAGAGCTCAGAACGGTGCTTCCGGATCTCTTAGGGCTGAAACGATGGAGCATAAAATACGGGCGATTTTAAATATCACACAAAAGATTACGCACATGTGTTGTCCTAGAAAATTTTTACTATCGCAGAATAGATAATATGTTCAATGAGTTAAACAGGACAGACAAATGTTATTCTTTTTGGCCTTGTTAAATACTTCGGATGAATTTATTTTTTCTTTAAAACATTTCTCAAAGTAGAAGAAAATACACTGAATCGTTCAAATTAAATTAATACTTTACTATTTTATAGAACTTATAGTACGAGCATAACTTCATATACAAGCTGGAATAACGCTGTTTATTTATGTAACGTTAAGGTATGGATAATGTATCTTGATCCTTGGGCCGAAAGAATTGTTCGTGTCAGTCCCGAGAAAATGCACCGTAACAGGTCACACTCATATTCTTACAATAATGTATTCAGATATGGTGCTAATGTAATATTATGTGTTCGGTGAAGTTAAAATCTAGAGGGAAGGGAATGCGAATCGAGGAAATTATTACAAGCATTCCAGGGACAGCTCCCTATCCCGTCTGAACTCGAATTTCGGCCTCCAATCGTTATATAAGACCCTGTCAACAGTTATGTTTTTTCTTATATCTTCAGTCCCAAAACCTAATTGTCACACTATGTACATATGATTAGATTACGTCAAAATTATACCAGAAATACATTATTTATGTCAGCGGTTTTTATCATTATTTGTCAATAAATGGTGGCCGATGGTTGTCTAACAGTGAATCGATTGACAGACTGATGTTATTAAACGGTGAATTATTTAAAAACAAACATCCAATATAAATGAAATTACGGCGTTGGAGAACGGAGAGCAGATCAGAGCTTTCTGAAGAAGTGATGCTCATTAGAAATTTCAATACATCTCGTTGTAAAGCAATACCACGCAGCAGTTACGCATTCATGGTTTTCCGCATAAACCAGGATATTGTCGAAAGTGTTAAAAAGAGACGATGCATTTAAATCGTTAATTCTTCTGTAAAAAATATTGTTTGTTATCGGCCTTAATTTTAGTGTCTTCATAATTGGTGTTTCAATGCAGCGTAGTGTAATTTCTTCGCATGCATTGTCGTTACAGTAATAGTGTGTCTCTCTTGTAATTCTGGTGTACCCTAATGGGAATAGATTGGTTTCTCGAGTCACATTAGAATGTGACTGGTGGCGGTCCGAACTAGAATGTTTACTCTGAAACTATGTGCGTATAAGTGCAAGTCAGATGAGTTTTTTCTTTCTAGGCTAATTCCGACGACAGTTGGACTTCGCCTTGGATTGCCCCCCCCCCATCACCACGATAGCCATTAGAGATAACAGGAAATCCAGCCAACTGGCTACCCTTGGAAACGCATTTCAACAATTTCTTCCGTACTGCGGTACCGTTTCTTATTTTGGGTAGGGGGGTTCACATTTCGGAGCGTATCGATCCCTTTCCGTTAACATGCATTCGTTACTACGCCAACACAAGGGTACTCCAATTGCTAGTCCAAGTCCTCACTGACGTATGGTCACTGTTGTCATTGGGATTTTCTGTATATGCACTGCCGAATCCAGTACACACACATACATTTAGTTAAATAGCATTCATTTCAAATAATGCAGATATTGCAAATTACTCTTGTAACGTTTATTAAATAATGTCCTAAACTACATTTTCTTTAACGAATAAGCTATATTGAGGAATTTTCAAGTGATCGTGCGAGAATGGTTCGTTTCGGAACTATTTGATATATTCCGAACTGGTATGATGAAAATTATAACGTTGAAGACAAGCGTTCTAACACTTTAACGACAACCTTGAACACAATTTGATCAATTGTGAGTGTATTGAAATTTGGCTCTAACAACTACTAAAAAGGAATTTTTAACTTCTCTGAAACTAAACTCATTTGAATATTACTCAGGCATAGCAATTTTTCGAACACTTTTATGAAATATGTCGGCCGGACGTTTTCAAACCGTGTTTATATTTGGTATACAAGATATTTGAGCGTGTTTCCCGTTCATTCTTCTGTTCCTTCCTTTATGAAGCAACCCAATTACGAAATGGAGAGAGCGGAATGAAATGAAATACGTTGGGTGTGAATTAAATGTGACTGGTTTTTTTTTACACGAAATTCACCATATAAATACATATACACATATAAATTTATTTGTAGTATATGTTGGTCAAATCTATATTCTTGTACTATTAAATGTCTCTAATTTCTAAATGTTATTGTAAAAATTTGAAATAACTACGCAGTAGATTTCGAATTTGGGTTTCCAGAAGGCTCAAAGCCCCTACGTAATCCCAAACTATAAATAGTCCAGTCATTATTTTGAAACGCACGTTTTGTTTGTTTGAATATACAAAAGTCTGCAATTTTTATTTACCAATGTTGGTTAAAATTAAATTCGCATTTGAGACACATTTTACTTATCCCAACATTTTTTCGATGTAGCACTATGTGGAAATTCAATCTTTGCGCGAACATTCTTTCGCGCCGAGTAACACTTTTGCATTCTTGGGTAGAATTAAAAATGATATGGATGTAATTAAAAATAACCTACTTTTTTATAGAGACATGTCATGCTGACAGGCTCATTTAATAGGAACAAATGTTGAAAACTTATAAATTCAATAGAAAAGTATGAACGTTACTGCTCCATATTCACAGTTGTTACACTGTAACTAGAGGCATTACGTTCGTATCGAGCACATTAAAAAGGCAGCTATTCAGGCATAATCATTATTGTAGTTTTTTAGTCGGTTACCTTAATTAACAATTCACAATTAGTCCATTCAGCTACTAGTAATTCTAAATTTAGGGAGAAAATTACTTTCGTGTCTGTATCTTATCGTGTAAGTAACTAATGAAGACTTCTAATTTACCCTAATGTATATATATATATATATATATATATATATATATATATATATATATATATATAATCTTGATTTCCTTATGTGACGTCCTGTCTATTTTATGATGCCTAGAATTATTTCTTATTTATTGCAAAAAAAATATGACACTCAAAGTTTTTAGTGTCTTCCAACCACGTTATAGGGCTGACAAAAATTGGAATTTAAATAGTAATTATTGAATGAACTTTGTTTTACCTGATTTTCGACCCTGATGTTCGAAAAAAACCCCTGATTTTATTTGTTATTTGAGAGACTGGGAAAAATATTAAAAATCATAAATGGCGGGCGGGAACACTAGCGGTGCCAGCTGGTGGTTCAGCTGATATGAATGTGGTTTTGACAAAGCGCTTGCTAACTTGGAAGGTAGTAGTACTGCTCCGGTCTCACTCGTCAGTCAGTTCCCTTGTTTCAAGGGCGTTTTGCCACTTCTCTGCATGTATACGTACCACTCCTGTTGTTCCTAATATACCCGTTATACTAGCCGCAGTTTGAACACGTACAATTCTACCAATATGGCCAAAACTGAAGAAAAATCGATTCCCAACTATACCAAATTTTTGTTTGGTGGATTGGCGGGGTATGTAGAAAACGTTATTTTTTCATGTATTCCCAAGATTGGCATTGAAATTAACATTATATTGTACCGACCTGTTGCTTAAAAATTTAACATTGGCAATTTGAATAACGAAAACGTAATTGAATTTTAATGTCATCTCCAATGAAACAATATATTTTATGACAGGAAAGGTACTTGCACCAGTGAAACTATTAAATATCTGATAAAATACCTCAGTATCCCTACATACACTGTAAACCATTGTGCTTTCTCTTGGTATTTCACCTGAACATATAACTTTCCCATTCGTGTTTCATTTAAATGATACAATTTCCAAGCAAATTTTATTCTATTCATACACATTTACATTATGTATTAGGCCATGTGTATTATCAACAAAATTATATTTCGGTGACTTGTTTTTCCATTTATTACCTGTTTAATTAATTATATTTTTGACATTACTTTAGTGGATATGTACCATAAAGACCCATATGTAGACTGTAAGAAAAGTTAAACAAATGTTTCCTTACGATATTTATCATTTGGACCACAATTTTACTGAAAATATCAAAGTAACATCATGTTATGTACTAGAATTTTATAACTACTTTGTTGGTTGGTATATTTTGTGAGTTTTTAATACAATTGACTATTTATACAATGGTAATTCACTGTAAATATGATTGTTCTTGATTTATGAAATTACTGGAGTAACTAAAATTTACATATAATATGAAAAAAAGCGTATTAAATAAAACTGTTTATCATTAACACATAATTGGATTCTCTTGATTGTACTTTCAAACCTCATTTTACTCAGTAAGAGTTATTAAAAATGTGTCACATTCTGTTGTATATATTAATTGTAAAAGTTGTTAAACTGTTAACTCATTGTCATTAAATATATAACCAGCAAATTATGAATTATTACTAGAACTAATTTTTCTTACTAGCATGTAAGTAACAATACACATTTTAATTCCAGTATACCATTTGTATTTCTGGTTGAATAATGCAAAAGAGTTTGCTTATGAGTAAATTATATAATGTCATCTAAGTAGTAAATTACACTCTAAAAGCTAACTTGTTGAATATCATTAATGCTAATTTTGCAGAGGTCAGAATAATTGGCACTCATGAGTCAAAACCTTTATGGTGTTAATGAAAAATTTTTGGCAACCTTATTATCTGATTTAAAAGAAGTTATTAAAGATTTCAAACTACTTCACCTACATTTTATGAGCAAATTTAAGTTTTTTTAATAAAATAAACATGATTGTGGCTTATTCTTATTTTTATGATGGTATCTGATGATTTAACATTTTGGAAAATGTATTTAATCTATTTAAATAAAATATTTTGCTAATTGCTTTTAATTTCTGATCAAATGTAACCTAAACAAAAAAAGATTAGATTCAGAAAAAATAGTGGAATTTATTATTATGGTGTTTGTTATTTAAAAAATTTTTTTTTAGTATGTCAGCAACATGTTTCGTTCAACCTTTGGATCTTATAAAAAATCGAATGCAACTAAGCGGAATAGGTGGTGGTAAAAAAGAATACAAAACTAGTTTACATGCTGCTCGGGGGATAATTCAAAAGGAAGGATTTTTTGCCTTATACAATGGACTGTCAGCAGGACTTCTTCGCCAAGCGACATATACAACTGCAAGGCTTGGTGTTTATAACTGGTTATTCACAGTATTTTCAAGGTATAATAATTTAGTTAAATTTATTTTACTACATACATATTTATGATTTTGATGAAAGGTTTAAAGTTCATGGGTCACGAATGAGCAGTGTATATTTAAGAATTTTATTGGAACGAATGAACAAATATACATAAGTGACCTTTCCTTTATCAATTCATGATTAGGCTGAATTGTTTCAAGGTTGATAAGCTTTCTTCTCCAGGAGAAAAAGTTATAGCAAAATTGATTCTAAAAAATTATCAGTGATGGATTTAAAAGTTGTTTTATTATCAAAGGTTTTATCCATGATTAAAATACATTTACTATAATTCTTTGATTAAACTTCAGAAATATTTCTATATGCTTCCGTAATATCATTTTAGATAGTCTCATTTTAGATTTCAGTTATAATTTTATCCATGACAGTATTAACTATTATACAGTACATTAACTTTACTTATATAACAATAACTAAAAATTTAACACAACTTTAAGTTCTGTTTACTGTTTTTCAGAATCTCTGAAACTATGAACAATTTACTTTTTAAGATCATCATTACTTTTCAATTTAATTAAACTCGATACCATTATCATTAGTTCCATTTCCTTTAAAGCGTATGATTCCTTTTATTTAAAATAAAAACGGTGTTAGGACTGTGATGGACCAAAGTGGAGAAAACTCATACAAACCAAATATGATCAGCTAGTTTTATTAGAGTAAGTTAAGTTACATGATTAAGGTAAAGTAGCATCTTATAATTGGCCACACAAATTACTTAAACATTCTGTCTTCAGTTGTTCATATTTAGACAAAACAAAAACTGCACAGGAACATATAAGCAAGAAGTTATATTCAATAGTTGTAAACAATGAAAATATGAAGTTTTCATAATAAAAAATTTATTGAGTTATAAATACTGAAAGCAAAGCAAACATTTAATTTTCTAAATGTGAAATTAATAAAGTAAAAGGTATGTTTAAAGTTAAATAATTATTTTGAAGATTAATCAAAAAAATATATATCAACTATCCTTGAAATATAAGGTTTAGTTAGTGAATATAATAATAATAATAACATATATTCGTTACATATACTGTCACAAAGTATGTATATTTTACTCTGTATACTTTATTATTTGTTTCAGTAAAGACGGTACCCCCCCTAATTTTGCAATTAAAGCAGGATGCGGGATGCTTGCTGGTGTTTGTGGTGCATTTGTGGGCACACCTGCTGAAGTGGCCCTGGTCCGGATGACTGCCGACGGTAGGCTTCCACCTGAGCAAAGGCGTAACTACACCAACGTCGGATCAGCCCTTGTTAGAATAACAAGAGAAGAAGGCCTTCTCACACTTTGGCGAGGTGCTATCCCGACAATGGGCCGAGCAATGGTTGTCAATGCTGCCCAGCTCGCTTCTTACTCGCAAGCAAAAGAAATACTCTTAAATACTGGATATTTTGAAGAGAACATTACGCTGCACTTTTGTGCTAGTATGATATCAGGATTGATAACTACTGCCGCATCCATGCCTGTTGATATTGCGAAGACGAGGTAAGTTTTTTAAACAATTTTTTTCAAAACATTTAACTTTCCTGTATTATACCATAGTACAAGATTTCTTGGATAAATAAATCAGTAATATATAGCCATAGACAAGTGATTACCATCACAATACATTGAAGCTAATCGCTAGGTGGAGTAAATTGTGAATCTGCTACAGTACAATTAATTTATTTTATTAATTGATGTAAAAGCTTTTTATTTTTAAATAGTATTCATTATTTTTCCTATTGCGCTATTTAGGTAATTTTTGTATTCTGCAAAATATAAACAAAATAATATATTTTTTAAGATATATATTGTTAATTTACTTTGCTGTTACAGGATACAAAATATGAAAATTATAGATGGTAAACCTGAATTTAAAGGTGCTCTTGATGTACTGATTAAGGTTGTACGAAATGAAGGTTTCTTCGCTCTATGGAAAGGTTTTACACCTTATTATGCAAGATTGGGTCCACATACTGTTCTCACATTCATATTCCTCGAACAGTTCAATAAGGCCTACAAAAAGCATGTCCTTAATGGCTAGCATTGTACAAGAATGATAAGCCTATTGCGTTTATGTTACCTTAAGTATGGGGGTATTCAGCTGCATGTCTCATGACAAGTTAGATATTGATATAAAGACGAGGTAACCCTAGTCCAAAATACCTCTTTTGTATGACTGTAGTAATGCTGTGTAGATAATATCACCTGAAATGAACCCTTAGTAACTCAAAGGCAGCCTGTGCTACTATCATATTGTATTTATATTCAGTTTTGAATGCATTATGTCTCTTTACCTTGACATACTTATCATTTTGACCATTGGGAATATATTTTATGTATTTATAGTTTACATCTGTTTTCTATATTATTTTTAAAAATGTTTGATCTTGTAAAAGTTGAAATATATTTATGTCATATTTTACTCAAAATGATTCATGGCTGTTAAAATTTGTTTTTATGTATTCAGTTTAATGTCCAATGAAGGTAGGTTCATTTAATGATCCTTTGTGATAAATTGTTGTAACTTTGTTTGCATGCCTGAAATGTAAAATTATAAATGACATTAGTTGAATGTTTTTAATGTAGTTAAAAATCTTTAGTGTTTTATTTATGTTTAAAGTATTTCTAAAAATATTTATATTTTTAATATTAAGACAGTGGTAGCATGCATCTTTGAAGTTATAAAATTAGTAATCTTCATATCAGTATTTGATTACATAATCAGTTGATTTTTAATTTTCTCACCTTTCTTGATAACCTATTAAGGAAGACTGATAAACTTCAGAAGTTACTATTACATAATATCAGAGGGCTTTTAGTATTGAACCTCATGCAGCCCATATTTATATTTAAAAGCAGTTTCCATAATTTATTAAAATAAATAAATTAGGGAAACATTCCTGTCTTATTATTAACCATTTACCTTGTGGTCAGGTATGAATTATCAGAATTTTTAAGAAAAGTACACAAAACTTATACAGATTATTATTGTTTTTGAAACAATTTGTTTTTAATTTGGAATTGGTAGTAGTTAAATATTATGTTATTATAACGGTAAAACATTATAAAAATTAATGGTTATTCTGCACATATTTAATGGAATACTTAGTTGTATTAAAATCATTAAATGTTTTCTTCATTCATTCCTCATAATTAACAAATAATATTAACTTATGTTGGTTTCTCACTTTATTATTCCTGTATGAATAGATTATCTCTTGGCTGCCTTTTCACTGATGACTGAAATGAAATACATTTTATGTGAAGAGTGGGCATGTGAAAAGAATATAGGGGAATTTTTTATAAGTCAGGGGATTAATTATGTAACTTGAACAATGGTATAGGGTTATTAAAAATTCAAGATGAAGTAATGTGCTAATGCTGATTCATTTGCTCTTCCATTTTGTTTTTTATCATAGAATTATTTAGCTGTTTAGTTTATATTCTAAAAGTACAGGGGAAACTAGTGACAAAAGAGTAAATAAAACATCCCATTAAATTAACACTCCAGTTAAATAAAATTCCATGTATAAAAAGATTCCTGATTTTTAGTGAAGATCTGTGTATCATTTTTGTGTAATAATATATATTGATGTATATAAACTGTGCCTGTTATATCAGGTACTCATGACAATACAGTAAGCACAAGATTAATTGTCACAAATGTTAAAATATTTTATAAGTTAGCATTGTGGTATTTATTTAGATTTGGGTACTTATTAATGTAAAGTTAGTTGCAATTATAAATTGTTATTGACCTGAATAAAAGCTATATTTTTATTATCTTGTGGTTATTTATTCAATGAAAATAATGCTTTTCTTTCATATATTTTGGAAGAAATTAACTCAGTTTTCTTACACTAACTAAATCATTTATAACCTATAAAAAATTTAGTTATTTGACAAGACACTTAATTTATCAAAATAGTGATTTGTTAAAAATAATATTTCTTGAACCAGAAGAATCGTAGAGGTTGGAATTTTAATATGGTAGTTGGAGCAGATATGGGCTGAATATTTTGGTAATGTGGGACCAAAACAATACTCTAAAGTGAACCTGTGTGCCAGCCAAATATTGCCAAATGGAACCATCTATCTTTCTATTATATAAGCATGTATCCAAACACAATAGTACCCATAAATTACTCATACACTGCACCAATGCACTGAGAATTCACTGACCTCCATCTCTAATATGAAAATTTCACAAGTGACTTTTTACAATGCTGTTTCATACTTCATAAAATGAATATTTAAGAAAATAGTATTTATCTTATTATCAATAAAACAAAAACAGGTGTTATAATGGTAATTCAATTATCTTTAGGTAACAAAATATAAGTTTTTAAAAGGACACAATTGACACATTGAAATAAGTTTCAAGCATATACCATAATTTTAACAATTTCCAGCAGGTAGAGACAGGTGGTGGAGAGTGTCAAAGATATTTAAGTTAATATCAAATGAAATAAAATATTAATTATTCATGAAAATGAATATTATGTTAAATAATTACCCCTTACACAATATAAATATTACTACTGCTATTATTGATAAGGGCTTAATAATATCATTTCTTCTGTATGTGACCAAAAATTGTCATTTGTTAAACACAACTCCCACATCGACCACAGTTCCTATAGCCAAAAAGCAGGCCTGAAATTAATCATATAAATATTTTCCAGAAATTTGAATATAAAGTTGAGGAAATTAAAGGAGATAGAGAGGATTTCTTCTTTCTGCCCTATGTGGTTCTGATGTTGGGGACTAAAAATGTAAAAATACCATTGCATCTATGAAGCCAAGGGGTGTTCTCATATAGATAAGCAATCATGAAAAGGTTGGTTACAATAATCCATTATAAATTAATTCTTTTATTACATGCTGTACACCAACATCTGTAAATTTACAATTTCTTGAAAGAAGTACTTTTTCATGTACAATAATCTGTACAAATATTTATATCTTTCTTCAGTCTTAAAAAATTCAGGGTTTTATAAGTAATACTGAGTGGTAAAAAATATTGAAATTAATTAAGAGTAATGTAGCAAAAACAACATCTAGGAGCTCTAATAATCACATATACTTGAAACATAATGGTACTTAACTTAATAGTATGTTGTGTCCTTTAGAATTACTCTAAGCTTAATACCTACATTATAAAATTATTAAAAGAAAGCACAATATGTAATTATACCTTAATAATTACTGATTTGGAAATAAATAAAAAATGTATAACTAATCAAATAATATTTCACCCAGAGGTCAAAAATATAAAACAAATTAAGAATTGCACTAAGTAATAAGGCTTATGGAGAAAACTATCACACTTCTCTGTGTATAATGACTTTGATTGCATAATTGCACATAAGAAATAACTGGAAAAATGATCACTTTTTTTAATAATAGAAAAAATAAAATTTTTAAAAGAAATGAAAAATAATAGTGTTAAAAAACAATGTTTAGTCTCCCACAACTTTACATGAGAGTAAAAATATAAATATAATAGTTCTGTTGCAAATATGCAATATCAGTCTTTAGGAATTTAATTTTAATCACAGAATATTATACTAGTCAGTAGTTATTCCTATGTTATAACAAAATTAAAGAATCCTAATCAATTAGTAGAATTATTCCTAGTATTAGCTGTATATAAACATATACAAATCTTTTAAAAGTTGAATTAGTTGACAATTAACTAATAACTGAAAATATTCTGAAACACAAGTATTGAGTTTCACGCAAATTGAACACTGCAAGCATCTTTCATATTGGTTGCATTGAATATTGAAAAATAATCATCATGCAGAAAACGAATGATGGATTCTATAGGGCAGAGATAAGCTTGTGTGAAATGTTTTTTACTTGTTGAGCTGTTCACCGATAAAATAGCACCTTTTTTACAGAAATGCACTCTATTTGTTATATCCTTCCCATTGAATAATAACCTGAAAAAGTAATCACTGACAATGGGGGCAGCTTCAACAGGTGTGTATGGGTCATGATTCTTATAAATCTGTAACAGAAATGTTCATTATACTTTTAAATAGTATAGTTAAATGTAAAGTCAGAACCTGATTAAATTCAAGATAAATACTATACAACTGGTGGTAAATAATATAAACCAACATTTTTATCTGATATTCAGCTAGTGACATATATTCCTAGTTTGATACAAACAAATTAAGTGAAGATTACTGATAACCTAAGCAGTAATTAATGATAAGAATAAAATTAATATTTTATTACTTACTATTTAATATCTTAAAATATCAAAATCTAAAATATTTATTCAAACAACTGGGAAGACTATAACTCTTTAGTCATGAACAAAGTTTAAAGTATTTTCTTACTTCAAATATAAGTCGTGAAGCATAATGTGGCGCTGCTGTTTCCTCTGAAATTACTCCAAGAGCAGTTGCTAGATAAGTAAGAGTTTTATCATGTCCAGAATACAGCACAAACTTTGGTCGTTTTTCAGAAATCAAATGAAGTACATGTGATACTATGTTCCGTATCAGGCCATAGGAACGCAGTAGACACGAACGTTTCAAATTTTCACTTTTAAAGTACTGTTTGGATTCCCATTCCAAGTATGTAAAGAGGCCCACTATGTGTTCATCCTGTACACAGGTCTCAGGAAGTGTATACGCCTCAACACAAGGTAAACTAGCACCATGACAGACATATGCAAGGAGGGCATCCTTAAGTGCATGGGGATCTGAAGATATCCTTTTGTCTGGCATTTCATACACTATCGCTGAAGCAGATTTCACTAAGTTCAATACAGCTGGATGAGCACGTAAATGTTTATATGTTTCTGATATGAAATGTTTATAGTAGTAATCTGCAGCAGGACAAGCACAGTCATCAAAGCAAAATGTTAAGCTCAAAACATCCTGCATTACAGCTTTATGAAAGTCCTCTTGAGAAAGAAAAGAATATAGAAATGCCAAAGCACTTTGTAAAGTTCTCCTGTACCTGGTACTGTAGACAACAATGTCTCTTTTAAGTGTAGAAGTATTTGTTATTCCTAAAGAGTCGGCGTACACGGCCCTTAAAATTTTTCCAGTTGCAAGCAACTGTGAAGCACCTAGCCTTGTTAACTGTCCTAAAGAAAAAAAAAAAAAAAAAAAAAAAAAAAAAAAAAAAAAAAAAAAAAACTGTCCTAAACTGCATTCAGTGCCGGGAAGAGGTGGAAACCCATGGAAACTACCAAGCAGTTGTGACAATAGTGGGGTTCCTGAAATATTTCCTACATAGTCTTCATAAGCTGCATAGTTTGCATCAAATGGACCCAAACAATTAACATTAGAAATATTTCTTATATGTGAAAGAGGACCTCTATCTCCATGCCTTATCAGTACTATTATTCCTTCCAATGAGTAATTTCCATTCACTAGACCTAAAAATTACAGTCATAATTAGAATTTAAGTGAAATATTTCAAACATGAAACATTAAACAATTAAATTTTTAAATAGATTATTAATCCAGCTTACCCTCAGCTCCAGTAAAAATTTCTTTAGGTGCATTACATACTTTAATAACTCTTTTTGATTTCACATCTGGATGGATACTCTTGGTTAAACTATGTGCTGTTATATCAGTTACTGTTATTTTTAAAAGATTTAAAGACTCATCCTCTGCTCCAATATATTTGTACATGCCTGTAAAATGTCCAAAATTTTAGCTCCTAAATTACTCGAGAAACTAAAACAGCAAAATAACTGACTACATTACCTCCTAGTAAAATGAATATCCAAGCGCTGAGAATCAAATAACAGTATAATGCTTTATGCTGCAAGGTGAGACGAAAGATATAGGTCGAAAAAGGAGCCATTATACCCCACATTTGGCAAATTATTGAAACTTAAATGCTATAAATTGTCTTTACACGAACATCCAATTTCTGCACCCATATTTCAATCCCAAATTACTATTTACTTACGCTTCAATACCTACGATGAAGCAGGAAAAAGAATAATATGTCTGTGAAATAACATGTAGTACTGATTTATAAAGAACAAATTGGTATATTTGGAATTATTCAAAATTTAATTGAATCATTTTAAAACTACAGTATGCTTAATAATATTGAGAAATAAATACACCTAACATTTTATGGATATTAATATTCATGGTTTATTTTTAAACAACAAGTTTAACTCGCCACCATTTTGACAACTGATAACAGTGTATCTAATCAATGTTGCCAACGTAATGGTTTTTCGATGGTCTTACTGAATATGCCCCAAAATGTGAACCAAATGTGAACTGTATATTACAGTTAAAACGTAACTAACATATATCAACTATAAATTTAATTATTTGGGAATTTCGCAGCACATTCATCTTAGTAGATAGCGAAATTTACATCGACGCAGATTGAATGATTCATTTCTTGAACATTTGATTGGATTCTATTTTACAACTGAATAGTATAATTTCCGATGTATTATTATTTATATTAGTTACCATTTCCGGAAACTTTTCAAATTACCTCGTTTACTAGATATGATAACTCAGAGGACGACAATGTTGGCGACATTGTGTTTACATTACCCCCCCCTTAGATAGGTTCAAATTCTCATTGTAATATGAACTCTCGTTGGGTTCGTTTGTATTAACGGTGCTGGCTAATATTTTATGTGTTATCTTGTGTAATAACGCGATTTTATTTTGTGGCGTAGTAGGGAAAACATTGCTTACGATTTGTTTCCTTAATAAATATTGCCATCAGTGAAGTGTAATCTACAAGTTAATGTAGTAGTGATTACATATCTTTTGAAACCAACATAAATTCAATGACTCAATCACACCGGGACACTATTATTCATCTTGTTGCTGGTGGGTAAGTATCCAATCGCCGATCTTACTTATTATTTAGTATTCATTATAAACAAGATTAATGCATTTTAATTTTTTTTGTTTTCAAGTGTGGCCGGAACAGTGGGGGCCGTTGTAACTTGTCCCTTAGAAGTTGTTAAAACTCGTCTACAGTCGTCTTCTTCTGGTTTCAATGTTTGTGTTCCGAAGCTTGCCTCACCCGAAGGCAGCAGTAGACATTTCACATGCAAGACTATTTTGCCTTCCCATCAGCGCAGGAGGATAAATACAGTCACATCAAGACATGCGACACAAATGCTGGCTATTTCTACTTGTGGGATGCCCAGGTCTCAAACTATTGGATTACTTCAGTGTTTAAGGTATGTTACCCATCCATATATATGAATATGGTTCTGAAAAATGTATATTCTGGCATTATTTATGAAATTATACTTGCAATAAGTTCAGAGTGCTTTAACAATATATACAATATTTATAAAGGCATCTTGAAGTTAATTTACAATTTGTGACCTTTTTTCAGGCTAATAATCCAAAATGAAGGACCCAAAGCCTTGTTCAGAGGTCTGGGCCCAAATTTAGTTGGAGTTGCACCTTCTCGTGCCATATACTTTTGTGCATATTCTCAAGCAAAGTGTTTCTTCAATTCGTTACTCAATCCAGATACCGCAGCTGTTCACGTGTTATCTGCATCATGTGCAGGTAGGACTTAAATTTTTATATGCATATAAATGTGTCTCCCTTTATGCATTATGAGTTAATTCTGTATTTAATAGTACCCTATTTTTAATTTTTTGTTGTACAAACAATTTTATTTTGTTTATACACATTTCATTGTCAGAATAAATTTGTACTTAACATTGAATATTTGAGCGCATAACAGCCTCAGTAGCTATTTGCACTTTTAGAAATAAAGGTTAAAAAAATATTCTAATATTCTAATATATAGTGTAGTAGGAACATTTTGTATTATTTAAAAAATTGGGTACTGAACAACTTGGCAAATTCTAATAGTAGTAAATTTAAAGGGAAAAGTATTGAATTTATAACATTTCAAGGGTCTGTGGGATATTGATGTAATATTTAATTATATTTTGGACTGTTTTACATTTTTATTACATTTATAGTTCACAGTTTATAATAGGAAGAGTTCAAGAGTTTATATAAGGTCATTGTTCAGTTCTGTTTTGTTATGGTCCTTATTGGAGGCCCCATTTTATTTGACCTTGGCCTTCTCTCCTGTTTTTAAATCTATTTTTATTTTAATTAAAAAGCAGCTTATTAATTCAGAAGACAAATTCAAATCTAGCATTTTTCTTTAGATGCACAGTGATCTTAAGATGTAATCATTGTATCACGCAAACACGTCTAGATATTCATCTTTGCAGTAGATACAGTAAACAGAATGTTCCCCAAAATGTAAGAAGTGTTGGTTACATTTCATTTTCGGAAGTAGAATTGAAACCTAATTTTTAAAAGTTCAATATTTTATATGAACCAGGTCTTTAAATTAAATTTTGAATTCATCCTTTTAAGGATGTATTAAGTTTTTTAGGATAGACTACAGATTAATTCTTGGTTCTTAATTAATAATTCTTGGTTTACTCAATGCAAATAGCTCTTGCTAACTGTAGTTTACAGTTTTATTTATTTTATTAAGAAGTACTTACTTTCTATCAAACATCAACTAAATATTTGGTAATTATTAGAATAAATTTAACATATTGAAAATATATCAGGTGACGATGAATGCATTACTGTTAGGAGACAGTTAAAGTCAGTAAACGGATAAGAAATTCATCATAAAAGAACACACTGTTACTTTTACTGTCATTTAAAACCGCCCGTATTTTTGGGGGTGCCTACGTGTGGAATGTAACGTAGGCCCTAGGCCAGTGGCCCTACCCTCATTTCAAAACGGCCCATTCCTAAAGCCAGCCCCCGCGAACATTTGTATTAGGATTCCGCATTTCGAAATTATCATCTCCAACTTAAGCCGGACCCGAGAGTAAATATAGAACGCTCGTAAATCACCGTCGTCTCAATAGGCGACGCTTTTGTTAACTATCCGGCTCTCCGCTTGCCTTTGGCAAAATTCTTTTATTCCCCCTGATAGATACATATTTGCTTATGATAAATTGAGTTTATTGTTTCCCGCCTCAGATATACGCTTGCACTTCGGCGAGACCTTCGGGCGCAGCCGGGAAGTGGGTCAAGACTGTTAACATCGTATTTTGACTGTCGATCTCGTTAGCGTTTTACTTGCGCTTTCGATCATGGGAGCGAAATAAACGAGCGATTCTTTTTATTATTGAGGGTATTTAATTAATATCGGCCGGCCGAGTATAGAACGCTGCATTGTTATTAATTCTTATTAACACTTAAATGGGTATCGATTAAGGTTTAATTACGTTGGATGTAATAACTTGTACACATTTTCTGTATGTAGTAGCTAATGTTACTCTTGTTTAAGGCATAACTATGCCTTGTGTCTCATTTGTTGTTAAGTCCCTAAACTTTATCTCTCATTTGACTTCCCTGGAAAACCTTTCCTAACCCCCTTCTCGCCATAATTGCACAGAGAGGAAGAAGTGCAACTGGAAATATAGGGCAGGAATTACGGTATAATTTTTTTCGAGTTTTCATATGATTTATTTCGAGTTTGTGTCATCGTATTCGGGTCTGTTGTGAGCAAAAATAGAATATTAATTTTAAACGATTGTTTTGTCGATGAACAGTTATCGTATATGCATGAAAATTAATAGACAAGGGTCTATTTTTTGTCACCAAGTACCACGCCTAGTTCAAACTGCAGAAAAGGGAGTTTGTAAGAGTATTTGTATGTTTTGACTGCCGCGTTGATTAGCTTCTCTTTCGCAGGAATTAACAGAAGGAAGAAAATAAATCGTTCACAAACTAACGGTGCTTTTCTGTAAGATGATGCGTTCGTTTGTCTGGCGAAGGTTTATATTGGAAGAGTCCGATTAAAGTCGGTGTATCCAAACAGTATCTGGGGCTCTATTGGGGACCTTTCGCCTGGCTTAAGGTCCGATACGAAGCTCCGTATAGGTTGTGGCGAAGCAGTGAGCTAGAGTTGGCCGGCACTCGACTACGCGTGTTGTTGGGTGAACGACGATAACAGTTTCCGGTCCCATGAGCCGAGCGCATTTTGAACTCTGGTCGACGTCTTGGCTCTAAATATAGCCCGCGAAAAAACTCTAGTTCGCTGCCGGTACGCGATTTCGGAATCAATGAGAAGGAGCGGGCGAAGAGTGGAAGATGGGAATGAGTAGGGAGTGAAGGTGAGATAGGGGACGTGACCAACTACGCAGTAGTACGCCCCGTACGCCAAGGTCGCCAACTGGAGTGGAGTCCCCGCGTTTGTTTACCCATTCGTCGCTCCCTTTATTTTCTTATTGTTTTTTGTATTTCAATTTCAATTTTATGATAGTCATTGTATCCGCGTTCCAATGGGACTCGTGTTTAACCGCTCAATACTTCGTCACAATTCGGTGGGAACTTAAGCCGACAATTCACGAAACAGAATTTCCTGTCCAAATGTTTCCATATCCCTAATGGAAAGTACACGCCCTGCAACATCGATCTAAAGGCACACTATTTAGCGATTTTATGTAGTTAATCTTATTTTATATTGTCACTCGTGAGATTTTCATCTCGTTTCACCAATTTGACCCTCAGCCGTAACTGTAGCGGCTGTTTGCTATCGTCACTGAATCCTCCGCGTTTCCGATACCGACGAAGAATCAGTGTCATTAATTACAGAGTGAATGACGACACCCTGAACCTTCGGAGAGGTATTCAGAAATGACGTGACTTTATCTAATCGCCCATGTCCATCATTATTAAGTTCATGAAACGTTGTTTAAATACCCAGCTTGCCATTGTTCCACCGTATCGGGACGCTTATCTTTTCTCGGTCAGTGAAATTATGTCAGCTACTACAACGCGCTGTGCGAAGTTATAAATATCGCCGGCCGATAAACTGCGGTAAACATTGTAGAGAACAGAGGTGCCGGGAGAAGCCCTCACCTGGGGCTGCGGGATTCGGTCGATGAGAATCGAGAATTATTAGAAAGCGGCCGTCGTCTTAGGACGCATGTAGTTATATCGTGGAGGTGCTCGGTTGTGGCGGGACAATGGGTTGAATCATCATCGGGCCACGAGCGAAGCGCATGGTTGCTGGCTGCTCCTGGCTATTTGTTTTATTTAGAATGGTCTCCGTCCTTGGGGGGGACCACTAGGTTATCGCAGACTCGGCGCGGTCATCTTCGCCCATTTATTTTACGATCTAATTAGTATTATTTTGCTTATTATTTTTTTCTCTCGAAATCATCTCCAATTTTGTGTTCGGTCGGCAGTCTAATCGTGGCACTACCAAATTAGTCTAAAGTTCAATTCATTTATCACTCAATTCGTCCAATTAAAGTAGCGACTTTTTTCAGCAGTATCGTTTCTCAATATTAGTTTCCGCGATAGACAGTTCTCAGATATATAGAGATATTTCGATGGTTTATTTTGGCAGTAGAAAACCTTTAAACAAAATAAAGCTTTTCCTACTGGAACCCCCATTTTTAATATTTTTATATAACGTGTTACATTGTTAGAATATTAATTAAAAATTAAAGCCGTTCGTGTTATCGTTGTTTGGTGAAATTGACAGCTGTTACTCGAATTTCAATTTGGTCAGATTGTCCTAGGCGGCCATATTGGCTTTCGAACAGTAAATTGCGATTTATCTGTGGCGACAATAATTGCTTCCTCTAAAGCAGCAATGCCCATAAGATGTAAGAATACTGGTTCCTTACCACTGGCAAACGTACTCCTATTTGCCGATTTGAATATAAGTGTGAGTGGACAGACCTCAAATTAATTCCAGACTCCTCACCAGGTTTCAGGAAATAATCATGAATTCAGCTGCAAGTGTCAATTGATTAAATGATCGTGTAAAATTGTCAAAAACCCTCGTGAGTTTTCATTAAAATAGGGGTTTCCCATTTTTTATTACCCAATAATTTATCTAACTGAATTTTACAGTAAACCGTTTCTCCTAATATAAGCTGAATAGTAATTCGGTGATTAAATTTTGCCCTTATTTTGGGCGCTGCCGAGTTCATTGACTCAGAGAGGAATGGCATTCCTAAACCCGCTTCTTTGCATAGCTGGTCTGAAAATAAAGGAGCATTGCTTCTCGTTTTGCGCATTTCAACGTTTTATGGTTGAGTGGAAGTGAAGTTTCCATAAGTGCACCTATAAATTAAGAGTAGTTTTCCAGAAATACTGATTATTATATCACATAAATGTATTTAAAATGTATAAAATGACTGTACCCGTATATGTTTATAACTCTCGTCTAATGTGACATAGTTGCAGTTACATTTGAGTGGAGTGAATGGATTAATGCTGTGGTTCATATTTTTTAACACTATTGCGCGGTGTTACATGTCATTCGGTACTTCTCTCTTTGTTGGTATTGTAGGAGAATGGAATTACTACTTTCGTTTCCAACCACGTAGAATATTCAGCAGACGGTACTGTGTTTTATATAACCTTTTGGAGGACTGTGTAACCCACGAGCCCTGGACTGGGTACAAAAAACCTGAGAAATACCTCCTCTAGGCCAGGTTCTGCGAGTCGTACATTTTCAGTACCCACGTGAGAAGGAAAACAGACGCTCTAGGTGGCATATAAACATTTATAGAAGTAGAAGTACATATGCTCATGGATCGGAACTAGTAATTCAGTCATAACTAAATCTTCTGTCAATGAAATATTATTTGTAACCAACATAGCTCTCATATTTCTAGTGCTTCCACATGGTTTTATTTTTAACGTTTATTCGTCAGTCAGAATGACCGCCGACTACCGGTGGTTTGGGCCTTACCCATTGCGTAGAGCACTTAGTGCCTACACGAATGGCGGGTATCCAAGAACAGTCCATTGGGGTCGGTATATGAGGGGTGGCCAAATCCGTGCAAATACGACTCGGTAGACCTTCAGTTTCAAGTCGGGGATATTCGAGAAGAATTTTAACAACAGATTGGAATGTGGAAGTGAACAATTCGGGAAGCAAAACGCGATACTGTTTTATTACAGTCTAGGTTTAGTGACTTGGCAATATATGTTTGTAGTACGTTCATATACCCTAACGCAATTTTAATATTATTTCTATGATCCGTATTTATTTTGAGTTACTGTTTTAAACGTTTTCTGTTTGTTTTAGATTAATTGTCTTCATGACAGGAAATTTGATTAATATTTGCTCCCGTTCAGCGATTAAATTCAGTCTTTAAGTGGAACCGAACAATGTTTTAATTAACTCGCGGGTAATGTGCAGGTTACCAAGTATCAATGTCGTTGTTGATTCATTATGGTTTATTATTCGGTGTATAATATTGCGTCCATTATGTTGTAAGTACACTCGAAATTGCGAAGCTCGGTATAGGTGTTCAGTAGTTCGGATTTGACAAAGTAAAATCATTTCAGGGATACTTAAAATGTATAATTTCTAATAACTCGGCACTGTATGGTACTTTAAATTTACGTATTGAAATGTACACTAGTTTTGGAATCCAATTTTACAAGTTTCGTTAATCGCGACCTTCGTGCGATATTTTATAGAAATTTTAGCCCTAGTGTCATGTTGTATTTGCGTAATGGAAGTCAAGTTTAAACCTCGGTTATACCGGTTGCGGTCTAAAAAAAATGTGGGATGGCGGTATATGAATTTTTTATGGACGCGTTCCAACTACATTGAAGAGAGACCTGTTGTCGAATGTCAGTACTGTATTTTAATTGGAGTACCCGACCCGAACGGCGAGGACGAAAAAACAATTTTCTTGTATTCCGCAGTTTATATCCGCACAGATAGGGATAAAGCGAGCTTATAAAATTGTTATGAAAAACATTATCTCTGTTGATAATAATATCCAGAAGGTCCAAAATTGGTGAATTAACCTAACCCGCGCTTATCGGCCAGTCGATGCACAATTTTTAGGTTTCATTTTGTTCTTTTAAATCGCGTTATCTACCGATAAACAGATTTTCTGCCACCAAAATTCATTCAGTGGATTAAAATTGTTCAAAATAAGTAGGTTTCTGAGAGATGATTTCTATTATTTCCAGCATTTTTAGATTTTTCTTTTATAGATGTTTATAGATTTTCTTTTAATATTCGTGAGTTATTGATCCTGGACCTTCAGCGTACCGAATCCAATTTTTGATAGTCTACGGGTTAAACAGGAAAAATCGGTCAGAAAAATCATGGGCTCTGTCAATTATCAGTCGCTCTACGATTGACGGTAAATGGTGGCTTAAATGGGACTGGGATTGACGCTCGGTTCATTTTTTTTCACTGCAGTGTTAAAAAGCGCGGTTGCCGAGGCTAAATTTAATCCCCTCAGCGGGCGCCAGTATTCGTGACCGTGCTTCGTCCAATCATTTTCCTAAGCCGTCTTCTTCCCAGTTTTACAACCGGCCTCGCCTCGCTATCGGCTCCTTCCGGCGTTTTTTTTATTCTTTGCCAATTTGAAATGTTCGCCATCCAAAGGAGGTTACGTCGTGGTTTATTTTTCCCCGTTTTGTTTATGAATTTCACTTACAAAGCGCCCCTAAACTCTTTGAGGGGGAGCGGGGCTGTTGGAACCGAATACTTACTAAAGTTATGTGAAACGAATAACCAAATATATAAATCAAAATTTCTTAAAGTACTTTAACACTTTATGTCTAACACAATGTCTAATGAAACAGTATTGTTGTTTGTTGCATTCAATAAACAAAAAATGAAAGCTATTCAATTCCTGCATTAATTGAGAAGGTTTGTTGGTAAGGAACCCGTCAAATATATTCGGTGGTGTTATACCATTGGTTTTATATCTTTATTTTAATGTCCTTCAATCTGAAGGATATTTTTAGTACCTGGGTTCTCTGGTCCACTCGTTAGGTGCACGTGATAAAATCGATCCTTTTAAATGGAGATACACAGACAGACAGCTAAATCGAGCTTTTTATGCTTTTTACTAGTTACGAGTATTATTTAGAAAGTATAAAAACTAAAGTAGTTCCCACCCTTTCTAATCTACGTGCTACAGAATCACAGAGCTGGCTGCGAAAATATCAAATCTAAATAAATCTCGTATATTCCAATAATAGGTTGTGAAACAATGGGAAAAAAACAAACGGAAAATGACATTGTCCTATAGCGAAATTTAATATTAAGCTTCCATTTATATTCCGGTCATCAGTTTCCCTTGTGTCCTGCCAATAAATCAGCCTTTGTTATCCACTAATATTTCCATTTTATTTCATTAAATAAAATACATGCTGTAAACGGAAATGACCGGAATGCCGAACTTCTATAGTCGGGTACTAAAAAGAGTTGAGTCAAGAGGTTTATGGCTTTATGACCGAATTTTTTATTTATTAATCACGGCTATTCAATTCTTGTCACACCTTCAGTATATAGCATTTATCCAGCTCCTTTACTCTAACACTTACTCTTTATCAGTTAGGTTAAATCGCTGAAGGGGAAAAATCCTGATCGCTCGTTTAGTTGTTATTAGCGTCTGGAAAAGAAAACTGCGAAGTCATTGACAGCGCTAAGTTAACTTGTAATAACAAAACGTTCTTGAGAAGAGAGTTGTGTAAGGTTTTAAAATATTATTTCGGCGTTTCTCAACTTCCGGTTTACCGTTAACAGTGGCAATTAGCCTAGTGACTTGGAAAATTCGTCTGGGTAAACAAGAAGACGGACGCATTTAACACCCGTTGGCAAATTGGTCGCGACGCGATATGTCCGCTAACTACACACCTGTACCAATGCTATTCATTTGCATTCTCCTTAGTTTTCTTCCACCTTGTCCACTCAGCCCATCATCACTCGATTTTCACTCAATCTTGTGATTTCTAAACGAAATACCCCAATTCTTGGAAAGCGGAATACGCGCTTGGTTAAGTCCTCAATGTTTTGAGGGCGCGTTTCAATATTCTTAACCGTAGGCGGTACTCCGAAGGTTGTTTAGAATCAGTAATTCCCTTGTTTGTCCGTTGTCTTTTTTTAGATACAAGTTTGTGAAG
Organism: Lethocerus indicus; assembly: GCA_019843655.1. Taxonomy (NCBI): domain Eukaryota; kingdom Metazoa; phylum Arthropoda; class Insecta; order Hemiptera; family Belostomatidae; genus Lethocerus; species Lethocerus indicus. The sequence goes on along the minus strand of JACDQD010000006.1, from coordinate 15,597,209 downwards.
GAAATTGGAATTAATTTTTTGTTGAGTGTAATTTGAAACGATTAGGCACCGAACAAGCGTCGTGGCTATCACATGCTCTATCCGTGCTAATGGCGAAAGTGTGCTCTAATTAACGCCGATAATGGCCCGGTCTATTGATCTTGAGGGATATTAAAATATTTCATTAACGATATTATAATTACCTAAATTAGGCCGGTCCCGATTAAAAGATCCACTTCTGCTAATAGTCAAATAATTACGACGAATCTTTTTCCCCGTTTAAAATCGATCAGTAAACGAAATTTAAAAATATGACAGTGTCTGTTTCCTTCATTGAAAGAACATGCAAACTGTATCTGCAATAATCTTAATTTAATTATCTCATTAATAATTACATTTTCATCATTTTAATTACTACTTGTTTTCAATATCTACGTGTACTTTGTTTCTTTTTGTACAATAATTCTTTTTCAATGAATGGGTTTTATTGAGTTAGTTCCTGCAGGCTATACATTTATAGAAAATATAATGTTATAATGAAATAAATTCAACAAACTAATAAGACTGCTTATGCTTATGTAAATTTACAAATTTATTAATTCAGTGAGGATTTTTAGATAATTTTTAAATGTGAAGCATTATTTCTCGCTGCTGTTTATGATATCGTAGTTTGTTGGCATTGCGTTTAAATAAGTATATTGTTTATCGAATTGCGAATATGCCACATTTGAACGCGGTATCGCAACTATTTTGCTATCTACTGTCTGGCTTTTACAAAACAACTGTGCTGCCTCGCGTTTGCCGTATCATCCTTATTAATGGATTCTATTTTAAAAAAAAGTTGTTTACATCCGAAAGAGTTTACTGCACGATGCCTAATTGTGTCTGATTACAAAAAATAATGTATAGTAATAATAGTTCTTATGTTGAACATTTTCATTAGTTGCCAATGAATTCAGATTTTTTGGACGTTCTCTTGTTTTGCTGGATAAATTATTGTGACATTTATAAACAAAACAGTTTAGTTTTACTGCCAGTTTGTCGCGCTCGGTGACATATGCGTGAACTCTTCCGAAGCGAAATTACCTCCTGCTCCCGAATTAACTTTTTTAAACGGATACCTTCACATGCCGTCATATTTCAAAATAACTCGGGATAAATGCCCCGAATCGGGTATGTTTGATACTACCTCGACGCACCCACGGTTGCATATGTATTGGGCAACAAAAGCACTAATGAAAGAATTAACGACTGTCGGGAAACACATTTCAAATAAATGACCGTGACCTATTCTTTTGATATGTTAATCAATGGTTCCGATATTTCTAGCAGAGTGAATCGTCCGGACGGTATCAGACTCGACAAGGAAGCGTGTTGACGCTGGGCAATTGACTGCTGGCTTGTAATTGGATGTTATATGAAAAGGGGATTGTTCCGTTGACCGGTTGGCGGCCACCGCGGCGTATTTCTGTCCCGACATTCGAAATAGATTTTGAGTCAGGTTTTTGCATATGCAGATTGTTGAAGCGAAAAACGAGTTATCCGCCTGTGATACAGCAATAATTATTTTTAATCTATGTCACAAATATCTTGCATGTTGCTTTCGATCATCGGTCTCAAAATAAAATAGTTCTCCAATTAACGCATGGTGATACGAATTAAATGGTACTATTCACTTCTAAGCATCTTAGGTTCACTCTCAGAAAACAATCATTGCCTTTTTCTACTGAAAAGGAAAAAAAAATGTAATAATTTCTGTTTGATTCGAATTTTACTTTTTAGATATTTATACATGTTACACATTAATGTGTTGAAGAAAGTAATAGAGAGGAATACTGTCAATCTTTGCCAGCGTACATCCGTTTGATATTGTAAACCAAGTCCAGTATGAGTTCCAGCTTCTCGATCAGGTCAATAGCCGATATCGTTTTGTTTTGATTGCCGGTGGATTGTCGCATTTATTTTAGGGCAGTTTTTGCAATATATGTGAAGTGTAAAACTTGGGTTCAAATTGATTAGTGTTGTAATCACACCCGAACAAATCAAGAGGGTTACAGCAGGGGTTGTAACGCTATTATTTTCGATGACTTAGAGTATTGCGGCCAATAGGTAGTTATCGCTGTTTGTTTCCAAACGGGGTCGTCTCGCCACTCTGCGCGGGCTGTACTTCACTTGGTATTAGACCGTGATTAATTCAGAAGCCGATAAATTATTAATGGGTCCAACGCGCCTGCTTCCAGAAATATAACTTCCAACAAAACTGGGCCACGTTCTACCGCACATTCTCGTTCAGACAGTGTTTATCTGGAGTGATATAAAAAGGTATACTTATAACCTGTAGATAGCGAGTGTAATGTGTCAATGAATCTAACTTGTTGATGTGGTAATTACAACGCTCATTGAGCCAACAGCTTTATAATAATATAATTATTGATTCGATAAGTAGTGTGATTATTTTTTATAAGCACCTTCGTCTTCTCTCCTTTAGGAAAGTAGATTTATATCATATTTTTTTCTTATCCTCAGCATAATAATGTAATTTCCTAGTGGTTGATATCCTCGCAACGCTTGTGCAGAATTCATTCTTCCGTAACTGATCTCAGACTTGTATACTGCTCAATAATATTAAAAAGAATTGGTACATTTAAATTATAAATAACACGAAGACAATCTCTTTAAGTTAATGTGTTACTTATTACGATTAAGGAATACAATTGTCTCCTTATTTGAACAGAAATAGGAAAGAAAATTCTTGTTTTATTTTTAAACTGGCGGTTTATAAATGTGGCATACAGAAATGTGGACCAGTTTATCGCAGAAATGTAACTCCCATTTTCTCTACCGTTGAACGCATTCATCGAGCGTGAAATAAGTACCGTGTTTTTAGACTGGGTTATGGAGAGAGACTGTGTGTGTGTGTGTCTAGATTGTAGGCGGGACGGTTTGAACCCAAGATAAGGGGCGATAAGTGATAACGCGGAGTCGTATTGGTAAAAAAAAATGAAGCGGGAGGGCGTCTAACTGTTGTGCCTGTTTTTGTCAGAGGCAGTCGTGTCCACGCCAATGTCCCGTGACCAAACTGGCCCCGTCCACATGTCCGAGTTGGACCTTCACACCACCGTCGTTCGGTCTTGCATAATCTGAAACGTGCTTCCAACTCATATCCCCTATCCTGTCCTTACCAACGTTGCCGTCGTTAAACCCCAGTCCTCCAGAGATGACCTCGAATTATATCGAGATATAAAATTTTTACACACACACACATAAGGCGCACAATTATATGTTAACTGATGTATAAGGATATTATTATCTGTATCCATTCGCAGATTTCGTCACATACCAGACCGTTTTCGCCTGCTTGCCACCTCACGAGGGTATGTCGCCAAATTTATGGACCAAATAAGCGAGAGGAAAGTAATGATCCCGGGAATTATGATATTAAAAACGTTTCCTACGGGAATTCGTGCCTGTTCACGTGTTTGTGCAATACAATCTGATTTCTGAAATGGGACACATGATTTAAGTGAAGGTTAAGAATCCTACCGTGGTGACAACGCGTTCGATGTCGCGCTGTGGAAATACGTTCGGGTCTCGTGAAAGCGTATTCCGATTTTTCCTTCCGTTCTGATAGGAGAAACCCTGTACTTTCCACGTCGGCACAATTGAAGGACGTAGGCGATCGAAAAACACTTTCCACTCGGTGAAAGATGTGTGATACTCGTAATCTCATTAGATTAAATATGTGACAATATTACTATCGGGTCCGTACTTCGAATGGTGTTCTCATTTTTCACTAATAATTATAAAGTGAACAAAATGGTTAACAAGTTCTTTTCAAAGCATACTATCTTACTTAATAGGTTTTACCCCCAAAACTGTTTCCAGGATATAAGAATAATATTGGATTTATCTAAACCTATTTATAAATAACGTTCGTTAACATTTTATATAAGAAAAGCTTTGTTGAAGAATGTTCACTTTTTTCTAAACGTTTCGTTTGCAAGTTAGTGTTTTAAATAAATTCGTTTCAGTACGCAGTTAAAGTTTATATTGCCTCCGCGGAATTACATTTTTCACCGAAAATATGTCACTTTTATTGTTTTTATCTTTGTTTGTCGTTCGGTATGTGCAATCTCGGTCTTTTAGAGCCCTATCCGAGACTGTTTACCCTGCATTATACTGTCCGCGTCGAGCCATGAGTCTGAACCATTGCTACTATTGTTTGTCCCCAGATAAATGTTATGATATCTCTGGAAAACTCATTTAGTACAGCCTTGAATTTTCCGTTACTATTGTCTTAACACGAAGATCCTTTTCTAATTGTCTTTAGACGATTGTTGTACAATGTAATTATTTTTGGGATACGACCTGACATATGTTTTCATTTATGAGGTGTGAACAAGTTATGAGGGCACAACACCTCATATACAAAACTCACCTTTGGGATTTATATCATGCCAATCCGCACGAGTGGCCAAAAAATATCCCGCATTATAACGGCCCTATTAAAATATACTAGCTATAAAATTCCTATTTGAAACGATGTTCATTTATGTAGTGATTACTATTTCAGTGTATTCGCTGGTAGACATTTGAGTTGAAAAGTATTGCGAATATATTGCTTCAATTCTCTATTATATCCAATATAATGTAAAGTGCTCAACCACGTAGAACATAAATTGTGGGGAGATTATTTTTTTGTGGGGAGTTGCGAATTTGACAACTGGTCCCACTATCATTTCACCGGACGGTTTAGCTCGGTTATCTCCGTTAACAGTTTATTTCGTATTACATCACGCAATTCATCAAACAAAATACTTTTATCTGGCGACATCGAAAAATGACACAGTTTTATCACTGTTGTCACAAGGTGGTCCTCAATCTTAGGCATTAATGAAACGCGCAATGGGGGAGGGAAGTTAAACAAATAAACAATTGATAACTGCTGATGCCTATGGTTGACATGTTTTGAAAATAAATTGCCGTTTCAAAATATGTCTACGCTGCTTCCAGCTTAATTGAAATATGAATTTGTTCAGTCGTACAAAAGGCGATAATATATTGTTAATTAAATTTAGATAATTAACTTTTCGTCGTCTAGATGTTGTGAAGTGTTAGTTAATGAACAGTCTAGTTTTCAACAACAATGGAACAACCTAGTATTAGGTTCCGATAATAATAACATGTTTTTGAACACGTCATGTTAACTCGTATATCATTAACCACCTTATCATTAAACCATGTGGCACTAACAAAATATTTACACGTTTTAATAGCGGATATTATTTATAAAAACTTTGGTTTCCTTTTTTTAAAGATGGACAATTGTGGCTACCGTCTTTTTGTTGTTTTCAATAATACCGTATCCTTTTGAAACGCAGAAACGTGCGTTTAAATACTTTATGAATTTAACAAAAACCGATCGTTATGCGTATTTTTTTGAGCCTAATCACCGGGATTTTTTGCATTAGCAACCTGCATTTGCGTCTCCTTCGCCGAATCAAACAGGGACAAGGCCATCCTTTATAGCGACCATTTTCAGCGTACGGCTACAGTGTATCAGAAGAAACAACATTAAATTTCTTCTCTCTAAGGATGATTTGAGGACGCCCACTCCATATTCATAGCGTTGGTAAAGTGAAGGCTGCGGTTTAATGTTAATCCCCCCATTTTTTTATATTGTTATTAAGTTTGCGCGTATTGTTATTGTTATATGTTATTGTTGTTAATTTTGCGCTTAATTAGTTAGGTTAGGTTAGGTGTGTTTATGAAGTTTTGAGGCCGATGAACGTTTTATGGTCGGCGCCATAGTTTGCTTTCATTCCGCGGCGCAAAAGCGTCGGCGAAAGCCGACTGACTGGTTTATATTGGAAACGGCAACAGGCGTCCGCCAGCATTGATTCCCCCCCCAACTGGGTTATGTGTGTTTTGCCATAGCCGGCTGCTATCACGCTCTGAGCGCGTGTACACTACGTCGCCCTCCTTATTTCTTACCTCGCTTAGCAATATTCAGCCCCCGTTCTTTCCGGGAGAATAGAATTACCACAACTCCCCCGTTCTCCGAATGATGTTTTTCCTGTCGAGTGTTTTTATTGTTGACGCCCGAAAAAAGCCATGCGGACGCAAGCAACGCTTGAATTATGTCAGGTTGAATAATTAACATGTTTTCGGACATGTTTCGGTTGAATAATTAAATAGTTTAATTCGAACATATCCTTTGGCCATTGACACAGATGCCAGATTTACTGAGCAACTTGATATTACCAAAATGGTACCTGATAGGCGTATCCGGAGAAAACTCTTGCCTTAATAAATATACTGGGCAGTGGGGAAAACTCACAGGGCACTTCTGCGTTGTCGCCACGTGGAAGTGTGAACACGCAGAAGTTCAAAACTGGCGTCTGGCGATAACCCTAATGAAACGAACGCCTTAGCCTTTGTCTTACATTTGCAAGTTGTTTACGGCACTCGTTGCGCGACATAATTGCGCTGCGATTTATTTTTATAACCGGTCCCCTTTCTGTTATTTCGCTCTGTGCCCTTGTCATTTGTTACCCAACAGAAATCTGTGTTCGTTGCAATTTCGTAAAACCCGTACAGGGTAGTATATTTCGATACAGCGGGTAATTAGTGTGTGCAAAAGCAATGACCACAAGTTCCAAAGGTAGATAGAACAACACTGTTTTGTACGTCCATTCTTTAGTCAGACTTTGTTGGTTATTTCTGCCAATAGTGAAGCGTTATTGCAAATATATATACTCCTTCCCGTAGAGTGTCGATCTGCAAATGGGATCCGACGTGTTTATTTTTAGCCGCGTGCATTGTTTAACTCCACGAAACCCTTCGTGCCGGGAGTTTTTTTCTTACCTTAATCGTCAACAGTCGGCAGCACCGTGCAGTGGAGGCGCCACGAAACGGGCCCCCGTCCATGAGTCATACCCTGGAAAAGATGCCAAATAACAAACGGGACATTCTTCTAGTTTAAATTATCCTTTTATTGCAATTCTAAATTGATAATCCTTTGCGATCCACTTCTGAGATAATAAATTTACGACATATACTTATCTTATGCTCGAGTAAAGACCCCAATACACGATGTTTCATTTTTGAATGATTAATTGAGGTATGTTGATAGAAACTAGAATTCATTTAATATATTCTGCAAAGGGGCCAAAACTATAACTAATAGCTCATTTTTTGTACAGAATTAGAGTCCCTAAATGCTTCTTCTTAAATTTTCATGATAAATAATTCCCCACCTGTCATAATTAATGATCCCATTTTATCCAGTAGATATAAGTTATACTGAAACTTGATAAAATAAAGAAAATTCTTATCGCATTGCACCAGTGCCGCAGCTGTTATTTTAATCTTATTCAGTTTACTTTGGCAGTAGAAGACCACGGTATAGGGCAATGTCCGAAATGTGTGGAAATATTATACAACTAATGTATTGTGTACTGTACTAGTCGTCTCCCTTTTTAATAGCATTGCTTTCAGTAATAGGGTTTCAGCGCCGATATGACAATTCTATTTAGTGAAAATGACATCCATCATTTCCTTTACTTGTTGTTTTAAGGTGGCATACTCTTTTCTGTTTTATCGGTGATATCGTTTATTTACTTGCCTCGACATATTTCATGAACGAGATGACCTGTCGTTATCCGAGGAGTAAGATAGTACCATTGCATAATGCATCAATGGAACAATTCTTAGGAAGGGTTTTTTTTCCCAGCGATCCAGACTTTCCCACTGCGAGGTCACTTCCACCGTCAGTAGATAGCACGAACCCCTCCATGTTGCGGTGCATTGTGCTTTGGAAACGAGGATTCACGGGAGAAACTGTCGACAGAAATACCCCATTATAATTTTTGCTTCTTAATTTACCACGAATTTAAAATTTGTTTTTTATCGGTGCTCGTTCAACTATCGCCGCCACGATATTTTGTCAACTGACAAGTAAGAGCGCGATAAGCTCTTTGATGCTGATAACGGCTATAACTAATCTACGCTCTGAGATATTATTGCTTTAAGTGGCAATCCTCCTTTCGTATTGTAAATTTGAAAATATTTCTGCATACGGGTTTAATCGTGGCTTGGAGCGAAATTTAAGTGACTCGCGTCGGCGCATGTCTGTAGGACTGGACTGAAGAAGCTATTTTAGTCATTTGAAATGGAAACGTTTCAAGGAATCTTTTTCGCTTGTATTGACGTTACATAAGGAAGGATGTAGATTTGTAATATAGGAAGACTTGTTGGTCATTGTAATGAACAGGATGCGCGGTTAGCTACATTAATAAAATCTCTTCAGAAACTTTGAATCAAGTTCAGCCGGAAATTGTGAAAATCATTTTCAGTTGCTTTAATCTATCTATTGTATGTTCTAATAAAAAGTGTGTTACGTCACTTCCTCGTTTAACTCTGATATATTTTATATATGGAACAATTAATTTGATCGTATTTTTAATAATGTATTTCTTCTTCTGTATTTTGGACCTCGAGTGTTTTATAATGTTCTTCCTAGTGTTTTTTTCTACTGCTTGTTACTTTGTCTCAGTAGGATAATCCATTTCAGAAAGAATGTTCCTCTAAGTAGGGTTTATTGGAAAATATATAACTCTTCGAATACGGTGCTGTAATGTGTAACCACTCGGTTATAAAGAAAGAATCGCTAACTCGTCACAGGAGAATGCGTGGACTGAAATAGAATACGCATACAATCTGCCTCCTCGCCGTCTGAATTTTTATTTTTAAGTTTTGTTGAGCTCATTCTTGTGTAACACTTTTATCTTAAAATTAATGATTTTAACAAAGAAACTTAGTCGCTGCCTTTAGATTGTGCTGTATAAATAATCAGTTTAGAATACCTGTTTTGTGGTCTGCGAGTGGTTGGAATACCGTAGATTTCGTGTTTCTGTCTCCCCTCGCTGGTTTTGGTCTTTTGCTAGACCCCGGTTTCGGCTGCTAGTCAATTTGGCTCTTAGGATGTTTTTTGGGTATCCTCACTGCATTGTCACTTTCACTTGTACTGTGGTGGTTGTCTGTTTGTCGTGTGTAAATATATATAGGTGTCTAGTTATTGTGTTTTTCGGGATGGTGTTTGTTTTCTTTCGGTTGTTAGGGATTTTGTTAATCGTTTTAAGTCATTGTCGGATTATCGAAGTTAAGGAGGGAGAGTTTATTTAGTAATATTAGCGGGGCGAGTATAGTAAGTAATCACTTTGGAAATTTATTTTTTCGTTTATTATGTTGCTTTGTTTGTTCTTGAAAATCTCCATGTTCTATATTATATCCATCTCTATGCCTGTCTGGCCTGGGTCTATTAATTTTAAAGATTTTCTGGCGTTTATAACCTTGTTTTTTGGCGTTTTTAGCGTTTCCAATGGTTTATAAACGATTTTATTCAATGAGCATCAAGGAATCCTTAAAATTAATACACCAAGGCAAGGGGATGGATGAAATAGAGAACATGGAGATTTTCAAGAACAAAGCAACATAATAAACGAAAAAATAAATTTCCAAAGTGATTACTTACTATACTCGCCCCGCTAATACTACTAAATAACCTCACCCCCCCCGCCACCTTTTAAATACGGTACAATAATTATTCCGTAATAATTGTGTAACTATAGTAATTGTATATGCCAAAAAGTTAAAAATTATGGATAGTTGCGCAATTATTTCCTTTACGTTTTATTCCGATATTAATAATACTTTACTTTGTAGAAGGAAAGTTGAATTCTTGCATAAAATAACTTAAAAAGAAGAACTTTTAAAGAAGAAAGTTCATAAATACAATAAATAATATTTATCCCGACAACCCCGACCCTGACAAGCTTACGAATGTTTTATTTTCCTTTCTATTGTTACTGTTTCACTTTCTGTATTGATTACTTGTTCAATTTGCTATTCTAATCTAGTTGTTTTCACTTTCAGGCAACGAGAGAAATGCTACTATTAAATCGAATAGTTTAATAACCGCGATTGTTATTGTGTATTACCGCTGTTCTGTTTCGTACACTGGAATAATATTGGAAATGAGAATTTAAATTTCGCCGCTGAAACCAATTTATCAATCTATGTTTCACGTTCTGGACGTTCAAGACGTAACTTATTTTTCATACAGATATACGTACCAATACAATTCATTCGTGATTTTGTATTCCGATAACCGCAGTCAATTAAATTAAATTGCGCAACATTGCGTCAATGCTAAAAATATTTTCGTGGCCGGACTAGAATCATGCTCAGCGGAATTTGTAGGTATATTTTTTCCTCGGTTGTAGGGAAATGCTTATAGGATTTAATTCACACGAACTTTGGCAAGAGTCCTGCTAACGGGCGTCGTATATTACGCATGAAATATTGGCGTTAATATTGTGAGAACTACCTATTTTTAGCTTTAACCCTACCATTTTATTTTTGTTTTCGGTTGTCTATCTTAAAAAATATTACGGAATTAATAGCTTGACTTTGTAAAGGACTTTGTACGGATCATATAGACCTAGTCTGGGGAGTATTCATCTAAATATAATTAGTCTTACTCATGCATATATTGCAGTTTCATACATTCTCTGAATATATTGTCAACGTACTTGTTCGGAGTTCAGCTCAAGTTCGAAATACCGCAATGAGAAATAGCAGTATCTTTTTGTATACTCGTACAAATTTCTTTATTTCCTAACTCCTACCTGGTCTGCAGTTGGAACGATTTACCTCATCAAATGTAGCAATAAACTGCAAATTTGATAAGGCTTAATGTTACTGTCGTATATGGGGACCATAGTATAATTATGGAAGTCCCTGCGGGTTGGATCATCACTTACTAGTTTCTATATCCACCGGTTAGTTTTGTCCTTTGCCTCGCCGACGTCTGTAGCATTCCGTATATAATTTAGTGGGTTGCTAACACGGACAGTGACAGTGCAAACTGAATGCTGCGCCTATGCGTCGGTGTGAAGCCGAAACCTGTTTATATTCGGGTCAAATCAGAGACAGAGACAGAAAGTCACAACGGCGATGAGATTGTGCATATATTTCCGTCTTTCTATTTTTAATCTAGGTGAAACGTAAGGAGATATCCTTCTTCGCTCAAAAATGTGCACTCGACGGTTCTCACGGCCGAGATAGAGAGAGGCGTGCCCCAAGATCGGGCTGGACCGGTAGGTTCAGATAACACGCTGTTCGAATTCGGTCCCATTCCGTGGTGTTGGCTGTTATGAATGGAGCGCGGGGGTCGCGGCTCTGCTTTGTGTCGAAGGTCGGGTTCTCGGCTTGGAGTGTTGTGTAACCCGACTGGAATGTTGTTAGTTAGTGTCCAGTTGTTGCCGGCCGACCAGTCATCCGGTAGACACATGCTCTGGCCGTCCGCCTTTTCCGACTTTGATCCTGTTGAATAGTAATATTGGCGTTTTCCTCGACGTCGACGTCCCTTTGCGCACACTTCCAGGGCCTAGTAGTGTGTTTAGTCTGCGGGATCGGGTTTGCCTTATCGGAAACACAATTTGTTGAAATTACTTTCCTGTAGAAATTTCCTTGCGAATCTGAAATACTCATTTTTAATTATTCCGAATAAATTTAAAATTCGATCTTAACTTTTAAACAGTTTAACATTTTCGTCGCACAGTAACAGTAAATGACCTTATCGATATGAGTTAAAGACCATATCAAATATAAGTCACATTTAAAATCTTTCTAAACTCAAACAGTTGATTAATGTAGGTCGTTTAATATTTTTATTTTGTAATAAAAAGCAAAATAGAATGCTTTTAGAATGCAGGTAGAATTTATTTTCATTGTAATTGTTTAATCTTATTAGAGTAGGCAGGCATTATTGTTGCACAAATTGAGTTCAAGGAGAAGCGGTTTTGGATACAAAAGCTGTTACAAACATTACAGCGAATGGCGTGAAAACAAGGCAACATTTTCTTGACAATTAATGTTGGTTATCGTTTCAGTAATACCAGTAGTAATTTCTATTACTATTACTTTTCAGCGTACATTTTTAACCAAAATGCCATACAAGGTAGCACCGACATCAGCGAATGATTGGGTTTAAAGGATATTTTTTGAACAGACATTTTTTGTCATGATCTTATTTCGTTGTCCCTATTTACCTAATGCAATGTAATGGTCTAATTGTATCTATTGCAGTGGTCTTGCGATTGTGCTTTTGCGATGAGATAAATATGTTGTTTTTCAAAGTGATAACTTGGTTTACACGTGTTCTTTGTCACCAATCGTAATGGTTTGAAGAAGTAAAGTAAATTAGTGTTGTCAGTCTGAGTATGATGGATGTATTAGTTTTCATGCGTCTGCACACATAAGATTTTATTGGTTTAAACTCGTAATTTTTGTTTCGGTTGTACCATCTAACAAGTTTTAAAATATATAACAATTATGAAATTATTTTTTGTTGAATATTTATTTTACAGTACACACTTGTGCGTTTTTGTTCTGACATACTTGTCGGATATGGATTATTATTTTTAGCGTTGATCCTCATGTATATGATGTTAAGTTATTTTGAACCAAAATTTCTGTAGAAAATAGAACAGGATACAAAAGTATGCAGTTTAGATGGAACTTTCATTGTTTATTTATATCTCTACATTCTTTTTAAGTAAAAAATTCTCTCTGCAGTGATTCCTGTAAATACAACTTCGAAACGCACCGTATTAAAAAAACCATCCTTTCGTCCATTTTTAGTATGTTTTTTTGTTGTGCTGTTAAAACTATCTGAAATATCAAAATCAAGCATTGTCCATAGATAACTGGAATTTTTGCGAATTGAGTTACAAATTTACCGTAGAAATGCTTCTTTTATTCCGCACAGAGGATAAAGTGCTATTCAGCGATATTTCGCTGAAATAAATATTATATTGTTGATTGTATCCTAGGCAGGAACATTTGAACAAGTTTCTTAATGTACTTTGTATTATAGGTAAACTATTGTAATAATTGTGATTGGTTCTAACTTGAATAATTTTAATTATTTTGGTCATGAATTCGTGCACAAGCCTTTAGTTAATTAATTTAATTGAAACCAAGAAATCGAGTTTACTTTTTTCTGCCTCTTTTTCGAGCTTAGCACTAATTGGCATTCACATGGCTAATTGAATCAGTCTGAGACCCGTTCCTCTTAATAAGGTAATGCAAGTCCGCGTTGTTTCAACTTTCTCATAGTTACTACTGGTGATATTCACTGGACGGTTTCCGTTAAAAACATTCCCCACAGACTTTCTATGTAAAACAGAAAGTCCTCTGGAATAATGAACGTAATCGTTAACATTTCTAGAATAAGAAATTGTATTTTTACAAACTATAATATTTCTCCGTTTAATACTATTCCCTAACAACTTAAGTGTATCCTGCCATACCTTTTCTAATCTACCACTTTCCTGATAAATAGTTTGCATGCGTTTACACGGTGCAATTAAACGTACCAACAAATGGGGATTCATTTATAAATTTATTTATAGAGTTTATTTAATTTTATACCTTTATTTTACCTAAACGCATTTAATATTTTAAAACAACATGAGGGTTCTCGTGCAGAATGTGTGTATATATATGTATAACTTATATACCACTTATGCACAATTATAAAGCTTCTGTTCGGTCTGTGAAGTCAATTAATTGCCTCAAATTTTGGCTTAAGTTACTAGTTGGATTCGCAATGTTGCTCGGTCTCGAAATAAATAAATCTCGTAATGCGTGGAACTCTCCGTGCGCTTCTTAGGTGCTATCTATACCTGCAGTTTCGTTGAACTAGTACGAAATACCTGTTACTCATGTAAGGGTGGTAAGAGAATATGTGAAACTGGTCCAGGTTCGCAGGGTTATAATGACGACAGGATATGGGCAGACGGTTACGCGGGCAGAATGCTAGAAAAATAGGAATTTAGGGCTCTTGACCTAAATTTGCTTGTCTAGGTGAGACTCTAAATAAAGGGGTTTCAGCTTTTCATTGCCTGACCAGTGACAACGCGATCTTCAACCGTGCCTTAAGATAAAATTCGTCTCTCGGTGACATTATCGTTTTGTCTTACTGTTATGCAAGCTCGGTTCAATGTCGTGTAAGAAATTAATACGAGCATTATAATTATAAAGAGGGTCTTTTGAGCGACTCCAAAAATAGATTGACTAGTGAAGGTTGAGCCGGTAGGCCGGGGGGGGGGGGCGAAAAAAATTGAAAGACACTGAATGGTTTGTGAGCACTCGAAACTATTCGAGGGTCTGGCTGGGGCATCTAGGAATTGTGCATTGCCAAAGCGGCCTCACGCCTTCGTGCCAGCTAGACCTACTAAGGGCTGACGGAACCCATTTATTACAGAGTCGAATAATTTCACTTTTATCTTTCGCGATCTTTCTATAGTGACAGAAGAATTTAAATCGAGTTTAATCGATATAAGAATTGTATAAGACTGTAATGTGCAACATATTTCACCCCTTTCTTGTTACTTGCCGCCATTTGAAGCCAATACCCGCATAGTGTAATTTAAAATATAATAATGAATATATTAAATGTCATTTCAAAGTAAATAATTGTAATATATTAATTGTTCTGAGTTTGCAAAATAGGAATGACGAGCTTATATAAATTGGAATATTTTAACAGCAATATTATTGAGAAACGGTTTTATTCGAAACATTATGGAACGGATCAAATTCAGAAAATGTATCCTCGAATTTATATTCCTTTATTTAACTGTCTGGTTCAGCCAAAAACCAATTTAAAAATATTAACCTCGATAAGGAAGGTTCAATGAAAAACGCATATCGTTGATCTTATATGAGGGACGTCTGTCGTGGAATTCCCGTTAATAAAAAAAGACACGGGCGAGTCATTAACTTGTAAGTAGTTGCTTGGATATTCCACTATTCTTTGATTTTTGTTCTAATTCTGCTTTAATTTAAGATTTTATTGCGTACTATATCATTATTTTAATTTAGCGATTGGGTAAAATTAATGATGGCCTCGGCAGTACATCAAGTCGATTTGAAGGTGTTGAAATTTCACGGAGGATCTAGTTACTAATTGAAAATTCGAGCGAGTATCCATTAATTACGATGACGTGTTACCGGTTATAATTTAATAACGACGAATCCTATTTCAGTGCTCAGCCCATTTGCGAAACCAACGCAGTTCAATTCTCATTTCTATAACTCAGTGTTGTTTGTTTCCGTGTTATATATATAATTATCTGTTTCCCATATTCACTGACTGCCTTAACTTTTTGTTATAACTTAATGACAAGAAAAAGGATCATTTCCGGAA
Source organism: Lethocerus indicus (assembly GCA_019843655.1). Taxonomy (NCBI): domain Eukaryota; kingdom Metazoa; phylum Arthropoda; class Insecta; order Hemiptera; family Belostomatidae; genus Lethocerus; species Lethocerus indicus. Next base: position 15,581,950 of record JACDQD010000006.1, on the reverse strand, counting down.
TAATTGATTTGCGGTGTTTTTAAACACTGCTTTGTTGCCAACTGGGCCAAGACGAATTACATTTGAAGTTAGATTGCTACTTTTTAATTCAGGTGGCTTCACAGGGGGAGAGTGGCTCAAGGAAAGTGCGATGCCGGTAGTGTTGTACGTCCTCTAATGAAGAGGTCGAAGCTTAGAATTCTCATAATCGGGCCGTGCCCTCTAATGAAGTGTATTGTGGTGTTTACCGCCGGTTGGTTGGGTAGAGGGCGGTAGACCGCTTGTAGGACTGCCAACCTGAGTCCCGTGCCAGTTGTCTTCCCTTTTCGCAAACAACCTATTCTGGTTATTCTATTTCTATCCACCTTAGCGACACTAGTCTCTCGTTTGGGGCACCGCAATACAGAAATGGAATAAATTACTTTTCAATTAGTCCCTAGTGGAGTCGACTTGGGGTTGTCTGGTTTTCTATTCAGTATTCCAGTGCCTCTGTTGGGTGGTTGCGGGTCCTCTCGTATTTTTTAATCCTGTTCCATATTCTATACAAACAAAATACTAGAACAGATATAATGGGGCCATGTTTATGAATATCGTGATAATTAAAATACCTATAATAACAGGCATTGAATATATTGTGACTGCTTCCTTTATAATTCATACTGCTTTTATAAAAAGGTAGCCAACATTGTAATGTTCGTAACACTATAATGTTATCTGTTCACGCATTACTGTTATTGCTACCATAATTATTTAATTATGAATTAATGAAGACAGGATATTTTATTAATTATATATATTTTTTTAATACTTTTATTTCTTGATTTTATTTGATTTACTGGGAACATTTTGATACTGAAATATTACATCCGATATCGAGCCCCACATTAGCAGTTCAGACTCACGGGCTATAATAGTTTCGAACTTGGAATATGATTTCAAATTAACCTATGTAAGATTCGAGGTTCTGGTTTCCTCATGGGTGTATTTGAAACTGACTTAGTTTTACTGGTCTCTCCATGTGGGGCTTCCATCCGTCGAGCTGTTTAATTAGCTGGTCTTATCCGGCGAAGACCCTGAAATAACGTTTGTTCGTAAGATAAAATTAATCGGTCATTTGTTAATTATTAATGCTTGAATATGGAACCGCTAATAGTGCAAAATTGTTTAATGCCTTCTTCTCTTTCAGTAACTAACACCAAAATAAGTGGTCATAACTTTTTCTTTTAGACAATTAATTCGATAAAATTAAACTTTTGAGTGACACGTTTAAACCTTCTTAATTCAGTTTTATTCTATTAACAAGTGCGACTTGTTCTCTTAGTTACACCCACTAGTGGTCTTGGGCGAAATACGTATTGTTTTACTTATTTCATACTTCTTCCTCATTCGTTTGTTAAAAATAAATTAATATCTAATTAAAAAGCTTGGGCTGACCTGTTGGCAAGTGAATCAGCCTTGACCTTCTTCATTTTGGAATCAGTTTTACTTTCTAGTTTCAACTTAGTCTGGGACTAATCTGTACAGTGTTACGATTTATAAACGCCCATCTTCCTCCTCCTAATAGGATATTTATTAAATGTCGACATGTATTCCATCCGTGTATCTATGTATTCCACTTGAATTCATACATAAATCTGTTGTACTAATTTTGTACAATGTTTCAAACGGTCACGTTTGATTAATAATCTTGCTGCAATATTCCGTATACAGAATCAGTGTATAACGAACCAATTATTCTGTTCTCTTGATTATTTGTGTGTCATTTTGTGAAATATACTCTGTGAATTACGCTAACATTGTAGCGGTCGTGTTAAGGTTAAAGCCTAGAATATCTACCTCGATTTGAATAGGCGCTTGATGACAAGTGGCACTGATCTCGTCTCGCATTTCAAGAGTGCTATGATTTTCTTCTTTTTTAATTCTGAAAGGCTCGTTACCATGTCTTCTTTATGTTACAAATGCCTTCCATCCTGTAAGAACCTTTCAAACAACTTTTTCTGAAATGCGGCTATAGGCAGGTTGCATGTGTCAGGCCCAAGTATAATACATTCACTGAATATAGTCATTTATATTACTGGTCTTCTTCCAGTAAAATGAAGCATTTATTTTTTTTTGCGCGATGAGAAAACAGTGCAGGTTCATTCATCAGGACTTTTCTATAAAATTAGTAACCAACTAACCTTTATACTCAATTCTTCCCGCTTCGTAATGAATCAGACGCCGGGAACAGCTAGTTCCCCTTTAGAAGCAACTTCCTGATACTTTTAAACGTCCTCTTTTTCTTGATAGTATTTTTCCTTATCAGTATTCAGACGTGATTCATTTTTCTTCTTTCGCTACACGATAGTTGTCCTGAGGACTGTAGTGACCTGACAGTTTAGTTAGACAACTGATCTATGCCTACCCAAGTTAGAACAGAACATAATATATAATATCAAGTTTAAAACTCGGATAAATATGCAGACATTTATGTTTGGCGCCTCTGAGTTCTATTGTTTACGACGGTTGCGAATATCTTGGCACACGTTGACGCTCGTACATGTACGGACCACCATTCAGCTTATAACAGAATTTCGAGATTATTGAGTAGACAATTAATATAAACTAAACCCCCCTTCAGGTTTCAATGCAGATATGATGTACCAACGATTGATGAATAACCTGGTGATTTCCCGGTCGTTAACAGAGTTGTGGAAGAGTTTTGGGGGTTATAAGAGCCGTGATGTTTTCAGATGGGAATTGATTGTCCCGATACATTTCCCATTGTGAAGAAATATTTATTCTGATGTCGGTATGTCGACTGTTGAATGGTTGACCCGTCTGTGAGACGGTTCTTGGGGCTTCCCGAATCCAGAAAACTGTCACGAAATAAAAGCGGAGCCGGTTGGTTCGATTAATATAAGCACAAATGATTAGCCAATGACGCGCTAGACAACGACTTTAGGATATTGTCTCTTTTATCCTACCCGAGTTTGTAGATGCCTTTGTAATAATATGGCCAGAAAGGCGGAAGAAATTTTGAGAGAGGTCGGAACAGGTAGAGAAACGTCTATCACTCGCGTCATTTCTTTCTCATGCATGTCCTCCATCGACTATAGAATTTCCTCAGTAATGTAGTGTGATTCTTTTGCGTAACAACTATCAGCACACTGACAATGAACAGAAACCAGAATCTGCCTAGAATCGTACCAACCAAGCGAAATTAGGCAAATAATCACACAAGTGACGTTAACCTTGATTGTGCCATTGGGGAGTGTTTGTAATAGTTTTTTTGATACGTGGAAAAATAGAGTCGATAAAAATGTTTGTGGCCTTTCTTTAAATGGTTGTATTTTGACCTCTAGATAGATAATATCCTCCCTAATCCTATGTTATTCTTTGTACGGTTGACTAAGAAATCGTTCCGATAAAAATTGCTATAAATAAAGCCTTATTTGCTCTGAACGAACGTTGAGTGTTGCTCCCCAACCCTCACGAGTTGAGGCACATGATAAAAAAGCTTTCAAATATCATATTGTGCTCAGTATTTCGTGTTCTAAAGAACATATGAGGAAAATAGGAAAAACTCATTATTAAGACCTAAATGTACTCAACCATAAAATTAACAGTGCATACCGAAAAAACTTCCGCGTTGATCAAATATTTCCAAATAAGTTAGGTTTATTTTTTTGCAGTTTTTCATGCATTTTTTATTTGAAGAATAATTTTTTGAAAGACTTCAAGCATCATAAGGAGACAAAAATTTAAATACTCTTGAGTATCATTGCATCTTTTATAAACATTTAAACGAACATTTCCAGAACATTCATTGTTTGAAAAAAGAGTACACAGTGAATGATTACATACATATTTGCAAAACTGTTTGCACGTATTGTAATTTTATACGTCCATTGTCGTGCATAGTGCCATTTTAAATGTAACAAGTTTTAGAGGTTGAAGGTGCGGTCGCCTAAATATAAATAACGTCAAAGCCTTCGTACTATTCCCGAATCTACGTGATCTAGGTGCAAGCTAATTCATGCAAGGTGTTTTATAGATAGAGGTGACTGCATAAGCTTTGATCGTTCAAAAATACTTTGAGGCTTAAGTCCCTTTTACCACTTCCCATAACAAGTTTTCTTCAAAAATACTTTAACGCTTAAGTCCCTTGTACCACTTCCCATAACAAGTTTTCTTCCAATGATCACCCTGTTATGAAAATGTATTTCAAGTACTTAAGAAATGTTTAATTATTCTTATATTATGTTTAGGTTTCGTGGCGTGCTCTGCTACAAATCCAATATGGTTTGTGAAAACAAGACTTCAGCTTGATAATGCTAGTGGGGGTCAGAGGCTAACTGCAATACAGTGCATCAAGAGGATATACAGGCAGTCAGTGGGTAGCACTATTTTTTCTATTTTTCTTTAATTCATATAGTGTTATTTTTTACCTAGGATTTTAGGAGTATGTATGAAATTTAAGAAGTATGAAAGCAAAATTGTTAGTCTATATTTTTTGTAACAGTGTTGATATTATCTCAATTATTTAAAATATTTAATGGTAATAAATCCTATGTTAAATCTAACTTGATATTGCTATTATTTTCCTTCTAATCAAAGAACTATACTTCCAAATTAAGTTCTATACATAATCTTCTTAACTTAACCTAAGCCCAGATTGGAGAGATCACAAATGATAGAATCTATAACTCTACCCTCTGAGCTAAAACAATTTTTTGTAAAAATACATTATAAAAAATAAAAATTACTAAAATATTTATTAGCAACAAAGTAATACAATTTTAAAAATGAATTTTAGTTTACATACTGTTATTTAATAAAGATTGAAACTATTAATATTGAATAATATTTATTTATCATATTGTATGAAACTATATAATTCTTTATTTACCTTAATAATCACATCAATGAAATTTAATAACTTATTAAATGGAATTAAATCAATGCTTAAATATAAATAAGAAAAATGAAATAGCTGTGCAATAAAACTGTTGCAAATAGTGATAAAAGAAAAAACATTTATACCACATATTAATGCTTACTATGTATTCATGTTACAGGGTATACTGGGGTTCTATAAAGGGATAACTGCTTCATACTGGGGGATTTCTGAAACTGTCGTACATTTTGTTATCTATGAAGCAATCAAAGCAAAGTTAATGGCCCGTAGATCAAGTAGTGATATCCATGGGAAATCATCTCGTGATTTCCTTGAGTTCATGATGGCTGGAGCTATATCAAAAACTGTTGCATCATGTATTGCCTACCCTCATGGTAATTGTATTCATGTTCTTAAGTTAATTGTTATCCAGTACAAGAATTTAAGGTGTTAACACAAAATAATGTTAGTCAAATGTTAATATAATAATGTTATAATTTATAGAACAATACCTTTGTTATTTTTGTATTTTTTGCTCCATGTAAGCATTTCAATACTGTACATAATTAGCATTTTATGTCCAAAGGTCATATATTAGTTCTAGACTGAATTCTAGCAATTATTGTTACCCACTTAAATAAAATGTTATTTATTTTGTTCCTTGAATTTAATTGTACAAACATATTTAATTCTACTTCTATTATCACTCTATCTTCAACCCCCTGTTATATGGAATTACAGAACACATGAGTAGAATTAATTTACTGTATTTAAAATTTATCTAGTAATTAAAAAGAGGGATGTTATGGCTAAAATAATTGTTGAACATAACTTTTCATTGTAACTGTTTAATTAATCAAATATTAAAATTGATTTACTGATAAACATATTTACTTTACCAAAATAATTTTGAATGAAATAAATATCAATTTATCAAACAATGTTCCCTGTACTTCAAGGTAGTATGTTAAAATATTTATAAAATTTTAGAAAAAATTTGCTATAACATTATATTCATTTTCTTCCACCTTATTGTGTATCAGCAATAGCATGAGCATCATTAATAAAGATAATTTACTTAACAATATAAATAATAGTCATAAAGTTAAGGCATTAGGCCTAGCATTTTAATTCTTAAACATTTTTTTTTCAGAAGTGGCAAGAACTCGTTTAAGAGAAGAAGGGAGTAAATACAATAAGTTCTGGCAAACTCTTGGTTTAGTGTACAAGGAAGAAGGTCCTAGAGGTGTCTACAGGGGTCTTAGTACCCAATTAATCCGTCAGATTCCAAACACAGCCATTATGATGTCCACTTATGAAGCAGTCGTTTATATACTCAGCACATATTTCAATTCGAACAGTAATTTTTATGAAAATTCTGAAAGGTAAATTGTTGGTACCACCACAGGCATCGTTCATGTTTTACAATGTTTACATTGACAACTAACTGTAGTTTCTTATGTTTCATTATTTGTTTGAATGTTTATTTGACCCATTTAAATCTACAATAAGTGGTTAACAAATTTTATTTGTATAAATACTGTAAGACAGTGATCTTTCAAAATTTAAGATGTAGTTATTTGTATATGTTGCTAAGCCACTTGAAAAATATCATTTTTATTGATGCTTACAATAATACATAATTGGAATTGTGGCTTCTTGCACAAAGTCAGTGTTTTGCACATATTGTTTTATTCGTATGTAAAGTTTAATGGTCTCTTAGCTAAAGATTTTGTAAAGGTTTGCCTAAAAATGTTGAATATTTAATGGCAGGAATTTGTTTATATGTATATATGTATGATATATTTAATAACGTAAAAGCAGAAATGTGATAGACGTGATTTGGTAAAGTATTTAATTTGTTCACTTAATATTTTTGTTGTACTTAGATATGTAATTCATTCAGACCCACATATGATACAGACTTCATCTGCACTCCATCAAAAAAGTTAATTTTTTTTCAATTGATGGCTTATTGTCATTGATTTTTCATAGTGTATAGCAAACAAGAGCTTAGTGTTAAGAAATTTGTCTCACAGATTATCTGTTAGAAATAAATTTGTTTAGGGTATGAAGTGAACTGTTAAACAACATAGACATTTTATAATGATTAAGTTTAGTTGCTGCTGTAATTGTTTTTTATTCCCTACAGTGATTCATTTGTACAAATCAAAATTTATCAGTTTTAAAATATAATTTGCAATGTATTTTTCAAAAAAGAAAATTGACTTCCTTAATATTTTTATTTTCAAAAAGTTTAAATACCTTATATCATTTAAGAAATAACTGCTTGCTTAATTATGCAGAAAGTATGATTTGTGCTTACATACAGTGTCAAAGCTAAACTGAATATGTTTTTCTGAAAGAAATCAATATGTTGAGTTCTAGTCAATGATCTGGCTTTTAATATTTTCTGATGTAGTTCATTTCTGAATATTCTGTACCTAAAACATCAATGTAACTTCTTTTGTAATATTTAATGTCAGCCTTTCATTGTAGGTGCCTTTGGTGCCAAAAAAATAGAAATTGAAATATTGTGGGGAGACTTTAGAAAAAGACTGCTTTATTTAGTACCTATTACTAAATATCTTGTTTGTATTCATGTTACAATATATAAATTATATTTCAATTTTTCCTAGTGTTGATTTCTTCACCTTAACATTCCGCTTCCTTTATTCTAATGTTAGAGCCTTGATAGTCCATTTTTGAAAAATATTTAAAATTACATTTAAGGAATTAAGAAAAAGAAAATGGTCAATTGTCTTTACATAAATATCACACTGCTAAAACAATGCTTCATTTTTTTCAATGCGCATGATCATTATTATTTTTTACATTGTATTTTATGTAAAAATACTGGTAGATAATTTGAAATTTCTTGGATGTTGGGTTTTAGCTGAGAAATATGTAAAATATTATTAATAATGTTCTTGTGAGTGTGTGTATTCTTGTGTGTCTTAACATGTCTATTACATATGTTGTATTCATTTTCAGGACTTCTTTTATCCATTCATTTTAAATATTGGAGAAAAATACTTTTTTAATGACATAAAGTAAATGGTAATTATGTTTTGTTTTTGATTAAATTAGTTTAGAGGTTGAATGCATATTTTATCTATTGTAATGAAGTTATAAGTTAAATAGGTTATCATTAATTTCTTATAATTTCCTAATTATTATTTTTCCATTGAATTTTGATTCTTCCATTTACAGGTTTTGGTGCAATAAATAAAACCTAGATATATGAGAACTTGAAAAGAAAATTATCTGTATATTGTGGGTGTTGTCATATTGTGAACGAAAGCTAATGAATGATGCAAGAATAATTCCATGAAACAAGAAAAATTGGTGTCTATGAACCAGATATCTCTTAGCATCTTTCTTATTTTAGAAATGTTATAACATATTGTCCTCATTGTTGCATAAAGTACTATTGCAATGCATTCGTTTAAATATATTTTGATTTTCTATCATGTTGACCTAAAAGTATCTTCAATAACAAATTTTTCATTGAGAAATAAGTAGAATCATCATGTCCTTTCTGCTATTGTAACAGTAACAGTGCAGACTGGATATTGCAGCTGATGTGCATAAGTGACTCATACTTTACTGACAAACGCTATGAACAATGAAAGCTCAAACAGGTGAAGCTCAAAACCCATTTAGCAAAGGACCCAATCAGAGAGTAGAGACAGTAAATTTCAAGAGAAATAGTTCTATTTAAATATAAAAAAAGGCAAAAATGTACCATTTAGCATCACTAGATTATGCCCAGAGCTGAGGTGTTTAAAGTAGTCAGAAGAACATTAGTGTAATGAGAATCAATACCTTTATGGACCACCAAGAAGGTTTCTTAAAATAACTAGAACAATTTCTATTCATGGGCTTTCTAATATAATTATATACTATTCCATAATTACATTTTTATCTTTAATTATAATTAATTTATTATTCTTCTCTGTTACTCTGACAATACTTCTGTGATACTGACAATATCACGTAATTGTTTTCCTTCCTACATGAATCGGAACAGAAATAAAATGACAAGACTAAACTGTGGGCTATTCCCTGTCAGTTAAATACCTCCTAATTTGTAGTAATAATTAAACAATCAGCAATAAATAAATATATTTAAATAATAAATAAATAATAAACAATAAATAATAAATAAATTTACGTTAAAACGAATTTTATTGACTCGGATCATGATTTCAAAAAGCACCCTTTGAACCAGATTCTCCAAGGAAATAAATTCTATACATTTTCATGAGCTGCTCGACAAATACAAACATTAGTATGGTGAAAGGAGCTATGCGACCATAGTAAGGTCCAAATCCTTTCCAAAGTGCGAATAAACCCTCATTCTTTACTGTTCTCATCCAAACATCAGCAACTCCTGCATATTCCGGGACTCCATTAATTGTTTTCATTGATTGCATCCTTTAATGAAAAAATAAAAACTGTGTCTAGCAATTAAACATAGTTAACAATCTATATCAAGGAGTATTATAAAAAGTAGGTTAATTGAACTACTGTTAAATGTAATATTTCAACTAAATGTCAACCTCATAATTTATATTTTATTTTTCATAGAACTACAAAATTTTAAACAATTGTCTATGCCTCTACCTCGTTTTAGCTAAATCCAATGGACATGTTGAGGAAGCGTATGTGAACCCAGCTAATAGACTCGATAAGAAATGACAAGCGAAATCATCCGACATGCCTGGAAAAATGTTAGTCTCAGTTTCTGAATAATTTTTCTCGTAAATACAAATCGTCAATCAAATCAAATGAAATAATTTTTACCATTCCGCAACAAATATCTCTTCGTTTGCACATATGGAACCAACTGTGCGACATTTCCTAACATGGCGCGTGAAACGGAAGCCACAGCACCAGTCCACAGTTTTAAGACTCCCTCTTCTTTTGAAATTCTATAAACTGCGTCGAAGACGTGTTTGTATTTTCTTTGTTCATTTACTGGGAGACGTCCATCTACAATCATGCGCACAAGTGAAACCTAAAAAATAATTTTAACAATAAATATGTTGGATACATTTATAATAAATATATGAGTAACATGGAGTTGCTGCCGAACTAATGTTCACTGCCGGCAAAATGTGGACAGACAGACATGATTCAAACTTTATATATATATATATATATATATATATGACAAGTTAGGTTTTGCTGTGTTTTATGGTAATGTTGAGTATTTATATATGCATTATAAAATCTTTTGATTTTACTTACTTCTACTGGCGTTGACATTACAGATGCTATACCCCCTGCAATAAGGCCTGCAGCTGCTTGTGCTTTGATACCTTCAAATTCTATCCTGCAACAATAACAAATAAATCGGTATGAGATTTTCAATAAAGGAAATAAAATCAACGCACTATGTTGGTACTTATATAAGTGGTGCACATTCACTTTCAGTGGACTTTTGATTGTTTTGGTGGAAATTATGTTAGATGATTATCTCAATACATTCCATCCATCGGCGAGTTATTATGTAGAGAAACAATAATAACGTGTTCTTATTTACATGATTTACTTCCCAGGAGAAATTGTTCATAGAAGACGAATGTTGTGAAGATTGGTTATCGTAGTACATTTTTGCTTTTTATAACTCTCTGTATAACTAGCTGCCTTATGTATTCCCTTCGAGCCCATTATTTTGGATAGAATGAAATGTCGATGATTCCATCCTTGTGAACATCACCGAAGCAAGGCAAACAGGTTAAACCCTTCAACCTTCAATTGTTGGTAATTTTTTCTCGATTTGTTAATCTATACGAACACTAATTTCATCGTATCTATTCGTTCACCACATTTTAATAACAAATGTTCCAATGTAATCAATGCGTGAGAAAAATTATAATACTTCCTAGATGTATTAAGTAATAAAAGAGATAACGTTTGAATACGCAAATTGATAACAAACACTCTGATCTTGCTTAAATATGGTCTACGCGAATATTCGCTGAAATTAATTTTCAATTAGTAACTTCTTACGCTGAAAACTTTTTTGTTACAATTTGGAACAGTCCGAGTCTGGTCATGGTGTAGAACATCTGTCTCGTAACATTTGCAGAAAACCCACTGTAAAGGCTCATAAATCCTTCATTTTTAACTATATTCTTCAAAGCACTTAAAGAATTCCTGTGGTCTCTCATTTTTCCGCCTTCTCCGCTAACTTGCATGCGGGCTTTTACAAGATCAATGGGATGAACAAATGTAACGGCTCCGCACCTGTATAAAATCATAAATTGAAATAAATCTTTTTAGATTTGTAATAAATTATGTAATAAAATTCCTTGAATTTCATAAATAAAAGGGAAATAATAGATATCTGGATCATATTCCTACCCGGCAATACCTCCAGTTATAAATAATACGTGATTCGGAATTTTGTTTTCTTTTTCTGACATTTTACATTTTTCGATGAATTTAAACAAATAAAATGGTCTGGGAACAATACTATCACGAAACTACACACACGTTTTTCAAAAGAAAAACGCATGCAATAAAAATTGCATGTTGTATCTACCTTCACAACGGTGTTCTTTGATACATTAACAAAGGTTTCTGCAACTAGAACTTGAATTATCACTTCGAATTATTATTCGAACTTTGATTTACTTTGAATGATTATTTCGATTAGTCCGAGCCCTAATGATGGAACCAATGAGACTTCCGAAACGTCGGCGGCAGACAACACCCGAGAGTGTGCCAGAAAGAAAGGGTAAAAACCCTTTCAGTGGAGCTCGTTCAGGTATTCCTAAATCTGGGAATAGCAGGAGGTTGATATTTTAAAATTTATCGATGTAACCTATCATACTAATTAATTTAAAATTAGTTATAAATGAAAAAGGAAGCTTATTCCATCAAATTCTCCGGGTTGGAAACTTTCGGGTCAAGAAGGTCTTATAATTAATAACCCAACTACCGCACCTTAAAGAATTCAGTTTTCTATGTTGATTCTATTTATGAATGTTACAATTTATTAAGTAATACTAATGCTAAATGCTTAATATTAATTATCAGAAGTGGGTGTATATTATGGAGTGAAGAGGTTACAAATTTAAAATTCCCGGAGGTATCAAGGAGGTTATTACAAGGCTTCAGGGTGCATGCCTACACGTGATGTTATTTTGATTAGTTTTGGTTTTGTAAATACTGCAAAATGGTTCTAACACCTACTCTTAGAAATTTGACATCACCCACTTACGGTGAACCTCCAGAGAAACCAAATCAGGTGATACATTAATACTTGTTTGCGAAGATGTTATTACAAAATAGTCAGTGTTCTGTTTTTTCCACTTAACAACCGATTTGTAATACTTTAATTCGCAGTTCTTAAGAACACTGGGGAAACCGCACGTTGACTCCTTTAACTATGTGCTTGACAGCGGTCTAGATCAGGCTGTCAGAAATATGACTCCTCTCGAGTTTATGGTTGAGGGTCAGTGTATAAAACTTTCTATACAGGTAAACAGCAACGAACAGTTATATTTACTTAAATTAATTGTCCCTTATAGTTGTGAGATATTTAGAGAAGGAATGAGTACATTCCAGTGTTCCTATGTCCAATGCCTTTGCCTACTGGGAAACAATATTATTCTACTAGGTCCACTGTCCAGTCCTCCCCAGGGCAATGATAATTATGGGCTGCAAAGGGTTTACTAATAAAATGATTTTTTTAGGAAATGTGCATTTTACCCCCCTGTGTTCCTACTGGCATTATTGGAGTTCGTTCAAGAGAAGTTTGGCCAACTGAATGTCGTCAAAAGGCCGCTACATATAATGGAAGATTAATTATTAAATTACATTGGGAAATAGATGGTATTGTGCAAAGACCAATTGAGAAAGAACTTGGATATGTTCCTGTCATGCTTATGGTCAGTTTTGTTACCTATCAGTTTGGTTGAATTCCTATGTAAATTACAATATTTAATGTTTTCTTTGGTTCAGTCAAAGGTATGTAATTTATCAACTTTGACTCCGGCTCAACTAATTGAACATGGAGAACATGCTGAAGAATGGGGTGGTTATTTTATCCTTAAGGGGCATGAAAGGCTAATACGTATGCTGTTATTGACGCGCCGAAATTATCCTGTTGCTTTAAAACGTTCTTCATGGAAACAGAGGGGGAATCTTTTTTCAGATATGGGTCTTCTAATAAGATGTGTGAAAGAAGATGAAACATCTGTTGTGAGTACAATTGTTATTTAAAATGTTTGATGATTTTTATTTTAACATCACTAGGATGTTCTTATTGATTTTATTTTTTTATGATCACTTCATTTTTCAGAATAATGTATTGCACTTTGTTACTGATGGGAGTATGAAATTAATGATTAGTTATGGAAGGTCTCTGTACTATACACCTATTATTCTAATACTGAAATGTCTTGTTAATGTAACAGATGAAGCAATATTTAAGGCTATAATGGATAGTTGTGAAGATGATCTTTACATGAAAGGGTAATTCCATTCATTCAATAAAATATTCTAATTTCATATATTATTGAGATAAATGCAAAATCATTAATGCTAGTTATGTTATATTATTTATTATTTGTAGGTGTGTCCTAAACATGTTGCGAGCATTGCATGTTGAAAATATTCATTCCCATATTGATGCCCGCCAGTTTGTTGGAGGAATTTTCAGGAGTAGAGTGTATGAGATGCAAGGGGTTTATACAGATGAAGATGTTTGTGATTACATATTGAAGTATGTTAGATTTCAGCACTAGATAATTTTGCATTTTTGAAACTTAACTTTGATAATCATGCTATAATTTCAGGTATTGTGTGTGCATTCATCTGAATTCTTATCAGGATAAATGGAACTGTTTGATATTTATGATTCAGAAACTCTTCTCCTTTGTGCAGGGAAAATGTGCACCTGAAGGTGTCGATTGTGTAATGATGCAAGAACTGTTGCTTGGTGGTCATCTTTATTTACAGGTTCATGAATATTTTTACATTTTTCATTACACAATCCACGTGTACAAATTTTTTTTTTATGGAGAGTTGCTATTGTGGCCATAATATAAATATAATGTTCAGAATAAAATATGACTACAAAGTTTATGTGAGTTAGAGAGTAAATTACTTTGTGTACTTATCTTCATATGCTTCTGACCACATACATACACTTACATACACATTCACACTACTGAAAACAATATATATTGTATTAACTAAGTTTTTCGAAGGTCCTGAAAGAAAAGATGCAAAGTTGGTTATCATTTGTAAAAATGAATATTATGAAGAAGGAAAAACCAGGATATTGTGTTAATACAGGTTAGTTTTTTATGTTGTGTAATAATAAAAATTATTACCATGTATTTCTTGAGCTTAATTAGCAATTTCATTTTTAAATCCAGGTAGTAAATTATAATATCTGAGCATACATTTCTGATTATTGCTTTAAAAATAGCTTACAAAATTATTTTGTGAACTGAAAGTATAGGATACATAATGACATGTAAGTAATTGGTTAAAATTTTGTTTATGTCATAACAAGGAATATGAAATTTCCATTGTTATCTAACTCACACATTTCTAGTTGGTTTTATGTAACTCAGTATGTAATAATGAGCATTTTTAACTTTCCAGAGGAAATAAATTTGGCTATGAAAAGATCTGGAACTTTAGAATCTGCAATGACCAATTTTTTAAGTACTGGAAATTTAGGCAAACTTAATCTTGGATTAATGCAGAATAAAGGTCAGTTGCTTTTGAGGAACAAAATATAGTTGAGTTTTGGCAATATTTTTGAAGCTCAAATATTAATTTTTATATTTTAGGATTAACCATTGTAGCAGAAAATATTAATAGGATGCGATACATGGCACATTTCAAATCTGTTCATAGAGGAACATTTTTTCAAGAAATGAGAACAACTGAAGCTAGACAATTGTTACCAGATGCTTGGGGATTCATTTGTCCTGTGCATACACCAGACGGTGCTCCTTGTGGATTACTTAATCATCTAACAAAACATTGCGAGGTTTCTTGTAAATTAGTATTTTAATATCATAAGATTTTGAACGTAAGATTGTAATAAATAAATATAACAATGTATAAAACAAATTCATGTACATTGTATCCAAAATTAATAGGTATTGACAATGTAAACTTAAAACTAAAAAGTGATTTACTTAATGAAAGTTTTTTAAAAAATTTTTCCCATTTTTTTTAGGTGAGTGTGCAGGCAGATCCCATTTTAGTAGCGAAAATTCCGGGTGTTTTGGCTTCTTTAGGTATGCATCCCTTAGGCAGTGCTTGTATGCTGAATACAAAAAATTGTTATACTGTTATGTTAGATGGCTGTGTTATTGGAAAAGTTGCTCATAGTATAGCCCACGGATTAGTGGCCAAACTTAGGATCCTAAAAATTAAAGGTGAAAAGGTAACTTGCTATTTGTATTCATAACTATGTCATATGTGACTATATTAACTATCTTGTGTACAGATATTAGATATGAAACTTATTTCCAGGTACCAAACACTCTTGAGATTGCCTTAGTTCCAGTATCTGGAACAAATGGCCAATACCCAGGGTTGTTCTTATTTACTGGACCAGCACGTATGATGAGACCTGTACAAAATTTAGCAGCTAAGCAAATTGAACTTATTGGTACATTTGAACAAGTTTATATGGATATATGTATAACACAAGATGAGGCTTATAAAGGGGTAATTGATATGAATTTGTTTATATATATATAATATTAATTATTGTTTCAGTTATGAATTTTAAAAAGTTTTCTCTAACAGGTTTTGTCGTATTCATGGTACGCATCTATGTATTAGCATATAAAAGTGAATTTATTCCATAAGGTACCAACAATAGATATTCCATTATTTATTTTATGTATAACAACACAGGAACAGTTGTTTTAACAATATGTCAAACTTA
The DNA here is from genome assembly GCA_019843655.1 of Lethocerus indicus. Taxonomy (NCBI): domain Eukaryota; kingdom Metazoa; phylum Arthropoda; class Insecta; order Hemiptera; family Belostomatidae; genus Lethocerus; species Lethocerus indicus. Next base: position 15,566,153 of record JACDQD010000006.1, on the reverse strand, counting down.
AACCAGTGTGGTAATATTTATTTAGGTTTATGCATAATTTGCTGTTATATTTTAATTTTCATCATGTCTTTTATTATTATACATTTCTTTATTTCAGATCACAACTCACCAAGAACTTTCTAAAACTAGTTTCTTAAGTAATCTAGCTTGCTTAATACCAATGCCTGACTGTAATCAAAGCCCAAGGAATATGTATCAATGTCAGGTAGTATATACAATTATGAACATGAGAAATGATTAATATATTAATTAATACTTCTTACTTTTGATTAATGATACACAACATATTTTAATACAACAGATGGGTAAGCAGACAATGGGCACTCCTTGTCACACGTGGCAGTTGCAGGCGGAAACTAAGTTGTACAGGCTTCAGACTCCGAATTCACCACTTTTCAGACCAGTTCATTATGATATGATTGAGCTTGACAACTTTGCAATGGGTGTTAATGCTATCGTGGCTGTGATTTCATATACTGTAAATTATTATTAGTTTTTTATTAATCAATATTATTTCATCTTTTAGTTGTTTGTTCTGTTAAGGAATATTTATACATGTGTATTTATATGTGTTGAATATTTATACCCTATATTTTAGGGTTATGACATGGAAGATGCAATGATCATTAATAAGGCATCACTAGATAGGGGTTTTGCAGCTGGTTCTATTTTAAAGTCTGAATTTATAGAATTGGAATCGGTAAGTTCACAGAGACAATATTTTCTATTAGGATAATCAGTTTCATGCAGTATATTTTAAGTTCTGCTATATGTAGTTAACTTATAATTTAAGAGCAGTTTACAAACACACCATTTTATAAATCATAATAACTTTAGCCATATAATGAAATATTGATTTTTTTAAATTTTACCATTGAAATAAAACAATTTCAGCCAAAATCATATTTTGAACTTGATCCTTCAAAGCCACATTTAACTGAAACATTGGGTGAAGATGGCTTACCATTTCCAGGCATGAAGCTTAATGATGGAGATATATATTATTGGTGTGTGCTAAATTATTGTATTAATTATAATTATTAAAAATGATGTAGTTTATTTAAAATATACTTAATCAGTAACTTTATTTGTTAATTCAATAGCTATTATGATGCTAACAAAGCAGCATACGTCACTGGTCAGTACCATAGTAAGGAAGAAGCTGTAGTGGACAATGTAAGGCTCTGTGGTGCCTTCCCTGGAACAAAGGAGTTGGTGAAAGCTTGTATCACATTTAGGATTGCTGTAAGTGTTATAAGCTAGTTATTTACACTGCTTTTTTAGTATAATTATGATGTTTAAAATAATTATTTAAATACTTTGACTGTTAGTATCGTTAATCTTCATTTAACATTCATATGTATACTGTATGAAAATTTGGAGATTTAAATTAATAACTTTTTCTACTTAACCTAAACAAATATTACAAGGCTTAGGAAGCCTGGTAATAGAATAAAGAAAATAAAATACATATCTTTATTTCAATACTACTGGCTGTTTGTATAATAAATTTTCAGTGATGGATATGTTATATTATTTTACAATAAAAATATTGATTTGAGTAAAATAAATAAGTTTTTTCAAAATTCAATAAAGTAAATGTTTCTTAGTTTTTATTCCTTATTGTACTTTCATTATTCTGTTATCAATAGTTAATGTTCTATGCTAACTTTTTTCAGAGGAATCCTAATGTTGGAGACAAATTTGCTAGCCGAGCTGGCCAAAAAGGTATTTGTAGTCAAAAATGGCCTGCTGAAGACTTGCCTTTTACGGAGTCTGGACTTGTTCCTGATATAGTTTTCAATCCTCACGGCTTTCCTTCTCGAATGACAATAGGTATTGTTTTTAGGTTTTAATGACCTACTGAAATCTTATCATATTAAGCTTAATCTAACTATAGTTAACCTATTCCTTAATCTATAGGATTGTAATTGTTACTAGAGTGTATGACGATTTAACCCTACAATAATAAGTATTATTCTTATACTAACTTATTCTAACAACTGTGTGCATAGGCGGTCAGCACTGCTGAACTGTTGGAAGAACTATGGCCAAAAAACAATGTAGAATGATGTAAAATGAAAAACTATATGGGTTACACTATAGTTAAGGTTTATACAATAATTTTGGTGGGTTATAGTAGGGAAATGTTTCATATATTGTGAGGTCATACGGTTGGGAGCATTCTACAGTGAAAAAAATTCTGTCCTTCATCGAGCCATAAAATAAATTTTTGCTTTCCTACTCAAAATGTTTGAGTACCAGTTCAATTTGTTCAGACAATAATACTGGGTCTTTCCCTTTAATCTTTAAGTGCTAGTTCCCAAAGTTTTTCTCAATTTTTCATGTTTATTGTTCCACTTGAGAGATACAAAATCTGGGTCACAACAAAATAAAATTTATAAATGGAGCATCAAAACAAGTCTAATAATACCAAGTGGACCCTAACTAAAAAATGTGAACATACTCAATCTTTTTATATATATTGATTAATTTATTTTGTACATGAAAATTAATTAGTTAGATGTGGATAATGTATTGAAATAAAAAGATTATATTTCTCACCTGTCTTTTGATAAATTAGAATCTATGAAAGAAAATTTGGCATGGCAATTTTATATTTATCTGAATAATCTATAATGCATACTGAATTATATTTAATTTTGGAACTTTTAAATGCAGTATTCTTAAAAGGTACATTGAAGTATGGTTTATGTTCTGATAATAATTATAGTTTTATTTATAGCTATGATGATAGAATGTATGGCTGGAAAGTCAGCTGCAGTCCATGGCTTAGTACATGATGCTACACCATTTATTTTTTCTGAAGATGATACAGCTATTAACTACTTCGGCAGGTTATTAGAAGCAGGTAACTAAAAATAAATGGTAAACATTGATAAACAGGTAAAAATTGATATTGCCATAAAAATGTATGTTACTTATTAATTTTTATATTCATTGTCTGAATTCTATTTTTACCCATCATATTATGGATATAACAAATTCTTACACAATATAAAACAAGTACACTAGAGAGAAAATATAAACATTATATATATTCTATAATTGGATTAAAATAGAAGGAATGAACTCAGTGCGCCCTTGCTATTGATAATTTTAACAAAATAACACACGAAGTAATGAGAATGGCATATTTTAAATAAATTTGGAATCAAGTTAGTGTATGAGCATACTCATATAGGGGCCATCCTGGGTTGTTGCATAATAAGGGATAGAAGTTTCGGTAACTTGCGAGTTTGAATTGTTGTAAAGTAAGTGTTTGTATAATGCCAGTGAAACTAATTTTATCATTACAGGTGGGTATAATTACTATGGCACTGAAAAAATGTTTAGTGGTATTGATGGGCGAGAAATGAAAGCAGAAATTTTCTTTGGGATTGTGCACTATCAACGTCTCAGGCATATGGTCTCAGATAAGTGGCAGGTACGTTCCAGTATATACTTATGAATGAAACTATGTATTAAAAAAACAAACGAAAAAATTGATTTGTAAGTGCTCATGACCTCATCTTATAAAATGTTTTATTAGGCAAAAAAAGATTTAATTTTTTTTTAAATCAGTTCATATAGTATGCAATGGTAATTTAATGATTGGTAGTGAAGAAATGAATGCATTAATTGAAAAAATTAACTTAATTGAACTAAGTTAAGTGTCATTATTAAGGGAAAAATTTATGCTTGATTAATTTTCTGTTTTATCATACAGATTTTTTGTTATATTGTTTTGTGTTATTGTAAAATCACTTATATTCTCAGAATTAACACTCAAAAGATATTACATAGTATGAAAAGTCAATCATATGATGCAATCTTTTCACATTTTAAATGAGATTTTCAGTACTGATTGCTCATTCAGTTTAATTTATAAATTTTAATCTTCATTTTTTATTTGATGATATTAAACTTAATGTTCATTTCATCTTAATTTTTTTAATGCATTGCAAATGTTTTTATGTAGGTTAGAAGTACTGGACCTACTGACATATTAACACATCAACCAATCAAAGGCAGGAAGAGAGGAGGAGGTGTGAGGTTTGGAGAGATGGAAAGGGACTCTTTGTTGTCCCATGGGGCATCTTTTCTATTGCAGGATAGACTTTTCCATTGTGCAGATAAATCAACAGTTTGTATCATAATTTTTTTGTAGCAGGTTTAATTCGTTATGTTGGTCCTTATATAACTGTATTGATAAACAAAATTTAAAAGGTGTTACAATTAAAATAATTTTTCTTTAAATCTGACAAACATTAATTATGGAAAAACGAATTTGTTATAAACAAACTAAATAGATTCGTGATGTTTCTGTCTCCTCTCGCTGATTTGGTCTTTTGCTAAAAGACAAAAGCAAAAGACCAAACCAGCGAGAGGAGACAGAAACATCACGAACCTACAGTATTCCAACCCCTCGCAGACCACAAAACAGGTATATCAAACTAAATAGACTTTTATGATTTAAATATTAAGTTAGTATGCTAATTTTTCAGGCTCTAATATGTCAGACCTGTGGAACACTTTTGGGACCTTACCTGTCAATCAGTGGAAAAACTGACCATGAAGCATTTACAAGAGCTCTATCATGCCGCCTCTGTAAGGCCAGTGGAAAAATCCAGAAAATTGACATTCCTTATGTATTTAAATATCTAGTAGCTCAGTTAGCATCTGTGAATATAAATGTTCAATTACAAGTTGACTGCAATTGATAATTTACTGTTTTAATATATATATTGCAACCTTTTTTGAGTCTTAGGATTATTATCCTGTTGAGATTGACCTTGTCCTGCCCTTGCTGCATATTTTTGCTGACATTAAACTCTTTTTAACTAATAATATCCTTGTTCTCATGCTATTCAAATTAAGTTGCTTTTTGTAAAATAAAAAATCACTAACAAATATTAGATGTTTCTATTAAATGTTAATAGTCAATTCATGTTGACATTGGAAATAAGAGCACTGGCTTTGTCAGCCAATCAAAATTACACGACTTTAGAAGATTAATGGTTCAAAAAATATATTGATACAAATACTTAAAATTTAAGAATAGTTGCTTTGAGATCAAATCAGTTATACAAAAAGCCTATATCCGACTAAAATTTTCTGTTTGCATAGTTGTTCCTAAATATGTTATTTATAATTTTGCTTTAACCCATTTGTAGTTGTGCCAATTCCCATAACCTTAGTTGTGATTATATTATTACACATGTTGTGATTTTATATATATATATATATATATATATATATATATATATATATATATATGCCAGGATCATTCATTATCGCTACAGCATGACAAGCATTTTTATAATATATTGTGTCATATACACACACACACTCAAGAAATATGAATTGGAAAATATTAAAAACAACTTTTTTCTTGACATTTATTTGTCTAATAATTTGTTGTAAATATTAACAACAACTGTACAAATAAATTAATGTAATTTATAAACATTTCACATGCATACATAAATTACATATATTAGCTAACCATTTACACAAATACTTTCAAATTGAAACAGTAAATAAATGTCCATATTTTCTCTCAGAAAATTATTAAACACTACTTTGCACTGATGATTGTCTACTTAGTTGCAGACAATAAATAACATATAAGAGCTTTTCGTTCTTCTACCTTCTTTATACCAGCAAAAACCATTTTAGTTCCAGGAATAAATTTCTTTGGATTTTCCAAATATACAAAGAGTGAATCTGCTGTCCACTGGATACCTTTAAAAAATTCAGCGAACAATTTTATTTGAAAAAATAAACTTTTGCAATAAAAATAATAGTCAATTAAATAAAACGTGTTTTTCTATTTACCTTTGTTAACATTAGCTTCAGAATAACTGAAACCTGGTGCTTGTCCTGTTTTTCTGCCAATTAAACCATGAAGATTTGGACCTACTTTGTGTTTACCTCCTGCTTCAACAGTGTGACACTGAGAACACTTCTGAACAAAAATCTGTAAGAAAAAATAAAGTTAATGTAGGCATATTCAATTTATTTCATCTTCAATTTACAGGAAATACTTTATGGTAAGACCTTTTTTCCTTTTTCGATTGAGTCAGGAAGGCAGTTCAGAGAAACTGGTTCAGGCATTTTCAGTCAGGAAAAGAGAAGTCCTAAAAAATATTTATATTTATATACATGTAAAGAAATTACCACAAATATAATCCTATCAATCATTTAATTTTCATAGCACCAAATGAAGGAAAATGTGCTCAGAACTTTGACCTTGAAATGTCATTTTTCCAATTACTAAAGAGGGTTCTCTTCATTAATAATTGAAAACAGAAACATAGTATAAAAGTATATTTATGCTCTAAAGGGAAATTAGGGCCATTTTTGGTAAGGCGGTATGAACATTTTGATAAAGCGGAAAAGTGGATGTTCAAAAACAATTAAACTTTGAAAACAAACTATAGTAAAATACCAGCAAACAAATCCCTTCATGAAAAGTAGAATATCACATAAACGATTAAAAGTACTTTACCTATTTCAATATAGTACAAACAAGTCGAGTATGGTTGCTCAAACCTCAATGAAAAGGGCAGATCCGCTTCTTAATCGATGGTATGAGTGTCGAGCATGTGGGCCACAATAATCAATCAAAATATTTATTGCTTAAATACTAAATAAACCAATCCCTTAATCCTTATCTTAGAGTTCCATGAGAAAATAAACACCTACTTTATTTTAGTGTTGGTTATTCTAAAATATTCGGTATCTGTGTATAAGCACAAATACACAGCTAGAATTTGTTCTTCCAGAAGGCAGTGAGAGTTATAAATGCCGGCGTTCTGAAATATTTTATACGGTGATCATATGGTGGATTGAAATATTTTTCGAAGATGTCTGGTTTATTGAAGTTATCGGGAATTTTAGCAAAACATTCTCCCAGTTTTGCATATGTAAGTTGTTACATAACGTATGCAAGTTGTTACGAGCTTGTATTTTTTCTTAACTATCATGAAATTAAGATACACAAATACCTGACCTTTTTTCACTGATTTTACCTGTAATTAGGACAATTTAGTTGGACAGTTCACTATAATACAGTTTATTATGGTTTCATATGAGTTCCTATTAATTTTTTGGTAGTTAATTTTCGACAACTAGCAACATTATTTGAGGACAATAATATTTTTTAAATGATTTAAGAAAGTTGATATACCTATATGTGTTCCAGTATAAGTTATATAAAATGACAGGAATTTAAGTTTGCATCATGTACATTATTCAAGGTTATATTTTATTTTTCATAAATATTGACATGATTAATTAGTTGGTTAGCTTTTTCTTGGTAAGTGTAGGTAATATCTTGATCAGACTGAATTGGTTTAAAATAAATTTATTTTTCTGAGTGTTTAATGTTACTGTAATACTAATAGTGCATTTATAATATATAGCAAGAAACTAATTCTAATTTATATTTTCAGAAATCAGCATATCCTGCTGTTTTAAGTTCGCGAAAATTACATTTCACACCCAATAGGGGTGAATCTAAAAGTGGAAATGTGAGTATGATTACTCAGTAAAATGTTTACATGTTTAATCATTTGCATAATATAGAATTCTATAGTATATAAGGTTAAGTATTATATTTATGATAGCACTCTTAAACATACATATTTATAATAAAAACATATAAATTTACTATATATGCACCTTTTTCAACATACATAGAAATTTATGATTAAATACATTTTCATAAACTTTATATATAAAGTTTTCATTAATAAGGATTTATTACATCCTTGAAGAAAATTAAACTTATATGGTCAGCTGTCTGAATGGTTTAATACTTATACCTTTTGCCACTAGAGCACCCCCAGATCAGATTTAGTGTCAATTAATAATTGTAATCCATTTGAAGTATTACATATAGTAATATGTTCAAATAAATATAAACAGACTCAATATATTAAAAACTTCCAATTTTAAAACTTGAATTCATTGAAGTAAAATGAAATAATTTTCAAATTACATAAAATAATAAAATAAAATAATAATATCAAATATTCATTGATTACGAAATTTGCTTGTAAATTACTAGTTGTATTGGAGTGATTCCTTTTGTTATAGGTATCAGCATCGTATCCTGTGGTCGATCATACTTATGATGCAGTCGTAGTTGGAGCTGGTGGAGCTGGGTTGAGGGCAGCTTTTGGGCTCGTTGCTGAAGGTTTCAAAACAGCTGTTGTCACAAAATTGTTTCCAACACGGTCTCATACAATTGCTGCCCAAGGCGGTATCAATGCTGCTCTTGGCAATATGGAAGCCGATGACTGGCATTGGCACATGTTTGTACATTTAATTCTTATTTTACAGAATTACAGTTTCTGAAACAAGCCATATTTCTTCATTTATAATCGTATTAAGGTGTAGATTGAAAAGGGCTAGAAGAATATTGTTTGGAATATGTTTTGAATATTTATTTTATTTATACATATGTTTTTGCTTGTAATAGGATATTATGAACAGCCTAATTATAATTAACATTGAATTTATTTTGTTGTTTTGTTTCCATTAATAATTAATTCATATTTTATTTATATTAACAGAAGTTTGTACTCAAATGAAATATGGGACATGGTACCTGTATTGTTTAAACTATCATAATAAGTTTTTTTTCAATTTTATATATTTCAATGAATAAGTAATTACAGAAATCATTGTTTGTTTTAGGTATGATACAGTTAAGGGATCAGATTGGCTGGGTGACCAAGATGCAATTCATTATATGACCAGAGAAGCTCCAAAAGCTGTTATTGAGTTAGAGAATTTTGGTAGGTTGTAATAAATTATTTTTTGGATATTACCAAAATAACTTTTTTAGAATTAGGGTTTTTATTGCTTCATTGTGATGTTATTATGTCATTAATTATTGTCTAAATTATTAGGTATGCCTTTTTCACGTACAAGAGAAGGAAAAATTTATCAGAGAGCTTTTGGTGGTCAAAGTTTAAATTTTGGGAAGGGTGGACAAGCTCATAGATGTTGCGCTGTAGCTGATAGAACTGGACATTCTCTTTTACATACATTGTATGGACAATCCCTCAGGTATAAAAATAGTCATATCATTTTTTTGTATAATTAATCAATAATGTTACATATTACTGCTCACTTAAATACATTTGTTATCACCCATTTTACAAGTATTTCATATAGTACCATTAATACAGCACCATAGGCAGATTTCTTTATAATGAGTGCCTTACTTTTTAAGAGCTAAACATTTTTTGTATTGTAATTTTATTTCATATATATCTACTTATTAATCCAGGTATGACTGTAACTATTTCATTGAATATTTCGCTTTGGACCTCTTAATGGAAGGAGATACTTGTGTTGGTGTAATTGCACTTTGTCTTGAAGATGGTACACTTCACCGATTTAAAGCTAAGAACACTGTAAGTTTTTTTTCTAAATACTGTTACATACCTTATGCTATCCTGGCTATTATTTTATCCAATCAGGACATTGATAAAGCTGATTGGATGCTTAATCTGTAATTGCCAGTGGTACTGACAATATTATGAAGTCATTATCACGAGAGCAATATCAAAAAGAACTAGAAATAATTACATGAGTAATTATAAAATTAGACAGTATTTATTTTTAAATCTGTTTTTATTAATTGAAATATATCTATAAATGACTTTAAATATTTTATTTTGATGATAGCAGTTATTATTTTCAATTTTAACATTAATTATAATATAGTGATTTTGTTTATTGTTTGCCCTTAGGTGCTGGCAACTGGTGGCTATGGAAGAGCTTACTTTTCATGTACTTCTGCACATACTTGTACTGGAGACGGCCAAGCAATGGTATCCCGAGCTGGCCTACCAAATCAAGACTTGGAGTTTGTACAGTTTCACCCAACTGGTAATTACAATGAGTTTTACATAAATATACTTCATGAGCCTTATAATATAGTTTATGAGTCTTACTTAAATATACAATATTTTGATTTAAAAAAAAAATTATTATTATATAAAAGATTTGTATTGTAGGTATATATGGAGCTGGTTGTTTAATCACTGAAGGTTGTCGAGGTGAAGGTGGTTATCTAGTGAATTCTGAGGGTGAAAGATTCATGGAAAGATATGCTCCTGTAGCTAAAGATCTTGCTTCTAGGGATGTTGTGTCTCGAGCAATGACTATTGAGATTAGGGAAGGAAGGTGTGTAGATACTGCAATATTATAGGAACTGATTTAAATTTGTGTTAATAACTATTGAAATATGATCAAAGAATACTATGATTAATGTTTTTATTTTGCTTTCAATTTCTTCAATTTATACAAATTATGTTGTCCAGAGGTGTTGGTCCAGAGAAAGATCATGTGTTTCTGCAGCTTCATCATTTACCTGCAGAACAACTTGCATCAAGGCTCCCGGGTATTTCTGAAACTGCTATGATATTCGCTGGTGTTGATGTGACCAGAGAGCCCATACCTGTTCTTCCAACAGTCCATTATAACATGGGTGGTATACCAACGAATTACAAAGGGCAGGTAAGTTTGAATTTATTGCTTCAACTGCTGATAATTAAAAAATATCTTTTTCATAACTCATAAGTTTCATTAATATGTGGACAATTTAAAAAATGATCCAACATTTGCATTAATTATCGAAAATGAAGAAAAATGTTTTTAAATGCATTTTTAATTATTAAAATAGGTTTAAATGTGCGTATGCTCAAACATTAGCTCCATTGGAAGAGAAAAATATTATCATTTAGATCCATGATTTTGTATTGATGAACTTTTTAGGTAATAACACATAAAAATGGAAAGGATGAAATTGTTCCTGGTCTATATGCGTGTGGAGAAGTATCATGTTCTTCTGTACATGGTGCTAACAGGCTTGGAGCTAATTCTCTTCTCGATCTTGTAGTATTTGGACGAGCTTGCGCATTAACGATTGGTGAGGAGCATAAACCTGGAGAGAAAGTTCCAGATTTGAAACCAGTAATATGTCTTATCGTTTTCATTTATTTGTTATCTTAATCCTGTGTATATACATAATCATTGTACATTTAAAAAAAATTAATTATTTGTTTATTTTGAATCCTGAATGTTTTTCATGAAATCTACCATGTTTGGATAGTCTTTTAAATTCATTCAACATAGGAATTATTTTATTTGATGGTTGTTTTTATAAAATTGTTAGATGATATAATGTCACCATCTTAAGTGTATAGTGTTGTCATTATAATTATTCTTAACTGTTCCAGACAACTGGAGAAGAATCAGTTGCAAACCTTGATTCACTACGGTATGCCAATGGTGAATTACCAACTGCTCATATTCGCCTCACTATGCAGAAAAGTATGCAAGCTGATGCAGCTGTATTTAGGACTGAAGAATCTCTGAAGAAAGGTGTGAAAGACATGACTGAAGTTTACAAGAGTTTGGGAGATATTCAGGTTAGATATTCAGGATGAACATAATTATTATCAATCATTAAATCTGTTACCTAATAGGTAAATATCCTCTGTTTCATGCTTCTTTCAAAAGGTACAAAATGTCTTGGGATCCATCAGAGGACATTATGAGAATACTTTGTTTTAGGTTTCTGACAGATCTATGATTTGGAACTCAGACTTAGTTGAAAGTTTAGAGTTACAGAACTTGATGTTGTGTGCTATGCAGACTATTGTAGGTGCAGAAAATAGGAAAGAATCTCGTGGTGCCCATGCTAGAGAAGATTTCAAAGTAAGAAATTTGTTAAAATATTCTTAGTCTATATATACCTGATTTAATTTGATTTCCATGCATTCAATGACCAACTCAGTTACACGATGTATAAATGCAGGGGGAGGCATATTGATTTTTTATTGCTTTTCAACTTAATTACTTTAACTAATCAACATGAAAAATCCCATTCAACATGATCAGTTAAATATATGAACACTTAAATGTTATTTATTGTTGCTTTGATAACAGTGGTAATGGTAATTAATTAAACTTACAAATTTAATTAATTTATTTCATTCATTTTTCCTAATCCTTATTAAGCCTAGTCTTAATCAGCATTTTTCTTTTTTTACTATGAACTTTAATGAAAGAAATTTTTTTATTAGAAGTTCGAATGTAGCGGGCAAGATATGTCCGGCTACAGAAATAAAGGGAATGGCAGTACTTGTAAAGGTTTACAATATTTTTTGTTGTCATATTGTCATCTTATTTTGTAGGATAGAATTGATGAATATGATTATTCCAAACCAGTGGAAGGGCAAACAAAGAGACCAGTAGATAAGCACTGGAGAAAACATACATTAACTCACATAGATGTAAAGACTGGAGAGGTAATTTCATAAAAGTGTAGTTAATAATTAGTTTGGTTATATTAGTAAATTAATTTGTATTATTTGTAAATTTATGTATAAATAAATATTTATATTATATTTGTTTAAACTCTTTTTCTTTTTAGGTTAAAATATCTTACCGGCCCGTTATTGATACCACATTGGATGCTAATGAATGTAAAACTGTGCCTCCTGCATTGCGCACCTATTAGTTCTCTGTGTTTATAAAAACATCTGCAACTTGAAAAGTGCAGACTGTCTGCTTGTGATATAGTTTAACTACTGGTAATTGTTGGTGGAATCATAAAAAATAGCAATTCTGAGTGAACAAAAAATGAATGTAGATTACCAGTGAAGAATGCATTCTACATAAAAACATTCAGGTTTATTTTAGTCCTATTAGAGGATGTAACCAATATTGTACAAATAAAAAAAGTTATATTGCGTAGTATATTGAGTTGTGTTTTATAAAAATACATTGTAGATATTAATTTATTTTCTTGCCACATTTTTGTTTATTTTAAATTTAAAACTTATAATTTGTTCAAGTTATTCCCACAAAATAAATGTACATTAAATTACTTATCAAGTTTTCTTTTTCTGTTTAAGTATGTACCTATATTAATACAAGAAATTATTGAAAATAATTTCAGATCTGATATTTTTTGTTATCCCATACTTTTAGTACTAAACTACTATTTCTTGACAGTGACTTCTAACTAAATAATTGAACTCAAATGAATGTGATTAGTGCCTGAGTGACTTGGGTTAGCACCTACACCTAAGCAAGGGGTCTAAGTAGGTAACCATAAACACACTTCATTTGTAAATAAAAATATCACTGAACACGCCTAGATAAATAATCCATTTAAATAATATATAATATAATAATGTAGATTAAATACCTATTAGGAAATCACAAAATTAATACCTGGAAACTTATTTATTATTGCTCTTGTGCTTTCCATGGACATTCAGACACCATTATTCAGGCCATTTATCATTATTACTATTCATTATTAAAGAAACATTATTACAGACCTTGACAATTTTTGAACTAACAAAGCTAAAACTGTTTTCTAAGATTTCATTAAACACATAAAAATGTGTACAGCCTGCCACATGTACAGTAATAAAAGTAAAGTAACATTTGATTATCCTTTATGTACCCTTTTTATATGAGGAAACAATCAATGTTTTATGGATATGTTAAATGGATATTCCATTTTATTTTATAAATTCTTTTTCATTTTATCCACAATTAATTCAATTATTCATTGTCATTACTCTAATTATACATTAAAACACTTCTAACTATGTAGTAAATATGATTTAATAGGATGAAATAAGATTTAATAATATAATTAAAATATTTCTTTGTAATTTCCAATTTCATTATTAAACACTTTTTATTGAATTTTATTTTTGGACAGAGCTGTTGCATGTACAGTTAATTAGAGCTCGACTAATCACTGGAATGCTTATTTCATCAACAATTTTTTGCAACTCTAAGAAGATAATGTGTGATAAAAAACGGTCTTCAGTTAGATTGTCTCAGTTACATAAAATAACTGCAATATAGAACAGACTGTGAATTTACTGTTCAAGAAATATTGATCACAGTAATCTGTTATGATTCTTTATGTATTTGTATATATATACCTGTGTGTATATACATTTAAAATTAGAAAAAGTTGGTAATGATACCTTAATAGAATATTTCCGTTAAGGAAATATATTTTAAAAGATAATCACCCAACTATAATGTATTTATAAATTTGATGAATAGTAGAAAATAATAGAAAACAATGCCAATTAAATTTTATTAATTTAAATTTGTTCCATTATTTCTGATGGTTTAACCTTGATAGCATTGTGTAGTAACTAAATTTTAACTGAATTTAGTATCTAATTTTATTAGAGTATATCTTTTCAAGTAGAGAGCTTTTATTATTCAAATGAATATTTTATATTCATGAAAATATGTAACTCCATTAGTATGGTAGGGTTTAAATGTATTTGATTCATTAAGTTTATTATAAAAGTAAATGCTAATATTTTAATAAGCTTTAATTCACTTCATGTATCCTGATTTCAAATGAAAAAACATTGGATATGCTGCGAATAAAAGCACCCCTTTGACTTTTTGACCCAGCAAGATAAGATAGCTGACGCAGTGGCTGATATAATGGTAATTACTAGACAGACAAACTTTATAAAGAGCTGTCTTGCAATTGGACATAGCCTATTTTAACGTGGTCTTATGGAATAACACTTGCTGGAAATAGTGAATTTGTTTTCTCTGCAGTGTGTTTTTATTACATGTGCTGTGAACCTATGAATGACTATAATTTTACAAGTGATAGTGTGGTTGCATCCTGGACTTATATTGTGTCTCAATTTATAATAAATTTATTATCCAGTTTTCATCCAGGTAATTTCATCCAGATTTATGTATCTAACCTAATTATGATGTTACTTCATGATGCTACACACTGCACAGGGGAAATTAGAAATTGGAACATAATGTTAAACATCTTCTAATAAAAGATTATTTGATCTCATTTATTATTTTTTAGTAATATCTTTTAAATAGTTGTCCCTTAATGCATTTTTATTATATATATATATATATATATATATATATATATATATATATATATATATATATATATATATAATAATATATATATATATATATACTGTATACTCTATATATTTTTACTACTCAGGAATTAAATTTTATTTATCTGTTCCTGATTAAAAAGGTGGAGGAATAATTAATTGTATATATCTTATCACATTTACATGTACATTAAAGTAGACCTCAAGATTTTCTTCTGTATGTTACTCATATCATTCTTATGACATAGGGTGCAACCTTAAAATGGGATCTGTACCTCAAGGGATGTTCGCTGCCCATAAGGTGCGTGCACAGATAAATGAAAATACAGAACCAACATTTGATGCAGCTGAATTGACCGAAAAATTATTGCAGCCTACATACACAAAGTGTCAGTAAACTATGCATATAGACTTTAAAACCAATCTATAATCACTTTGTTTCTATGTATACATATATGATTTTCTTGTTAAGAAATGCAGGGTGTTTCTTTGTGTAACTAATAAAAGTTTCTATGTGCTTTTACAGTTATGGAGTACTTACCACCGCAATATAACAGCAAACTAATGAATAGTATTTGGGGATTGTACAATAGATATTCTGTGCATAATGTCAAGCAACATACCGACAAAAATGGTGCTGCTTTGTACAATGGTCACCAACCCATTTAAAATGATGGACTACTGGAGTGACTTTTAAAGGGTTGGTAGTAGATAGAAGTAGTGAATAACATTGTATAAATTCATTGAAAATATATGTATATTGGGTATGTTGTTTAAAAATTCCTTTTCCTATCTAGCTGAACTGGTAATGACGAATTCCAACTATGAAATCCATGACATTAATGCAAATAACACCAATTCTTGCACTATTAATTGGTTGGTTTTTTATAGTTGATTTCATACACTTGAACAGCTAACTATATACTCGATCCTTATTGTTTTTTTAGTATGTTTCTTATTAAGCGCGATTAGGCCTGTAGAGATCTCCCTACAGTAAATTTTAACCTGCTATGCTTATGTTATGTTATTATTATTTGGGTAAGTAACCGCTGCCGGAGTGCGCTAACTATGGTGCACTAAAGTCTAACTCCCTTACTGTAACTTACAAATTAAAGTCCGAGGCATACGGGTTGATTCGAACTGTTTCAAGGCGTAGTCCGTTAATTAAATTTATTTTTCATTAAAACATAATTCACTAGAAGGTTCTTTCACCATTTTAAATGAACTAGTCAAAATAAGATTGTATTCTGAACAATGTCCAATGTGAGATGAATATTGGCGGTATGAGACAAACAATTTATAGGCAGAGGAATCTATTTGTTGTTAGAAAAAAAACAGGTTGAAAATTTATTTCGGATCATTTTCTTTGTACCGATTTCGTTTCTAATGTCATACTTTTTAAAAACAATTTCTGCAGTACATTAGTTATAGGAAATTAGACAAATCAAAATTTCATTGCATAATAAATATTCATTCCTATTGACTAATGGTCGGGTTATGGTTACAATTTTACCATACCATCGAGGATGCAGAATAAGGTTTAATGTGAAACATTAAAGTTAAACCCCTGTTCTACTTTCAACATGTACGCGCACCCACACACACGCACAACTTTATACCGTCAAAGAAAATATATTAATGATTCAGAAAATAATTAACGTAATTGATTGGAATAATATTATCCCACACCATACGATCTAGATAATAACTTTTTACAGGGGAATGAGTGTCGCTCCTTGAACTCTCCGTCATTGACCAAAAAGGCGATACGTTTTTATCCAACACACTACAGGAAATATTTAAATTGGTCCTAAAATGATTAATGTATTGTTCTACTAATACAATACCCTGTAGTACTACATTATAATAAAATGTAATATCTTTTTTAATTTAATAAAAAAAGATGGGCAGAGTTAAGGTTACTTCAAATTTGCTGTAAGATTTTGTCTCCTTCATCAAATTTTATTCTTTTTTATCATGTAGACATACATTTCGCGGGAATTTGAATCAAAATTGAGGTATTGTAATACCCACTCAATTATTTCAGGTAGTAGCCGATTTCTTTCTACTGGCCATTGCATCTCCATTAGGGAGGGATACATTCAAAGTCCCCATTGTGTAATCAAAAATAATATTATAATAAATTATTATAATATAATTATATATATTAATTAAAGCATAATAAATAAATATTTGGAAATTTTAAAAATATACAATTTTTTTGGTGTGTTGGAATACTGTTTCCATGTTTGAGGAAATTATGCTCCAATTCTTTGGTTCAAGATTCGAATTCAGAGTTGAAATTCAAAGACTATGGAATCACTGAAGTTATAGATTAGACTGTCCCGTCCAGTCGTTGGTCCCAAAGTGGTAGTCGCCAGGCAGTTAGAGAATAAAACTTTCACTGAGTGAAAACAATCCCAAACTGTTTCCTCGGGACACCTGAACTATCACCTAAAAAAAGGAACAATGCCAGCAAACAGAGACGCCTAGCAACTCTAAACGAGAGATATAGTAGCCCATTTTATCACGTGCAGAGGTCGTTCACAGGCTATTGATAACAGCAATCGTAGACAGTTTAGACAAAATTTTTTCATTGCCGTTCCTATTAAATATACAGTCTTTACTGCGCAAAATAATTTGAATGATATTCAGAAGATATACCTGGACACAAACCTTACCGTAGCTGTTAATGTGGGTTACAAATGACTAATAACATATTTTTACAACAAAAATAGGTACCGAAGATTGGGATACAAAATAGGATAATATTTATTTAAGATAAAATTTATTTTGGGCACCCCAAAATGAATCTAAAGTGCCAAAGTGACTAACACCGCTATTGAAGATGGCGTACAGCCGAAACCGGTCTAGCAAAAGACCAAACCAGCGAGAGGAGACAAAAGAACATGAAATCTACGGTATTCCAACCCGTCACAGACCACAAAACAGGTATTCTATAAACAGGTATATATATATATATATATATATATATATATATATATATAAATGCTTATATACTGTAATATTTAGACTGTGGCTAACTTAAGATTAGCAGTTAACTTGAGATCACTACTTTTCTTAACTCTTTCGAGACATTGGTTCTGCTTTATTTGTAGTTTCCTGAAGCACGCATGAGTTTCAAGGTACTTTACTGATATATTTGGGGCCGTGTGTTAGTGTGCACTTATCTCTACATGTTGTTCAAATTTAGACCGTTAGTCTATAACTGCGTTCAAGTGTCATGGACTTCTCCGCAGATTCTTCGTCTAAGATTTGGGCAAAAGAGAACTTCTTGTAACTAACGTGCATTAAATTTAATTCACTGGATCTAGAACCCGACGATCGTTTTTTAAGTTCTTTATTGAAGTTAAAATTGTCGTTCACGGAACCTGATTTGAAGATATGTGTTAGCCGTCTGAGCAGGATTGGCGCAAGAATGACCAATGGGCAGCTCCCGATGAGACGTTTTCACGGGCTTTCTTTCGGTCGTTTTAACGTTTATATAAGGAAAGTGAGACTAAATTAAATTATTGCCGTTTTAAGAGGCACTGAGCAGAAGGTCGAACTACAGATGAGGACCCACAAGGGCTGTCCCACAACTATTCGTCCTAGGCTGCTTTTTCTGGAACATGTGGCTGCCTACGCGGATGACTTAGCAATGATCGACTCCTTTAGATACAGAGCTGAAATAGTAATAGAAGTAACAGGGTCGATCAACAGTTTCCATAACTAGCTGCGGGACACCATTCTGCGCATCTCAATCGGTAAAACGTACAGGATGTTCCTGAAAGATCGACTAGGTCCGAAGATACAACTCAGAATCCGGAGGAGTAGAATGAGATGGGAGAGATTTAATACCTTGGTATCAGATAGTGGACAAGCTCTCACTTTTAAGTGCCTTTCTTTATGTCTTAAGAGGTTAAGTGTTCCAAGGAAAATCAGGAAGCTAACGAAAATGATCTGATAAATTCTAAAGCGAAGGCCAAAAATAAAAAAAATGTAGGCCAAATGAGTGTCTCATCAATTGTGGACTCAGTAGTTAGGGCTATTAGAATGACTTCTGGGGGAACGATCTGCGATAGGGTGAATACTATTTAGCACATGCTGATTGTGTTACACTACTAGGACTGAGTGAGCCCTCGCGGGTACCCTCCAACTGTTTGAGATTGTGCCTAAAGAACTGGGTGTAAACATAAGCGAAGACAAATTTATGTATATGAAGTTGTCAAGAAGCACAGACAGAAGAAAGACAATTGATATTGACCCATTCACTTTCCATACAGACAAAATAATTAATTCATAATAATTTATATAATTAATTTAATGCTGCCTTACTATCTAGGTAGGCCACAACATTAATCAGTTTATAACACAAAATTTTAAATATGTGCACCTATTGGTGTGCAATATAAATGAAAGAATGTTGGAGGAGGGTATAAAAGTTAAGCTGTATCATCCTTCATATGACTTAATAAATTAAAACATGAAATATGTTAGTGGTAAATTTAAATCGTGAATTATTCTGCAAAAATGATAAATAAATATTTCTGAAAACATTTCTTTAAAATAGACAAGTGCATACAGTTTGTTGTGTACTTGCATTTTTATTATGTAAGTTGCTGATTAAGGATAGAAGTACAAAGGTAATATTAACGAAAACCTTCCAGGTAAATTAATTAGCCATTAATTAGCCATAATGTTATTAAGTATTAATAAAACCCTGAAATAAGTAAATGACAAGTTAACCAATGGTAATTATAAATCTATCAAAAAAGGATAATAGGATATCTTCTCCCCTGTAATTTACATTAATAAATACATAATTAAGAAATACATTACCACATTAATAAATTAGAAAAATAATCAAGATGATCAAAAATATATATTAAATTTAATAAATGGTTAATAAAAACATACAAATAAAGAAAGGGTAGACCACCCCAAATATTTAAAACCGATATTTTGAAATTTAAAAAAGTAACAAAATTATATGGTAACATAAATTACACTGTTCTGCATGTCAGTATTTATTATGTGTATCTCATAAAATCAAATTTTAAACCTTTTCGTTATATCAAGTTTTAAGAATGTCTGATAGACAAATAAAGAATCTGAGTTTAATTTTCTTTTGTTTTTACTGGCCAAAGGGAGTGGGAAATTCTTTATGGCATAGATTATATGAAGTGGATAAACTGGTTAAAATATAATTAATATATGCCATTAAATCATTTGTAATAAGTAGTTCACTAATATATGATTCGTACAGTGTATGATCGTGAATGGATACTAATATTGATATTACTTGCAAATACCGAAGAATGCAGAATTATAGAAAAAAAGAAATAACATGATAAGTTTAAGGAAGACATTGTTTGGGAGTATCGAATGTTAACCAACAGTATATATATAAATAAATAAATATATATATATGGAATTGTGTGTGTGTGTGTGTATGTGTGTGTGTGGCATGCGTGCGAGTTGTGTATGTGTGAGTGCATTACGTATCCATTTGTTAAAACGATGCGCCATAAAAACTTCTTTAACTATGCTGTTGCGCAGACGCAATAGAGGTTAAAGCGTAACACAGTGGTCCTAAAGCTTTGTGATTCTGTCCGATACAAGGGAACAATAATGAATTAACGTAAGAACTCAATTTCTTCAACTGGACCTATTGTACAAAGTTTGTGTAGCGTAAGTATTACATAAGACAATTCTTCAAAGTATATGACATTACTGGGACTATCGAAAGCAGCAATGCGTTCAAGCCGCCAATGACATTCATTTTTCCAAATAATATCAAAACAGTGACAGATCAATTATATGACCGAGCTCCTTTTATATATATATATATATATATATATATATATATTTACACATACATAATTGTTATATCAAATTATGCAGCTCAGGGTGAGTAGAAAATCAAATATTTGGGAGCGTACTCCATTCGTGCAAACTGTTACCTTATTATTACTAATAAATAATATTTATTTGAACGATAAAATTCATAGTGTTAGAACGTTTAAAGAATATCATAAGTGTTTACAATTGGATTGATAATTAGAACTGAAAAGAGTATTTCGGAAAGGTAAATAATTAAAACGCAAAACATTAAACAGCATTTAATTTAAACTCAGTGGCGTCCATTGATTACTTTGCATACATTTGTGTACTATATATATATATATATATATATATATATATATATATATATATATATATATATATATATAAAATGGTAATTCAACTGGACAGATGTTTTGTACCGAACAAATTGAGCTGGATTAAATAGAGCAGGTCAAGTCCACAGATGCGTTTAAACAAGGACTCTTGAGTGTGCTCCAGGAGTTATCCTGGGCCAATGCCTAACAGCAACATTACCCAGCTAAATAAAAAGCATTTCTTTGTACAGTGGAATTTATACTGTCATGCTCTCCCAATCCAGAGCCAAATATAATACGCGACAGGCTCGTTTTAATTAATATTAAAATACTTCTTTTATGTACTCTTTTCATCTCTATATAAATTCATTAGATTGCTATTTATTAACAAATTCTCAAATAATCAGATATCTTTTACTTTAACTAATGTTTTATTAAATATTATTACAAACTGGCTTATTTCAAGTTTACATTTATGTAATTAATTTGTCAATAGTATTCATTAAATGATTTTCACATTTAGAATATTACTAGGAACCCCATGATTCTATTTATATTGTTGTACGATTTTATAAATTATAGTCATATATAAGTTACCCATAAAGTAACATTCAAAATATTACTTTTAAATATACGATGGAATTAATGAGTAAGCGTGAAGGGATTGTAGAAACCTGTATGCTGCGCCATAATTTAAAATAATTTAAGATTTACTCATTGCGCATTTATAATTCTTATTATATGTAGTATCAGTATAATTTATCCAAGGAAGGTGCTGACACATCTATGGCCGGGCCGTGTTTACTGTGGCAGGATCTAAACATAGATGACTGATTTCTATTTTCACCCAGACAATTGTCTATGTGTAACATTTAAAATGGCATTCATTTGGCTGGCGCTCCCGTCTGTACGAAGTGCAATGTAACACTTACTTAGCACATTTAGGGAACAGTAATTATTGCGAGATAATCGAGTTCAGTTAAACATGAATAATCTTCAATTTTTCTCCTATTCCTTATACAAGTATCGGAATATGGATCAAATAACCGACATAAAACAAGCCCGGACTTATAAACATTACAACAAAAGTTGCTTCATTAATTATAAAAACCAAGAGTAGTAGTCCTAGTAGTTTTTCTCGCAGTAGTTTTTTTCGTAATATATTGTGGAAGTCAATCATATTCGAAAATAATTGAAATATTGTCTTAAATAGTCGAAAATTTCATAATCAATAAAAGGTCAGTATTGTTATATTCAGTCTTTGTGCCCAAGTGACATAAAAAATCAGGTTTATCGATCGTTCGGTAAAGAAAAATAGATACGTTATTTTAATTACGACTAATTTTTTAGCTTTACTGCGGTTAAATTCGAAATCGGAAAGCTACTTTCATTATCTAAATGTTGCCCTCAAAAGGGGAAAAATAATTGTAACAAGAGGAATCATTAATCGGTGGAGCGGGGAAAATGTAAAATAGGAGTTAGGGCAGTTGTTTAGGGAGTAGGCGGAGGTCTGGGTTGTCCTATATTATGGGTTGTGGGAGTGTGGGTGTGTCTGTCTGTAAGGCGTTTCCCATGAATGAGCTCTGCGACAAACCTCATCGATCCGGTTGTACTCTACCGGGACGTAGTAATTCTATTCTACTTCATTCCGGCCGGCTCTCCCACGTAAGGGACCGACAAACGTTTCCGGTCGGGCTCATCCGCTAAAACTATCTAATCCGCCTCTCCGCGACGGAGCCCATTTCGTCCGTACAAATTTTCCTGTTACTCGGATTGCGTGTCGCTAACGGTTTATTTCTTACTACGTAGGTGCTCGGGAATGTCAAGGACTCGGCGTGTAACCCATTCCCCGCTGGGGCCATCCCGATAACAATAACTCGTTCTCGCCTACCATCCTGATTGTTTGCAGTTCCCGACCCCAAATTTCGGTAGCAATTCGGTTTTCGAGCGCCCTTATTTAATCTCGTTCAATGAACGAGATGATTCATACGTGACGTAAATTTCATTGCTCGTCGTGCCAGTATCGAGTTGTAAGGTTGGCGCCTGCGTACCAGTTGTTTACAACTAGTCTCGACATGTACACACAGTCACACATGACCTTTTCCAAGATGGTTACTGATATGTATTTCATTGAATATTGTGCCGTGATAAATGGAGAAAGAAGTGACTGCCTGTCGCTCTCTCCGTTTAAAAGTTATGTTGAAGTGAATCTTGCCCGCTGCCCAAAGTTTTGATGTAGACTTTACTACTAGGAGATTGTAGAAATTGCGCGTAATTTTAGTTTCGGTTGCAGCACATTTTCGCTCACGAACTGGATATTGCCGTTTTAATTTTTCGCTTCTCCCGATTTTTCCTCATCGCATCGATTGGATATCGACTAGTGACGAGAAGACGGATGTGCGTGTTTTGTGTTTATGTCTGTGTCTGCTGACAATTATTTACAGGAAATGCTATTCGTTGACCTGGAATATTTATGTGTTTAGGTATTGCGCATGAAAAAACTTTGCCCTTGGCGTTGGTTGTATCGCGAGTTCGAAGTATAGTTACGGAATATTTGCAGGTTACTTAAATATTTAAATAATAACATTGTTGGCGGTGGGCGTTAAAGAAAATTGTGTTTTCCTCGGGAGTTATCTGTTAATTTTTGACTTCAGTTTGGCCTCTGAAAGTGATATTGGAATATATAAGTATATATATTCCACTTGTGAACCGGGAAGGCATTAGTGAATTCTTATTTAGGGTATGTATTTTCGTTATTAATCGAGATTCTGGCTTGACCTCCCATATTGGGGGTTTCCCTGACCAACGTGTTTTACTTAAATTAACAATTTCTTAAAATAAGGGGATGGCATTGTTTTAATTTTAATGCTTTTTTATTTCCTTAATTGTTTTCTATTAAATTTCTTGTTTTTAGAAAATTACTGAGAAAAAATAGAGAGAGAGAAAGAGTGAGAGGGTACAATTTGACACATGCTTTTTAGGTGGTAATAACAGAGTAATCTACTTTTGGGTTAGGTACCAAGCAATAATTGTTCATAATATGTTTATTCATAATATTCAGGTTGATATTAAGTTGATTGTAGCTATTTCATTTAACACTTTAACAGTGTTAGATATGCTGCAGTCACATGGTTGCCTACTTTGTTCATCCAATTATTTTACTAAATAACTTTTGCCCTGAAATATAATGTCATAACTTTATTTTAAGGACAATACTTAACTAGAGAGAGTTATTTAAGTATTCTGTGGAAGATGATCTAGATTTAGATTTGTCTTGTCCATGTGACATATTTCTTATTAATAGACATCCTTTACCAAAAGAAACATACCTTTTCAATTATTTGTTCTAATTGTATTAAATTATTTGCAGTGTGTTAATTTATCTGGACTCATCTAAAAGAACTTTTTGGAATGGATAGGAGGAAGAAATTTGTTTACAGGTATATAGCAAATCCACAGTATCTGAATTAATTAAAATAAAAAATAATTAGAAGAGTTCTGTTTAATATTCTAAAATGTTGTTTAGAATGAATATGTTATTGTGTGCTAATGTATTAGAGATTAAACTGGATTAAATAAAACTGAATATATGTTGATGATATAACAGAATACAACATTTCATCCATTAGTTGATTGAAATTTTATGAATAATTATGTATTAATTATATTTGTTAGTTTGTGCAACAGTTGATGTGAACAAAATGTCTTCAAATCGGAATTGGCAGTCTTCTGGGGGAAAGGGAAACAATGGGGATATTGTGAAGCAGGGTTATCTCAAGAAACTGAAGGTAATTTTATTTAATACTTTTGCATTTCTTTCCTTTTTTCCAATTATTATTTGTTTAATGCTACCCTTTCTAGTATTTTTGGCCATTCTCAGGTTACTGTACATAAGGCATTTTGGGCATGACCTTCGACAGTCAGTTGTTTCTTATCAGCTAGAACAATTTATTTCAAGTTACATTTGAAATGTTCTGTTTGGTCACATGACATTATTTCTTGAAGGATTAGAGTAATTTAAATTTCATCTTATATTAATACATTTGATTTGTACATATTTTACTTTAATACCACAAAATGTATAATCATATAGGAACCTTTTATTTATATTATTTTTTTACTCGATCATTAGTTTTTAAATATGTTTCAAAAATTCTTATTAATTAGTATTATTTTTATAGAACAATTATATCATTATAGAATTATATTGTTATTAGATATGAACATTTTATGTAATTATTCCAATTTTTTATTTTATAAATTGGATTAGTAAAACGCTGAATTTAATTCCTATCTTTATGAAACTAATTTTTTTCTAATTTTTATGCCTCTATTATGAACTAAATAAAATAAAAATTATATTAAATTTATGTTGACTTTTATGTTTCAAATAAATAGTATGTACATAACTTCGTGATTATATTCTTTTCAGTATTTTACATAATTTTATGAACTTATTATCTTCATACTTCTTTGTCTGTTGTGAATAATAGACTTGTTTATAATGATGAACATGAGATAACTGGTTTGATATAAACTTGTTTGTAACAAAATATTATCTTATGTAATTAGAACTCTTCACATTGGATGAATGTTTTTACTAAGGGACAGTTATAAGTACAAATAAAAATTAAACATTGAATTCATATTTATTGTAATTACATTTCTAAATTTTATTTATGTTTTAAATATATTACTTCATGTTGTATTTGATTGCATATATTGTATGCGGTATTTGATTTGATAGAATCAAAATCTGGCATTATTGATGAATTTTGTCATAGTTGTTTTTAAGGAAGTATATATGAATTTAATTCTCATAACCTGGGCATAACATCAAAGATACATAAATTGCGCATCTAATAAATATAGGGAATACAAAAATTCTCATAAGCTAGATACCCATAAGGACTAGATTACTTAGAATTAAATTTTTAGGTTAATGAGTGTTGTGTTTTCATTTTTTCAGTTAATATGTGAAATATTTTTTTTGTTTAAATAAACATATACATCTATTTGTATATTGTTCTAATAACTGTACTTTGTCTATAGTTCAACACTTTTTTCTTTTCATATTTGTAGACAATGAGGAAAAAATACTTTGTCTTAAGAGGAGATTCAGGAGAAAGTGCTGCTCGTTTGGAATATTATGATAATGAAAAAAAATGGAAAACAAACCAACCTCCTAAAAGGTAAGGTACCAATTAATATGCATCACTAATGAAGATATTGAATTATCAGATATCATAATGTATTTCTAAGATATTTTGATAGCTAATCTTAAATTTTTAACTTTGTGTATGTGTGTACATATGTATATGTATATATACACACACACACAAAGGCCCATGATTATAATTTTACCCTTTCTTCCTCTAGGTATCATCTTCAGAACATTCATTGAAATAGAATATTCCATAAACAATTGTAAATTTGAATTATATTTACAGGAGTATTATTCTTAAAACCTGCTTCAATATAAACAAGCGTACAGATATACGAAACAAGTGTGTGATAGCACTTTATACAAAGAAAGATTGTTTCTGCATTGTTCTTGAGAATGAAGAGGAAATGGATGATTGGTTAAAGGGACTACTTGAACTCCAGTTGGGTGAAGACCTGCCGGAAGGAGAACCTATCAAGCCAACTTTTGGTACATTGATGTTATAAACATAGTACTTTTATATAACTTTGTCTTGTTTTTTATTTTATTGTAGCCATGTAAAAATTGAATGTATCCTATTCCAGAACATGTATGGCAAGTTTCTGTATTGAGTAAAGAACTGGGAGGGCATAGTGGTATTGTTGGTTCTTATCATCTATGTCTTACAGACCAGACACTTTCATTAGTTAAAATTGCTTCTGATGATAAGTTGGACACCATTGAATTTTCTGTGAGTTTTGATATTTAGGTCATTTAACTCCATATGACAATATCTTTACTAATATTTTTCAAAAGAAAATTATTACTAACCAAATTACTATGGGTTCATTTGAATCAGTGATAGTTGTTTTCTTTAGCTGCAAAAGATACGCCGTTGTGGACATGTTGGTTCATTCTTTTATATGGAAGTTGGACAATGCACTGTCACAGGGCCTGGTAACTTGTGGATACAAACAGAAGATACTAATATTGCTGAAAATATGAATAATACTATTCTAAGGTACTTTTTTCATTCATTTTATTTATTGTTTAATACTATTAGGCTTCATAACGGCTTTCTTAATATTTGAAGAAAAGATTCTAATTGTAATGCAAATGTCATGTTAAAATTGTTGGTTCTTTGAAATGCAGTGCTTGCCGAAACTGTGCCAAAAAAGAACTGCAACCTAAAACTAGAAATCGTTCCTCATCAGCTAACGAAGCCTCAAAGCCAATTACCCCTATTCAGAGATGGCCTACCCATACAGGTATTTTATTTTGTGATATGCTTTATTTTGTTTTGGTAGTTATTTGGCTTTTGTGTTTCTAAGTGCCACATATTTTGCATGCGCCTTTTTGCCTAGTAAGGTGTATACTATACATCAAAACAAAGAAATATCATTCTTATTCAGTTGAGGACAGTACTATACAACTCATTTAGGTATGAATGATATAAATTATTCAATGATTCATCCAGTATTGGTATATCCTGTTAGTAGTACTTATAAATAGCCTTGTTGGATCAACTGTGAGTTGATTTGAACAAAATATAATATCACTTAATCATAATATAAACACAAGTTAATAAATTATTTGATTTATTGAACTTGGCACTAGTTTTTTGTTTTAAAGAGTTGGGTGATGTATGATTATGTTGTGAAATGACCAATCATTTTTGAGATTGCTGTTACATATAGTTATTTAAATTACCTCAGTGATTCAAAATTCAAATACCACATCAATATAAAATAAATAAGTATGTTGGTATCGCTAGATATTTCTAAATAAAGTTGGCATTCATTATTAGAACTATGAAGTGGATTCATCCATTCCTTGATAATTGGCTTTTAATTGGCCTTCTTGTTTTAGTGGTGTTGATATATAGTTGGTAAAAATTAAGTTAACTTTCATTTCTGAGAACAGCTCAAATATTAATTGTAATATGAGAATACTTTTTCCTTCCTAGAAGTATGAAATAATCTTATGCAAAAACAACTGCTTTATTTATTTTATTCATGGACTAATTTCCATGATTTTAACTTCAATTTATATGACAGTTTAGTTTCAAAGATTCATAGAAACTTATAATTATTCCTAAGATTAATGCAATAATATTTGTATTATATCAATTAAATTTTTCCTTAACCTTATGTGATGTTGAAATCTGCATGACCCCAGCTTTTTTAAGCACTAAATATTCTATTTTTCCAAGAAAAATTACCATAAACTTAGAATAATATGGTTTTTATGAAACTGTTCTTTGAACTCTGTTCTGCTTTCTGGTTTCTAAATTACTTAAATAACATTTGTTGACTTAATTATTATCTAACTTTGCTTTGTATATTGCATTTGTAATTATCTAAGTAAAATTTAGAATCAATTATGTGTTATCTTCAAAGAAATTTTATCCAAATTTTAATTTAATATTTAATTTAGTTCCTTGTTAAGCTCTGCATTAATTTTTAAATTTCTTATATTGTTAATTTGCACAGTAGATTAATCATATCGTTAGAAACCTTTTTTATTAATAAACTAAATAATTATCACTTTTCTAATTATATTTGCATTTTGTTTTACTGTTAATTACTGTCAAATTAGTTAAATATAATAGATTTTCAATTATTATTACTACACGTAAAAGTACTGACAGGATCTGATTGTTTTTTAGTATGTAATAGACTCAAAGACTGCCATTGAATTAACAATTTCATTTAAAGTGATATAGGTCTTTTCAGAATGTGAAAAGAAAACTTCCCACAAAAGTGACATCAGTTTTAGTTTTAATGAAACAACCAGCATTAAAACAATATTACAAAATAGTTTGAAGCTCTAATGTAGCATCATAATTCATTTTTACATTATATGTTTCCGATTGCTGGTCAATTTAATGTAACATTTATCATGTAACATCATCACGTGATAACTAATAGTATTTTACATGTGACATCTCTATTTCAAATAATTTATCAGTTTTCTCAATATTGTTCTTTATATATGAGTTATTGTGTTGCAGTGGATATTTGGGTTGAGTTCAGTACAGTTTCTTTGAAATGTTACAAATTGATATAAGAAAACACACTTTATGGTTCTTTTGCCATGTTTTTTTCTATAAATGTTGCTTGAATTTGTCTTCAAGTATTTGTGGGTTAGTTAGAATCCTATGGAAGTGAGAATGTCATATTTTTAATGTGTTATATGAATTAAAGCATTCTTGTAGGTGGCTATTAAACCACCCAACTTTTCAGTTATACTTATGTTCATCCAATCATTTTGAAAGTAGATGAAAAGCTTTCCTGCATTCCTGTTACGCTATAACATTGTTCAATGTCCTTATGTTTATTTTATTTTTATTAATTAGTTTTTATAATTGACCTACATAATAACTATAGTTCAATTATTGGACAGAAATATTGATGAAAATATTATTACATATTTTATCTTTCTTAAGTGGAAAGAGAAAATGTCATTTCATGTCTCAATGTGATTATTTTTTATGCTTATGGCAGATTTGAGATTAAAGAGTTAAAATTTAGATTTTGTTTGGTTAGTCGGGTGCCTATGAAACTAGGTAAATCAGATCTTAAGAAGACAGATCCAGGTCTGTATAATAGCTGTCATGGAAATGATTATGATTCCTTTAGTGATTCCAATAAATTGAATTTGATATCTCAGTGTGTGTTTATGTCAGTTTGGTAACTTATCGAATTTTGAACCCTTTGTGTTTTATGAGTGTTGTATATTCTTTGGTCAGCATCCAGCAGTAGCAGCGGTGGTGGGAGTGGAGGAGTCAGTGTTAACCACCAGCGCACCTACTCGTTTCCCCTCTCCCCCCTTCCCCCTGCCCGAAGGGCAAGCACTGGTACACGTCCCACTAAATACATCACTTCAAATTGTATTCAATCTAGTACGTAAATTAATTTTTATTGTGCTTCTTATATCTATTTTTTTATTTATTTAAGTACAGCTATTGAACAATGTTTATAGTGCTGATCGAACCTTTTTTTAGAGCATATATTTGATGACAGGATAATATATACTGGCCATGTTTTTAGGGGAACATTAGTTATATTTGTACATATATGATGCATTTTTATCCCGTGTAACACATCATTCACTTTTCATATAGTCATATAGGTTTACTTACAGTATTTCTGTATACGAAAAATATTACTAAGACAATTTCAATTGATCATAGGTTAATACATTAATTTTTTACTGTTTCGATACAAGTGTTTAGTCCTCATTTGGTGCTGTTTCTGTTTATAAATATATTATTCATCATATACACATTGTGTATAAGTTGTGCAATATATAATAGCATTATTTAACTGCATTTGTTTTGTGCTGTTTTTATTGTCTTCTGTTTGTTATTGGCTTAAAGATAAAGTTCATGTTTTAAAGTGTAGATATTTTATTAATTTGACTCATAGATCATATTTTTTCACTACATGCTCCAATGCTTTTGTTAGCACAAGCTTGTTTGTACAAAAATGTTGGATGTGCTACTGTTATACTTTTTATTGTGTATATATGTGGCTGATATAGAAAAATTGAGATGAATGTTTTGCTGTAATAAGACATTAAGTATGGCCTCAAATTAGATTATGTTCAGAATTTAAATACATTTAATACTCTTTGTTCCATCTGGAATTATTTTATTCATATTGGGCACATTTAACAAATTTCTAATATGTGTAATTAATTGTATTATAAAATCACTTATAGCATAATAATAATTATTACGATATACTTCCATTCAAACATTTGCATAACTTGAATACGTTATTATCAGATTCAATATTTGTTCAAAAGCAATTGGAAAATAATATTCATTGGTGCATAATAATAATAATTGTTACATTTTTAAATAAGATCAAATAAAAAGAATATCACAGTCATGAGTTAAATAAGATAATTAATTGTGATTTCATTTTCAAGTACTGGAAAAAAATAAAAATAAATAGCTGAATTATCTTAACCTCATCTAAAAATCTCTACATGATTATAAAACACATACATTATATGATAAAATGATATAAGTTAAAATAATTGTTTCTGTACTTGCTAGTTTTTTTTTCAATAAGAAAGTGGGTGAAGATATTTACACTTACAGGTCACTGTATTTACTTAAATACAGGTCTGACAGGTGTGAGAGATCGATGTGACTGTTTACCTTTTCGTCTTCGTACTTCTAGTGAGGGGGCGCCTCATGTGCCACATCATCCCAGAATACATTTAGGCCTATCCCATACAAGGTCTCACTCTATGTATAATAGAGGCATAAGCTATTCTCCACCGGTAGGCTCCAGTCCTGTGAGGTGAGTACTTGTTTAATATATATTGCATAAATATGCAAGATAGAAGGAATACTGAGTGTTTTGATTGTTTCACTTTCAGCCCAGCTTCTGTTGCTTGCTCAACAGATTCGGCTGGGTCATCTTTATCAATGGATGGTGACACTGGGGAGGCAGTATGGGAAAGTGAAACCGGACGATTTGGTCACTCTCTCACTCCTGATGAGCCTGCAATAATGGAGGAAAATCTTGATGATTATTGGCAGGGTAAAATTTATAATAGAAATACATTCTATATTTATGTTTGAAACAAATGTGTTTGTGAGACACCTTAGTGGCTCAGGTGTAGATCCTGGGCATTGAATTGCTATAGGTAAGTGATTTAAGTCTGCTGTGAGTGTTAGACATAAATTAGCATAAGTCAGGGAGTTCGAATGCCATTCTCTCTGGTGGCAGTCACTTATCCCAGCCAACCATCGTGCACAAGCATCCTCATTGTGCTGTATAAATAAAGACAGGAAGGTATTTTATTAAGGCTATTTAAGCGATTACAGAATGTTCAAGTGGTGAACATAATGCTATGTGGTTTTGTTGTGCTGTTCAATATAATTATACAACATACAGTAAATTTCCAAAATGGCAGTATATGTAATGTGTGTGTGTGTGTGTGTGTGTGTGTGTGTGTGTGTGTATATATATGGGAGTATCTAACTAATATTAAATATATATCTTTAATTTATCTATCCTATTTTTTTGTAGGTGAAGAAGAGAAATTAAATAATAATGTGCACACTGATCGCTCTCTTTGTCTGCCTATTCAATCTGCTACCAGTTTAAATAACACTGCACAAAGAAAGCATTCCCCAAATATAGGCTGTGGTTTCAAATCCAATTCTCCATCACAGGTTAGCTAATTTATAATAATAATAATAATCCCAGTATTAGGAGTGTATACATAGATAACATAAAGCATAAGAAGTATTGTTTTCATTTTTGTGATAACAGTTCACTTGGGTTTTTCTCACTATGCAGATTGATCACAATTAACTCACTTCTGGAGCTTTGTGACTGTGATCTGGTCATATCATATTCTTTGACCTTCTCATTCACATAAAGCATATAATGATTACAATATACATGGTCAGTTTTACCTAACTTGTGCCTGAGTAAGACCATTGTGTGTGTTTATCGTTGAATTGTTTTAATTATTTATGTCTCGTGATTGAAAAGGCCAAAGGAGGTGTTGTTATGGATTAACCAAAATTAATTAAGGCATATATCTTAATGTTCTTGATCTCGGCTTCTTTCATAAATACTGTCAATATCTAAATTGTTATATTGTCATTGCACTATATAAGATGGAAGAAAAAACTTGTGTTATACATATGCTAGTATTTGGTTTACATTATGTTTCAGTGTTTCCCCAGAAATTGTAAGAGTATTGTTTTCCTGGTTAAATTAACTTTTATTAAATTATGTTTGAGTATAATTTGTTTCTCTATTACAGGGATCTTACATGGAAATGTGCAGTCCTTGTAGTTCTTCGCCGTTGGATACTCCAGGAAATTACGTCCCAATGAGTCCTGGTATGTTTGGTATTATAATTTGGTAGTAATTTGTATTATATATGTATATAATATATGATTTTTGTTGTCTTATGTATTTAACATATTACTAGTAAATGAAAAGTTACTGGTGTAAGTGTATACCAGGAAGATTTGTAGTTACTTCATTAACTTTATTTGTGTAAAGTGTTTGTTACCGATAAATCAAAATTAAAATTTTTGAACCTATATCTGCAGTGTCTTTACTAAATTTATTAGTTTCACAATCAAATAATGTGTACTGTAATGTAGGGGAGTGCCGAACACCATTATATGCCCCTGCAGGCTCTGTTAACCATAGTCGAGGAAGCAGTCTAGCTGAAGATAGTTATGTCCCCATGGCTCGTGCTTCTTCTGATGATGTCTATGTTGATATGGATCAAAGATCAAATCAGAGGAACTATAAACAAGGTGTGTGTGGGTAACAGTTACATTTATGGATATGACTAGTTTAATATTATGTCTAATTTAATGTATTGTACTGTTTTATATGCTTAACTTCTATTGTCCTTGATTTCAAATTGTTAATTATTTCAACATTATTTGCAGATCGCTACCAAAGTGGTGATACATCAGCTGGATCTAGCTGTTCTATAACGTCCGGCACCCCTTCAACCGAAGCAATGAAATTCAACGAGTTTACATTGGACAAAGTAACAACATATTTCCCTCCTGATGACGATATAACTCCTGCCGAAAGACCTGCACGTGCTTATTCAGTTGGTTCTCGTCCTGTTAATAATAATACTAGGTAATTATGCTGTAGAAAAATATCTATTTTTAAATTTGGAACTAATTCTGTGGCAGTATGAACTATGATTCTTCACAACTCTGGACAAAACTCTGGAGGGTTAGAGTTGTCTTAAAATATTAATTTGAATCTTGGAGAAAAATTCCGTATATGTATTCAATTTATTATTAGTTATTTGTAATGTTTCAGGCCTGAACTGTCATCTCAAAGTGATTGTGAACGTGTTCGAGCCTTCTCATTAGGTTCGCATGTCAGATTCTTGGGTCAAGTTCCATTTACAAAAACTACACCACAATTTCTTTCTTCTAGCCATTCATCAGTAGAACCTTCTGATGATATGATGGTTATAGACTTCAGCAAGAAAGGAAAACAGAAAAATCGAAAAAAGCAGTCAAGTATTGAAAGGCTGAGTGTTCCTTCTAGCAGTCTTTCTACACATTTTCAATCTTCAAGTAGTCATACTCCATCAGACATTAATTATGTTGAGATGTCATCAAGAGCTTCTCCTTCATTAGGTCCATCACCACCAAAAACAACAAGCAGGCTTGTTTCAGCCTTTTTGGGGAAATCTCCACCAAAACCCTCCATTCCTGAGTGTCCATTCAGTAAGTCATCTCCACCAGTTTCTGGGTATCCATCCCCGCCATTAGGGAGGGTGCCTGAAACTGAACCGGGATATATGGACATGACATCTGGATCAAAAGGCGAATTACATGGTGTTTCCCCACCTTTGAGATCTGTCCCTAAATGTCCTCTGGATGAACCATATGTTGAAATGAAACCAGGACATACTGAGGCAAAACAGATTTTGGCCAAAAATACAAAAATCAAAATGGAATCATTTGTTTCAAATGATTCTTTGAGACCTCAGAACTTCTCATCTCCACCTATTAAACAAACCCTCTTAACATCAAAAGGAAATAATAAAGATGATTATCTTGATATGAGCTTGAAAAGGAAGACATCTGCATTGGAAGATAATAACAACAGTAAAGTCGTTGTTGGACACCCCACAACATTGGACCCTACATCTAAAGATACAGATGGTTATGTGGAAATGAATTTGGGAAATTCCAAGCAAAAATGTATGGAAGGGTCAAAAGTTACTGAATGTGAATCTAATTATTTAAACATGAGTATTAAAAAGGAAAGAAAGGGAAGTAGAAAGGATCGTAATAGATATAGTTCTCAACCAATAACTATTCAGTCTAATCCTAAAGATTCAGGAAGTCTAATTTTTACTGTTGCTGGAAGGAAGCATTCAACAGGGACACCACCTAAAGTTCCTTCATTTCTTCCTTTGGGCTCAACTAATTCTCCCAATTCAAGCCCACACTCTACCTTAGAAAGGAATAGGACAAGGAAGAATAGTATTAGGAGAGAAAGTAAGGAGACAGGCAGTGGATTTATAACTCCTACAGGTTCTACAGGGGCTATCTTTGCTTTTAGTTTAAACAGTCCTGTGAATTCTCCTGGAGGATATGAGTCATCTGAGAAGTGTCCAGTAGACGCTACTAGTGGCACTGTTCGCCTTTCATACACTCCTAATGAAAATGAATCTCTACCAGAATTGATTAAAAATTCAGATTCCATGGATAATTATGTCAATTTTGAACCAAATCGGGCTGAAGAAAGTGATTACATCCCAATGCAGCGTGTATCAACAGCTGCAGAACCAACACGAAAAATTTCAGCTCCTTCAATGAACCCTATTAAATTAAGACCAATGGAGAAGCTCTTGACTGGTTTGGGAAGTTTAACTGTAAGTTCACCTGCAATTATTAGTGTACCTCCTGCACAGTGTTCTTCAGTTCATAGTGAAAGTGACACTTTATTGTCTGGCAGTGACTCCTCACGACTAAGTGAAGATGAAGTGAACAGTAGTACTGTGAAAGGTGAAAACAAGTCAGTTTCAAGAGCATCTTCTGTTAGTAGTATGGGGTAAGAATTTTGTTTCATTTATTTACTTTATACAAATAATGTGTTTTTAACTTGGTTTTAAAACCATTTTCTGTTTAATTTTGTGTATTCAGTAAAATATCTGCCTCTTATATGACTTAAGAAAACAAATATTATCTTTAGTCCAAGAAAGCTGTAGAAGTAAAATAAATCATTTATGTGGCTTTGGTGACTCAGTGACTAAAAGTCTGCATCTGGAATCATTGGGACTACTGTGGTTATAGTCTCAATGCAGACAAAAATCCATACAGTAGGTGTTTAACCTAATTGGTTAAGAATTAAATTAAGCTTGGTTTTGATCAATAATAATTCAACAGAGTGTTTGTACCTAGATAAAAAAATCATTTATGAAGCATCCATCAGTGGAATATTGAAAGCAATACATTTTTCTAAGGTTTAAAATTTCAAATGAATTACATCACAAAAGCACAGCCTTAGCCTTTAAAAATATATCTGTTCAGCACCAACTGAATAATGCCTTTTACTTTGGCATTTAAGTTAGTAATTTTACAGCAAATTGAATGCTTGCTACCCACACAACTTCATGTTTACTTAATTTGTATTTATTTGATTCTATTTTCATAGAGATAAGGAGTTACACTATGCTTCTCTTGACTTGAAAAGGAGTGGATCAGAAAATGATGAATCAAATAGAGGTCTAAAAAATCAAACATCATTGACAGAATCTTCATCTGCATCAACACCCAGCCCTAATATCATGCCAGATTCCTCTGCTTTCACGTATGCAAAAATAGACTTTGAGAAAAGTGCTGCACCACAAAAATTAAGACATTAGACAATTTGTATCTCTGTGATGTGCCAAGCACCTTTCATTACTGATTAGACAGTATATAATTTTTTGTTTTTTCCCCACTTATTAAAATTATGTATCATAGAAATACATATTTCCACTTACAGTATTCACATATATAAGTTTATTGAATTTTATAAATGAAAATAGTGACATTTTTTAATATGGTTAAATGTTTTTAATTTTTTAAGTACTATTACCTGTTGAAATAAGTGATCATGCTGTCTAATTGGTTTTGATACTGACAGTTCGGTGCAGTGCTAATAATTTGAAAGTACACTTATGGTGATGTTCAAAGTTGTTTTCCTTTTTTATAGTACATCCATTTTGTGTACAGTATTTTGTGTACTACATATCCTTGTACTGTTATATGACATTCTATTCTGAGTACTGATGTATATTATAGACAAGATTACAGGAATTGGCCTTGTGTAACATATCAGTGGGTTTTGGAATGAGGAATGTATCACTGTTCACTGTGACCTCTGCTTGTAAATTCTTTTGAAAGCAGCCTCTTTAAATAATTGGCTAGGATATTATTAAGTAATATCTGACTTCAGTATTCTGGTAGAGAATAGCCAGTCTCTCAGAAGACCATTAATATTGTGAATGACAGTTTTTTCCTGGAAAATGTTACTGGATATCAAGGCCTATTGTACAAAATCTGCAATATGTACAAATGTTGACTGTCCAAATGACAAATATTTGTTTAAATATTAAATTAGTTTTGGTGCCATTTTCAGTTCCTTGAAGCTACTGAATGAAAAAAAATGTTATGTTCAGTGACATTAATACATACAATTTTCAAATTATTTTGACTGATATTTACTTGTTGTTAGTTGGTATCTCTAGGAAATAACAATATTCGAACTGCTCGGGATTGTACTGCCTCTCAGGTGTTCTCACTTCTTCAGGTTATGCTCAGACTTTAAAATAATCTATAATATTTAAAGGTTGTCATTTTACTGAAAGTAGGTTTAAAATGTTGGGCTTGAAATTTAATAATATAAAACTGTTGAAAATTTATTAGTTATTTTAAAAGTGAGTATTGAGAATATTTTTATTCATTCCATTTTAACAGTGTTCAGTCCCAATATTTTTAACTCAATTAACTGAAGTGTTCAACATTACGTCCTGTGGCATCAATAGAAGATAATTAAACTTTAATATTTCTGAATAGATACAGTTCTGTTATGATACTTTATATTTTATTACCATAGGTCTTCTGTCGACTGAATAGCATGTTGCTTATCAAATTTCCTCCTATGAAATGATTTTATCTATAGGGAAGACTTATTAGTAATATGTTATAATTGTTAAATTTGTGGGTTGTAAATCAAGGAAATAATTATGATCTGTAAATATTTTCTTGTTAATTTGTGTGTATTGAATATGTTATCAAATTAAGGTAAAGTCTGCTTTAGGAATGTAGATTTAAGTTACATATATGCACACATACTATTTTACTAGCTTTAAAAGTATCCCTGAGTGCTTTGACATTTTGGTTAAATTTCTTTGCATATTCTTATAATTTATTAACCTAATATTATAATGATTAAATTTTGCTCATGAAGTAATGTCTGTTATAGACAAATGATTGTTACTCTCTTAATACCTATTTGCTTCTTCAAACATTTTTATAGAACTTCTCTGTAGTATCAATAAACAGATATCAGGTAAATATATTTTTGATAATTCACAGCATTTTTTGCTTGCCTTTGAAAAAGTATAGCAGTCACCCAGTTATTTGAGAGATAAAAAATTAACTAAAATAAATAGTTAAAGAATATTAAGTTTATGCCAATGAATATAGTTCCTGATTTTGTATTTGTGTGTATATATTATAAGTCATCAGTTCTTCAATGATATTTTTAAACTCCTTCAAGGAAATATAGTATTTACTTAGATTAGAATAAGTATTTCTTATGTCGTTATTTATTGAAAATTTATTAAATTAGGCATCAAATCGGTAGGCAACAAATAATTAGGGCCATGCATTCAATTTGATAGCATGTTCTGCTATTAAACTTAATTACCATATTAACTGTGTTATTAAATAGTCAGTTCAATATAGTTATTTATCCTTGTCAAGGGGTGTTCTGATTGTCAATGCTGCAATTAGTTTGGATTTTGTCTGGACCTAATCATTACCTCTGCCTAATTAAATCATTATAATTTAAAAAATATGTTTTCAGGTATATTATATATGTATTAACATAATACTTGTGAACGCACACTAATGATTGGAATAAATGAGGTTTATTAGTTAAATTAATATGAAAGATATTACCAATATAAATATAAAAATATAATTTTTAAATAACATTCAATTTTATTATTATCAACATTTATAGTTTTTTGTACTTGAATTTTGAACTATATAATTTCAACCATAAATTTATTCTTATTCTAAAATTTATGATTTCAATGTTTTTATTTTATTTTCAATTTTTTAATAAGATTAATATTATATTGTATTCATTTTATGATTCATTGGAATTAAATGGTATGAAACGTTACATATGTAAAAAATTATTATTTAAGATTTAAAATTTTTCCTCAAAATATTTGTAATGTGGATGTGAAAGTGCTTTTTTATTTATAACTTTATTTTCATGTTGATGTTTTGCCGTAATATTTTGTATTCTAATTTTGTGCAAAAGGAAACGTATTTTTAATGATATAGCATTTTAATCATGAGTTCATGCTGTTATAACACATGCTGATTAGGTCCAGTCTGTCAAATCTTGAACATTGCAAGAATTTTATTGCAGAGGGTATTGTTATTTTATTTTAATACTGTAATTAACTAAAGAGCTGGCGCTCAGTGTTGAATAGTGGTTATCCTGGCATTGTGAGAAGTCACCCCTGCCTGGTCCTATGGTACTGAACCACAGCTTTAGATAAAATACAAGGGTATAATATACTTTTATTGAATTAATTGTTAACCATTTTTAATTTTAAATGTGTAACAACATTAATATTTTAATTAATAATTTTGAACAATTTAAGTGCTCTTTTTTATAAATGTTTTCATCCATCATATTGATTAGAAGCAAGACAATTCAATAATTTGTTTCAAAAGTTTTCTATCATATCCTTGTATTGTATCCTCTTTATCATAGGTCAGTCAAGGATAAATTTTCTCTATGCATTAGC
Organism: Lethocerus indicus; assembly: GCA_019843655.1. NCBI lineage: Eukaryota > Metazoa > Arthropoda > Insecta > Hemiptera > Belostomatidae > Lethocerus > Lethocerus indicus. Next base: position 15,526,305 of record JACDQD010000006.1, on the reverse strand, counting down.
TGTTTATTGTGTTTGTCCCTTTGCTTATGTTATTTAAGTAATTATGCTAGGAAATTATGTTAAATTATCCGTTGTTAACATTAAATTAAAAAATTTCTTGTAAAAAAATATGAACCTTACTATGATAAGTTTAAAAGACATTTATTAATAATATGAGCTTTATTTTTGTAAAAAGGACTTTGTAAGGTGCAAAACATTCCGGAGTAATGTTATGAAGGCCCATATTTATTTAAATTTAAAAATATACTGTTATAAATTTAGCAGAGTCTACATTTATTAAACATTTAATGTTTAAGTTCACTTTTATTCACAGATTAGTAACACTTTAAAAGTGTAATATTTTGGTAAAAATTAGCAAATTTAAGTGTTCTGTTTGTTAAAGGTATTAGCTTATAGAATGCCTTGATAAAAGAAGAGCACAAGAAAAAAATAATTAGCTTGTTGAAGAATTATAATAAATTTTAAATGATTAAAAAACATGATAATCTTTATCAAAGCTTTTAAACTATTTTTGTAAGACCATTAAAATTTATTTTAAATGAAGATTAAATTTAAAAGGAGGGTCATAAGGTTTTTAGGAATGTAGTGAACCAGGTGTGACTGCTTCTTTTAAAACAAATGTTAGGAACAACTGTGCTACATATTTTGTGTGTAGTTTTCCATTATCATTGTAACTTTGTCACTAGATTATTGCACTCGGTTGTAATTTTATAATAGACCAAATATTAGATCTAGTCCTTAGTTATGGCATTAAAAGTTCCCGGTTCACTGGTATTTAATCTATTTAATTTAAATAAATTGTAACCAGTACTGGAATAAGTTTGTTTTAGATTAAGAGAATTTCATACAAAGGTTGTAATAAGTAATGTAAAAGCAATTTATTTTGTTTTTTTAGCAAATAATTTTGCCTAAGTAGCAAACTGAATCAGTATTCTGTCTTCAGATACAGATTATAATCACATTGTTCCCAAACAATATGCTCATCAACAGTCACATTCTTCACTGAAATGTCCGATATTAATAGAATTGCTATTGGGGATGTAAATGATATATTCTTAGGTTAACCTAATATTATAAACAAATGGGCCTTCAGTTAAGAGCTATATGTACTTAAATTAATCTAACCATAAACACTAAAAGTGTCTGTGGTGTAGGCATATGACTGTACAGAAGGGACAAAAAAGGAACATATTTATCTGGCATGAAATTATTTAGTGGAATATAATACTGACACTGGACACAATTGGATTGTTGAAGGTCTGTTCTTTGTGTATGTGTTCAGTTTACCAATAAGTAAAAGTATTTTGTAATATTTAAACAGTTGAAATTATTGTTACCAAGGTTTTACATGCAACTGCCAAATATTCCAATACGGGAACTATGTCACAAGACTAGTTAATTTGCTTTTCACACATCACAAGAGTTTCCTTGTTTTATGTGCATTTTGATTACTTGTATTTTTTTGGACATTAATGCCCATTATCCTCTTTTATAAAGGTGTAAGACATGCTATTATATAGCTCATAATTCAAAATATATTAGTGTAAACCTGCTTGTAGTTCTTTGATACCTCTGGGAATTTTTGTCTTAAGAGAGTTAACTGCAAGGTGTGTACGCAGTTAAAGTAGAGGAAGCATAATATTGTACATTTATAATTTAAATAGTTGATTTACTCTGTTTTTTGAACTTGGGCTAAATCATTATTATCAAGAGTTTAATCCTTTTTAAAGTTTATGCAGGAATATAAAAACAGGTATAAATGTGAGCATAATAAAATATGTTTTCTTATGCCACCTGTCATAACTTGTATGACCTTTCTTTGTTATATCCTATAGTTACGTAAATTCAATATATATATATATATATATATATATATATATATATATATATATATATTGTGTTGTAAATAACTTGCAAATATTGATATAAAGTGTACATACTGATTTGGTATGATTATAATTATGTGAATATTATTAGTTGTATAAAAAACATTTGTTGAAGGTGGTTTGCTCTTCAAAATGAAATTGCAGTATATATTAAGCACAAAAAGAGGCTCTGGAAGTGTGCTTGAGGCTCATTAATTTCTTATTCAGACAAGTTACCTCTTATGATATAGTCATGTAGATATGTTTATGTTTCAGCAATTAATTATTTCTAAAAATAATCTTAAGTAATTAAATGGATAACATTTATGACTTTATTTTGGTTTCTTATATAAATGCCTTATTTTGTTTATACCACTTTTAAAGTTGTATCAATTTCTGTTATTTCTTATAAAGAAACAGTTAAATATTATCAATTTAAATATGGAAATGGTGTTCCTTTATTGCTGCTAATATACTCATATATGAGAATATATATTAACATATATTTCTCTAGTTTGCATTGATACTGATATGATTTTGTTATATCATCCCCAAGGAGGTAATTTTTTTCGTTCAGTGTGATTTCACTAATCAAAAAGGAATAAATATTTAAAATGATATTCATCGACTAATTTTTGTAGACATGAGTTACTCAATAATTGTGATCTGAATTGTGTTACTTTCTTGCCTAGACATGTAAACTGATTTGTACTAAAATAATCTTTGTTGGTTCAAGGCTCCATCTAATTGAACTTCCCTCAATTCAAATTTGAGTTTGTTGGTAACAAAATAACATTGTTTGTTTTTGGAGTTTATTTTTATATCACTGAAATCATAAGTCTATTATTTCCTGTCAATATTTTTTAAATGTGCAGTTAAGTGTATTTTCAATAATTGACTGAAGGATACAGTTTTCATGTTTGAATAAGTTTTACTTCAATGTGGTATGTGTGATACGAATTGAAACCAGAGTGCTTCCAACTGATCAAACATTTTACTTACTGCATTGTAAATTAATATGCTCTCAAATTTAAGAGTAAAATGAATCCAAAATTAAGTTGGAATTTAACCCTCAAAAGTATATAGTGATTAAAGCTGGTTTACAGTTGGGTTGGACTGGAACACCTGCCTACCATCTTGTTGTGTTGGTAGTTGTTTTTTTCTAATGAATTATAAACGGTTTATGAGTGTACAGTTCTTTTAATAATTAGCAATATTCCTTTTTTGAGTATACCACAAAAGGATTATAGTAAGTAAATTTACAGATTTATTATCACAACTCTTATTGCTTTATTATGAACGTTGCGTTGTTAACTTCAGGGTAACCTAAGAAATGCCCCAGTTGAAATTTAACATTCAATTTTCCGATTCAATTAGGTCTAAAATGAATCACATTGCAGAATTTTTGTTATTGATTACGTACGTTTAAAAATCGCTACAGAATTAAAAAATGATTGATTATAAAACGTTAACAAATCTAACAGCGCTTCAGGATGAAACTGCACGGATTTTTTTCACTGCGAATCGAGAAAAATAAGAGCTGAAGAATTCTATACAATATGCATTTCATTTCAAATGCCCAAATTAGCTGGTAGTTATTTTTTCGCTATACTAACTGCGAAACGTTATAAAATCAATTTTGTATATTTTTAGTTCAGGTTAACTTGGATGATTAACTGTAAAATGACCTACATCAGCTGTTAATACTAATAGTCGCATTTTAATATTGAATTGAAATTTACTTGTTACATTTAATGCTGATAAAATGATCTGCAGTACATAAAAAGTGATTATATTGTGAAATATACACATTATATATTACTGATTAAGAATATTGATAATTGTAACCTAACGTAATGTTCTTCTAATGCAATATTAGGTCAGACATGACCGGTTTCTAAAAAGAGAATGCGGCTCGTCCAATAATCTCGGTCGTAATGCGAAGTGAGGGGAAAATGAAAGGAAGGCGGGGGAGTGCGCGGGCGAATTCAGAGTTCCATCCGAGGTTTGCGTGCAAGTTAAACTAGGATCTATTCCGTCCAGAATTTGTCGACCCTAATATATGAGATTCGAATTTAGGTAGCTACGTTGATTTTATTGTTCGTAGGGGGACAAAGTACGAGTACGTTACAGAAGAAGCTATGGGTATGGTGAAACGCACTCTCAAATGTATTGAAAATATAAAATGAATACAGTTTATTGAAGCAACAGCCACTTTACAACTGAAATAGTTACCCGTATAACAGATACGGTTGACCATTATATCAATTATGTACATACATCTATTTGTTGACTATGCAAACCAAGTGCCCATGTAAAGTAATAACTGTACTAGAGTACTAATTTAAATGTTCAGTTTAATCAGGTGCGCTTAGTACGAAGAAATACGTCTTGTGCTGATATTATATTCCGTCGCTTTGTAAATAAAGCGAGCGTATTAAAACGCCCTACTCCTCGGGAGGACCGACAAAATATATTATACGGTGCGTTACTTTCTCATTGGGTTAGTCACTCGATCGTCCCTACAAAGGAATTGTTCGAAAGGTAAGCAAAACAGGAAGTTCCCTCCAGGGGCGCTGCTTTCAGCCTTTCAAAGGGAATATACATGTGCCGTAAGGGTGAGGGGTGGGGTTATATCAATACTAGGGGTGCGATAGAGGGTAGCGGGTAGCCAGCCGCCAGAGGGAGGGTCGCCTATCGACCCGACTGGGTGACGTCACGGCTGGCTGTGGTCTGCCAGCGGTGGTGCTCAGCGGTGTGTGTGCCGGCTTCAGTGTGTACGGCTGTCTCAGTAATACGGTTTAGTGTGAGTCAAGTGAGAGAGACAGAGAGAGAGAGACGTGGGCATGCCTTGACCGAGGGATCCCCGGGGTACGTAGCCTTCTCCCTCTTTATCAGTGGACTCAACCACTCCCACTCGCCACGTGACGTGACGCCCCGCACTCGTTCCCCCGGCTACCGGAACGTTTCTTTCCTGCTTCGAATCCCCTTTCCGAGATAGACTTTGAACTATCCGATCGTTTCCGTTACGCAATGTCGATTTTTGTTATGTAACAGAGTTTTGATTAACGGAGTGTTGTATTGACTCGTGCGCTACCGTCGAAGCCGGCACTCTTGCTCAACCCGCCTAGTCAGTCACATTGAAAGTAAGCCCCTGCACTTCGTGTCTAGTTTATCTTCCATTACGATACTTCCGCTCTTGTTATTTGCATTCCTCCGTTTCGCGCGCGTTTGAATTTGTTCTCGTTCGGTTCTGCTCCTATTTATTATATGGCTGCCTCTTCGCCCGCCTCATTTATCCAGTATTAAAATAGTGCGCGGTTTCTCATTTTAGAATTCGAGTGGACGAATCTAATTTTTATTTCTGTTAAGGTATTTTTAACTCTTGGGATTAACTAAGCGTATTATTATTATTATTCGCTAAAACGTATTATTATTCCAACTGTAAGAATAAAATATTAACGCATAAATGTTTCATTTAATATTTAGAAGCTGCGGGGTAATGGTGGGTATTAACGAGCTCATTTATTTTTTGTATAAAATCGGAGTAGACTGAAAAGACTACTCATTCGTCAGTTTTGGGAACATGTCGAAACTTCTTTAATTAAAAAATATACTGCCTTCTAAGAAATAGAATGTCTCTTGGATTAGGATTTATGGACCAGTCGTGCAATTTTGATTTGTTTAAGGGTTTGATTAGTGCAGTGGTATGAACAAAATTGTAAGCAGATACGCGAAATAATATTTTCAGTTTATTATTAAGGTACTGAATAGAACTTGATTAGAAACAGTGAATATTTCGGTCTGAAAGTCTATTATTGCTATACTAAACTGATAAACTTAGGGGGTGTGGTAAAATTGAATTAAGGACTAATAATCATTTCAAACTAGTAAGGGAAACCGTTTTAATAACATATTGTAGTTCCTATGGAACATTAGTCACGTTGACATAATTACAAAGAATTGGGTCTGAAAATAAACCGGGGCAGTTAGAAATTGCAAAACCGGGGGTGCCAGGTTACGTTCTGCGACGAGGGCTGCGTCAGTTTTAATGGTTCCCATTTGCCGAAACCAAAAATATAACTTATTACTGAAAATTTTGTCAGGCTTTAATTTATCTACACTTACCTAACTTGAATATGACAATATTTCCAGAATTTCTTATCTAATAGTAGGACTTTTATACGGGTTATCGTGATAAAGTAAATTTACCTTAATACATCGTGCTATTTTAGGTTAGAATTGTCAGGTGCATGTCCTTCGATAGTATAAATCTGAGTTGGATATTTTCGCGGAGATCGAAGAATTATTTTATTTTGAATTGGTTTTCTGCTTGTCCTATTGCAATTGATTTCTCGGTACGCGCCCTGAAATACACCTCAGTTAGGTTTTCTACAAGGGGCAATGTCTAGTAAGGTTTCTCTTGGCGGACATAATCCTTTTGAATTTACTATTTAAAAACCCATCCCATTAACCGAGCGAGGCACAGAAATGTAGTGAAGACAACTGAATCCCATCCCCTCAACATAGTTATCGTCATTATTCAACCTTGAATTTTCATTTTTTCAATCATTGTACACCGTTCAGTTCCGAAATGGATTTTGTAGGCAATCGTTACAATGAGTCCAGCTGGGTTTGGCAAATGGCGATATTACTAATGGAGACAGTTTTTGCGAGAACATAGACGTTTACGTTTTTTGGGTGCATTTTGATGCTATAAGTAACTCTGACCTGCAGCACTTTCGTAAGGATATAATTTCAAAGAGCGGAACGTTTCGAAATTTCAAAATGAAGGAATCCATTCCTGTTTTATTGGCATCATACATTCAGTGTATTCGAAGTGTACGTTAGCGGGGACAGCTGCCCTCGGAGCTGCTTTCCACCTGGCGGTGCTTTCAATTCCACTTCCTCCCTCCATTCCCTTCGCTCGACTGTTAACTTAGTGCAACGTCCCGAAATGGTAATTTGAAACGAGCGGTTCCCGAACTTGGGTTTTTTCCAGATATTTGCCCGGCGGCAAGATGGGTAATTGGCACTCAAAAAAAGGTACGAAAAGTGAGTGTTAACCGCACTAATTAACCGATTTTAATTGTCATGGGGAATTATAGGACTGTTTATATGAGGGAAAACATTCGTGACACATATTTAGTGGCAGGAATAAGTGAAAATTCAAACGTGGGCCGAACGCAGTATCGCAGTGGTCTTTACGGTTACTCTTTAAGTTACTGGACGTTACGAGAGACATTGAGCTATGGTTCCGTGACGTGTTTTAACTTTTTACGAAATTAAATTGGTCTAGTTATCAATTACGAATTATCCTAGTCTTTTATCGCCCGTGTGAATTTTCTCATCGACCTTTTCTTTGGCCCTGTGCTAAACCTTTTTCGATGAAGTCAAACGCCTGACGACAGCAGGCATACTAGTATGCCGCAGATAACAGTACGAAACCTATTAACTGGTATATAAACATAGAAGAATATCTATGTTGATAGTATATCTCCCTAAAAATATAAAAACATTATGTAGTTTATGTGGCCTTAAATGTCATTCGAAATAGATTTTTCATAAGTACGTACAAGGTTTAAATTTAAACGGTTTCCATTAATTTGGACATCGAAAAATTGATTTCTAATTATATTCCGCGCACTGGCGGAGCTGTCAGTAACTATATTAAAAATATGATTTATTTTAAATTCTGCGTGATTGTACAGGAATAACAAATTAAAATTTGTAATTAAATAGCCTTTGCGCTTGCTAAATGAACCCTCTGCGTAATTTCTCTTGGATTTAAAATGTTATATTACGACTCTCTACAATGAAATACCTGTACCAGTCATAAAGTTCCCGCAATAAGCCTCCCGTTTTCAGTTGTACTTCTCTAATGTTCATAGGCAGCTATTTTCTCCTGAAAGCCTTATTTTCGATTTACATTAACGAAGAAGTGGTTAATAACTCACGCTTATTACATTACGTAACATAGTTATTTGCGGGGTCTGCCTCGCATTATTTATAATATTTACACCAGACGGGAGATTTGACCGAAGATAAGACATTTTGCCAAAATACAAGACTGTTTAATGAAAAACAAATGTTTGCGCCCCGATTCTATTGCACAGTAACTGAATATTTCCTGCCGCAGTGTTGCTATAAATAGCGGCGGAAATGAGTTACAAACTATGCCACAGTCATGTTTCTGATTGGCGTAAGTTTGGGCAATGAATAAATGTAAACGAAACGTATTTGCTTTTATTATTTGTAGACTACGGGTGTAGACATTAAAATAGAATTAGATTTGCATATTCGACTTAAGCAGAATAGTGCTTGCATGCATGCTAAGTAATTGGTTATTAAGCCTGATCGCTGTTTGCGTTTTCTTCACGTGATAAGTACTAAATACTTAAGTTAGTATAAGTTGCCTTTTCCTTTCCAGCTCGGGGTAATCCCTGTGTCGCTGTTAAATTAAGAATAAAATGATCATTGAGTAGTTATATATTTACATACATTTACATGTATTTATAATATAGTGGCAGTTGGTGGCCGTGCGTGTGTGAGAGGAGTACAACTGCTGTTACGAAGGGGGACTTGCTTGGTATGTAAAGAATTTTGCCCTGAATCCGGTTCACAATGATACCTCCTATCAGAATTTAGAGCTAATGTTAATTCTTGTATGATTGCGCTCTTATCTGAAGCCAGTATCAGATTCATCTTTATCGCGCACGTCCCACTCAGTTTTTGTGCAGTAACCCTTTAGAGTATGCAATATCATGAAGTTGAAATTGATTAGGTCATTAGTTTTAGTTTAAAAGGAGCGTACTAATTTCATTTTTATCGAGGACTAGCGTGCATCTACAGAAGTCCTTTTAAATTCATGTCAGCGGTACTTCTCGATAACACTCCGTGAGGAGTAACGAAGGAATAACTCTTTACCAGGATCCCCGAGAATAATAGGGCATTCGTTCCTGTTATGATTACTAACTCATTTAAAGGGCGACTTATTCTTATTGGCATTTCAGTAAATCTATCTCCTACCCTGTTCAATTCCGCATTCCTACGCGAATTTTCATGTACATCCTGCCTGTTTTATTTAATGCAATCAGCCTAGGTTAGCCAGCAGGCTTGTGTGATTATGTAAAATTACGTTTGACCGAACGATTTGTCGACTATTCGTAGAGCAGTAATTGTACTTTTCATTTGGTCCTCCATTAACATAAGTTAATCAGGGATATTTTTATTTGTTCATTTAGTGTGATATGTGGATGTAATTGTGCCTTATGAAGGGGGCGGTTAACATGATTTAGGACCGTGGGGTTCCCGCTCCGGCGGAAGACAGCTCCGGTGGCCTTTATTGGGCTCTGATAAAGGGATAGGTATTAAAAATGCAATTATTGTCAATAGACCTTTCGTTTATAGGCTTCACTAAGGGACACGGATGTAATTCTCTCTTGAGTGTCTCATTTGAATGATTTCGGGATGTACAGTTCAACATGGGGTCACAATGTCAACGGGACCACGTGGGTTGTAGATAACGCGGTAGGTTGTGCGAAACAAAGTTAAAATAATCTTCAGGCGGGAATATCGTTCTATTTTTTTTTATTATTTCCTGTTTTTTATCCGTATGTAAACTGATGTAGTCGTTTAAGATGCAGCATAAACGGCGCGGCCATTCTGGAAGAAGAGTGAGAAACCCCAACCTCGTTATGACCCCTTCTGGGCCCGGTAATTAATATTTCACATTAAATATGTTGGAAATCATATGGGCGAAAATATCAACGTTATGTCGAAGATTTTCCAATATGTGAATTGAACAATTTTTTTCAATAAGGATAGTTTGAAAGTTTTCGCCAAATTTGGGACATACCGTTTCGAATTTGGTTAATAGGGAGCTGTCCCCCGTTATGAATCATTCGGCCGTGATTGTTTCGCATGCCTACTATTGATCACCGCTCCGGGATTTATTCTCTGACGCTGGAATTGTTTTGTGTGTTGGGAGCAGTTTAGTTGTTATGGACGAGTGGCTGGGCCCAGTGGTGCTGCTGACTGCGGGAATTGCGGCCACCTACTACTACTTGACCGGTCCAAAATCGCAGAAACCCCTGTTTCCGCTCAACCAACAATGCTACGAAGAGGAGGTAAGTGGCATAACTGCATTACCGATAAACTATACCGCCCGTAGATACAATATAGAGTAAGTACGGGCAGTCGATTATCACTAATATAATTAGACTCATAATAATAATCATGTGCCCCGTGATTATGAACAACAAGTGCATACGCCATTTCGATGGAATTGCCTTCCCGAACGCGGTACGGGAATGGGACAGAAGCGAAAAATTATTTCGACAGGGACGAGCAATACTGTGAGAAAATTTCCGGGGGAGGGACTTTCCTAAGGTACGTCACAAATATTTATCGGTCGGGGTTCAGCCCGGGAGGATGCCCGGTATTTCGGGAACATTATATTCTCTGCGATTCAAACCCCCCTCCCACAGTCGGTATTCGGGCTCTGACGTAAGCACCCACCCGGGCGGCGTGGATTTATTTTGACGGCGAAAAAAGGAGCTCCGTAGGCGCGCCGGTAGTTTGTTTCTTTCTCCCGGATTCCTCTTTGGACTTTTAAAACTTTTAACTGAAAACGACATTCTTCTTCTTTTCTTTAAATTCCTTGATGATATTGCGTCGGTATTTTCTGTCATTTTTGTGTTATAACAACATTGTTCTTCCAGTAAGGAACTGTTGCTCGTCCCTTGTAATCTGCAAGTAATGATTGGAACACCAATTCGTCGGATACGCCGATTTCCTTTCCCTCCAGAGCTAATAACCTCCTCTTATGAAACGTGTTACTACACGTGATACTACTTCAGTGGCGGCGTTAGTCACTTTGTCACTTGTACTGTGGTGTATGTCGTGTGTGTGTGTGTGTGTGTGTGTGTGTGTGTGCGTGTCTAGTTATTGTGTTTTTCCGGCTGTTGTTTGTCTTCCTTGCGTTGGGCGGGGTTTTATTAATCGGATGAAGTCTTTGTCGGATTATCGGTCAAAAATGAGGGAGGGGAGATGTCATTTTGTAATATTAATGTAATGAATAATAGCATCACTTTGGGAATTTATTTTTCCGTTTATTATGCTGCTTGTTTGTTCTTTGAAATCTCCATGTTCTCTGACATCCAACTATTTGCCTTTCTTGCCTGGGTGTAATGATTCGTTAATGTTCATTGTCTCGTGTCCGGAGTGTATAATGTGGTCCAAATTTAATTAAAATAATTTTTCAGTGAAATTTTTTCAATCATTAATATGTCGAAATTTAGTTAAGTGCATCCCCACGCCAACCTCTTGGGGGCGATAGCGTCGCCGTGCACGTGCTCCCAACGAACTTTAGTAGAGTGCATCCCCGCGCCACCCTCAGGGGGGCGCTAGCGTCGCGGTGCTCGTGTACAACAACGAACATTAGTTAGAAACAAGTGTATATGAACGCGATTTTTGGTCTCTTTATAAATATCATTTCATTTGTTTTATCATCATTTTCTGTCGTTTATAACGTTTATTAGCGTTTTCAATGGTTAAAAACGATAATTTAAGCGTAATATGAACGCGATTTTTGGCCTCTATAACCTTGTTTTTCAGCGTTTTTAGCGTTTCAATGGTTTATAAACAATTTTATTTGTGTGTGTTCATTTTTAAGGTATAAAACGCGGTTATGAGCCTTTTTAGCATTTCGAAGCTTATATAAAGGTATTTTTATGGCTTTTGTAGGTTTTAATAGCGTTTATAATAGTGTTTTTGGCGTTTTCAATGGTTTATAAACGATTTTATCCAATGAGCAGCAACGAATCCTTGAAATATCGAATCCAACCACTCGCAGACCACAAAACAGGTGTTCTAAACTACCTTTGCGTACTCTGAGCATTAGGGAAGCTGGAAGATTATCCTTAACTTCTGTTTTATGATACAACGCCAAAAATGTTCATTACAGTCACAAAACTCGTCGATTATAATCAGCCAACGGAAGGGGATGAAAGACATTGAGAGACCACCAGATCTGGTGGATAGGGGTGACTTAAGACGAGATGGATGTGTGGGCGCATTGTCCCGGAATAAATCCGTGACACACAAAAGCAATTGTCGCTATTCGAAGGACCGAATCGAAGGCGCTCGCCGCTTCTAATTAATGTGCATTGCACGATTCAACCCTTTTACAGTCACGGATCTTTGTTGTACTATTCATTCTTTAGGACATAGACTAACTGAAGTAATGTGCACATTTCCTAATTCACCATACCCAAACTTGCATTATCCTTTTTTCTTGCAACGCGTTTTTTTATTTCTCGATAAATAAATTTCTTTGCAGTTGTAGGTTGTAGGGCCAATATACAAAATAAAACGCTGTGAATTATTTTACTAGCTTTTCTTTCTGAGCTCAGTTCAGCATAAAACTGCGCAAAAGTATTCCTTCGGAAGGATAAAATTGTATGATTTAATCAGATTGAACAGAAACATGTTATTTATACAAAAGACAAATTCTAAGAAGGAACTGACGTATGTCTTTCCAAATGCTAAATGCCTTTGGGCATTTCCTTCAGCCTGGTGTTTAAATGGAGTTAAAAGTGTTTAAAATGGAAAGTAACTTTGAAAACTAAAAGTAAAATCCTTTTTCTTATTTAAAGGGGTCTGACGTTTTGAGAAGTTCTTATATGCCTGGGGTGGGGGAGCGCTGTAAATCAAAGAAGGAAGAGGTGAACGCCCAGATTATTAGCGTTCCCTTTCATGCCTTGAGCTTACGCCTGTGGAATAAGTGAAAGAGAGGAGCAAACAAAATAAAACTTGATAAAGAAAATTATAATATAAAGTTCATATTTGTAGCCATTAGCAATATTTCTGGAAGTATACGTGATATCAAAGATGAAACTCTCTGAAAGCTTGGTTTTTCTGGATGAAAGAGTATTAATGCAAATTTTCGAATTTTTACGCATTACATAATCGCGTGATGGCAGGATAGTCCATTGGTAACGACACGTCTAACTGACTAAGCAACAAAGCTACTCGCTAGCTTTGGAAAGCTACTCAAAATGGCTAACAGCCGATACCGGTCTAGCAAAGAACTAAACAAGGAAGCGGAGACAAAAGATTTCAAGAACCATGGAATTCGAACCCTCGGAGATCGCCGAACAGATATTCCCAATTAAAAAACCTCTTGTTTATCTTTATTGATGGTTGGAAACCGCAGGAGGAAACATTTAGTTTCTTTTAATCGTAGTTGGTCCATTAATTATTAACTGCGGACAATAAAATGTCTTCTTTACTTTAATAATACGATTGTCTATGTTCGAGTGGTCTTCTTGTCGCCTACTTTATTGACAGAGTTTGATAGGTCTGATCCAACGGGTCGATTATTACTTGGTTGACGTTCTAGGCCGTAACCGAGTCGCTATACCTATAGAGTGAATACAAATTGAAAAGGCCAAATAAAAATATATTTTGACTTTTATCTCTGGGTTATGAAACTGGAGTCTTAATATTTAGGTTAGCGGGTTGACTGATGGGGGCGGAGTTGCTCAACAGAGTTTCTATAATCGAATAACCAACCCCGGAGGCCGGTCTATTTGCGAACGCGTCGAACAAATAGACAAAACACACACACACACACACACACGCATTTACATTCTTTGTAACGCGCACATTATATATTCACAACCTCTAAACCGTCGTTAAAACTGTGGCGTGTTATAAAATCCGTTTCATCTTTATAGTTCATCATTCTAAACGTCAGCGAAGTGTAACCGTCCAGTACAGGCAAACGAGAGTAATTACACTGACAACAAAGTAGAGCCCAAGAATTGGAGTTGGTTCATAAAAAAAATGTCAGTGAGAAGTAAAAAGAAACATATGGTACCATAATAATTTAATATTTTATTCAATTCCTAAATATCCCACCTATTACTTTACAAATGATTTCAAACCAGTATATTTCGAGAAGAGCTGAGGTTCGTATATATCATTTGTGCGAACCGAGTTTAATTTGATTACTATTAATGGAAAGAATATCTTGTTACACATTCACAACTAGTGATTGTTCACCACGTCTACATTTTCGATTCTCAACTGTCGTTTCTTTGTTTACGCGAAGTATATATAAACCACGTCAACATGATTGCTACTCTACTTTAGTGTGTTTATTTAGGTAGTGTAGAAACCGAAACAGTCTACTGTTCGATCCTCAACTCTCGCTTATAGAAGTGTACTACTATAGTGTATCGCGATTTATAAATCGGCGCCTACATTATCGTTTCCCAAACAATACGTGTACCTTAAACAAATTATTGTATTTTTACAGTTTCAATATTGTTCGTTTCGATAAAATTCCTTGAATTGGGCTGAAAAAAATCGCTTGGAACGCAGCCCGAATCACTTAAGGCATTAAATCAATAAATATTTTGTAGCACTTCGTTAATAGCTCGTTATTATGGTATTAATAATTTTCGCAGAAATTCGTAATTAGGTTCGTTATTGAAAAGATTAAATGGTGAACAATATTTCATCTACTTATGAGAGCCTCTTTCGCAGCGGCCCAACTGCTTCTTATGCCAAACCGAAGACTGATTTATTTATAGTGTCCCACACCCTATATCTTAGTCATTAAACATTTAACGTTAAGCATCTTTAATGATATCGCATAATCATTTTATTTTTTATTATACTTTTTCGCCGTCCCGGGAGGTAAAAAGAACAATTATTTGTATAGTGGAGTTGGTTTTTAATTTGAAAAATGTACTTCTTTTGATTGTAGCTTTTATTGGGTAAAGTTGTGAGAAGAATATGTATTACCTCACTGACATGACAAAACGTGCTTGTCAATGAAATTAATTCAAAATTGAAAATACCCTCTGTATATGGGAACCCATTGGACATTCCAGTATCCGATTGTATAAGGAATGGATTGTATCTCAGATCACTAGAACCGAATTTATTTTCTCGTTTAAATTATGTTTTGTTAGTCCACGTTTGTCTTAGCGACTGGGTTAATTCGCTGAAACCTTAAGCTAAAATAGAGCCCCATTATAAACACACAGTTGGCATTACACAGATGAACGAAACGTCTAGTTGAGATGGCGTTGATGTACAGCAGGACACCGATCCCTCCCCCGAGCTTCTCTCAGAGCACGTCCAGTCCTACACAACTGGCAATCTTGAGGATTACCATTTCCTTTACCACTACTTTCTTATTTGGTGCTGATTAATGCTAATACTGACACTATCACACCGAAATATTCATTTGTTTATCGGCAATGAAATTTTATTATATTTCAAGCTGCAATACGATATGCTACAGAAAAGAAAGCCTTTGCCATCATCATATTAGGGAGGCAGTTAATACTAAGCCGGAAATACACCAGTGTTGTGCATGTTTGTCTACACTGATTGTAAATATTCTATGTAAATTCACTGTTGTCTCTCTGTGTGGGTGTTCCGTTTGTGTTATCATTTAAATGATACAAAATAATTATTGTATCAAATTTTGTGGGAACAATGAAACACGTTTGGCGTATCCGTAGCCTCTCGCTTGTTTGCTCCTGTGCTAAATCGGTTTGATAATCGTCAATCAATTCTTGCGACCGATAATTTTTCAATTCTTTAAAGTTCTTTAGCCTTAAATCAAAAATTCCGATTTCATTTTCAATACGGAAGCGGATTCCCAACCTTCAGAATCATCGGTTTCCCACTGTGGCCTTCGATGGGGCAATCAAATTAACTGTACTCTTGACTGGCGGTTCATTAACGGACGGTTTTAAATATTATAAAACAAAACAGAGTTAGAAGCGAGGAGTGACGCATAAAGTGGGCCTACGCCAAATTAAAACCTGGCCAAGCATAAGTCAACGCCACAACACTTACCGTTAGTGACAAGTCCACTGCAATCGCAAACTCAATTACTTATCAGATGTCGTATTTATTGCATTAAGTACATTATTACATTCTATTATCTACTATTACTATATTATTGCTCAATAAAATAATTATAGGTATTTATTTAACAATGGTAAAAAAACAATAATAAACTTATTTTGTTTAATATGAACCACTTTCGATATAATAATAAGAAATGGAATATACTGAAAACATATAAATAAATACGTGCGTTACTGATTTCTTGTCTTTTATCGTACGAGTACGTATTGTTTGAGTTTTCCATATTAAAAAATTGTGATATTATTTGAGAAAATGGGGATGGCTCCCACTGCGTGCTCGATATTTTGGGAAGTTAAAATATCCTGTGTTTTTCATGGCTTTTGTCCATTATAGATAATGGATTTCTGGAAGTTGAACGATGGTGTGTGATGTTTGCAGATCTGTTTTTATTTTTGGCTTGTTGATTTTTAGGTTATTGGCTCGAATATCCGACTGTTGCCGAACTTAGGGTTGTGAACAGTATTATACAAAACTATTCCAATACTTATAATATTATAAATATATCATTTTAATAAAATAAATCTTTCAAAGTGGCCATAAATCATTAAAGTGTAATAATTGCATCACTAGTATCGGAATAATAATGCTGACTCGGGCGGAAATTAGAAATTCCACTAACTACTACTACTACTACTACTATTACTTCAGGTATTACTGCTGACGGCGAAAATGTATGAGTGGTATAGTTGCAGAGAACATTTGGCAGAATACATAAAACAAGTGATAATATTCCAAGCACTTGTAGGGCCCACTAGAGCGGGAATATAGTTCCAAGTTTTTTAATGACCTTGTCCTTGATTCACAACGATATTCTATACAATGGATGAATGAATAGAAGAATATAAAATGATTATAAACGAACGTTTAAAAACAGTACCGGAATTTATAGTCTGCCTATGAACATAACAGTCGGTTTTCTGAAATTGATGTATAAATGCCGCTTGCCAAATAAAGTGTGAACGATAACCATTTTTGAAGATTGCCAAATAAAGGGCATGCATGGTAACGGATGAAGACTTGTACGTTTCTACTTTTAAAAATGGGTTTAAAACCTAGGATTGTGAAGGAATAACCCGTTTGTATAATTCTGCTCAGAAATAAGATAAGGGGAAAGGATGAAACAAGTCGGGATGAAGAGATCGGAAGGCGCGAAGACGAAAATAGCGACGGAGGGACCCCGAGGAGGGGGTGGACCGTCCTCACCGAGGTTACCTCTCATTCGGCCCCCATCAGTCCCCGGTCCCTCCTAAAGGTAATAGCCTTTCGCTCTGTACCAAGTACGTAGTATCGCTAACCGGGTCGGAACAAATCGTTGTGATATGTAAAACAGAATGTGCTGTGCTCGCTGCTGTCTCCCGGCCTCCTGCATAGCTGAACCAATGAAGATACCGATAGATCTCAACAACCAGTCGGACCTGCTCAAAGTAAGCATTTCGAATTAGGAAGTCCCCTTTCCCAATACGGGATAGTCGAGGAGTAATCAGAATTGAACGGTGCAAAACCGGGAGTTCTAATAGCGGTTGAGGGTCAAAGAAAGGTTCCGGGAATGGACTCGTCCACAGTTGCCGATTATTTCCCAATCATCAATTCTGACGAGAACGAATATTTAAAGTGTTCCTTGGGGTCTAACATATACTTTATAGAGTGATCGTTTAATGAAATGAGTATCAACTGAAATTTTGTTCGAAGTTGCCCCTCCGGGCAACGGCCCCGATGAGCCGAACGGCGAATGAGAAATCGAATCTTCGGTTTGACCTCAGGGAATCTCGTTTAAGTCTCCCGATAGTGCCGCTGGAAAAACGGCAATTGTGTCATTTGGTAAGGACGATTTATTTTGGCCAGATGTGATCCCTGTTTAATGTAAATCGGGATTCCCCTAATATTAGATAATTATAAATTATATTTTACTTTAAAGAAATAAATAAATACTATAGGAACAAATGGAGAAATGGAGTCAGTCTGAAATCCTATACATTCTTATACATTTTTATCCTTTTTTAAAATATATTACGGTGAGATTAACTAATCACTTTTTTCTCACTTTTAGAATTTCAAATATTTCTTGTGAAAATTTTCTTTAACTATCGCACAAGATACCGATATGTCAATGGAAGAGGGGAGGTAAGGGATGTGGGGTAAGGTTAATGGTCTTCGACAAATCGAATCGTAGCATTGACTACTTCTGTAAAGTCAAAATTGTCATCGACTGATGGTTGCGAGGAGGAAATGATGAATTTCATCCGTTTTATATAGTTCCTCGATTATTCGACAATATGGACATATTTGGCGGTGATTAAAATGCTAGATCGATCCGTTTCACCTATCGATTAGGTCGCTGATTCGATTCGCCGGTTCGTATAAAAGCAACCTTTCTTATTTGAAGGCTCCCCAGCGCTTGGACTGTAATGTTTTAAAATAACCCGGCTATAATTATCTGCATATTATAAAGAATTTCCGCGTTTCCGTGACACAGCTGCTACAATTTTAATTTAAAATGTCATGCTCTTGAAAATTTTTCCGACCGAACGCATTAGGGAGAAATTTGCAGCACGGCCGCGAAATTCTTCCATGTATTTAGCCGGACTACATGACGACCTAGCTGCTATTAGGAAAATATAAATATTTCCTAATTTAAGAACTTGGGGAATCAATGCAATCAGTAAGTTGTATTCTGAGTTTAAAGTTATAATAAGTTTTGTAATAAATTTAATATCACCCGTATAATGTACAGTATAATACTCTCGCCTTACTAAGGTTATAACAGCATGCTCTTTTCTGAGACATCTTTCAAGGACTAACGCATCATATTTTATTTCGTTCATTAATACTGTCACTGTTATTATATCCATAGATCTATGCATCGAAATCAATATGGTCGTCAAGAACATAATAAACGAGAACGGACATTATTTCAGGCGGATGATAATGAGTCCCAACCTTTGTGTTCTTAACTGTGGCCTTAACTGTCGCAGGTGATTGGGGGCCGTGGCATTAACGGGCTCGAATCCCGGTGGCGTAGCGAATGTTCCAATTTTCAATTGATTACGATAAGAGTTGATACGATTGCAATACGCTCCCTATAATTCGTTTTCATTCCGCGAATCTAATGATGATAATGTAGGGGTCAAACAAGAAAGTTTAGGGGTGGATTGACCGTCGGTCAAAACAATTCGTAGTCTTTAAAATGTCTTGCACTCGACTGAGAAGTTTGTATAATTATCAATTATTATTCCGAGTGCCGTGTCTAATGAAACTAAACCCACCCGTGCGTTCTGATTTCCCTAAAAATAAACACAGGTCCTCATCAGCGTTCGTATGAATGAAACGGCCCGCGACTAGCGGCGCCCCATTTTCGTCCCTCGCCCGCGCTGTCGGAAGTTTCACGTTATCGATTTCAGCTTAGTTCGAGCTCTGAGCATGAATAATTTTCGTCGGTTGGAAACAACAATCAAACGGGCATGATTCATTCAGCGGACTGCTCGCCCGGACTCGCCCCAACTCTACCGCATAAATAATAAGAGCGGTTTTTGTTTTAAATAATAAACGCCGTCCTTTTTAACGTGAATTGCCCGAGCTCGCCGTCGTACGGTCTATTTTAGCCGCGATCTGGATCCAACTCGATGAGAGCGCCGATTATTCACTGTCCAGTTTATTTATCCGTCCATCTTTGTCCGTCAGCGTTCGTTCGACTGAAAATAAGTACAGCCTCCTCAATTCTATAAGTAAACCTAATGTGATTAAGAGAGTATAACACATAGGCTTAAAATATTTGTAGGTAGTAATACATTTCATTGGTGCCTTTAGTAGCGGCACAAATTACTTAATGGGGTAAATATGATTATTTTGTATTCATAAAATTTAATGCATACGTTTTCAACAATGTACGTACCAACTTGTTAAGATGTACGAAAAAAGAAGAAAGATAAAGGCTCAACCGATGAACGTCTTCGCTCAACCTGAATCGTGAGCAATATACTTAGCCCATGTTAAGTGCAAAATCGTGTAATCTTTTCCGCCATAAACGCAATTTCATGGCTTGTTATAATGTTCTCAATAAACAAAAGAATATTTTCGAAGGCAAAAATCTGTAATATTAAGATTGTGTTCCGTATATTCTGCATCTGTCGTATGGAATGAAATAGTATCTATATTCTTTGATATATACATGATATTAATCGATATTTGCTAAGTAGTATTTAGTCGAGGCACCAACTCTTTTCAGTGTCGAAGGATCGAAACGGCATGAATATTTAGTTGAGACCGCGGATCGAATAGGCGGCGCGGAGAAAGGCCCGTGGGGGTGGGCTGCGGCAATTAGGGCGGCCGACAATTTATGGCCGGATTCGCGTTGGCATCTCCGTTGCGCAAACCGGCTTTCCGTTTTAGCGAGACGTTCCAGGCATCCCTCGCTGTCCCCGGCCCATCTACGGATATGGCGGCGAAAATAGGCTGTGCTGTATAAAGGAGAACGGACGTGGGCTTTGAACTGACGGCACAGCCGACGTCCATTTATCAGTTACTCGGACAACAAGCCAATTAGATTTCAGTAAAGGTTGGCCCTTTCGCTCTTAATGACCATGCTGTAATTCGTCTTTGCGTGTTCCATAGATTAACGTAATTAGACAACAATAAAAACCTAGAACTCTAAGGGAGGTGAAATTGGGACTAACCAATGATAAATTTAAGGACATCATCCGTACTATTTTTGTTCCCACTGTTTTTTACTGTTTTTGTTGTGGTCTTGAACTAAACTGGTTTAACGTAGATTTCGTGTGTTTCTGTCTCCGCTCGCTAGTTTGGTCTTTTACTAGACCGGTTTCGGCTGCGCGCCATCTTTAGCCGCGGTGCTAGTCACTTTAGAACTTTGGATGTTTTTTGGGCATCCTCACTGCACTGCCACTGTCACTTGTACTATGACACGAACGTTAGTTCAGTGCCACCCTCAGGAGACCGCTAGCGTCGCGGTGCATGTGCACCCAACGAACTTTGGTAAAAAACGATAATTTAATCGTATATGAACGCGATTTTTGGCCTCTTTATCATTTGTTGGTGTTTATAACCTTGTTTAACGGCGTTTTTAGAGTTTTCAATGGTTTGTAAACGATTTTATTCGTCTGTGTTTTCATTTTGAAAACGTATGAAACGCGGTTATGAGCCTTTTTAGCATTTTCAAGCCTATATCAAGGTGTTTTTATGGCTTTTCTAGGTTTTAATAGGGTTTAGCATCAACGAATCCTTAAAATTAATAAACTCAGGCAAGAAAGGCCAAGAGATGGATGTAATAGAGAACATGGAAATTTTCAAGGACAAACAAAGCAACATAATAAACGAATAAATTATATATATATATATATATATATATATATATATATATATATATATGTAATACCGGTTTACGGTTGAAAATTAGTCATTGGAAAATAGAGTAACTCTACAATTAAAAGTTGGTCAATTTTGAAACTCTGAAAATCTTATACCTTGCCAAACAGAGACGATCGAATTTAAATTGGCAGCGGATTCAAACCTTGCACAATCTCTTATCTACTAACGAAGGTTGTTAGACGAAATGGGTTAAAAATGGCCTGGAATTTTTGTATTAATCGAATTATCTATTATTTGATATTATTTTATGGCTTACAACGTATGTAACGTTCAATTGTACGTGCAACGTATTATGTACAATGTATGTGACGTTCATATAAAGAAGAAAACTTTTCAAATTCGGTTAACCGCAACCCGTGACATTGCTTTATATGTCTGTCCATGTGCATTACGCGTGTTGGAAACGAATTTCTTGGAAAAGATATTGCAGTCTTCATTGTAGATATTATTCATTTTTGTCATTGGCCCTGTGTCTGGTCTAAATTCTCATAGCATTGATCACCTGTAATTTTGCACACGGTGATGATGGTGCCTTTCTGTTTAGAATTGCAACAGTTTTGAGAGAATTGTGTGAAAAACAGCACATACCTACTATTATAGGATAGTATTATTTATAGTTCACTATTTGTTTCGATGCTAATTCTAAAAGTATTAAAGGACGGGGTTCTAATTCTATCCTAGGGATTTAAACTGTTGTGATTCTGGGGATGCTTTCGAATTGATAGAGCGCCAAGCTGTATTTATAAATGAGAAATGGACTCTGGATGTGGGTCGGGATGGCTTTATTGAGTATGATTTTCCGTTCGTATTGAGTCATTTGTCACCCTCCCGTTCCAAAAAGTATACCTAATGACGTCACGGCCGGGACCCGCCTAGTTTTATTTCACATTTGACACTGAAACATCCATATCTTTATTTCTGAAAACTTGAGCTGTTATAATGAATTCTATACGAATACATCACGACCAAAACAAATCCCTAAATTTTAAGCAGCATAAAAGAGACGAATACTATAATATGGGAAATATTCTTTTGGAAACTCCCTTATTTAACCCGGAGTAACATCAGTGCTTATACGCCGTTTCAAATATGTACTCAAAATTAATTGCAGTTTTCACGGTCTTCTGTCGCTTGAATATGGGGTTTTTTGTTATATATATGTATATACGACATACAAGACAACCCCCACAGTATTTCAAACCCTCTCCACCAACAGGCCACCAAACAGGTGGTCCAAACTCGAGTTTCCAAATTCGAAAATAATTATTTAAATTAAAGTTCATAATAGCTAATGATACGTTATACGACTACTATTGTATATTTGTACAATATACATTTCTTGCAAGTAAACTGGATAATAAATTATAAGATACGGATAAATAGATAAGACAGATGGATAAATCTATAAGAATGAAAAACTAATGTTTAGTGAGTTAATGATCAATTTGTTATATTAAGATATGGATTATCAGATTATTTGTGCTCATCAAATAAAATGATCATCATGCCTAGTTACTAATTATGTCTTTAAATGATTAGTGGACCTTTGGTTATTGCATCTTTACGATGGTTCGAGATAGGACCTCAACAGTCGTTCGCTATCATATTAATGTGTTTACGATTATACGCCTAACAAACAACACGCGTTTTTATACCACTCCTAAATTTATAGCACTCCTGTAATGAACGCGTACAGTATCCCTTAATTATTTTAAATACAATTTAAACTATAAATATAATACCGAGTGTTAATTAAATACCTAATAGACCATTTTCGTAGTCCAATCATGCAATTTTGGTGCATAAAACTACATAAGAAAACAAATTTACTATAGAGAGTGGAAACGATAGGAGACAATATCACACGATGCAGCGGTGAACACAAGATAATGAAACTAGTTTAACTAATTTGTTCTATGCACCTAATAATTAAATTTGTCTCTATTATTGATCCTCCATTTAAGATAATTAACTGACCGCGCATGAAAAAATAAGTGCCGTACCGAAACGGTTAGTTATCGCGTTTCAGATTAATTTCGACTAAATTCTCCTTCCACGGGATGTTTAGGTAGATTGCAGTGTTATCATTAACTTATCAATACAACTGATAAATGATATTTTATGAACAGTCGTGGGTCCAACCTCAGCGTGGGTTCAGTTTTCTCGTTCGTAATAAATAAGCCTTGTAATATAACCATAACTTTTGTTTAATTTCGGTTTGTTTAAACCTTTTACCCTCATGCTGAGGGTTGACGGACTTCATTCATCAGTTGAAGTACCGTGTACGTTGAACATATGATATTTTCCACCAGTTGAACATTTGTCCGGTCGCTCGGTATGTAAGATTCTGAAAGCCCAGACGAACGGGCAGACCATTATAATTATGCAAATTGGCCAGCTCCCCCTTGCACTGCTTTCGCGGTACAGCAACAACAGTTCTCATCCTGGATCTGGTCCAAAAAATGATACGAGGGAATGTACGGTACTGTACATCTCCTTTTTTGCCCCGGTATGCTCTGTCGTGAAACACGTGACTTGTGATAAGTGCGACGCCCTTTTGGATTTCATGACCCAGTATGGAGAATTTTGCGTTTATTCGACATCCGAAAAATAACCTACTGTTTTTATTATTTGATAGACGGCCGCTCGGGACTTAACTAACTGTGAATTCACATTTTATTGTTGGTACTTGAAGCCTCCGGAAGCTGAATACAATAGGAATGAGCGTGCCGGGCCCAACTTAGCGCGGGCCTGCTTACATTGTTTGCAGTCCTTGGCCGATTGAGCTGGCACTCTATCTAGCCTCTTCCACAACATTATTTTTAAACCCTTTCACTGGGTTACGTTCGACTCCCTCTGATCTTCTTTATATTGAACTCGTCACCTTGAACTTCTTTCTGCACTAAAAACAATAGTTGCGTTCGGATGATTTCAAACAATTTCGTTGAGGAAAACCTCAAACAATAACGCTCGAATGATTCTCGGGTAACGATAAAACGCTTCACCTGCGCAGTGGTCACGACCATTGATTTTTTTCACCACACCTACTTTCTCTATGATGCCGTGATGGTTGTCGAATAATTTTCGACAGCGTATTATTTATGGATATTTACATTGTGGCAGGTACTAACACTAGGAGTAGTTTCACTATTTTGCTTCCTTGCGAAACATTCCTCTTCAAAGATGTTTTAGTCTAAACAAAAAACTCTCTGCTGAGACCAATCAGTGGACACGAGGGCAGTAAACGTCCGGATTGGATTGGCCGACCTATAAATTCACGGTTAGCGTGGAGGGGGCGACAACCCCTCTTTTCGAATCCGGCCTTCTCCCATAAATCCAACTACGCTATTCGGCGATAAACGACGGATCGGGTGTGAACACGAGATAATAAGACTGTTAAACTGATTTTTATGTCCTCTCGCCCGTCGAGGAATCGAGTTATTTACGGTGACGCCGTCATATTTTTTGTCTACCGGGTACCACATCTCTCGTCTGTTCTTGGGCCAGGAAAGTTCGTCGAAATTTTAACGTCGATGGATTCCACGACACGAAATACTGAATGGACCCTAAGGACATTTCATGTTGCACTTTCTAGACCTTTCTTTTACTCCCGGCACGAAATGGCCAGTTCCTCTGAAAATCAGTCAATTATCGGACATATCTATAAAATGCCAAAAAGTAAAAGTAATAATGTTTGAGTTAATTTGTTTTGTTTGTTGTCGGTCCAACTCCACCTTGTTTTCCTACTGGCGACGTGCAAGGCGACAGTGTTTATTAAGTAAGACCGGGGGAAACAAAATTTATGAGCGGCAGTTATACGAAAGGACGGATTAATGTCTTTCGACGGGTAAATTATTGGCAGAGCGCATTCGGAATTGGGGGCGAGCTAGTAAAATCGAAGGGGAATGATGACGCCGCGTTGACGGTTGCATCATTTCCGTTGTGCTGGCCGGCCAGAGCCTCGGCTCGGAAGGAATTATCCCTCTCGGCTAGCCAATTAGCGGGCGTGCTAAACCCTTTTGGACCCAGACCAATTCCCGACATCGTCAAACGTTCAATTAGCCCCGATTTAATGTAGTCCAACGTCGAAGGTTCTCCTCCCGTAACGCGGATTCGTCTAATTGATTTTTAGTCCCGCAGTATTGATAATATTGAAAATTTTAACCTAAGCGAACACATTACTTTTGCAAACTGGTTGCGTCTTTTCGCAGCCTTCGGTTGACTCAGTAGGGAAAATACAAAATTTGGCAACTGGCGCATCCTTTTTCAATTAGTCCGAAAATTCCATCGAAACTAATAAAGGAAAATATTAACCATCCAGCAAATAGGTTCGGGAGACAGAGTGCCGACGGTAGCACTGGCGGGATTCCAAAATACAGGAACGGTCGTAGTATAAGTCTGATTCAGAAAAGTTTTCGATTTCTGAGTTATAGAAAACATTATAAGATAAAAACTCCAATATTCTCTGACGTGGTATTGATAGTTTCTGCAATTCGCAACATTATTGTTTCAGAATTTTAAATTGGCTGCAATAAACGTGTTTTTCAACAACATCCACGATCGCTTCTATTTTTACGATTTTATATTTGTGCATACACTCTGCATAGTTATTTGTGGCGTTTGAATTTTGTTGTAAGGAATTGTATTTAGTAAATCTCTTAGAACTGGTTTGTTGATATACTTTTGCATTCTTATCCGGAAATTAGATTCAACCACAGATGTATTGTTTAAATCGAGGGGAAAAATTGCTAGAAAAATCTTGGAAATTTTAGAAAAGATTTGTTTATGGGACTGCCTCGAGTGATGTTTTGCTCAATGTAAGAAACAGCCGTTACGTATCCGGAACGTACCCCATCGTTGAGGTCTGTACTACGGGGCCTGTCTTACAGTCTTGATTGAGATGAAAAGGTTCGCCCCTGAAGCCAGGGGATAAAGGCAGAGTGCCGGAAATGAGTGAGTGCCATTCGGCATTCGGGCATTTAAAAACATCCTCTCAGAAAAGCGATACAAGTGAAATGGAAATGGTATCGCCCACGTGATCTGCTGCTTCCTTTTCCTTTTTTGGGCTGGACAACGAAAGCGTGCTGTTTCAGAATGGTTCTATATTTAGCAGCTTATTTATTACTACATTATTAGTTGGGTGCTTATTTTTATAGAAAATAGAAAATATTCCATACCTTTGGAGCTAGGGGGTCCGCTAGCTGACAGAAATTAATTCACCGGAAAATTCGGTGTCGCGTAAATTCTAAGTGCCTTAAGTTTGCTCTGAGGATAAGAACCTCCGGACGATAGAAAAGTTAATATTTCTCAATCCACACCCTTGAAGAGATTTTTTCCACCCGAACGAACAGCCATCACCTATTACGGCCGTCTCTGCCGATCCGCGATCGGGCGTTTGAACAGGCGACGTTTTGCATATTTGTCTAAATATAGTCCATAATCTGTAAAATGGTGGTTTATTTTTAAAATATTGGCAAGGGCGCTTGCTCACCGGTCTCGTCGACGGGGTGCCAACCCCCTCCACCTGCTCTGGTCGACCACGTGTGTCCCATCCAGCACCCTATTTTGTTACATCTTCTGTACCCATAATACTAACACAGTTAGCCTCTTAGCTAGAGAACAGCGAAAAATTGGTAGCTGAATTGTTATAGGGACTGCCGAATAATAGTCCGACTTAGATCATATATGACAATCGTTTTAGTGTATTTCCTAGCTATTGATATATAGCCCTAAAATTATCAATAAGTGATTATTCATTGAACAAGTTGCAAAATAAGTTGGATTATAAAAGCTAACGGTTAATTATTTAATTACACAGGAAATTTCACAGCCTCTCACTCTCTCGTAAGTAATGTAATGATAAACAAAATTTTACTTATATAATACATATTCAAGCAGGTGTGGGATACAGCCACCTACCCTGTTACGTACTATATATAATTTTATAATTCTAATTTATTTGGAATACCCGTTTGGTGGTCTTGTTGGTTGTCTATGTGGCATGATATCTGCACTGTCACTGACCTCATATCTGACAACCAAGTGATTGACCAATTTACCGATGGAAAGATATAGGAAAATGGCGAGCAGCCGAAAACGGTTTAGCTAAAGAGTAAACATTCAAACGGGGATAAAAGATCACAAGAACCAGGATAATTTCATTTACTTTGCTACCTAACCAAACTATTGGTAAGTTCTTGAATTCAAAATATGGCCCTCCGGTGGTAACTTTGGGATGACGGGGTGCCTTGTTGCACAAGGGACAGAATCAGTGCCCACCGAAGTTAGTTTAAATATACTTAAAATTGTTTTTGCCGTGTCACACGGCATATTCCATTTATATGTTATAAATGAATATGATTTGAATAATCGGGTCCATTTGCAAGAATCCATTTGAGGACCATCACAGGGCACAAATTCATTTACGGAAAAGCCAGGTAGGCTTACGATGATATTTTCATTGCTTATAGACGTATATGAAGTACGAATATAAACATATTTCGGGAGACGGGACAATACTTTCAGATGGCGGATTTCACTTTTAAAGTTGTTAGTTTCGTTCATATTTCGGGGTGGAATTTGGTTATTTTAGCTGTTCGGTCGGCGAGTGCCTATTAATTGGACAAAGCGGGACGGCTGGGCGGCGGCCGCCTCAAGGACCTCCCCTAGGCTTTTTAAAAAGGGAACTAGCGGGGCATAAAACACTATTAAAATAGGACTAACTGGCAACCAAAACCCATGCCCAGAGAACTACGCCAAAACTTGGCGATTTGTTAAATGTGTAACACCGCCGAGTGACTAATATAAATATAGATGGCAATGTCATGCATACAAACCGTATAAAAGTGAGTGCGTGCGTATATCTGGGAAAACAAAAATTAGAAATTGTTTCAGAAGTGTGTGTCTTCATTAACATTTATGCTAATTGTATACGCATCGCGTAAATACACATACACGCGAACACAAATATATGTGTATATATATACAGACCAGGTTGGCTGGGCGGTTAACATTAGGTTTAAATATTAGTCACAGCATTTGGTATGCATATTTATCACTTAAATACCGATATTTATCTACTTCTATCTCTGGATAAAATATCAAACCAATTAACTCAATATTAAACCTATTAGAATGTGCAATGATGATATTAGAATGTATATGATTCAAATACAAATAAATAGACATGCGGATAAGTGCGGGAATATCTGTCACTTCACTCATGCGATTTTCTTGAGGGATATCTTTAGGTGTTTTGCGTGCAGACGTTTCGCAGCATTGTGTGCGACGTCTGTAAAACTCGCAATTGTATTTTTGGCAAAAACCCGAGTCGGAATAGTACGGAATTATAAGATCACACCAATGTTACAATATTTTAATTATTCACTTACAATAAACCTATTTATTAGCCAAATATTTTCAGACAAATTAAAAAATATTACCTGTATTCAAACATTCCGTGTCAGCTATTTTCTGTGAGGGTAATTTCACCACCCTTTAGTTATCAGTATAGTCGGAAAAAATGCCCGATTCTTTTCCGCTAAATCATCAGCAGGATTTACTGCTGTTTTTCTGTTTCTGGGCTTCGTGTGTGGGACTGGAATCGAAAGGTGGCTCGGTGCTAAACGGTGGGACTGGGTTGGACACCTGATGGCCATAAATCAAGGCACCCCAGTCTTGGCTACTCCCGAAAAAAATAAATAAACAAGAACGCGCCAAAGCTCTGGACATATTTTGCGACAGTTAATTTCGAAAAGCCTTACTTGAACAACCGCTGAACCGCGAAAACCCCAGCAATTGCCATCGGGCTCGAGACCACATTTGTTCGGTAGTCACGTGCGGTTTTAAAAATAAAGGCACCTAATTTTTGTGCCCTCGAGTTATAAATAAATAATCGATATCTGGATATATTTTGTTTTCTGTGATATTTTGTCCATTTGTAAATAAATATTCTATTCCGTTATATGCATGTTCATATTTTTTTAAACTATCCTCCACATTTGACGTCATTTCTAAACCTCGTAGGTGAACGGGATAAGCAAATTACTTTCAGTAAATAAACTAGGTACAAATAGAATTTGATTTCATTAATAGCAAATAACAGAGGAAAACTCAGCTTTGGTTCCTACAGTCCCAGTATTAACGTTTGAAAGTAAATTTTAACGTCCCAAAAGTGGAACCTCCACTGGAAAGACCTAGTTAAAAGGAAACTCTTTCAAAGAATTGGTGATTTAAATGCAAAAAAGGAAACTATTGATTTCCCTTCCGTTTTAGCCCCCTTCATTTGGATGGCTGCACTTTGCATAACAAGCGAGTCAAGTCCATTGCGATCGCTTATGATACGACCAAAGTAAACATTTGAAAACTTGTTATATAGCAAACACTGTTGAGTACATGCTTCGCTCAGGCGCATTACTATTATCCACTCTGTTGTATTAATGAAAGGTAAACATTTCCAGTATACTGAAATTGAGGGTCTGGAATTACATCAATTTCATATTTAGCAGGCGTATGGAAAAATTGCTCGGGTAACCCGATCGCAAATTTCTCGTGACTGGAATTCAGGAATTCTTAACTGAAGTTTTTTTTTATTCACAGATATTTAAAATGTTTCCTTTCTTGAATTTATTCCTCAGAAATTTGATTGGAGGAAGAACGCGAGGAAATTTTATTCGTCAATTTTTTAAAGTTTGACCTCAGACGTCACTACGCCGGTCCTTTATTTCTTTTTTAATAAACGGGCGAAATTAATTATTGGAAGTGTGAAGCACTTATTTTTCGAGGCGTTGGCACGATGCTTAACGCGGGACACAAGAGGCGTCTATTTATCACACGTGTCAACTCATTCAAGTTTTTCTCTTTATATTCATCTGTCTGCAGAAATGTGGGCTCGAACGCTGTTGTTCCACCAAAGTCATCGAATGTAAACAAAATTCAAACAAATGATGAAATTATTGTCACTAACTGGCTTCAGTTAGGATCGCGGAATGTTGTGAGAAGAACTTCGGTCGGCAAGGGTTGACCCCCTGCTGTTTCGGGATTTTTCCTGTGATTGGAAACCACAGCAGAGCACGTTCCATTGGAAGGATTCCTCCCTCTGTCCACTCATGAGCCGGCTCCTGATAATGGAACCAGCAAGAGTTCCGAAACGTCGGAAGGAGACACACCCGAGAGGGCCCCAGAAGGAAAGGGCAAAATAGCTTCCAATGGTGCCCGCTCAGGTGGTTTCCAAACTCAGGAAAATTCCCGGCAAGGGGTTACTTCCACCCCTTTGTATTTTTTATTGCCTATCTTAAAAATGTCCCCTATGGCTGCTGCATGTTTTCACGTCGAGACTTACTTATTTGTCGTCTTGGGTGAATGTTCTATTATCTGTATGTATATTATTTGTGCGTATGTGTACAATTTAGTTCCTTTCATATTCAATACGGGCTAATGGAAAATTAGGTATAAATCAAGGGGGTAGTGTGACCGAAAAAGGTTGGGAAGCCCTTTGCTCAGAGAATTACATGGAAGAGCGTTAGGTATTCTGCTAGCCTCTACATATATGGCTTCTGTATATGATTCCTGATTATAATACAGCGTGTGTACAAACAACGTGGCGGAGCCGTCGCCCCACCTGCATCACGGCTGAACGATCTTGAACCCCATCCCGTTCGCGAAAGCCCGACCGCTATATCACCGCTTCCAACCTAACCTTATCTTGCGGGAGGATAAAATGAGCTTCAGGCCAATTGTAATTGGACTTTGGGATAGAGATCAGAACTGAGGTTAAAGCACTTTTATTTTGGAATTGGAACCTGGGAATCCTCTTCGTACAGTGTCACTCAGGTTTTTGCCTAATAAAAATAAAGAACAGATCAAGCTCTAGATCTGACATTCCGGACGCCGATAGCTTTCTAAAATTATCCGGGGCGCTTGTTGTAGAAGCGCTCATTAGAAAGGGCTAAATGTAGAATTTTTTTCAATTTAAAGGGCATCTTGTGGCTATATTAACGTTCAGTTCGTGTTCGGTCTTTAAACGGTTGCAGTAAGATCAGTTTCATAAGTTTGTTCTGTTGCAAGAGATCAGGCGCCTGTGCCGGAGCCGGTAGGGGTGAATGGCGCGAAACGCTTGGCACAAGCAAAAGGTCTTGCTCAGATGTTTTCGGAGTGAAGCCCATACAGAAATAAGCTCAGCAGCTGCCCAGAAGGACGGACACATTTCATCTTATTTACCTCAGTCTTTCTTATTCACTCACAATTAAACGGCTCGTATTTCATTAAACAATCGGCTTCGGGTACAAACGGGATCCTGGGTTAAAGGATCGTTTTTAATAATCGGTTTCAACGTTTCTTTTTTTGCCGTTTATAATTTCGCCTGCCATAAATGCTTTAGCCTGGAACGTTAAGAATGATGTTTGGTCGAACGCCGCATCCACTAAAATGTTTTTAATTCTCTTTATTCTATTATTCATTTACACTAAATGAACAATATTAACGCAATGATTACTACAATTTAATCTTTGTTCCTTATAACCACACAAACGAAACAATAATAAGCAGATAACCCAGACCAAATAATATGTGTGATAAAGCGTTTTTCAAATAACAACATTCTGAGAATGACTTCAGGGTGTTGTCTAAAATGTATATAGCACTTTCCAAATTAATTTTTTTGGTAAAAGATATTTGTAGGTTTTGTAATGTAAAGCATTGTTGGAAACATTTTTGTCAAATTTGTATATATATATATATATATATGTGTGTGTGTGTGTGTGTGTGTGTGTGTGTGTGTGTGTGTGTGTGTGTGTGTGTGTGTGTGTGTGTGTATTCGATTTTTTTTATTTAGCCTTAGGCTAGATGTTTCGGGTGTCATGTAGTGAGTTACTTACACTGTTAACACTGCGATACAGTAGCCTACATCCCTATGTACCTTCCCATTTATCTGACGGTTGATACTCTTCCTACGTATCTAAACGTCTACTTTTCGATAAATTAGTACTACAGAAACGTAAATAAATTGTTGATTGTAGTCCATTTGAGAATATCTAACCCCAAACTCATGAGATTGCTTTGTTGTTTGTGCAGGGTCCCGAAATGGTTAGAGTTTCCAGGTTCTACAAAGATTCGAAGGATGGTAAGTACATAAGCTACCTCAACGAGGACTCAAGGACTTTGTATGAAACGTTCAGGAGAGGAGCGAAAGTTTCCAGTAAGTATATGTACGCCTTAATTTATTATGCTCCCCTTGTCTACCAGTAGCCCCCATCTGCTTTTTGCAAATATTGAAATCTTGATATATTAAATTTGATCAAAAACAACAAATAATAATTTTGGAATTGATGGTGACAGATAATGGTCCATGTCTTGGTTGGAGAGAAGGCCCAAACAAGCCGTACCAATGGATGCACTACAATGAGACGCTTCTGAGGGCCAGAAATTTTGGTTCAGGCCTTGTATCAATAGGTCTAGCACCAAATTCAAAAACTTTTGTGGGCATCTATTCACAAAATTGCCCCGAATGGATTCTCACGGAACAGGGTGCTTATTGCTATTCGATGGTCATCATTCCATTGTATGACACATTGGGTCCAGACGCGTGTGCTTATATTATTAACCAGGGTAATAATTATATCAGCAATTAATATTGAATAATTTAGAATACCTGTTTTGTGGTCTGCGAGGGCTTGGAGTACCGTAGATTTCGTGTGCTTCTGTCTCCTCGCTGGTTTGGTCTTTTGCTAGACCGGTTTCGGCTGCTCGCCATCTTCAGTAGCGGTGTTAGTCACTCTGCCACTTTGGATGTTTTTTGGGCATCCTCACTGCTCTGTCACTGTCACTTGTACTGGGTGGTTGTCTGTTTGTCGTGTGTGTGTATATATATATGTGTCTAGTTATTGTGTATATCAGCTTAAGTCTTTGTCGGATTACTGGTCAAAAAGGGGGGGGGGGGTTAGGTTATTTAGTAGTATTAGCGGGGCGAGTATCCTATCACTTTGGGAATTATGTTGCTGTGTTTGTTCGCGAGAATCTCCATGTTCTCTATTACATCCATCTCTTTGCCTTTCTTGCCTGAGTTTATTAATTTTAAGGATTCGTTGATGCTCATTGAATAAAATCGTTTATAAACCGGCGCGGGGATCCATTCAACTAAAGTTCGTTTTTTGCACGTGCAACACACGCTAGCACCCCCTGAGGGTGGCGCGGAGATGCACTCTACTAAAGTTCGTTGGGACCACGTGCACCGCGACACTAGCACCCCACAGAGGGTGGCGTGGGGATGCTCTTTCGACATATTAATGATTGAAAAAATTTTTTTTATATTTTGAAATAAATTAGTACAATTACTTCATTTCCATATAAATGTAAAACAAAACTATCGAGAGGAGACAGAAACACACGAAATTTACGGTATAATATTACATAATAAGAGCAGTACTTCATTTGAGAGAAATTTTCATGCCAAAAGTGTGCACCATCAAAAAATATAATCTAAAATATAGTACAATATAAAAATAAGTAATCAGTAACATAATCACTACATATACCTCTTGCTGACGCATTTTTCAACCCTGGTAGTAATTACTACAGCTATTCTTCTGTTTTCAGCTGAAATTTCAGTTGTTATATGTGAAAATGATGATAAATGCAATATGTTGCTCGACAGAGCTCCTAGGTGTTTAAAAAAATTAATTGTAATTAAAGAAGTAAGACCTGCTACAAAACAAAGAGCCAAAAATAGGGGTATAGAGATTGTACGCTTTGAAGAAATTGAAAGGCTTGGTGCCCATAAAAATGTCCCAGAAGCAGTAAGTTCATTATTACTAAATTAGTTTATTTTTGATTTAATAAAGATTAAGTTAAAAATGATACATTTGATTTTTCATATTAATTCAAAGGTTAATTTTTTCAGGAAATTATTAATTCTCCGAACTGTAAAATAAAAGTATAATAAAAGTGCCTCGAATTATTAATTTATGTATTGAATAAAATTATTTGAACTGTTTGTCTGGAATTAATTATCCAGATATTTAATTTAATCTTTAAATGAAACATTAAAATTAAAAATTATAATAATTGTAATTAAATATTTAATGATTACAATGTATTATAAGAAAAAAGTATCTTGTTAAAATAATTATAATAATGGTGATATGACTTTTGTTTGCATTGCAGCCACCCAAACCAAGTGACCTGTGCACAGTTTGCTACACTTCAGGCACTACTGGTAGCCCGAAAGGCGTGATGCTCAATCATGAAAATGTTGTTGCCGGAGTCTGCGCCGTGGTCCTCCAGCTGGGTGACCACAGACCTACTTCCAGTGATATCATGATCTCTTTCTTACCTCTTGCTCACATGTTGGAACGATGTTGCGAGGTAATTGCACCGTTGAAATGATTAGTTTCAAGTTGTTTTCTGTATATATATACATTTTCAGGCAGGTAGAAGCGGTGAGCTGTAAATATTTTTTATATATATTGTGTAAAACTTTATAATTTCTGAAAGGAAGGAACATTTTAGTGCAAGTTTCTTCCCAGCAGCGAATCTAATTTCTTGTAAAATTATTTGCACAAGCGTTACAGCTCACTACTGGATTAAATAAATAAAAGAAGGAAATTCTCCATTTAATTATCAACTAATAAAGCAAGTCTCCAAAATACTAGCACTCTTTTCATCAATTTGGTACATTATTTACATAATGCAATATAATATTTCTGCAATTCTGGTGTAATATTTTCCATTTGTAGTAATAGCAATTAGAAATTAAAATAGACATAATAGTCAGTAAAGCCCAATATCTACATTTCACTGAATTTATTTATTAAGATATTTGTCTTTTTAATTACAAATGCAATCAAATGCATTTTGAGCATACTAATTACAAGTCGATAGTATTTCTATTTTTATTTACAATTAATTGCTTTATTTAACAGATAAGATTAAAAAAATAAATTTCATTTACAACATTGAGGATTATCTTCATTTAATTTCTATTTGCATTTAAGTTAGTCTTGGTGATGGAGGGGGCACTTTTGCCCACTTGGAAATATACTGAAACAGTTTGGGGACCTCTAGGATGAAACATTCGGTTTACTAGTTTTAAATTGATTAGGATTACTTGTCTTCAAATGAACACAATTGAATATTGAAATTTTATGACAGTCATCATTGACTGTGTGACTCGGATGTGCAGTTATTTTGATAATTTAGCGTAATTTCTCAGAATGGGCTATACATGGTTGGTGGAGCGGTTGGTTTCTACTCTGGTGAAATAACGCACCTGTCGGACGATATGAAGGCACTTAAGCCTACAGTGACACCTGCAGTACCGAGGCTCCTCAATAGGATGTACGACAAAGTCATGGCTGAGGTGAATTCATCTTGCCTCAAGCGGTTCCTCTTCAACATGGCTTACAGCGCTAAGCAGAATGAACTCAAGAAGTGAGGGAGTTTTCTTTATTTATTTTCAAATCATCAATCTAACCGGCAAACAATTGCTACATAATAAACCACTGTTGCAGAGGAATAATAAGGAAGAACAGTTTTTGGGATATGCTTGTGTTCCGCAAAGTCCAGGAGTCAATGGGAGGCAGATTAAGGCTTATGGTTGTTGGATCAGCACCATTGGCGGGGACTGTACTAACATTTTCTCGCTGTGCACTTGGGTGTTTGGTAAGGATTGCAGTGTTGATTTTTTGGTGTTGTAGTTAATAAACAGAAAACATTAAGTGTGTCTTAAAGAATTTTAATTTTTAAGAAACAATTACCCAAATGGGGCCATGGTGGCTCACTGCCTAAAGCCCCTGTGACTCACATGTTTCCCTGAGACTGCTAGAAATGTAAGTTTAATTCTCTTTGTGGACATAACAAATTTCACACCCTGTATTCTTTAGGCCTAGATTTAAACCACACATAATGCACTAGTATACAGTGTACTAGTGAAAATCCAGTTTTCCCTGCAAATATAAAAAATCCATATTTAATGCATTTAGTTGCACAAATGTTAAATTAAATAGGACATATTATGGAAGTTCTTTAAACATAGTTTCAGCATTTATTTAATACAATAGTCAGTAACGGAAATTTTCCCACACTAAGCACAAACTTCATTTTATAATTAGAGTAGGGTGGGCATAGCAGAAAATATTGTGAAAATAATGAACAGTTTTTCCACATTGGAAATAAGTATCACTTTTGATAAAGTACCTGGTACACACACAACACCCCAGGTCAACTGGTACACTTTGTCATTCAGAATACATTTTAAGCCCTGAAAAAAAATTCCAAAAACCTTTTAACTGCAGAGAAGAGGTTTTAATATTGCAATCAAAGCATGAGTGCAATTATTGTAAAAATTGTATTCTGAACAGTTTATATTTCATGTTAATGATTTCAACAGATAGTGGAAGGGTACGGCCAGACGGAATGCTGTGCACCAATAACGCTGACAATTCAAGGTGACCACGTTCCAGAACATGTGGGCCCTCCAGTAGCTTGCTGCTGTGTCAAACTTGTTGACGTACCAGAAATGGAATATTTTGCATCACAGAACCAGGGTGAGATCTGTGTCAAGGGAACCAATGTATTTCAGGGCTATTACAAGGAACAAGAAATAACTACAATTGATGAGCAAGGCTGGCATCACACTGGTGATATTGGACAGTGGTTATCTGTTAGTACTTTTCAAAATAGATGTTATTATTAATAGTTACAAGAAAAATACTTTCACTTTGATAAAAAATTGTACTGTATGTTGCTCTCCACTGATGTTCTAAAAGTTGATACTGTAATAAATAATAAGTGAATGTGATGTATTGGCATCCTGCATTAGGTGTGAATTTAATTGAGATGCTGAATGATAAATGCTAGAACCTATCTTAAAATTAAAATCTATGAGTATTCAACTGTATGAGCCTATTCTGCATAAAAAAACTTTTAATATTTTGCTATGACAATTGCTATTATTTTGAACAAATAACAAGATTTAAAGTTACACTGATCCATAATTTAGTGTGGTATTCATTAAAAATGTCAATCATTAAAATACAATTTTGGTGTGTGCAATTCATTTCTTTTAGAACTCTATTTTTTTAGGGTCTCCAATCTGACTTTGAAATCTACCTAGCATTTTTCTCATATTTATTTAAGTTTTCATCTGTTACAGAATGGAACACTGAAAATTATAGATAGGAAGAAGCACATTTTCAAACTTTCCCAAGGAGAATATATTGTTCCTGAGAAGATAGAAAATATTTACATTCGAAGTCAATACGTACAACAAGTATATGTATATGGAGAATCCCTCAAGGTATAATAAGAATTTGGAAATTTCATGTAATTTTAATTATTTCATGACAGTTGACTCTTCAGAAATATTTTTATTTGTATCTCAATGAAGCTAAGGCAAAGCAATAGCATTTTCCTTATTTTTCAGTCCTGCATTATAGCAATAGTAGTCCCTGATGTTGATGTTGTGAAAAGCTGGGCACTAGAAAATCATATAGAAGGCACTTTTTCAGTGCTTTGTGCTGATCCAGAAGTTAAGAAACTTATTTTAGATGATATGATTACATGGGGCAAAGAAGCAGGCCTTAAATCGTTTGAGCAAGTATGTGAATGCTATCCATTTTTTATAATTTAAGAAATTTGTGTATATATACATATAAGTTAAATATTACCTCGTATCTAATTTTACATTTACAATATAAAAAATGAATAATTTATTACAATAATATTTAATTTTCCACTTTTGTCATAATAATTTGGAGATTTATTATTCCAAAAGCTATTAAAACTGTTTTACACATTACAGAAAATGAATTATCTTTTCAGGTTAAGGATATTTATCTACATCCGGATCCATTTTCAGTCCAAAATGGATTGTTAACACCAACAATGAAATCGAAGCGCCCACAGCTAAAAGCTTATTTCAAACCCCAATTAGAAGATATGTATTCAAAATTGACATAACATTAATTCAATGTTTAGGTTTCATAAAAAAAGAGTGAAAAATCTTAAAAAACATTTCATATTTTACAGTACACTATGCACCACTCATACCATTTTCTTGTATGTAATGTAAAATATAAACCACATCATTACATTCACATCTTGTTATTTCCTTAATACTTCATAGCATTTATTATCACTGGTCAATATATCGTAGTCTATAGAAATTCTTAATTAAAATTGTTATTTTAAATATGATTTTCTTTTTAATTTTCCTCTATTGAAAACAGCCAGAAATTGTAAGATGGAAGTGATACAAACATCTAATGTTTTTGTTAATAGTCACAAATTATTTTAGTTCAATGTTACAATGAATGTAAGGAACAGCTTGATCATTATTTCTGCTGTACCTAATTTTGTAGAGTAATATCTGATAGGTTGGTTCTAGTTCTGCCATACACTTAAGAGTTACCATTATTGAAAACTAAATTAATTTTAACACCACTAATTCATTACAACTTACAGGAAAAAGACTTTCAATTTTACTATGTTTTTATAATAATTAAGGAATATTCATTTTATTAAACTCAAGGAAAATTAATCTGTATTCACTATTCGGACAAATTTCCTCAAGTGCTGCCTCAGAATTTAATATTATTATATAATAATGAATGTAAACAAAAAATACTGTAATAATAGTAAAAAATTATTCGTTTTCTTAAGTTTAATACTTTGTATCTGTCAGAAAAATGGTATTATGGAAATGAAATTGTCAGTAAGGAATGCAGAAAGTAATACTGTTTAACAAAGAAGTAATCAATCTTCTGGTCCAACCCAAATTACTGACAGAAGGGGCTATGTGATTTGATTACAGGAGTTGAAAAAAATCTTTCTTAGTGGTGGATAAAAATCGCAATATGATAATGAGATAAATAAAAGATTTTTTAATGATATAGTTCATCATTTTCCCTACCATAGGTGATTTGTACATTTCAGAGTTGTTTCTTGCCCCACTGGCAACTTTATTGCCAGGTACCTTGCAGAAGTTATTCTGATTTCAAGATCATTCAAGATATATATGTTGTTTGGAAATGTTTCTATGAAAATAACAGTTTCCTGAAACTGGATTTCATTTTTTGCATTGAATGGGCCGGAGATTTGTGAGAGGTGAACTCAGAAGTTACCTTGTTGACTTAATGCCAGGAGTGCAGACAAAAGCCAAGAAATTGTATATGGAAAATGTTTTTTGGGAACAAACATGAAATTATCAGAGAGCAGACTTTCCAATCCTTTCTAACTTCTTTTAGAATGTTATGTAACTTTCCATTCCGGCAGATGTTCTCCGAATTCGAGCTTGAAGTTGAAGCTCGATCACGTGTCACGTGGCTGTTCCCTTCTTTGCTGTTTAGTGGTTTTATAAAGTATATATGAATTTATTGAGCAAATTTCCAGACCCCAAAAAAACATTTTACGCCACCATTTCAAGGATTTTCTTAAGAAACAGTACGTTGAGTTAGCAGAGGCTGAGAGATTTAATCTTTACAGCCTTAGAGGACGAGGAAGAGCTAAAAACTATTATAAACATTTCAATAATTTATTAGTACATACTACGGTAACAACAATATTAAACTGGACAAAATTCTAAATGTAAGTTACAAAAAATGAAGGTATAAAATTAAATTAAAGTCAGAGATCAATAAATATATTAAAAAATAAATAATGTTAAAAATTACACATTTAAAAAAAATACAGTATTATTATCCTATAAAAGATAAAATTGACATTCATCACAACACCTATCTGTCGCGGAAAAACTTCAACTTAAAAAATATTACAGTCTGTTACACCTATTTACAATGATTCCTGATATATTGATATTATTTTACTGATTAACGCAGTCCCAAAACTGAAATGAAAATTTTCTTTCATGGTCCAGCTTGCTCCAGTGTTTTTCCCAACCGTTTCTGCATTTCATTGAATATTGTCATGTAATCCGCTATGGCACTCGGAGATAAATATGCTCGATCATCTTGTAATCTCAAACCATACCTACAATAGAAGTCAAGTTCAAAAATATTCCACGAAATATTTATTTATTTGTGTATTTATGTATGTATTTATCTTGTGCAATTTTATACCAGTACATTATGTGTGATCTAAATCTAGGTTTAATAAACCTAATTAAATCTGAAATGACATTAATAGTTACATTATATTATGTAACGTCAACAATATAAATAATGACATTTCTGATAGAATGGTTCATCAGCAGCTAACATGTATAAGTAACACACCATATTATTTATAAAAAAAATTAGAACAGAAGAATGATGAATCTTTAACTACCTCGATTGTGAACAACTGGTAGAAGTATCCCGACTAGGAGGAGAATGGGCAAGATTCCTTACAGGACTAGGTTCTGGTGTTGAGGGTTCTGAAAAAGAATTAGAATTTAAAAAAAACACATTATAAATTCGCTAGTATAAAATTAATTCAAGAATCAAATACTACCTCTGATTTCTGAGCGCCTAATCGCTTTGAGCAGGAATTCGTGGCAGTTGCGATTTTTAACTTTCCTTCTGTACACAAGATGTGTCATTTTAATTGTTGCAATTACAGCTAAAGCTACACACCTAATTAACCAACAATTGAGACAGAATTAATAAACCAAAATTAAATCATACAATGATGAAACTTCAATAATAAATTGTAGAAATAACTGCGTTTCTCACTTGAATCTAGCTCTATGATGAGTGTAATCATTTCTGCGGTTGAATCTGCGCATTATGTTAATTTCTGATTCTTGGTAACCATGCAAGGCTATAAGAAGATAACGCTTTTGCCAAACCAATGCCTTTCTATAACTTTCAGCTCGCAGATATTTTGTGAACAAATGCTGAACCTAAATGGAGTACAAACAATTCATAATAAAATGTTATATTTTTCTTATTTATAACTGTTTTAAATTGTACTCACATTATCACTAAAGTTTCCTCTCAGGCAATGTTGACAGGGAGTTTCTATCTCTGAATCAGGAATTGGCAATGAAGCTGAAGGATGAGGAGTTCCCAAACGTTCTGGTATATTCTGTAAAATACAGATATATTGAACAAAGTAACAATGATCTATTATTGACAATACTGTTAATTTTCCAAGCACTATGTGTTGCCGAATAAATTACTACAATTGCTTCCTTTTATCATAACATTGAAATATATAAATAGTTTGCCCATAATCACAAGACAGATAACATTTCATTCTTTGGATAATTGATCCAAAAATCATCATTATCATTAAATAAAAATAGTTGCAATGACACACAGGGTAGTTGAATCTAAATCAGAAATCAAATGAAAATTTTTTTCTCTATTTCTATTTCCCACACAATTTATGCATTGTTGCCATTATGACTTTATAGAAGTGTAGATTTAAATGTTTACATGTAAATCTGATTGCATAAAGGATTCCGAAAGAATACCACTCATACCTCCTGTA
This sequence comes from Lethocerus indicus, assembly GCA_019843655.1. Lineage (NCBI taxonomy): Eukaryota > Metazoa > Arthropoda > Insecta > Hemiptera > Belostomatidae > Lethocerus > Lethocerus indicus. Next base: position 15,484,672 of record JACDQD010000006.1, on the reverse strand, counting down.
ATGTACTTATTCTGTTGTTAAGCTCACAATTCTCAGCTCTTAACTGTTCAACCATACTTCTTAATTCTCCTCTTTCCTTTACCAAAGCTTCAAGATTTGAATTCACATCCTAAAGCAACATTAATTGAAGTGAATCACACAACTATAAAAATCATATTTCTTACAAAATATTTTATTAGAGACAAAAAATATTTACATTCAGCTGTTGTAAAAGAGGGATATGTACGTCATCTCTCCACTTATCATCGTGGTCCTGCTGATTTTTAAGGTGCTCTCGCAGTTCCTTGCATTCCATTTCTAGACTCCTCTAATTTAGTTTAGTAACAAAATGCATAGAATTATTAAAGTATTTATAAAATAATATTTTCTTTGCTAATATTTACAAAGTGAACCTATATCTAGTAAAAAGTTCAAGAGTTAACAATTACACATAAGAATAAATAAAAAGATAACATTTAAGACATATGAAATATTGGCATTGAAAGCAGTTTACAATTTCTTTGTGGGCTAACTCCAAGGCTTGCCTATGTTTCTGTTGTGTGGCTGATTTGTTCTTTAATTTTCGCATCTCTGATTCTTCAATTGCTTTAATCTTCTCTTCCAATACTTCACGCTTCTGTATTTCAAGCCTCATGTTCTGTCTCAATTCATCCATCTAAATATAAAATAATTCAAATAAGTAATTCATTAAATTATTATTCAATTGGAAGTTCCATGAACCTAGAGGTATATTATGTTTTTAATCAAATCTCAATATTATTATTATCATCTCTACTTGTGAAATTGATTTACCTCATTTTCCATAACTCGTTTTTGTTGTTCTGTTCTTTGCAGTTTATCTTTTAAATTATCCTGAGCTTTCCTTTCTCTATCTATGACATCCACATAATCACTACAGGATCGTCTTAGTCGTTCCACTTCCACAGAAAGTTTCAACAAATTTTTCTTTTTCTTGAATAAGCATTTTCTAAAAAATTTAAATTAATGAAAAATTAATTACTGAAAAATAATGAATGAGTTTATGTTTGTAAATGCCTTTCTTTAATTTATATACTAGTATACAGATTTAAATGAGAAATGGAATTATTTCAGGAAAGGAAACTGCATAAATAAATAATAAATAAATCATTAGCGCTGTATACTACATTGGCAATTTTAAAAAATTGTATCTTTCTGTTTACAAATACTCTATTTAGGATATAATACAAATAAAAATATTTATATAAATTTAGATAGATATTTGTGTTTACGGATTTTATTTTATCATAATTCTACCACATTACTTCAATGCAATCATTAAGAAAATGAATTAAGTTATTTTACCTTTAACTCTTTAGAATGTTCATTTTCTGAATCAGAAGTGTATTTCTCAATAGCTTTCACAGAATTAAGTTGAGCTTCCAAATTCTCCATTCTACTCCTTGTTTCAAACAATAAGCCTTTGATATTTGCTTCAGAATCCAAAGCTTTCTCCAACTTAACTCTCATTGCCTGGGTTCAAATAATAATTTTAAAAAGTATGGCTCAATTTATACAGTAATGCAAGAAAAAGAATTCTTGACTTTACCTCAATTAATTGAGAATCTTCTCGTTGGGTCGTTTTTGACTTTTGTCTTTCACTTTCTAAAATAGCTTGTAGTTGTTTAAATTTATTTTTTTCTTTCATGATGTTCAATTCAAATGTCAATGCTTTATTCTTCTCTTCATCAAGTTGTACCCTTGAAATCATATAAACAATTGTGTAAATTGTAATAATTCATAATAATGTATTTATGCATATTATCATACAGCTCTTTAAGCAGCTAATAAATCAGCTAATGGAAATTATTACAACAACAAAATTATGTTAGTTGTGCTTTTATGCCTAACAAAAATTGGAATGACCAAAATGTGTAAGTCATTGATTTTCAAACATGTATCATTATACAAATCAAATTAAATAAAAAATATCATATTTGAGTACCAGTTTCATTATTTACATACTTGAATATCCTTTTGGTTAAATTTTATTGTTCTCTGATAATTTTCCTTAGTTTGTAGAAACATTTCTAACTCAACACTCCAAAATCCATCAAAAACTCGAAGCCAACATTTTTAATGTCACAACAAAATAATTCAGTTGTTATAATGCTTAATTAAAAACTAAAACAATAATGTCTTACGATAACTGTGTTATCCGGTCTTCTTGATATGATGCAACTCTTTGTAATCTGTCCAATTTGAATTCTAAATCAGATTTTTTTGAGTCTAATATTTCTAATTTTTCTTCTTCCTCTGCCAGTTTTCTTTTCAAATCACACAAAATTCGCCTTTCAGCTTCTAGTTTAGATTCTAGAAAAGCTACTTTTGTAGACATATTACTCTTTACCGACCCACATTTTTGTGAAAAACATTCATTGACTCCAGCATGTTCCTAAACATTATAAATAAAAGTGATCACTCAATTCAAAATAAATTATGATTAATGATATTAATAAGAAATAAATTTGGGGGGAGTATCCAAGAAAATATTTTTTATGACTTCCCTTTGGGCTGACAAGTTCCATAAATAACACAATACTTCAGTTTTCTGAAATTACTCATGAAAATAATTATACACTGAAAACAATTAAGAGGCAAATAATTACATAAGTGGTATGGTCATTATTTTCAGGGCCTTTTTCTTCCAAAGTACCAAGAAGTGTTTGATCCAATTGAACAGATAAAGTAAGTTCCTTTTGTACTTGAACTGTCAAATCTTCAAGGCCTAAAACAATTTTAGTATTATTGTATTTCACAGATAATTAATTGCTAAAGTTTACATTAATTTAATTCAATTTCACAAGTTGGCAGCTCAAAAATTTCACCATTGGACACAACCTAAAATTTATATTTGAAAATAAATAAATGACAAATAAATTTGAAAACTTACCAGAAAATTTAGGCTGTGGTATAATTTCACACACCTTCACTTCACTAAAATTTAATCTATTTTTCATATTTAGACTTTCATCTTTTGCTTCTATTTTTGTCTTCAGCTTTTCATATTTCTCTTCCACACTTATTCTGTAATTTTTTTCAGCTGCTAACTGTTCTTCATAAACACCCATTTTCCATTGAAGAAGTTGTTTTGCCTGAACTTCTTTCTTAAGGTTTTCTCGAATTTCGTTCTCTGAAGTTTTAAGAAAGTCTATTTCATTCTGTAATTTACTGACTTTAGATTTGAAAAGAGAATTATCTCTTGATTCTTTATTTTTTAAACTCTCAATCATATTGTTTAAATTAGTGACTTCATTTTTAAGAATAATAATTTCGTGTTGTTCCTTTGACAGCTCCTTCGATTTAATTTTTTCGCACTTGAGATCATTTAATGCCTCTTCAATCTTGTTTCTTTCTTGTTCTAACTTTTCGTTAGACAATTTTAATTTTGAAATTTCATTTTGTAAGTCTGAAATATCAGATAATCCTTTCTTAAGGGCATTCTGCAGATTATTATTAATTTTTTCACATTCCCTCTCATGTTCTTCTTTATCTTGTAACTTTTTCTTTAAACTTTCTGATACTGAAACATAGCTCTGCAAACGCATTTCAGAATCTTTCAACTCACTGTCTAATGCTTTATTTGTTTTTTTCAATTTTTCTAATTCTGAGCTGACATATTCTCTTTCAGTTTCACATATGGCTAAGTTGTTACATACTTCAGCATACATTCCTTTTTCTTTCTCTAAATCACTTTTTAATACCTCAAACTCTTTTTCTAATTCATCCAACCTCATTTCTTTACTTTTAAGCTTTAAATTTTCTTTTTTCATGTTATTTAGCTCTTCTTTCAATGAATTTTCTCGTTCTTTTTCTGCAATCACTTTTGCTTCTTTTAATTTAGCTTGTAAATTATCTAAAATAATCTGCAATGCTCTAACATCTGCTGTAGTTCTTACAATATCTTCATCTTTTTTTATAAGCAGTTCTTTTAATGACAACAATTCTCATCTTTATTCTTCTGCCTCTCTGCCATTAAAGTTAACTGTTCTTCATAGTACTTTTTATCTTCTATCACTGAAGACACAGTAGCTTCAAGTTCACTCTTTGTCTTGTTGAGTTCCGACTCTAACAAACGTAAAACCTTTAGTTCATTTTCTAATGCTATTACTTTCTCTTTGTATTCCTTTGATTCCTCCTTCGAATCACTTAATTCTTTCATAAGTTTTTCCTAAAAAGTTCAAGCAGAAATTCTTGTTTAATTGGAGAGTTAATTACTAAGTAAAAATGTAATTAATTCCATAATTAAAAACATAGCTTACTACAACTGTGTTATTCATCACATTAGTAGGATCTGAGATATTTATTTCAGGCTGTTCTGGAAGTAAGTCATCCAAATTGTCCAAAACACTGCCTATGTCTTTCACCTTTTCAACATAGAAAAAATATATTAACACATTAAGAACACTCAAATATACATTAATTTAAATCTGTCTGATTTAAGGATATTACCAAGAAATATAAAACTTAAACTAATATTTACTTACATCAGTAGAGAAATTAAAAAAGTGGGGTTCAAAACTTTTATCCTTTGGTGCATCTCGTAATCTCATCCCTTCTGAACTAGGAGAAGCACTAACATTAGCAGCAAAGCTGACTCTATGACCTTTTGAGTTCAAGTGACTGCTTTTTTCTTCTTCCGACTAAAAAAGTACAATAAGTAGACAACAATAAGCAGGCAACAAATATGGTACACAAACGATTAACTCCATTTTTTTATTGTAAAAATGATGAACTTGTGGGTCATAATTTATAAAATTGTATTAGCAGTTATTTTTAGTTTAATTGACTTTTAATATTTACATCACTTTTCACCTGTGATCGAAGAAGAGCAACTGTCTGTTGTAAGTGTTCTATATCCTCATTTTTGTCAGCCAAAATCACTTCCATTAGTGGTGGAATTTCTGAAGAATTCAACTCCATTTTATACTTATCAACTAATGCCTGTAATAATACCACATCACATGATCATTATAAAATGGAAGTTAACTTGTTGTCTAACAAAAAAATACACTAACCAGTAATTTATTTTTCTCTGCAATCACAGATGCTAGTTCCAATCTTAATGTATCAACAACTTCATGTTCATTATTCATAATCTTTTTCACTTCTAATCTTTGCTCTTCAAGCATTGCTTCAGCTCTCTGAAGTTTATTTTCTGTATCACTTAACTGAAAAGTAAAAGATAATTAAGTATTAGTTCAATTACAAGAGACCCATCATTTTTCAATAGTTCAATAAGTGCAATATTTCTAATTTAAAAAAATCTATAACAGGCAGACCTTATCACACGTAGTTTTATGTGTTATTTCTGCTTCATTTAACTTCTCTTCAAGGTGTTTGACTTTTTCTATTATGGCTCGATTCACTGAAACCTGTGCTGAATCTGCTTTATGTCTCAAGTCATCAATTTTATTATTGGCAACAGCCAACTGATTCATCAGTTTTTCATTCTGCTGTTGCAGTACATCTCGTTGGGCCTGCATTTCCTTCATGAATTATTTTATTAAATATAAAACTATATTAGCAGAAAAATACTTATAATGCTCTTTAATATTCATTATTTAATACCTCCAGTCGACGGTTAAATTTTCCAAAACGAATGTGCTGATCACTTAATTGTCTGATGACAACTTCCTCAGCTCTTGCATATCTCTGGAGTTTCTCCTGTAATTTTGATACTTCCTCTACAGGGAGTGCTACAGGTGATGGGCAATGCTCAGGAGTTTTGCTTCTTAATGATTCTAACTGCTCTCTATTGAAATTGGAAAATTGTTATCTTAATTATTTTTATATGGTAGTAACATTAGTAGGTAAAATAAATGAAATAACAATAGACATATACACTTAGAAGATAATTATTTATCTGTATTTATACAGCTTGTGTTCCTAGGCTGATATGCACTTTCTGTGATCAATATCCCTACTTATGACTAACTTATGAACTAACATCCATGGTATGCACCAGTAGATTAAAACCACTGACCTCGGACACTCACACTTAACGCCTGAACTTCTGAAGCCCCTCTAAAACATAATTAATATTATTATACAATTAAAGCAGTAATTCCATATGACCAATAAATACCTGATAGATATTTCTTCTGAAGGAGAACTCAGGCTATTATTTGAGTTTGTAACATGAAGGCTTTCTAGCTCTTTTATCCTTTGGTCTACAGATTTTTCCATTTCTCTTATCTAAAATATTTAAATATTTTGCATGTTTTTAAAGTTCATAATATACTTCAAAGATTAGAGCTTACTATTAGAATTGCACTATAATAAATAAAGTTATGATAAAACATGGAAATATTTGAATTATTACCTGGGATTTTAACTGTCTTATAACAGATGAATTAAATTGCATTTTTATATTTTCTTGCAACTGCTGAATTTGCTCTATGTAAGATTCTTCTCCACCTTGGTCACGCAAAACCTCCAGCTTTATATAAAAACAAAATTAAAAACTTAGTACATAGACAATACTGAACTCTATACATTTTGTACTATAAAGAAGTGATTAATTTTCTAAATATAAAGAAAGACAAGGCTTTCATCACATAAAAAACTGAACTGCTCTGTGTAGTAAAAACAGTAACTGAATTCATAACTATGAATGCAAAATATGTATGGTAACATACCTCTTGAACCATTGCTTGTTGGGCATTATTTTGTTGCTCTAATTCTGCTTCCAGTGCATCCAGTTTTTTCTCCAAGGCAGCTTCCTTCTCAGTTTTAATAGAAACCTGGCTTTCCAATTCTGTAATAATATCTCTCAAGACCCATACCTAGTACGTACCATATTACAAAATGTACACACGAGTTAAAATGAATACACTTGTGAGATTAACATTTTAATCAATAACAATAAACTGATACTTATGTATTATTTATAAGTCTTTTAGAAGAAGAAGGTTTTGGAGAAGAAATTGACTTTAATTTCTTAAATATTTTATTTCATAACTAAAAATACAAGAAAAACAGTCTACAGTATTACCTTATCAATTGCTGCTTTTAATTCCTCTTCAATTTCTTCTTTTTTCTCTTGTGTTTCTTTAAGCACAGCAGTAGTTTCTTTAACTTGCAGTTCCAAACATTCAACCTGCAATATTCAGCATTCATGTGTAACTGTTCAGTATATTAGAAAACAGTTTTTCAATAACAATAAATAGGTATTATTACCAATTAAGATAAAGTATTTACACTGTCATTCATTATTCAACACAATAATCACACAATAGTTATATTTCCGTAAAAATAATTAATTCAAAGAAAATGTATTTTGAAGGAATAAGAAAAACCTCTTTTTAATCCACAAGCTTGTTATTAAACATAACTTCACTGCAGAGAAGAAATTAAATGTTCTATTTGAATAAATTAGTTTAAAATGAAAATTAATATGAAATGAATGCAATAAATAAATCATGCATAGATAAACTCACAGCCTTCCACCTTGTTGAAGGACAGATCCAAGCATCTTGTGTTGGCCACTAACAGTGCATCATGCAACATACAAGTGAGTTCATTTTTAATGAAATGAGATTTCATTAGATGAATATTTGGTTAAGACATGTGAATCTGCATCAAGGTCCTCTAATACTGTACACAATGACACCAAATTCAAAGTGTGCTTTAATATTAAAGAAATGTGAAATAATTAGTTTTTTATTTCTTGGTGAACAACTTATTATGTCAATATTAATGTCTTGTGAGTATGATTTGAACATAACAAAATGTGTTTACTACATTTTAATAAACCTAAAAACCTGCACCATTCGAGGATAGTATAATCTAATAATACAAAAAGATATTAAATAGTGACTTGTTAAAAAGTACATTCACAATATTAGTTTCAGTTTGTTATTATGTGAAATGATCACTCACTCAATGATCTCATTGAGTGAGTGATTATTGAAGGGTTAGAAAATTATTAAAATTTAATAAAACATATTTAAGCAATATAATAACAATATTAATGAAGGGTAAGAAAATGATTATTACTGGTATGTGATCTGTAAAAATGTACTGTGAAGCACTTCAGTTTAATAATAGTAGGAAACCAGGGCTAGTAACTTTAGTTATAAATAGAAGCAGGAAGATCTGTTTTTATGCAATAAAATCAATCAGTCAAAAAAAAAATGGAAGAACTTTCATAGGCAAAACGTAGAGCCCAGATTTATATGAACCAAAAGTGTACCAATATAGTAATAAGCATTGAAAAAATATTAGGTTATATAATAATCTTTTAATATAAAGTTACAAAGCAATTCCATAAAATGATAAATGTACCTTACCTTACATTATTATAAATTTGTTTTCTACATTTCTTTTTCAATATAAATAAATATCTTATTAGTTATAACCTAAAAGCTATTGTTAAGAAACCATTTTATTTCTTTACCAGGATAATTAAGAAAAATAAGAAGGAAGTACTGAATCATGTTAGTGATAATAATTCCATTAACTATTTAATGTTTGGCTAGTATTCAAACTAAAATAATACACCAGTGAAAAGTCACCGCATGAACTGTGATGATAACACTATAAACCAGAAATGGGAATGGATAAATCCATTATTTCAACTTAACTGTATGCAAAACATAATTTTAAGTTTCATTTGAACAAAATTATATCCAGGTTCTGACATATAATTGTCAAAGTGGTGACACACTTCAGTCAAACATGACAACACAGGAAACATTTTCTACCATTTTTAAGAGGTGCTGGATTCTTTCTCCAGTTTAGTATAAATTAATAAATATAGGTAAGTCCACAATAAACATAAACTAGTAAATTATATTCATTCTCAATATAACAAAATGCCACTGAATAATTTAGATTAATGTTAAGTGTTTAGAGGGAGATGGTAAAATAAAAAAGTTAATACTGACTCATGTTATAATTATTGGCATACTTAACTTTAGTTTTATATGGACATGAAATGAAGTTTCAATTTAAAACCATTTAAATTTAAATTGAAATATTACAAATCTGAGTACTGGATACTACAATCTGGATTTCTCCCTTCTGCAATGTTATTCAATCAACAGTCTATATAAAAGATATTTAGAAAACATTTTATTAAACTGGTGCAGAACATTCCAAATATACAGAAAATTCATGCATGTATGAATTGTGCTGACATAAATGACATTTCTACTCATATAATAATACTCTACAGGTCAAAAAACAACAAAGCGCATTAATAACAAAATATTTGCAAAATTGATGATATTACAGAAAAAAAATCAATAACATTTTCCTTGACTTTTGTATCAATTATATCTATTATATATGTACTTCTGCATATGATATATGTTGTACATTTAACAACATATTTTTAACTTTCCATCATTAACAATTATATTGAATCTTAGCTTGGGTGACTAACACTAATTATGAACTATTGATACCAAGAGAAATTGTCCAATATTAAAAAATAGTTGACAAATAGTAAAGAAGGATTAAATAATATTAAGCCATATGCATGTATGTGTATTACTTTCATAATTTGATAATTCTGGAATATTTGTAATTTTAACATTACCATTAGTTTGTAGACAACCTGAAAATGATTGTCTCATTTATTAAACCACAAATGATAATTCAAGTTTACTATTAAAATAGCTATTATTAAATTAATTTATTAAAATGTCATTGCTATGTTATTCTAATATATGAGTGTGTGAGTTCATACCTGTAAAAAGTAAATTTCACCTGTTACAGAAGAATTAAAAAATAAACGAATGTTTAAAATACTATACACAGCTAAAATATAGCAATGCTTAAACATTTCTTCATTCAAAATATAAAATTTCGAAAACAAATACTTTCATAATACCCAAATTTACGGGCAAAAACTAAGTTCGCAAAACTAACATTTTAAAATTAAAAAAATTAAAATTACAACATAAAAAGCAACATCTATCTAAAAACTCTTCTATTAAATAACTGAAATACTTCGAGACAGAAATACACTGTATGCAAAATGTAGTATAAAACTCACCAAAAGTGATCATTTGTGATATTAGTGACTAAACACAAGGAATAGTACCTTAAAAAATAAATATATCATCTTAAAAATAAAGTTTTGATTTGGAATTATATATGTTTACAAAATATGTGATAACTATCCAGGAACTCTTCTTAAGAGTTGATTCCCTTGGTTTGAAAAATATAAGATCAAATAATTAATCTTACTCTATAAAAATTATAATTCATTAATTAAAACTATTCATTTACCTCAGAAGTGAATCGTTCTCTTGTTGTCCAGTCTTTCTCTCTCTCCTTGAGCTGAGTTTGGAGATTATTCATTTCTCTTGTAAATTCGTCCCTTTCATTTTCTCTTTCAGCTGCTTGTTCCTCTAAGAATAGGCGAGTACTTCTTAGCTGCTTGTCAGCTGCTTGTACCTATATTAATAGTTAAACAAATATTTCAGAAAAATATTTAAGGCATTTATAAATAAACTCATTAAGTACCCCTAGTCCAACCAATTACTTCAACATATGTTTTTTAATTGAGCATATAGATCCTACTTTTAAGGAGGAAAAAAATAAAAATGTACAAAAAAATACATTATCCTATACATCTACACTAAGTACTTTCACAATAATAAACTGACTTGTTGCTGTAAGTCATCCCTTTCTCTCCTGGCTTCTTCAATGAGTCTATCCCCTTCTTTACACAGTTCATCAATCATTCTTGCAGTATCAGGTGGAATATATTCTTGATTGTTCAAATATGTTCTAGCTAGGGAAAAAATGTTTAAATATACATGTATATTCTTCTTATCATGAGGTTTTATACTATTACTAGCTCTTTTCATTATCACACAGAAAGATGATCAGAATACAAGTAAAATTATATTAATCTCAAACATAAATAAACTTCCAATCCACATCAACACACCTCAGAATGTTTTACATGAATATTGGTTCTATTTTCGATAAATTATCAAATTAAAAAATGTACCTTTATCCTGTAAGAATGATGAAACTTCTCTACCCAATTCATTCTCTCCATATATGCACTCATTAGTTTTCATTTTGCAGTCAGCCCCCACTAAACACAATTGTGCTTGCAAAGTAGCCATTTCCTAAAAACATAATATGACTTGTTTCTGGGGTTGTGAAATAATAATAATTATTATTGTTAAATCATTATTTATGCAACCCTACTAATACACGATATATATTAACTGAACCTGGTCTTTCTTCTGCAATAGTTTTTGTAGCTCTTCAACAGTCCTTAATAAATGTGATTTTTCAATTTCAAGTTCAGCTATCTGTGATACCACTTCTTTATGCAATGGTTGTTGTAATGTAGTCAGACCCAAAACAGCTGCTGCTTCAAGTTTAAGTTTATCTAAGCAAGATTCTAACTCAGCTTTAAAATTAAGAGATACATCATGACTACAATCACTTGTATATATGGATATATCACTTTCAAGGTGTTTTATTATGTCTGATATGTTGGGAGCAAAGTGTACTCGTCGAACATTTTGTGGGGTCCTAGATAAAGAGATTACAGAATCATTCCTTTCGTCATCTGGCAACTCATAAATTTTAATATCACTTCTCTTTTTGGGAGTTTCTTGATTCACTTTCAGAAGTTCTTCAATGACTGTCTTATTAAGTTCATCTTCACATGTCATTAAATATTCTGCAAGCTGTCGTACAGCACATTTCAATGTACCTGTCATTCGTTTTAGGCAATCCCTAAAACAATACCCATCTAACATTCAAGATTTGATTCAGCCAATAGGAATCTACAAAAAATACAGATACCGCATATATACCTTTCTTTAATTATTTCATCCAGTGCCTTAACTCCAGTAGAAATGGTATTGGTATGCATAAATTCTTCACCAATCTAAAATCATAAAGAATAACAATTATTTCCTGGTGAACCAAACTTTCCTTCAAAGAAGAACTTGTACAGATAAAACTCACATTTCAATTATTAAATAAACAAATCACATTTGAATTTTAACTTCTTGTTTTTTCAAGGTAATAAGAAAGAACATGTTAACAAATAAAATACCAAAAACTATATTACAAACACCTACATTTTTGACAATGTACAAATAATAATGTCCAAACAATTATAATAATGTATGTTTTGCATAGCACTAAAAACTCACTCCATAAGCCTCCAAAATTGATTTCAACTTTTCATCATAATGTTGTTTGAGAGTTGCCACTTCTAAAGCATGTTCCTGGACTTTCACAGCTAGTTGTTGTTGATATTTGGAAGCAAATAGTTTTTCTAAAGCAGAAAATTCTTGAGGCCAGTGTTTATTATAATCACCACCACCTGCTTCTTCTTCTTCTATAATGCCCTACAAAAATACTTTAAAATTATTTTACAAGAAACAATAACACTAATGTCTACACATGATTAAAACCACTTTATGAATTAAAAAAGATATATACCTGAATATACAAAGTATTTATTCAAATAGATTTAACTAAGTTTTTATAACACAAAACCACATGGCACAAAATAAAGAGATACAACAAATGCATATCATCATGAATAAAGCTTACAAATTCCATGCAAACTCAAATGTAATTTTCAGAGACTTCCATTTGAAACCTAATGGAATCAACTTGAAAATTAAAGGATAAAGAATCTATTCAAATTAATATAGAATTTCAATTTAAACAGGAAATTATTTTGCTATATGAGACTACTGAAAAATAAACATATTGTGCTCATAGGTGATACCAGAACATAACAAGAATGTGACTGACAACTAATTGTTAATGTATTACTTCAGATACTGATTTTATCATTGACATCCTTGTTTGACCTGTGGCAGTCAATACCTAGATAAGACTGATATAGCATGCATTGGTCGCTTAAGGTTTTGAATCTAACCTCCCCCCCCTTATCAGAAATATCAAAATATGAACAATGCACACTGATAAAATGGAGATAACAATGTAACTGATAAAAATGTAAATGGAAAGCTTAATTTTTCAATTTATAAATACTTAAGTACTAGATTAAATTTTAATTAATTTATTAATATACAAAATAAAAACAATGAATATAGCATAATTATAAAAGGTATAACTAGTTCTGGATAGCTGAAAATGACTATGACTGAAAAAACAAATGACAAATCATATAAAATGTACATGGTACCTGAATTTGATCCACTAAATCTTGAATCACTTTTCGTTGTGCTTTTTCTTGTAACTGCTGGTCAAATCTTCTTGGAGAACCCTGCGAAAATTGTGTATAATGGTAATGAGTTCACAACAAAATTTTGTAAGAATACTAAATAAATATTAATTTTAAAGTAAAAACCAGTTTTAAAAAGAAAAGTTAAAAATATGTTAAGCAGATATACCATTTTTTGATGAAGTGTTTCAATCTCCTTCTCATAGTTCCCAGTCAGATTCTTGATTTCTTCTTGATGCATCTTATTTAACTGCTCAATCTCACTTTTATGTCTTGAAGTCATTAATTCCTGGAAATGTTAATATTTTAACAAATAATCTGACTTAATTTGTAAGATAAGAAAAATGAAGAGGCCGATCATTTCATATTTGACACACATTAAAAATATTAAAAAGTTTTTACTTACTAAATACTCATTTGCACTATTTTTAATCCTATCTTCTAGTTCCTTTTGAAGTTGTTGCAAATCTGCTATTTTTATTTCAACACACTTTTGAACTTCTTCATTAAATTCATCAATTGTCTTCAAACCCAAATCATTTTTTATTTTAGAAAATATGGAAGGCGCATTCATTAAAAGTCTAATAAGGTCGTCTTGGGATATTTCTTTAAACTGAGTCTGCAGTTGCTTAATACGATTATCACTGGCATCAAGTTTACTTTGCATTGATGCCACCTTAGTGTGAATTTCTAATTCTAATTCTTTTAATTTTTTTGAAATATCATCTTGTAACTTTGTCTTAAATAAGCAAAAACTTGAATCCATTGCAACCTATAGTGACACAAAATACACAGAATACAAGTGCATTAGTGTGCTATGAAAATAATGTTCAGAGACAAAAACAAATATTATTTAATTTTGTTTACTGTTTCTTATGTAGCAGAATTAGGCTGATGTGGCCTGTAATGTACTTATTACTTGGCTGCTACCAGAGAATGTTTCTATCTAAAAAATACTGTTTTGCAAAATTATAAACTAGCACCCATGGCATATGGGGAGATTCAACATCAAGGTCTCAAGATGCAGCCTCTATGCTTGCGCAAACGAGGCACCAAAATAAATGAGTAGATAAGTAGTATATTTAGAATTATTGGTGACCCGATGTTAATATTCCAAAAAACATAAGCCTCTTTAACTTTTTAAATTTCATTGACCTATTCGTTTGTGGTCTCTTTCCAGAATGGAATTCAGTTTCACTACTAAGTTATACTGATAATTTATGACTTAAGACTTTTAATTATACATATTATTACAGTACTTAAGTGAACTGAGTAAAATACTAGTGAATAACCATTTCATGAAATTAAAATAGAATGTTTTCCTTTAAAACATTACAGGTGTCATTTTCAGAATTCAATTCAACAATTAAGATTATTGAATGGATAACTATTGAGCAGACTGACCAAATATTTACTAATTATAGACTATTTAAACACTCCACATGTAACAAAGATATTTAGTAACCATATGATTTTATTATTATTTCATGTGATGCTTCATAAGAGAACCAAAATGTCAAGTTAGTATAAATAAAAGGAACAATAAATCTTACAATTTAAAATACTTGACTGTTTCAAGTTAAAAAAACAGTTTTCAGACAAAATGCTAAAAAAGAAAGACAATTATTTTTTAACATGAGTTATCTGGCAAAAAATATTAACATAAAACTAATACTTTTGTCCTTATTAAATACATACAAATTTCATTATTAATTTTAGACTTACTTTAGATACTGCACAGTTACAGATAGCATTTGCCATATCATCCACTAGGCTACGTTCCAATTTATCTTGCATTTTTCGTAAGTTTTCTTTGTATTGTTCTTCCATTTGAATTTTAGTGGTCCATAAATTTTCCATCTCTTGTCTTTTTAAAGCACCAGTAATTTTTTCAATTTCTTCTTTTAATTTATTAGTGTAATCATTGCTAATTATTCTCAATTCAGATGTTTTCTCTTCCAGTTGCCTTTTCAGTAACTCTATCATTTGTTCATATTTTTTAGTTTCTTCTAGTATAGTTTCCTGTTTTACTTTTTCTAACTCCCTCGAGAAATCTTTTTCTGCATCTTCTTTAACCTTCTGTTCGAACTGAAGGGATTTCTGTAGAGCTTCCATACTATATTTCAGTTTTTCTATCTTAGCCACATATTTGTTTTCAAGTTCATTTCTTAATAACTCAACTTTAATTTTCCAAGAAGAATTGAGCTCTTCAATCTCTTTTAAATGTGAATCTTTTACGCTTAGCAGCAGAGTTTCATAGCTTACAATATTCCCATCTTCATCTATATACAAATGTGACTTAATGCTTTCTATTTCCTTAAGGTATTTCTGTTCTATAATTTTCATTTCCATTTTAATATTTTCATATTCTTCGGGGGTTACAATAGTTCTGGAACAATATTTATTTATAAATAATTTATGAGAAAAACATGATAGAACAAAAATACTAAATTCCATTTCTTGTATACACACCGGCAATTTTGAGACTGATTAGAAATTCTGTCCACAGAGTCATATAAAATATCCAGACACATATCACTGTCAGAACATGATGTACTCGATGATGACCTTCTGCTTCTCTGACTCTCAATTTCTTCTGAGTATCTACAATGTATGTTGGATAAAGTAAAATAATATTGTAAATATAATATAAATCTACATTTCTCATGAACTGAATTAGGTACACTGCTCTTAATACAAGTTCTACCATAATAAAACATTCATCCCACTCCTATTGTTGTTTACCTTCATCAACATGTTAGTATCTTGACTGAAAGTAAATATAATATGAGTTCAAACCCTAATATAAAAATATATAATATAATCTATTGTGACAAAATAAATGGAATGATACATTTAAATTATCTTCAAATACAGGACAAATTAGTTTAATTATGTACTTTATAATTATTGATGTATAATCTAAGACTGAAGCATTTAATTTCATTATTTTGAATTTAATTAAATTGAAATGACAAGACTAAAATGTTAAGATGCATAAATTTTGAAATGAAAATTATATAGCAGAAAAGTTTATATAAATGATTGTCTTACTGTTTTTTTATTTCAGAACATTTATTTTCAAAATATATTCTTAATTTTTCCATTTCTTGTGAATGCTTTTTTTCTAGTTCAGCCTTAATTGCCACAGAATTTGCACTATTTGTACCACTACATTCCCTTAGTTCTGTAAGAAGATTTCGTGTTTTTGCCAGTTCAGCTTCATGATCAGAAAGAAGTAATTGCACAGCAGAACTAAAATGCAATAAGATTGATTGAATTACAATTATGGAATACAAAGTTTGAATAAATACTGAAAACACAATTTCAGCCCTTAATATTATATTTTGTTAGCACATAGTGCATTTCAAACACCAGCGATTCCTTCAAATGTTAATATCAATTATATTAACGCACACGCCATAAAATAACTTTGTAATACAATATTATTTTAGATTTGTGTACTCATGTTTCTTTTGTAGATCATTCATTTCCAATTTAAGGTTTTCTACTTCATCTTGAAGGCACAGAATTTCATTATTTTCTGACAGCTGCATTTTTAAATTTTGAATACAGTCCATCACTTTGTCATAGCACAGTAAAACTGTTTTTTCAAGATGTTCAGTGATATTATTATATTCCGTTGTTATACAATCCACAAAACCTAAAAATAAACAGTTTCAATTTAATAATTATAATTTTATGAGATAATTACACACAATTTACTAATTTAAGATACATGATCATTTTATAACCTTCAGAAATTCATAAGTGTACTGCAGTAAGTTCACAAATGACATTTTTTGTTTGTAAATTTTACTTTGTCAATATCTTCAACTATTTGTAAGATAAAAGTAATCTATTAAAAATGAATCGTATTTACATAAAATGAATGTGGAATGCGGTTAAAATCATATGGTTAAAATGAACCATTTGCCATAAAAAATAGAAAGGGATAATTCTTTATTTTGATAAAGAAACACTATATGTAGAGAGGCAATACTTCCCCAAGAAAAAGAGGTACAGTTTGTTGAAGGTTTAAAAACTATGAAATTAAAAGTAACTTTAGAATGAATACAGAATTTCAATATACTTTTGCCTTGCGTAACCAAATTTGTCTGATTCTCCAGTATGTTTTCTATACTTTCCACTAAACTTTTAGGTGGCTCTTGAGATATATTCAAGAGTGCTATTTCATTTTCGTACTCATTCAACTGTCTTTCAATGCCTGTTGAAACCTTCTGAAACTCTGACTGATAAACTTTATGCCAAGCCTTCAAATATTTCTAAAAAACATGAAAAAAATTGGAACTGTACATAGTAAAGGAAAAAATAAAACAATATTCCTTTATATTTTGATCAAATTAGCCAACTAGTTTCAATTTTACCTGCACTGAGCAAAAGAAGTCATTAGCTAATATCATATTTAGTTTATGCAGTGTCCTTTGTGAGGCTGAAGTATCTTTCATTTTGGACTGAGCTAATGAATTTGTCCGATCCTTCTCTGTTTTGATGTTTTCCTGATAAAAATCCCAAAATCTAATCAGCATAATTAATAATTCTACAGTATCACAGCTATAATAGTAATATTTTCCTCGATTTATTAAATCCAGTTTAAAGAAATTAAAAGTGAATGAGAGTAAATTATTAGATTTAGCATGGTGATATGCAATAAAATGGTACAGGAAATATATAAATATAATTTATACTAATACATTTAAAACTAACTTTAACACAATAATGCAATTAAATTAATTATAGGCAGTTAAAAATGCAGTATTAGTTTTTGTATGGTTCAATAAAATGTTTGACAAGCTGTAAAACAAGAAATCACCTGGTTAATTTGATATAAATCATTAAATTTATCAGCTTCCAGCCTAAGTTTCAATAATTCCATTTCCTCATCATGTAAATGTTTAAGTGTGTTTAATGTCATCTGAAGCTCTTTTTCATGCTCCTTCTAAAAATTAAGAATTAATATATAATCCAAAACTAATTTTCAAACAGGAATACAAAAATGTTAGTGCTGACTGCTTCTTAAATACAAGTTCCACATTCAGAAAAGCATAATAACTAAAATTAAATTGTTAATCACCTCCATGAGAGAAAGGGTAGTTGAAATTTGATATTCTGAGAACTTCTTGAATTTTTCTTTCAACTCAGAAAACAGCTGGGCACCTGACTCATCTAAACTTAATGCTAAATCATTTAAGTCTTTCTCAAATGTTTCCTAAGAACAGTATATACAAGTTAGAAGAAGGGTTAGCCCAAATGCTATACCATTAAACAGAATAGAACCAACTTCAAATAAGACAAAAAGGAAATAAAGTGATTCCTTCTGATTGAAGAGTTCAGTACAACCTGACATGTTAAACAAATTTTCCGATCTAGAAATAATCTGTTACATATAATAATAGAACTTGACAATCTATACTACAGAATTCTCAAGCTATAATTTATATTTGATAATTCCATTTTTATATGCTAAAATATGTTATAATTTCATTAGTGGTTTATAGAACCACAGTTCTTGTGATTTCCTGTCTCTTTGATCTTTCGCTAGATCAGTTTAGACTCTCCATCTTTTGTACTTCTCCACCAGTAGGTTGGTGAGTCACTTATGCATGTTAGTTACCACCAGTCTAGCGAAAAACCAAACCTGGGAGAGGAGACAGAGATCACAAAAAACATGGTAATTAAGTTAAGGAAAGTTTATTAAATATATTTAAGACATTTCTGAAGTTCAAGAATTTGAAGTATATAATACAACAATTTAATTGCAGTTAGTAATAAAAGTTACTGAAAACAAACATTTAGAAACAGTGTTAAGAAGATAGCAAGATACCTGTAAATAACCTTTATACTATTATGAAAACATAATAATGTTAATGCTAAAAATATTAGAGGCAAGAAAGATGAATTAGAGTGAAGAATACGTGTAATTAAATAAAAGTAATAAGAGCATGTTAAATAAAAGAAGAGATCATAAACATACATAGATAAAGAAACATACATTAAAATTATAGAAATCCAGATCATTTAATCTACAGGACAATCCATGAGAATTTTGTAATAATTGTATTTCCAATGCTTGTTCCTTTATTTTCTTGTGCAAATTAGCAATCTGTAAATAAAATTATATCTACTGAGTTGTATAGGTGAAACAAAGTGTAGGTGTATTTAATGAATAACAAAACAGTGACATGCATTCTATGTTGATTTTGCAATCGTGGATCACCACAGTCACATAATCATTCCAAAGTCTACTATAAGTTGTAAGTTTCATATATTCATTCATTCATATTTATGAATCTATCTAACCATTTATTTATTAAACTTTCAGTAACAATGAAGATAAACAAATAAAAATTAGTAACCGTCCATACATGTTTGTAAGTGGTCACAAAATAAAGGCCTAAAATATCTGTTCTCTTAATATTCAATACCATTTACAACAAATAATAAATTTAGTTTCTTAACTCAAGCTCATGGTGCAATAAAAGTGCCAATTTGTGTCTTAAGACTATTACTACTATATAAATGAAAGAGTGAGTCAATTAATAAAAATATATATTTGTTCATTTATTATGGGCAAGTGCAACCATAGATTAAACCTTTTCTAAATAATGCTCTTGGACTTCAGCTGCATCAGATGCATATTGCGCCATGTAATAATACCGAACACGTTTTATTGCATTGGCATAATCAGCTTCAAATTTTTGCAAATTACTGAGCCTTTCTTCTTCCACTGCAGAATATATACTATTGCTCATATCCCCACACTCATATCTGATCACAGATTTTTCCACCTGTATAGAATCAATTGAGTTTTAAACCATTATTAATTAACAATCTCTTATAAATAATATTTAATACATTATAATAAAAACATTATATGATTTTGGTATTCAATAATTACTTCTGAATTAGAAAGCATCAATTTTGCTTCCTGCAATTTCCAGTCTTTTCCTCTTAATTCAAGTTCAAACTTTGCTTCACCTTCAATCAGAGTTTTTTGAATAGCTATTAATTTATCCTCAGCTGATTTTTTCTGAGTCATAATCTTCTGTAGAAAAATAAAGAATAAAATAAGCAGTGATTTAGAAGTACTATATGTTATCTGTTTTAATGTTATCTCATTACAGATTTTTTAAAAAACCTGCAACATATCTTCTTTGTGTTCAAGTTCTTGCTCTACTAATTTAAGTCTTATTTTTGCATTTCTCAGGGCACACCTTTCTTCTTCCAATTTTTTTTCAAGAACGCATATTTCCTGTAATTTTTTTTAAGTAATAATTAATAGAAATAATTTATTTTTTAAAGTGTGCATAAATCTAACTAATATCTAAATACATTTTTTCATCCCCAAACTTTCTCCTATGGCATAAGGACTATGGGACTCTTTAAATCCTGTCTTCTTAGTTGGGCTACCACCTTTGGGGGATTGACCAAGACACGTGTCTCCAGAAGTACACTTCAGGTGTTCCCCTGAATACATGTAAAAAGGAGTATATGTAAAAAATTACCCGTATTTTTGTTCGTGTTTGATCTTTTTGCTTTTGAAGATCATTGTGGAGGTTTCCAGTACTGCGTAAAGCTTCTTCTATTCTAGCGTATTGTTCTCTATGAGACCTCAATTCATTTATTAAATCACTTTCTAATTTATCTAAATGAATTATCCTTTCTTCATCTAATCCTTGCTTTTCCTGCAATTGATAACATTTTATATTGCACCAAACAAACTGAATTAAAAAACTCACGACAACACATAAATTGTAGCTTATATTTTAGAATAACTGTTTTGTGATCTATGGAACTATAGTTAATAATATTGACTAACTTACTTCGTATTGTCGAATAATTTTTTGCTGTTTCATAACTCTTCCCAATAAATCTTGTTTTTCATTTTCTATCTGAGCATTGTTTTTAATCAATATTTCTATCTGATGCCTTGCATCTAAATTTTCTGTATCCTCAGGTTTGATGTCATGATCCACCATAATTTTTTTAATCTTATACCTTTCTTCTATAATATGTTTACACATATTCATTAGTTCTTGTTGTATATCTTCTATCAAATTCAATGAAAAAATAGTTGAGCGGGAATCAAGAACATCCGTTAAATAATCAACCCGCATTTTAGCTACTTCTAGTTCCTTTTCTAATAACTTTTTTGAAGTGGCTAATTCAATATTATCCTTAGAGACACTCTCAAGTTCTTCTTGGCACTGGTTTAACTCATTTGAAATTTCTGTAAATTTGGTAAAAACAGTGTTTTTGGCTTCGGTCAAATTTTCCAATTTACATAGAAGTTGCTTGTTTGCATTTTGGACATCATAAATTTCTTCCTTCAGAAATACTACTTCCTGTATTTTTGCACTGAGATCTTTAATAATATCATTGTGTAAGCCAATGGACTTATCATTACTTAAATTTTCAATATATTCTTTGTATTTTTTCTCAATTAGAAGGTTCTCATTTGACAAAGATTTATTTTTTTCAATCAAATAATCCCTCTCATAAGTTAAATCATTTATTTTCTGCATATTTTCTGTATCACTTTCTTTCATTTTACAGAGCTGGTTTTTTAAATCATAATAATCTGATACTTTCAATTCTAACTTTTGCTTCTTAGTTTCTAACAGTGCGATTCCTTCTTCAGTAACTTGTGCACCATATTCTAAATGTTTAATTCGAATATGTAATGCTTCTATTTCATGAATTAATTTTACATTTTCCTGTTCAACAGCATGACACTTCTCCATTAGTTTTATTACTGGTAAATATGAGTCATTATTTATTACATTCCATGAGAAACATTCTCCACCTCCTTCTGAATCCAACCTTGCCTCATTTCTACAAAATGGAGTAGATGTTATCATCTTATCTCTTTTATTATTTGCTGTTCCAAAGTTAAAATCATTACTATCTGGAGTATTGACCAGAGCATTACTCAGTTTTAATTCATGAGCTGTAAGTCCAACTTGAGAACACACAGCAGAATTTTCATTATCTGCTTTCTTGCTTCTTGAATCCTTGTCTTCAATTAATTCATTAATCCTTTTTTTAATTTCATTATTAATATTTCTTAATTCTTTAATTACATCATTTAACTCTTCTATTTTCTGATCCGATTGCTTTAAATTTAATTCAAAGGTACTTTTCTGGGCTAACAACTCATCATATTCATTTCTATTAACAGAATTCTTTTCTAAATCAATTAACTGACTCTTTAAATTTGTCTTTTCTTCATTACAGGCGTGTAATTCCTCTTGCATAGTTTCTATCTGGGCTTCCAGTACCTGATATTTCTTTTTATGAGTTAGATTTAATTCTGAAATTTTGGTTTTTAACAATTTATTCTCCTGATTAAGTTCCTCATTATAACTATTTAGGATATTATAGTTATTTAATAAGTCACCTAAATCATACACACAATCATAAGACTTTCTAATTATATGTAACAAGTGATTCACATCTTTTGATTGTTGCAATTTCTCTGACTCACTTAAATTAGAAAGAATTGATTCTTGTGATGTTTCTGATGTAGAACTCTTACTGTTCTGCACATATTCCCTTGACATGTTACACAACTTATTATCTAACTCTCTTAAAGCATTGTATACTTCAGATATATCATGTTCAAAAGAATTTACCAATTCTTTCTCCTTATTTTTCAAATTATTTAAACTTTCATTATACATCTTGTTCAGTTCCACATTATTTTCTCTTTCTTTCTTTAAGGAATCATTCAATATATTATTTTCATCTTGTAACTGAAATAAACTATGTTCCAATGCTTCAATTTTACTTGTTAAAGATCTTTCAGTTTTAAGAGCTTCGCTCAATGACTTATTAAGTGTAGTACTTTCTAGTTTAACAAGCTCAAGTTCTTTCTTACATGAACTTAATTCAGCTCTCAGTGACACTTCATTGGTGAGAGATTCTGCCAATTGTTCATTTAAAGATCTTATTTGCTCAGGCAATGAATAAACTTTGTCCTGTTTTGTAACTTCCTCTAAAGCAATTTTCAATTCATTGAACTGATCTTCATAGATTTTTCTACTTGCTTGAAGTTCTGTATCATGGCTGATATCCCATTCATAAAGCTCTGCAACACGAGTGGATAATAATTCGACTTGTTTTACCAAAAAGGATTCTTTTAATGCATTACTCTGTATGACATCTTGCATCTCTTCCTCATGCTTTGTGTCCTGTTTCTTGAGATCCTCTTCATATTTTTTTCTGCAAACAATTCATACATAAGATATTCCTTATTCCAAAATAAAATAATTCATTATAAGTGTATCTCATATAACACATGCTATACACAAATGCACTTCAAATAAAAATGATTAAAAAAAAACTCAGATAAACCTTAAATTATCTTTAATGCTGCATATTTTAGCATCGTATTCATCCTCCAAGTTTTTTATTATTGCTTCCAACTTTTCGCTACTTTCAGACTGAATCACTTTGGCTTCTTTGACACTTGCAGAAATTTTCTTATGCAAATCTTCAATTTCATTTTGAAGACATTGGATCTGTTTTTAAAAAATGACAATATTTGTATTAAATAATAAATCTGATTTATATATGTTTGAGATGGAAGCAAAAATCAATTAGGATAATAAAATAAACTTATATTACCTCTTTAGCAGATTCTTCCTTATTATTAAAGAATTCTTGTGAGAGTTGTTCATATTTTTCATTTTCTAATTTCATGTTTTCTTGCAAACTTTCTATAAGGATATTCTGATGTGTTATTGTACTTTCCATCTACAAAAAACACCTAAATTAAACACATATCAAAAGTAAATATAAATAGAATTCATTAGTGCCTACTGTTATTAAGTATTAAAAAATACAATCGTTTAATGTTATATTATTATAAACAACAGCTCAAAAAATTATCTCTTTCCACCTTGTTGCAGTCATTATAACTAAGTATTTTAAATGCCCACCATTGCCTTATACCCTGGGGGTCCTTCATATACCGGATTTGAATAGGACAAAGGACCGGCAGATGCATCCAAGGATACGTCCCTGTCCAACCTTAATTTTTCGATAATGGCATCCTTTCCTGGGAAACAATTTACACAAGAAATTTTAATTTTCATTAAGTGTGCATATACATTTCTAAATAAATATTGCTCTATCACTAACCAACTGTTATAATAAATCAAAATCTTATGATTAAGTTACTTGTAAATAAATGTTGAATAAAATAAATAATTATACAAGAATAACTGAAATTTTAAACTGCCAAATGGTTAAACAGTGTTGACTGATCATGAATAAAAGGTATAAATTTACATGTAACAATAAGCAGTGTAAAGTTTACTGAAAGGATTTTTCCATCATATTCAACTTACATATTTGTTTAAGATATAAGAAAACATAATATTTAAGTAGCTTTATTTTAGAGCTACATGCATAGAGAATTTTATCATGCAATACTTACTAGCAACATCTTCTTCTAAATAATTAATTCGAGCTATTAAATCTTCATCGCAACTACAGGGTTTATGAGAACTATATGTGCGCTTATCAGGCATTCTAACCTGAAATGATTTCCAATTTAAACATTAGTAACAGAACATGTCAAGAACTTTATATCATCTTAAAGTAAACAAATTTAACGAACAATTCTCTCATTCTAATATCACTGCAGTTTCTATCTATAAGAATAATGTTAACATTAAGACACCCATTAGGATTTCAAACATTCTGCAACATATATGTGTACAGAACCATTCAGAAGTTAGAAAATATTGAGTGTAACCTCTAAGTGTTGTGACAGTCAAAACATACCTTGTTGCGCGGGAAATCCGCGAAAATCTTGGCGTTATCCTGTATACTGGTCGAAAAAAACGCTTTATAGATATCCTATCATTGGGTTATGACTAGTTAAAACACTTATTTCCAAACTATGACTAATTTTTTGCTCTGACTCCGATATTTTATAAAGCAAGAGGGAAAACCAATTTCGATTAATTCAAGAAACATTATTCATTCAACGATATAAAATCAAATTTTCACAACTGTATAAATAACTGAAATGCACGAAACTCGTATTTTTGTTTACATTAGTACCAACTTTTACACAAAACAAACGTTCACAAACTTGAAATTGTTTTTATGAAATACATCTATACTAAATTCCTATGCTCGTTTTTCCAGTTATTTTTATATTCTTAATTCCAACGAGATTTCTGGTTTCTTTTTTATTACGGACCACGTTAAAACCCGTCATCGCATTACTTATATAAGGATTATATATTCCATGGTTCGAATTACATTGCGCATCATTAGTGCCGTAAAAAATGAGTATAAAATATAACTTAAATCAAATATTCATTCATCTAGATTAAAATTAGCGAAAGTTTAACTTTATAAGTAAGCAAGGGATGGTTAATTAATTGATTCTTTAATTTCGTGCATACATTTATTTAATTAGCTGCACAAACTTTTGCCGGCGTTCAGTCAAGAATGATTATTTTCAGAAAGTAATTACATATCACGAAAAAAATATATAACATAATTTGCTAAATACTATATATATATATATATATATATATATATATATATATATATATATATATATCAGTAAATGAACTGCACCAGATATTTTATTGTCGTGCTTATGTAAGACAACTATGTAAGAAACTTATGTAACAATCGTAGAAAATACATGGTTTGGAGGTTATCACATTGTCAGCAGTACAATTATTCACCATGTGAAAAAATGCATATTTATTTTTATAAATCGCAAATAAAGGGAAATATAAAAGAGTTAACATTTTAACAGTCCTAATTAAAAATAAAAATAAAATTAAAATAATTCAAATAAAAAAGTACCATTAGAATTGTGTTTTTGTAAATTAAACCTATGCTCATAATAATACTAATTTTTTGTGTTAGCAAATATTGTTTAATAATTGTTATTATCGTAATAAAAAACAGTTTCTAATAGAAAGCTTACCTTCCTAAATTTACGATCGTTGGTGGACATGACGACTTCACCGATAACTGAGATATTATATGTAATTGGATTATTTCATTCTAACTAAAATAAAATGTAAAGAAATGTTATGTAGTAACAGGCCATATGTCTACAGTGCTTCCCCATTTGAACTGAACTCGAGCGGTAGAGCTTTGTTGTCTGTCTTGGCCCTATTTATATTCGTAACTCCCTCCCCCTTTATAACTCCTGGAAGGAAATACGTCTAGGGCTATATCATTTTAAAATTAGGCATGGAAATGTTAAACAACCGTCCGTTGACTTCTCATTAGACATTTCTCTGCAGACGCGCACTCTTACTGGTTTTCATTGCATGCATGAACAACAACCTTCGGCATGCACCTCCAGGACGAGATAAACATACCGGTCCACTATTTGAAAGTTATTAAAAAAGCGTTTGATTCTCATGGGAAAAGTTGTTCCTCATGACCTTCTTTAGTTAGCGTTGATCATACATGCTACGTACGCTGCTTATTAACAATTGATTAAAGAAAATTAGAATAGATTAAAGTTAGGAATATTGTTATTCCGTTGTTCATGCCACAACGAAATTGTCCATACGCTCAGAATGTATCGTCTCAAAATCTTTCCTTTGCAATAACTAAGCAGAATTTTAATACCGTAAATTTAGAAAAATCTTCACTGTCCAGACTAACACTCTGGTGTAAACAATATATAACCAATTTTTACTCATGATGTATTAATTATCGATTATTCCGAATTCAGAAATACAGTTGGAGCAAGTACCGACCGTGTGAATGGAAGTCCCCTTCCTGGATAAAGAAAACTAAAAATAGCAGTCAAAGGAACAGATCAGTAACAGAAATGTGAAAACGGTAGACTAGAATTAGTAGAATAGTATTACAAAATATTCTACTCACAAAATCTGTTCCTCATTTAGTATGTAGTTAATACAAAGAAATAGTTTAATAATTTTAAATTCCAGTTCAATTTACATTATTTATATTACTATAGTAAACACGTCATTAAAAAAAGGAATAAAAGTATAAAAGGAGGTTCAAACCGCAACAAAAAGTAAAAATTCGTTGGATCTTGCTTGAGAAAACGAACACTGCATTCGACAAGAAACTCAATAACAGTGAAAAAAGAGAGAACTGCTAGCAAAACCAATTCGCTGCGCAATCCAAGCCACAAGGCTAAGCGTAATTTATGCTTTCAGAAAGTTTTCCCAATACAAAAACTCTCGTAAAAAAAAATGTATTTCGACAATTGACCAAATATTACACACGTTACCAGAATTTGTGGCAGAAAAATATGAGCTGACGGTATCTAGAGATTCGGCAGAATCTATTGAGATGGTATATTGAGCGGTTCTACCGTATTTCGAAGAACCAGCCCTCATAAAGCCCTACAGCATTAAAGGCGTACATACAAAAGTTCGTTGGTGTATTAGATTTAAGTGAATATTGCGTGTTTGGTTTATGAGAAGGAGCCTGGAGGGGGGGGGGCTCTTTATTATATTAGTGTTTATTATTCCAATTATAACCTAATCTCTCCCTTATGTATTTTGCACTGTTTTTCTCCTAGAGCCTTGTGCCCTCCTCCCAAACTCATTACCTTCCAATAGTTCTCACTGCCAGCACAAACTTCCATAACAAGTTTGATTTCCAACAAGATGAAAAATCTTTTATATTTAAATGTGTGTAAATCATGAGGTGATAGAAAAAGGGAGATATGTAATTTTTTACAAATATAATTACAATTCTAAAAACATTAAATTGAACTAATATTAATAATAAATATATATTTATTTATTAAACTTTGTACACATTTTCAACATACCAAGTATACAAGAGTGCATATCCATTAAAGAGATAAGAACAATAAGTACATCATAACACAGAATTGAAACAATCAATTCCCATGTGAAAAACCATGTTTTGTTACAATCAAAATTTGACTTTGTTTTAAATGATTTAATAACAAATTATATAACTTTATTAATTCATAAAGTATGAATGAATCAATAGTTTGTATACATTGTGTTTCTTTTTCTAAATTACTCTCAAAAAAAATTTCTGCAAATGGGGCAGGTAGATTTGTTGCTAGTAGTAAACCATTTGTACTGAAATGAAAATGAAAATATATTAATTAATAATATACATAGAACAATGGTGTTTAAATCACGTCTTTTATAATAGTAGATACTCACAAGGCAGATTGAATGAAACTTTTTCTTGCATGTTTGACAGCACTGTTTTGGTAATTGGTGATCTCTATTATCCAAAATCGAGAAACAAATATAGCATTCTTCAACTCCTTCAAATTTCTTATCCAAACTGGATTTCCACAAAATTAATCCATCCCATATACTGCCATTCTATTGAAGAAAACAGAAGCTAAGTGAATAAAAGTAATTTGTGTGTGAATGCGTTTATGTGTACATGCACATGTTTCATTATTTAAATATGTTGAAACTTTAAAATTAATTTTAGATTATAACACTTAAAAGTCTCAGATGAGTGTAGAGCATTAATTTTATCAATAGCTAATGCTTGATATTCTGAGTCTTTTTAACATATTCATCTGCTCAATTTATTTATTTTAACTTATTGCTTGAGGTCAATTTGGGATAATTTCATGGTAGTAGTAATATATATATATATATATATATATATATATATATATATATATGTGTGTGTGTGTGTGTGTGTGTGTGTGTGTGTGCACGTGTGCGTGTATATATATGAACTATTTTTTGCTGATTAAATATGAGGAATACCTGGTGTGAAAGGAAGATGGTAAGTTGCATTATGAATGTTCTTGTCTTAGATGATAAAACCATAGCTCTAGACATATCAACCTTTGGTGGAGACAGTGGATGGTTTGATGTCAATTGTATAACCAGTTCTATAGTACAGTCTTCTAAAGTATATACTGCAACAACTTCCCGAGCTGCAGCATGTGTATGAATCTACAAACAATTATACATTTTAATATTTATTAAGCAAGTTAAAATGATTTGTACAAAATTATATTCTTATTATTGCTTCAAAAGAACCAATAAGAAGTTTTTACTTAAAAGCTTCGTTATAGAAAATGTTAACTTACAATGATCTTTCTTGTTTTTCATAACACAAAGAAACTTTAAACCTGCATAAAATTAAAACTGAAGAATTATTGCTTTGTATGTAAGTTTTATACCATTGTTCCTGAGATGTATTATAGATCAGAAAAATAACTGTAAATGGTATATCATTTACCTTCATATTGTTAAATTTCTTTTCCTGACACTTAATATTTTCTAGCTCTTCAAAACACAGTGTAGGTGAAACAAATAATGTAGTTAATTTATCTATCAATGAAGTGACCCTTGTATCTGCATCTGCAACCCACTGGCGAGCCAATGCTGGTAATATTCTTAATAAAGAACAATACACCCAACAACACAGATGACCTAATTTTTCACTGGTCCATCCATCTGGAACACAATTTATTAATAATACCACACTCAAAATGAACTCAAGGAATGGTATATTTCCTTATAAACTAATATATACTAAATACAAACTTACTATATGTAAACAAAGGAGGTTTTGAAAAAAGTTCTTGGGTTTTTCTTACGTTGGTTTCAGTTACATGAACAACAGAATCAGGCATTAAACGTAATAAGTTATCCATTAAACAGGACAATACATCATTTTCTCTGAAAAAAAAATAATATAAACAGAATGGAATAAAAGATAATGATACTTTATGTGAAAACAGAGTTAACCTACTTGATCCACAAAGTGTACATATATCTAAGTTGTGAATCTCCCAACTTGCACATCTGTAGTAAAGACAACCACATCAGCATGTAAGCTGATGTATATATGTAACTGTCAGTGTATGGTTTTACTGAGCATGTTACTCCCAGTCTATAAAGAGAAAAGATAAATAAATAAATAAATAAATTCAGAGTTATAAAGTTAATTTATATTAGAGATCAATATATATTAATATCTTGAATTATGAATTATAATAAAACCTCAAAAACAAAATAATCAACCTCATTGTTATTTTTGTAGTGCAGCCAGAGCATGCTTAGAAACGAGTTATGACTAATAAAAGTATATCTAAAACAATGTACTGTATATTGTGTATATTTTGTTTACTTAAAAAACTGAGGAAATTAAACATAAAAAATTCTGTTAAGATTAAAATAAGTAAACATTTATTTGCTTGTCACCAACCTGAATTCTTGCAGCATTGTTTTGACAACTGTCTGTGTGCTTAAGAAAGGCTCCTTTATAAGGGAACAAGAAAGTTTACTAGAGCAACTTTCATCTATCCCATTGTCCAGATCCAGCATGAGTGGAGCAATGCTAGAAATAGTTTTATCAGCATAGTTTTTAATTATAAATGTGGAGATATGTAGAGTTGGTATTCTGACGTGATGTAAGAGTAGTGTATATAAAATATAATTTTTAACAAACAATGGAACAAATAATATATGAAAATGCCACTTACTGCAGAAATATTTTATGGGCGGTAATTTGCACTGAAGGGCATGAAGAGACTATAAAATTACTGCTGTTTTTTATCCAGCTAAGGACCAATGATGTACTTGGAGGTGTTGGTAAGAATGTTCCATAATTCATTATGTGGTTCATAACATCACTTAGCTTTTCAATGTGTAAAATGCTGATAGGCATCATATTATAATTTGTACATTTATCTAAAAAACAACCAAAGTGTCAGTTTAGATGTAACAACCTATTCTAAGTATGTAACATAAGAATAGTAATGCTAAAACATATCAGAACAAAATAGATTATAAATTCAACCTGCTAAGTTTTTCCATGTTTGTGCCAAATTTCGGTGAGCATCAAATGCAAATAGACTGTCCCATTCCTTGTGAAGTGTTTTTATATGATCAATTTCTTTATTTTTATTTACATATTCAGAAAAAATAACAAATAGGTCACACACAGCTGTGAGAAAACCTAAAAACTAAAATGAAAATAAAAATAACTATGAATATCTAATAAAGGTATATTTCTAATAAATAAAAGAATTATTAAATATAATACCTCTTTATAGTATTTAAACAATTCTGTTTTGGAAATACTCTGTATCCAAGATGCTATTGCAATCATAATAAAGTCCCAAGCAGGAGGAGATACAAGGTCAACATTATATTTAATCACAGTGGTAAAATACCTCGCTACTTCAGCAGACATTTCAAAATCCTCACCCAACAAATCTTCCAAACTTCTGAAAAGTGGGATTGATCTACATTTAGCTCATTATATTTTATTATAAAATGCTTTTAATATAGTTACATTTATTAACATAACTGTGAAATAATAAAAAAAAACATTTATATAGATAAACTCACCTATCAAATGCTTTTGTTACTTTTGTTTTATTAAGGATTATACAGTTTATTAAATCAATTATATTATTGTCAGAATATTTCTTCTCACTCACTAGTTGTAATCTAAAAGTCTGAATTACTTTTGCTGTTAATTCTTGTGGGCTGAAAGTGCATTCTTCGGTATATTTTACTAAATCACCTTCCTCCTGGAAGTTAAAATACAATTTTTACAGTTCAAGTAGTCATTGTTAATGGAAACAAATATATGAATTGAATCAAAAATATTTAAGGGACAATATGTAATGTTGGAATGATAAATTTGTATATAGAATATTTCAATTTATGATACAAACAAATTAATTTGCTAATTAATTATTATCATTGATGAATCTGGAAATGATGAAAATACCTACCATATCAAGGAAATTGAGGCACAAGATCCTTAGTGTAGTATCCCAAAGACAATTGTCTTGCAATTTACTGTAATTATAAAATATTGTTTAAAGAAATTAATACGGTTACCGTACTAAGAAATGTAGTCTCTTAGCACCACTCATCAAGACAATAATAAATAAAAATAATAGAAACAAAAAAATAATAATAGAATTGTATGAAAAAGAATATTTTTGTTTATCAATTTTAATATTTACATTTTTTGATTACAAAGAAGTTTTAATTATTATATTGGATACCTGTGAATACTTCACTAGCCTATTGACATTCAACTATTTCTTAGAGACTATTAATAATCTATATTTAAATGTATGTAAATTATTCCATAGTTTTATTTCAGTTCATTTACTCAGTTATTTTACTTCATACATCCATTATACATACATGTAGGTGAGGAGGGTTCAGAACTCAAATGGTAAAATATTACAGTAATAATATACATAAATAACATACTTCCTTTCAGCATTTTTGATAATTTCATTTTGTTTAGAGATATCCAACAACTGGACAGATTCTTTCAGAATCGGCTCTATTGCATCAATAAATGGCTTGGAGTCAAAGTATTGAACTGCCTAAAATGAAATATGTTCATGAAATGAATCATGGGTATGTATATAATATAAAAAAATAGCTATTGTAATAATACAAAATATTTGTATACTCACACTTGAAAAATATTTTTGCACCGTTTTGAACAGGCTGAATGAATAAGTGCACCTTAACAGATAGTTTGAAAATTCGTTTATATCTTTGGCAGTAATTAATGCATGAAGGGTATTGGAGCCTTGATCACTTTCTGATGACATGTCTTCATTAATATCCAAGATGAGATTTACCAATTTCAAACAAAATAAAACTGATTGACAATAACCCAAAATATTAATATCTATTAATGGATTCCATTTCCCATCAATAGTAACCAAATAATTCACGCTGGTTTTGTCGTAAGAAAAGCATCCTAAAATTTGTTCTGCACTGAGACATATGCTTTCAATATTTTCTTGCCAATTATTGATTGCATTGTTGAAAACTGAAGCTAAAAATATGCTTGATAAATCACAGACTGTCTGAACCTTTCCTTTCACATCTTTTGAAGCAACTGCTGAGATCAAGAAGTGATGAGCCATTTTAGAAATATGGTTAAGTGTTGCAATGGTCTTTTCCTGGCTAAAAAAAAATTAAAATAATTTTTCATTTGCAAGTAGAATGTTAAAAATGCCAAAAGTACATTTGATGCTAGCATTTTAACGTACATATTGTACTTACAACTTACTCTATTTGATATTACATAAAATATTTTATTGAAACCTTAAAATTAATTGAATCCAGAAAATACATACCTATTACTGAGGAATGACACTAAATAGTTTGCACACATTTTTGTAAGTGACACAAATGAACAGCTAGCACTATCCAATATTTTGCTCATTTTCATTAAGGCAGTTTGCCATGTTGTGAATAAATCTTCATTTTCAATCACCAGAAGTTTTTCAAACAATACACTAAGCAACTTCAATATCTGGTCATTGTTTTCACAATGGAAGTATGATACATGATCATTTTTGAAGAAAGCATCAAGTAATAATGAAATTTGTTTGTAATTTATGTCATCTTCACCTTGTATAATATTGATTGTTGTATCCAAGATTGAAGAAACAGTCAAATTACCTACAGCAAACTCTAAAAACAAACACCCATGATAATTATTCGTTGATGATAAATATAGCATGATAATATGTCATTATGATAATTATATCCAATTTCATTATTTTTGCTATTTTTATTCATAATAATAATTATTCATAATATATTTTATTTATGCATGCACTGGATATATAAATGCAGTTGATGGCTGTACATTTAAGCATTTTATAGTGTATATGACACTAGGCATTATTTGCTTAAAAAGTCCTTTATGTTGCATGTGTTATAATTTAAAAATTACAACAGTGATTATTAAACTATGCAAATATTTACCTTGGCTTTTTGTATCAATGAAACAATATTTCAGGACCTCACTTGAGTTTTCATTATCTGTAAATGCCAGATCCCTTACAAAATTACACAAAACATTTCTTATTTCATCACTCATCAGCCAATTATGAATGGCAGTTTCTCCACCATTCCTGATCAATTTAACTGCTTCAATTATAGCTTCTTTTAAACGAACCTGAATTTAAAAAATATGTATAGTTTTATTGAACAAAATACAGGTAAGAAATAAACTATGAACCGGACATTTAATAATATTTGTAATTAATTGATACATACAGAAATAATATCCTACCTCGGTTAAATTTCTTAATAACATTTCTTTCATTGTTTCGTCCTTTAAATGGCAAAGTGCATTGAATATTAAACCCAAAAGAGGTTCAACAGGGATATCATCATCCTTCAACCATTGACTAACAGTACCACAAAACTCATTTTCAGAAGACATGGTACACAAATGCAGCTCCTCTGATTCAATAGCTTTTAGAGTTTTCCACATTGTTTTAATAGCAAGAACACGAATTTCTTTTACTTCATATGTTTTAGCTAAATTTAAATATGTTTTAACAAGATCTTCTCCAAGATTTAAAATTTTGTTCTGTGGCAACATTAAACTGCTAATTTCAACTTTTCTGGTGGTTCCTTGGACTTCTGCAGCTTCACCAGTTGAAAATTTTACCTATGAAAATTAACATTTATTTCAAAGAGCAGAATACTTAAAATTAAATTAATTACACCTCAATTAATCACTAATTAATCTACAGCTATAAAAATAATAATGAATAAAATATATACACTAATATCCATTTTTATTTACACTAAGTAAAGATAATTCTATGAGTACCTTTAAATTTTTCTTCTTTGTGTAATTTGGATTCCGCAAAGCATTACATAACTGAACATGACTATTAAGCACATGAATTAATTTTCCTTTATCAATTAATGAACTGTTTAAGCTTTCTTTCAGAATAACTGGTAATTTTTTCCAAAAATCATCAACCATGGAAAAGTATGGATCTAACGTGTTGCGTTCAAAGAATGCAATTAACTGAGATAGCCCATGATAAAAAGGGTTCATAAAATGTTGATATACTGGGTCTTCCAATGATATTACAATTAATTTCAGAAGCTGTAAAAAAATTTTAAAAAATACATCAGTAATCAATTAACATTGGACAACAAAGCCATAGCTACATCTTTAAAACAATTTTAAGTTTTTTTTAGTAAAGTATTTTTTTAAATAAATAAATATATACATTAAAGTATCTTACATGATCATTTAAAAGAAAAAGACAGAAGTCTTTGTCACAATCATTGATTTTTATTAAATATTTCATGCACTCTACATAGCTTAATGCAACTGCTTCACTTTCACTTAAGCTCTGAATAACACACGACTGCTTTGATCTGAAAAATATATTTAATATAAACATTATATAAAAAATGTCTTAATTTTATGAAGACCTGATGAATGATTCTTATATTATATTTAAAGAATCCTAAAAAGGTCTATCAAAACCAAGTTATAAGAACAAATCTAAATGAAAAAGGAAAAAGAACACTGTGCCAACAATATTTTCAATTCTCAAAACAGCTGCCTCAATAAAAATGGTCAAATATTATGATCTACAATTTTTGTTTAAATTTTCATAAATTATTTGAATAATCTAAAATTAATTAATCTATTTAATAATATAATTATTATATTAATAAATAAGTAAAAAATGTTTAACCTAACTTAATTTAGGTTTTAAACTTAACTTAATGTTTATTAAATAATAATTTAAACCTGATATTTACCCAGACAATAAACAATTAAAAAATTTTTTATAAAATTCTTTCTTATCTGCAACTACACTCGAGGGTAGACTACTCAAGAGTGGCAATAAATGAGGATATATAATGCTAGCATTTCCTTGACCTCCTTGTGAAAGTATGTTGAAGAACTTGGACATATTTACTTTTCCTGTGTAATTCTGCAACAAATATAATAAATAAATAAATGTATATTTATAAACAAATGGGTACATAACATGTACATTTCAAAGTTGCAGAAGAGAATCAGAAATATCCAAAAAATTAATGTATTAAAGTGAAAACAGTATTTAAATGTTTAAAACTTTCAACAAATACAGTAGTGACAACCAGCCAATTGCACGACTAATATTTTGAAAGTAATTCAATAAATAAAATGAAACATTTATAATTATACACATTACACTCAAAATAACTTGAAGATGACTAAATCCTTTTTTACCACATAAGCATACATCTTTTTTCTTATTATTTGCTTGTATTGGCATTGTTATAGAGTATTATTTATTAATACTATTATTATAACTAACATTTTAATAATGTATATTATATAATGTATAGTATAATCTATATTATACTTCCCATCAATATAGGTTAAAATATCAAACTAAGTAATGATTTAATGTTAAGTAATAAATTAAGGACTTAATGATGAGTCTGTATATATTAAAAAATATCTAACATGAATATTTACTTTTATCGCAACTAACACATGGAGTGTAGCTTCCCATACAATGGGTAACACAGAAGGATCTGATTCATCCAGATTATTGAAGACAGAATCGATTGAACTTTTTTGGACATTGTCCAATAAGAAAACAGCATTCTGACAGATTGAAATGAGAGCTGAGAACCATGCTCCTCGTATCTGTATAACATAAATTGTATAAATATATTTACAGTTTTTTTCTAATAGTACTAGATAAAAATACATAAACCATGAATATCTCTTATAAAAAAGACTATGAAAAAATTATTATCAACACATTCAAATTAATAACAAAAAATTAATAAAATATACACACCACAGGTGCTTTATTTTTGGAGAAGTTCCAAAATTTGAACGATGAAACTATTTCTTTATTTTGGTCTTTCATGTCTTCAAGTTGTTTAACAGGCAACATTTTCAAATATAAGGCATAGCCATACAAGGAACTAGCAACAACTCTTTGATATTTAGCTTCCATATCCTCCTCTGAGGTGACTCTGTAGGTAAATAGCATGTACATTTATAATTATATATACAATTATTTATGATGTACATTACATCCATACTAGGTGCCTACTTACTCTGGCTTACTTAAAGTTTTTATTGTTTGATGAAGGAGGTTATCAGTAATATAATATAAAATCTCCTCTTGGCAAAATGCTATCACATCAGTCATTTTTTTGGATGGGAAAGCTTCCTGAAAGAAATCACAAGATAATTACTTTATATCAGATAATATATATAAGCGAACATGTAAAACAACTCAAACAATACAGACAATACTGAAAACTTCATGGCACATTATTTGACTAATCAGTTCAATTGATAAACATTAATCCATATTTTTATTCTTTTCCGTCAAATTTAAGAAATACAGCAGTCACAAGTTTACAAGCTGAAATAATTTGTATCCAATTTGAAATTAAAGCAGTAAGCTAAGCGTTACACAATTCTCTTTGCAAGGTGCAAATTATAATTTTAATATTAAAGGTAAGTCACTGATTCTGTACAGTTTTCAAGTATGATAAAAACAAAGAAATATTTCTTGAAGGAAAAGATCACTGCAGAATAAGGTTCTTTACACATTATTTTATTTAAACATTGGAAATAGTTACCTTAAAAGCAATGGATGCAGCTGTAGCAGCTGGTGGGTAAGTGTCGTATTGAGATAACAACCAATAAGGTGCCACCTTCTTAAGAAAGGGTGCTAAATTTCGCTTTACTTTTCCAACAAATGCCCTGTGTGCTTGCTGAGCAGCTTCCCGAACTCTATTTTCCTTATCCATAACTAAACCACAGTAGATGCGAACCCAAGCAGGAATCACAGGATTCATGTCTTCTCCTTCTGTGGTCTGACATAATGCAACAAACTCTTGCAGTGCCTGGAAATTAAAATGACATTAATCAATACAGAACAAAATATTGGCCAGTAAAGTAATAAATATTAAATTTAATATTCATTTATTAATTCATCATTAATTCATTAATCACTATGGAAGAACAATTAATAGAGTTCATAAAGCATATAAATTACAAAAAAATCATTAAAATATTTAAGTATTGCAGTAAATAATTTCACTACATTATAACCATTAATAATAAATCAAAGTTCCATCTATAGCTAGGTATAAAAATAGGAAATTAATAAAAAATTCAAGTAAATAGAGCAACATAATGAAAGCTTGTGAATTAAATGACTACAAAAGACTGAATTACTTTGTGCTTGGTTGTTGCATCTTTCTTACACATTTTCTTAAGTACTACTTGAATATTGGGATCAATATTAGGATCAAGAACGTCGGTAGCAACATTCTGAAGTACAGATGGTGTTGGGGACGAATTATCTTTTAATGAAGCAAATCCAATGAAGCTGGTTACTTCACTCCCAAGTAATTCAGCACTTCTTCCACTACTTGATGGCTGTAAATAAAGATAAACTGTACATATACACTATAATTATAACAACATATGTTAAACAATTCAAGTTAATAATAGATGAATTTATAACTTGATAAAACAATGATAACTTAAAACAAAATGTAGGAAAACTTAGAAAATCAGTTTATATAACAACTCATAGTATGACAAAACAAATAACAACAGACTTGAAAGGGCTTTATAACGGTAGAAGTATATTATATGTGTTTAGTTCGAATGACATTAATTAATGTCCTATCAGAATAAAACACAAGAAATCGCAATAAAACAGGTCATACTGCTACAATACTCAATGTGAATTCAACTGATGACTAAATTACACCTCAAATAATATCTCTGAATTATTAATTCATCAGTAGATAAAATAAATGTAATACCTTCACGCTGTTTTTGGTCCTTTGAGCTTGTTTCTTTTTGCCCCCCATAGGTTTACTGATAATTAATTGAACAAAATAAAATGAAATGTAATGTACACAATTAACAGCTCACAAACAATCTGTCCAAACACGCATCAATTGATGTCTTTGATTGTTGCCTACTACCCACCTTGGAAGGTTATTTTACTTATAATATTTTCATACGAGCAGGTTATATTCCCATTGCAACTTAAATATTATAGCTCACTCGAAAATTTAAAGTTTGTAAAAAACAGTCCGATGAATGTTTAAATTTTATTTTTTTATTCATATGATGGGAAGTTCTAATCTTACATAATTTTGTTAAAACACGGATGATCACTTATAATACTCCATACGTGATATTAGAAATTTTATATTACTAAATAAATGTTTTTTATATCATTTGAGAGTATATTTCATCGGTTTCAATGATAGTGGCAAAATCTCGTATTTCGTTTAAACCTTCATTGAACCTTTTCTGTAGGTTAGTTTGTCGTAACTGTGTTCGCGTATTCGAACTTGTTGTTGAACATTTCTGAATTAAATGTTATGTTCCAGTTCGTTTTATAGAGCTTGTGACAAACAATGTTGCCGCATTCCAGTGAAATCAGCCATATTACATTTGTTTACTGCATATCTACGTGTCTCATTTTATCTCTGCTCACAGCAGGACTTCTGTTGAGTGAGGCTTACTTATTATTGGGAAGTGCTTCAGTGTATCCACTATTTGTTTGTCTCATTATTCTTGAAATAACCAAATGGTTATATGCCAGATTTCTGCAGCAGAAAGAATCACTTTATTCAAACAAAAACATTATCATCTCTTCATTTTTATTAAGTACTCTTCGAACTCTGAGTGCTAAGGAAGTTTTAAAATGTACTTTTACTGTAATAGCGAGTATTTTAGTGTATTATGCAGTAGCAGTTTTGTTTGGTGCGCAAATAGATGAAACACGAGAAGAGACTATTATGTTTAGTTTACTACTTGCTCTGCTAACTATTTTCCCACTCTGTTTGGGCCTGGGTTCATCTTCAATACCTCTTTTACTTAATGGACTGAAACCAACTAATACTCTCCATCAGTTGTTATTTACAAATATACAAACTACCTTAGCAGGGGCTTGGTTAGGTGCTATTGTTATACCTTTGGACTGGAATAGACCGTGGCAAGAGTGGCCTATTCCTTGCAGTATTGGAGCTATCTGTGGATGCATATTATCTCATTGTTTAATGTTAGGTCTTAAACTCATGCAGTCAACTCAAAAGCCTTTTGGATTATCAAGAAAAAGGCAATAATTATTTATTACTTAATGACATTTAAATTATGAATGATTTAGCATCTTGACTTGATTACTCTTTAATGATTACTCTTACCACAGTAAGAAAGTATAATTTACTATTAAATTAATAGTATTTATTGAAGTTAGGTAGTTTTGTCATATCCAATATTTGTGTGTATCATTATATTATTTACAATGTGATGTTTTACAATTATTTATTATTAGGGAAATTTCCTAAATATTCCATGAGCACAAATTTGTATGCTCTAATTAGTTTAAAGAGTATTTTATGATGCCTCAGGTTCTTTCTACATAATTTATTGTAAATAATATATAGCTTAACTAGTTATGAGATAGCAGTTTAGTTAAAGACTATAATTATATTGTAATTTCATAGAAAAAAGTATTATACCATGTATTATCTTCATTGTTTAATATATATTCATGAAATAAAAATATTTAATATGTGACTCACATTCAATTATATTACCCAAAATTTCTACTACTAAAAAAAATCATTTAATTTGTTAATATACCTTGTTATATATCAGGCAAATTTATGCCGTCATAATTAGATTGATCACATTTAATAGTTTATGAATATGCTCACTAATATGATTAAGGTATAAACAAACTAAAGATATATTTTTATACCGTATATTTTTTTGTGCTTCTGTATATAACATAACAAAACAGGTATGTTAAAATATATTTTTATATTTATTACAACCAATTACATAAAAATTAGCTACAAAAGAGCAGAAAAGCTAATGATAAACTCTTAGGGTAGATGTAGTTTTTGTTCAGAAATTAAGAACTGTGCGCAAACTGTAACAAAAATTACAATAGTTATTAATAATAATTTACTGTTTACCATTCATTAAAATTTTTATTTAAAGGTGATTAAAAGAACAAATGGAATAAATACATTGTTATATAGAAGTGGCTATTACCTTTTTCCCGAATGCAGAAGATCAAATCCTTCATTAATCTTGTCAAAAGGCAAAGTAAATGTAACAAATTCATCCAGCTTTATTTTCTTGTTCATATAATCTTCAACAAGTTTTGGTACACTGTCTCTGCTTTTCCATCCTAAATAAGAAATAAATTGTTACAATGAAAAATCTCCATATCTAATATACCTTTTTAGTTTATTATTAATTAGTCTGAATGAACTACTACAAGAAAAAAAGTTTTTAACACTATTATTTATACCAATAGGTAGAATCAATCTGTCTGAACCAGAGATATATTATGAATTGTATATAAGTAATAAAAAAATCTTTTGAATGACTATATTACACATTAATCCCCTGTACATTTAAGAGTACAGTGAGTACAAAAAAATATCAGTTTAATATGATTCTATATTAATATGTGTGAACACTTCTGAATAATTGTCAAGAGCAAGAAACTGCTCACCTCCAAATGCTGTTCCTTTCCATGTGCGACCAGTAACTAATTGGAAAGGCCTTGTGGAAATTTCCTGGCCAGCAGCAGCAACTCCGATAATTACAGAGACACCCCATCCTTTGTGGCAGGCCTCTAAAGCAGCTCTCTGTATAGGGTATTATAACTAATTTAACTAAAAGCTCATAATGTTAAAATTAGATTGAAGAAAATATAATTTAGTTTCTATAATGTGGTAACATGTAAATCCCAATATAATTCACTAATTGAGGCTAGATAAGTGAAAGGACTAATACTTCAAAATTCCAATAACACATAATATAAAATAACTCTTGGAAATATAATAATGTTGGAGGAAGGTACAGCATTAAAACAAGGAAAAAATACATTAAAAATAAGTGTATGTGATCTGTAGGAAGAAAATTGCTGGCTGAATAAGGAAACCCAGTGCAGTAGTCATACACACCATAGTTCCTACATTTCCAACACACTCAAATGTGAAGTCCAAGCCACCATCAGTTAAACCAATCAAAACCTCTTGAATAGGTTTGTCATGATCTTTTGGATTGATGCATTCAGTGCAACCAAACTCTTTTGC
Source organism: Lethocerus indicus (assembly GCA_019843655.1). Classification (NCBI taxonomy): domain Eukaryota; kingdom Metazoa; phylum Arthropoda; class Insecta; order Hemiptera; family Belostomatidae; genus Lethocerus; species Lethocerus indicus. The sequence goes on along the minus strand of JACDQD010000006.1, from coordinate 15,442,522 downwards.
TGTAATAAAAAATGAGATATAAACATATTACTCATAATGTGCATACAATACAAACATTAAAAATTAAGAAGAAAAGTAATTACTATCTTCCAAAATTTAAAAATTTTTTTTTACAGCTGAATAATATTTATGAGGATATAATTTGCCGATTGGATTTATATCTCAGGCTTTGAGTTTTCTAAACATTTTATAATATCCTTAATGGTATTTAATTCGTGTTTTAATATGTCTATTTAAATAATGCAGAATAAAATTATTTAATTTATTCGTACCAACAGGAAATTTGTCTGGATTTACATCTATTCCAATTATTCTGAGGCTCCAGCGGCCTTACAGCCCATTATAACAGCCAACCCAACAGCACCCAATCCCCATATAGCGCATGTTGATCCAGGTTCAACTTTGGCAGTGTTCAATGCTGCACCATAACCAGTGGAAACCCCACAACCAAGCAGACAAACTTTTTCCATATCAGCTGCATCATGAATCTATGAAAAGTAAATAATACATATACCTACTAACTCTTTTTAATTCATAAAAATACTTAGGAACTGACTATGTATAATACAGTTGCCATACCTTTGTAACAGAGATTTCAGCCACAACAGTATACTCGGAAAAAGTGGAGCATCCCATGAAGTGGAAGAGCTGTTTTCCATTGCATGTAAATCTAGTAGTGCCATCTGGCATTACTCCACGACCCTATGCAAATACATGTGAAATAAAATGTAATAAACACATTAAAAAATAATAGAATAACAAGAAAATAATCATTGGTATAATACACACACATATACTGTCATTTACCTGGGTAAGTCTTATCTTACTGCAGAGATTTGTTTTAGATGAATTACAGAATTTACAATCTTTACATTGTGGTATGTAAAGTGGTATCACATGGTCACCTACAAATAATTAAAATAATCATTAATGACTTGAAATAATCAAGAAAAAAAGGAACTCCCTCTTACCCTTAGCATTTATATGTGTATGCCACAGATGATTATTGATGAATTTAGTTTAATCAACTAAGTTTAGTTTAATCAATCTAATACAATTAGATATTATTATTATATACAATTAGATATAAATTAGATACTAATGATCCATGTGTATCAACCTGTATTTTACTATACAATAATATTCTTGTCACAATTCAATTAAAACTGTCAGAATTAAAGAATACCTGGTTTGACAGAAGTGACTCCCTCTCCAATGCTTTCAACAATACCAGCCCCTTCATGACCAAGCACACATGGGAATAAACCTTCAGGGTCGTGACCATCCAAAGTATAAGCATCAGTGTGACAGATAGCAGTTGAAACAATTTTAATTCTCACTTCACCTGCCTTTGGAGGATCCACAGATATTGTCTCAATACTTAATGGCTTCTTATCACACCAAGCAACAGCAGCTTTGCATGTTATCACCTAATTATTTGAAACAAAATCCTTTTAAATCTCAATCCATAATAAATATAAGCTTCAGAGATAGTTCAGGAAATAAACAGGAAAATAAAGGAGTATATTAGTCAAGTACAAAATACTTTATTTCAGAATAAAAATACATTCCGTAACTCAAGGTTAAAATTTGCACAAGAATGTTTTACATGCATCTTTTCTTAGATTTAATATAACTTGTCAATTCCTAGTTTACCTCTATCACATTTTTATTAACTGGAACATACAATTATTACTGCCCAAGTTGACCCAATGAACTGCAATTCTAGATATTACATGATTATGTAATAGTAAATGTCCAGTATCAAAGATCAACATGCAATGAATATAGTTATATGACCTTGATATGATGCATTATCATTCATAACGCTTTTCTGGAGTGTCCATAAATACAAAACTAAATATTTTGTTAGAAGTACTGATATGATTTGTTATCTAATAAAATAGTTCTTATGTTTTATGGTCGTAAATTCAAATACGTCGGCAGAAAATTCTGCCCCATGTGTTTCATTCATATCTATATAACCCTATACCTTGGCCTTAAATGTATTAAATATTTATTTGCCTCTCATGATTTCTAAAATCATCGATTAAATTAATTACATGAAACACGCACGGAAGTGACGGCGATCTTTAAATTAGTATTAATAGTAACACCGTGATATACTCAAAGTTCATTGGCCTCCAAAAAAGTATGAATATCGTTATATTAATAATAAATTACCTTCCCCGCTGTATCACTCATTGTTGGCTCGAATATTTACGGCACTAGACTGACAACAAAAATTGAGATGTACGAAGCAAAAGAAACGGACGAAAAACTACCGGCAAGTACAATACCAGCAGATTACAAGAGAATGACCACTGCTACTGTAATTCATTTCCAGAGTGCGCTACTCGACGTCCTAACTAATCGAATCTTAGAAAAACTGGCTGTCATAATTTTATTACATTAAAATTGGCACTAAAAAATTCGACGTTCAGGAAGGGATACTCTAATAATGTTCATTTAAGTAATCTTAAAATAACAGCTTATTATTAATTACATTCTGAAGTTGGGTTATTCAAATTATATCCTGTGCATACCACTAAATTAATAAAAGAACGAAGTCCTAACTAATCGAATCTTAGAAAAACTGGCTGTCGTAATTTTATTACATTAAAATTGGCACTAAAAAATTCGACGTTCAGGAAGGGATGCTCTAATAATGTTCATTTAAGTAATCTTAAAATAACTGCTTATTATTAACTACATTCTGAAGTTGGGTTATTCAAATTATATCCTGTGCATACCACTAAATTAATAAAAGAATGTGACATCATTTCGATTAAAATTCTTACTTATTCAAGTTATTACACTGATTCATTTATAATTTTAACATTTAATTTTGTCCATAGTATGATTTCATTTTTAGTGCGAGTTTATTAGTGGTTAACTGCAAATATAATTATATATATATATATATATATATATATATATATATATATATATATTATATTATATTTATATAGAGAATATATTATATTGAATATATTATATATTGAGAGTAGATTTCAACTGTTTCCAATTTTTGTCTTAAAGTTTAATGGTCTGTGGCAAACTCAGTGTATTCTGCTCCATTTATTTCATAACCATAAGAATGTAAAGAATAAAGAATGCTGTAGAGAATATACGTATATTTTTGTAGTATATTGAGGTATTTAAGGATTTTTTTGTTTAAATATTGCATAATAATCAATATTATAAACATATTAACAAATTACTCTCAATGGCCCAGCCAGCTCTGTTCCAAGGTATAATAAAAAATACATATTTTGGGTTTCCAAATTTTTTTTATTGGGAAACTGGATAATCTGATTAGTATTTCAAAACAGAGAATGTATGATGCATTTACAAGAGAAATCCCAATGTAGATTTAGTCCATGTAGTTCTAAAATGCTATGTATTCATGTTTGTGTCTCTGTAAATATGTATATATATATATATATATATATATATATATATATATATATATATATATATATATATATATAATGGCCAAGAAGCCCAGTTTAGCACAACAGATTTTGTTGATCCTCTATCTATAAGATTGATATAAGCCAAATGAGCTCATTGTAAGTAGTGTTTCAGATTATATTTATTCTTTTAGGTTAAACTCATTTAACTCATATTATATTTATATACATAAATATAGTAGCTATCAAATTTCATATTTCAGCTCTGAGTTTTGGCTGCCAAGTGAAAACTGTGCAATGGTGTAACCTTACCATTGAAATATGTTTTGTAACATGGCACTATGATGTAGTCTTCAAATATTTTATTAATACTTGTCGCAACATTGGACAAAGTATATGTCTGTGGTGGTTAATAATCCAGATCTATACCTATAATTAACTAACTTATGATTAAATTACCTTTTCCTTGGTCTGCTGCTAAGTAGTACTGTCGCAGACAAAATAAAACTGGGCGAAATAACATCACGGTGAAATCAAAATTTTACTTTAAACATTATGCCCTATAATTTCCCTAAAATTCTAACAATGGGAGGTATGTGTTCTAGTAACTTGGAACAAGTAATCTCCATTATACAGGTAGATTGCATTTATTTGTTTCTTTTCATGCTAAGGATATTAAGAATGTATAAGAATTTCAAATACATAAAAGACCAAGAGAGGAAGAGTGGATAGAGTGGTTTTATCCACATAAGGCATCAAGGAAGGGTAGTGTATACTTATTGCACCAACTCAGTTTGTTAAGGTAACTCATAAAAGTGACAAATGTAGTGTAAGATGTAAGATCCTGTCTGATAAATAAAACAGTTTATATTTTTGAATTTTTCTTGTAACAATGAATTTCATTGATATGGACACACACACACATATATATATATATATATATATATATATATACACACATCCCAATGTTTCAAAGATATAAATAATAATAACATAAAATTTCATATATCATAACTACAACAGATATTTGACTTCATATATACCACATGATTTAAATTTAATTATTTAAAGAAGCTATTTGGGATATATGTCTTAAATAGTTATTTCACACTCAGGATTGTTTCAGACTAGTATTAAATTTTAGGAATAAAAACCTACCTATGTCATTAAAGTGGATAGATAACAATAAATGGTTTTCTAAGGAGATAAAGGTGAGTAGTTAGAAAAAAAAATCCAGTTTTCTGAAAACATTTTCTCTATTAGCTTCTATATTTAATTATTGAAATTATGTTTTAAACATTGCAGAGCACATAACAACAAACTATATTAAAGTTCATAATTTTGTCAAAATCACTATGTACTCCTATAACACTCACATACATTAAATTATAAATTAAAGGTACTTAAAATGATTTTAATCATATTTAGCATATACAGATTTAGTTGTTACAGGTTACAAATGTGCAGCAGAAAAATAACTAATAAAATTTGTAGTGAGCAGATTTATTTATATACAAACCTTTTTCCAAATGCTCAACATTTTAGTACATAAATACTTCAAAAACACCATTCACCTAAGATAATTTAACACAGATACAATTTGTTATAACAAACCAAACACATTATAACTACAACTGGAAATATTAAGTACATAATTTAGCTTAACAAAAATAGAGCACCAAAGATAAAGGTAATGAAAGTTAAAAGTAAGGGTTTTGTACATCTCAGCTAGACCTGAAACTGTTATTATACTTACACTTTATCTCAATCTGACCAGCCAGTGTGCGTCTATTGTGTAATACCTATATTGTGGATGCCAAAAATTCAATACTGACCCACTTTATTGCCTCATTGGTCCTTTTCTGAATTGCATTTGATTAATGAAATTACCTGGCATAATTATTTTCACAGACATAGACAGTCACCTTAAAATCATGTTTCATTCATTTTGAAAAAGATGCTGCTACATTGACAATGTTTTGAATTATTTTTATATATACTAATTTCCCTGGCTCACATCTTATATATATATATATATATATATATATATATATATATATATATAAGTTCTGGCAATAACAAAAGTTAATCCTGAAGCTGTAGAGTTAATTTTAATGGCGGACGGTTTATTAAATGCTAATTACAATTAGGTTATGAGTATTTGGAATCTCACCACAAGTTACAAACAAAAATATTAACTTATACTCCATCAATTGTTAATTACTACAATAAACAAATAAAATATGCAGCGCATGGAAGAAGAAAATCTTGAGTGTACAGTAGTATGTTGGAAATGTACATGTTGTTAACAACATTTATTAATTAGTCTCAGTGATGAGTTCCTTATGAAAAAAATATGGACACAAAATCAAACAACGGAATGTTTGTTAATAATTGGATGGAATGTTAGATAATATAAGAAATCACAAATAAATACATAAAAGACAAGATCATGCGAATAAGATTATAACTAAGAAAATTAGCACTAATCTGCAGACACAAATCTAATCTATCAATCACCTTGACAAATATAATATTCACATATATTTATATTAAAGTGCAAAATTGTTGGGCTGAGTTAAGAGAACTACAGAGATGTATTACATGTTCCACAATTGATGTACCTTTTGGTGAAATTGTGACAAGAAATAAAGAAAAGCCAATGCGAGGGTTAAAACAGCTAAGTGTTTTAGGATTTTCTTTTTTATACTCAAATGTGGAACATCAATACAGATTTCACAAGGTTGATTTTTAATAATGAACATATAAAAAGTGACTGGCTAATATTAGAGTGATAGTTTAGAACGTAGTGAGTTCTTTGTTCTATATATATAATATATATATTTATTTATATAAATACATCAAGTTTTAACTAATTCTAGAAAGCAAAATGCTGATTGCAACTTTCTCAGTTCACCAGCCTTGGCCTCTGATGATCATTCTGGTAATAACAATATTACCCTAAAATTCTTGTACAATGCTTAAAATAGGGGATAAGGAATGGTATGCTTGGTTTTTAATGAATATTATTGTAACTTCACATCAAATGCACAGTTGTCGTCACTATAATTTACACAGTTTTAATGTTGTTCTTTAAACCTTCTTAGTTTTCTTCAAAATTAAATTAAGTGAATAATTTTAGAGAAATATAGTTACACACATCGTTGAAATCACAAGGCTTCATTGCACATTTCAGTCCATCTAGTCCATTAGTATAATGTCTAGGCCTCAATCCTGGTACAATACTACTTGCTTTACTCTTTTCATAGGCCTGTAAGAGATAGGTGTAAGGACATCGCATTTTTCACACAAACAAAATGTTATTAACATTACATACATATTATATATATATATATATATATATATATATATATATATATATATATGATAGAATACATTTATATGTGATTTTTTTCTTTTATCTCTACAGAATTGCAAATGCAAAATTAAAAATTACCTTACTGTACAAATGAAGATTTCTAGAAATCTAATGGTTGGTCGGCACTGCCTTCCACATCTTGATCTGAATCATCGTCATCTTCATCATCATCATCATTTACATCATCTGCTAACTTTCCCTTGCTCTTTCCTACTAGAGCTTCTGGAATAAAATAACAAATAGAATAATAATATTTTACCAAAATATTTAAAAAGAGACATTGATATTGTTAAGCCACTATTTTAATGTTTAATGTTTTAAACATATTTATGTTTTAATGCTAAGATATGAAATAATTATAACAAAAATAAATACAAAATTAAATACAGAACTAGTTCAAATGATTTAAATACTTATAACGAGATTTAAATATATATATATGTAAAATTTTCCAAAAATAATTCATAAAACAAGAAGTAAACAAATCTGATTTCTGAAATATAATGTTATGCAACAATCTGGTTTGTTTTAACCACACACACACACACATATATATATATATATATATATATATATATATAAATACTAACCACAATTTGGTTTTCCTCTGGTCCTGGAATTCGGTGTTTCAACACCATGTTTATCTACGCACCAACACATTCCTACTGCATTGTGACACTGTGTGTGGTAATAATATCCATCAGAATCACACTCAGGAACATAAACACCTGTAAGATATTTCCATTTTATGAATACAAGAATATGTTCAGGTAAATAAATAGAAGTAGTAATTTGTTTGCCTATTTTGTTAATATGATAAAATATACCAACCAAGCATATTAGTGGAGATTCTCCTTTTAACTGCAGCACACGGACGATCAGTTTTATCAAAGCACTTACACCATTCATGAGGAGTTACAAATATATCCCTATATTGAAATGAAAAGAAAACATTGAATATAGTCTAAGAGTAAATCATGAAGGGATTTATTACAAACTAAGACAAATATTGTTTATATATGATCAAAAAATAAATTTCAAATATTATTTCAATGTATAAATATCTTTGTATTAAGATAGCTCACATATTTTTGATTTTGTATAATTTACAACGAGATAAAACGTACGTTGAATTATATAATTTAATAAATTAAATCTGAAAGTATATCATGAAATAATGTGGAATAATGTTATATTGAAATAATGAATGATTATGCAATTATTGTCATTTATGTAATACCACTGTTGGTTTTATATGTGCTAAACTTTCTTCTTCATTATTTTTCCCTAGAGTTTTAGCAGTAATACCATAATATGTATGTTAAGTTAGATCTAATCCTAGACACTTATCAATCTCTTAATTTAATTTAGATTAAAAACCCAGTGCTTAAATTCCTTATATATGGTCTGATTAATAGTGTACCAGAAGTGAAAATAAATAATATTTATAACCAGTTAAATTCTGTTGATAACACAATATTACTGCAAACAAATATTTATTTAATGAAATAAAGGGATTGGGTATTGGGTGATTTTTTGGCATCGCATATAAGGCCATGGCCACAATCAAGTGTGAAATAAGCAATTTAACCAAACTTATAAATATTTTCAAATACTATATTACAATACATTAGTAATATAAATTCCAGATTTACCTATCAGTGTCACAAGCATCTAGGAAAGGCTTTATGCATCTTTCATTCTGGTCATGTTCAAGATCATACAACTCCTGAAGAGAGAGTTTAGCATCAGCATCAGTGTCTAAATGGTGAAACATCCAGCGTACTTCAGTCTTGCAGCCTCCAGGAAACAATCTAATTCCTGAAACATAATTTACAATTATAACTATAATTGATTAGGTCATTAATAAATCATGAATTAAATGTAATTTGATGTGATTCCATTTTCTGTAAATAATTAAGTTCTTATAAATAATTCTAAAAAAATGTATTTGAAGAATATGTCCAAGGCTGTCCAGTGGTTGTCTAAGTGAAAAATTCACTGCTGTTCCAACAAAATTCAGTACTTTGAGTTAGAGCTGTGTAATGAAGTGCTTATTGGTGTTGATTGGTGATTAGGGGCTTATGAATCATGGTGGAATGTCTGAAATGATCATAGCAATAATACATTTTAAGGGCTTGGGCACCTTCTAATAAATAACCAGGAAATTTTACCATAGTTAATGACCAGTTATTTTTTCCAAATGTGGAATTAAAGCATGAAAACTTGAGTTTCTTGTCCAAGATACTAATTAAAACATGAGCTGGTTTTTTGAAGAGGAAATGCCTTGCACAAACACTCAATGCAGGGGATCAAATAGTTTTTGTCATGCTTCAGGATGCTCATACTGACATACACCAAGGTAGATGACAAATGTTTGCTTCTAGTTTTGTATATAAGGCAACTCTTGTAATGATGATTACACAGAACATAGAAGAACAACAAAGATGGAATTGTTTTTGAAACTTCAAAATTTAGAATTTAGAACTTTTATAAAACTCAAGCTCAGAACAACAATCAGATATAACAATAAGAAATTTAAATAATTGCATACCCTTAGCTCTGTTGTGAGTTTGCCTGCGTTTGGCATCAGCCATGATGACAGAGAACCAATCCAAGAGACGATCTCCAATAGCTTGAAGTGCTGGTGCAGAACAATCAGCCTTGACTCCAGAAGCTATTCCTAACCCTTTTCTATCAATGACATCATTATCACCACGCATTCTCTCTTTATCCTCATAGTAAGGTGGGTTGGTGACTACCTGATTGCTCTATAAAGGCAATTATTACACATTATTAATGTAAGTTACAAATTAAGAACAAAGTAATATGTTCAACATTGATGGTGGGTATATAAAAAGAAAGGTATATTTATTATTCTTGATGATTAATTATTAAGGTTAATTTAATATTGTATGTAATCTACATATGTTGTTTAGGCCTATGTTTTTTAAAACCTTGTTGTTGTACAATCTAATGTAATAGTACACTACAGTCCTATATAGTATGAGGGAAATGCACATTAGAATTGGTTAGAATTTGTTTTAATTCTGTGCAAATTTTTAGGTTTTTATTTTGCTCGGTTCATATTTTCTAAGGGCAGTACTCAAAATAAATTTAAATGTAGTAACTAGATTACCTTCATAGGCTTGCTATCATGCTTAGTGTACTTGATGTACTTGTAGTGCTTATTATCATAACTGAAATCCTGGGGTGTGAATGTGTATTTGTCAGCAATATTCTCTTTGTTTTTTCTTTCTTCCATCATTGTAGCTTTGTATTTGTTCATGAAATTCGCCATCCTTTCAGCTTGTTTCTGCTTCTTGCGGAGGTGCATGTCTCCATCTTTTAACACAACAGACAAAAATATTTCAAAAAGAATAATAAAAAGACAAAGGCCAAGACATTATTTTACTACAACCGTCCAAACCCACTACAATTCAACTAACTTTGACAGTGTATCACTACTGAGAGTTTCACTACAACTATGCTTATTTCTAGGTAAAGTCTAAACTAAATTGAGCAAACACACTATATGTAATTACGGCGTGTATTAAGGGATACTACGCGTTTAAAATGAAACTCAATAAAAAATGCCTGCCCGTGAAGAAAGAAAATGGTTTATTATTGGAGGTCAGAACTTCCAACAGATGGAAATGACGATCGACAACCGCAAGTTGGGACGGAGAACCGCCCGTTGAACAAAAGGGACAGGAGATAAAAACGGCGCCCTTTGTGGGATTATTTCATGGAGGGAACAAAAGCTGGGAGGGGGAGCGGTTTCAACTCTCTCGCTGAGTTGGAGAAAAAGGGGACGTCATCAAAGAAGACAAGTTTGCCGCCTTGGATGTCCCAGACCTCAAAAGTCCACCAGAAACACCGTTGGCCACAGTTTCAACGGCGAAGGTAGAAATAAGAGGCCGAAGAAAAATAAAAACATAATGGGAAATCATGGCGCCAACATCAAGGTGATAAATTCATTGACTAAAAATATTTCATATTCTAATATTAAATAATTAAATTCGTTAGAAATAATATACGAATTCGGCTGTATGGATTATTTTTACATTAAATAAAATATACATTTTATATGAGATAATTAAATTTTAAAACTAACTGATTAAAAGCTTCAAAAAAATATAGCTTTATTTATTCAAACTGATTCATCTACGGTAATAGATCTACAAGTATAACAATAAGAAGATTTACAAAAAACAAGTCATAATAAAATCGAGTAAAATAAAACTGGAATAATATTTTAACATACGGAAAAAGAACAGAAAACAACACAAAGACACACGTACAGAGTGTGGATCAGTGAACCCGCCATTATAACTTCAACCCTATGAATAATGCAGTTTGCGAATTACACGAAGATCTTCCGTGGCTGATGGGTTTCTTCACGGACAAAAGATAATATTAAAATTAATGTCATTCATACTGACCTTTGCATGGGCAGAATCCTTTGCAAAGGACCTTGACAGATGTTCGGTGGATGCAGTTGTGGTAATCGAGTCGGCAGAGAGAGCTGTATGTCCTGTTGTCAGTCCCACAGAGGAAGGTAGGTTTCACTACTGGGCATGGGTTGCACCTCCTGCGGAAAAAATTTAGGATTTTTCGTCAGCATTAGCTGGTCGTTGCATCGCTTGTAAATGTAAGTTCTGTGGCTATCAATTGTATCAATTCATTGCAAGTTTGAATTCATAACACGTCACGTCTTAATGTCTCAGAGAAGTTTAAGAAATCAGAGCAAAACTTGAATAATGAAAGAAAACATAACTCCTTTAAAATTAAGTCAAGATGTTAAGTCGGGCCTCCTACTGAAATTTACCAGCTTAAGTATAAAACCGATAACTTTGTAATTCATTCCAAATGGGCCTTCAAGCAAAATGATTCCCTAAAATGTTTAATTAGGATCGTTGAAAGCTTTGGTAAAACTTAATATTGGCCCTGGAAAAAGACGGAAGTTGGATTTGGAATTGGCAGTGGAGACGAATTCTTCGTGGATAAGCTGGGACATTTATTACAATCCTGAATTAAAAATAAAATTATTTCATAAGATATAATTTACTGAGAATTCAAGAAATCTAACGTAAAGTTACTAAGCTAAACCTATAATCGATTCAAACATACAAAAATAAATTAAATTTTTAGACTTATTAAATGTTTGAAGACACTTTTTCATATATGTCTTATTTGATAGTACAACAATGATTTATAGCATTTGCTAGTTGATTAAGCACCTACCGACCATTTTAAAACGTAAATATGACATTGAGACTACTACCTCTACAAGCTTTCAACGACCTGCCCGGATCCCTTAAATTAATCCTGCCCTTGAATATCGTCATTCAAGTTATTTTCTTTGTCAAAGTTATTTTTCCTTCCTCGTATTTCCTGCCTCACAGATGGAGCCGGGAAATGGTGGCGAGGAATTCTTTATCCCCGATTTACACTTTCTCCGGTATCATTAAATGAGGTTGCTTTAGAAGTATGATTTGGAATCGAGGCTCCTCAAGTCGAGTCTTTTGTCTCGTTGTCTATCGAATTTATTTAAATGTAACGCGGAAAAAAATTATTTCCGTATTCTTTTAGAGTGTCAATTTTCTAATATATTTTTTAATATTTAGATGTTGAAACTCGAAAATCACAAAATGTTTCTCCTATAATTGATTATTTAAACCAGAATTAAATGGTGGTACGGCATAATGTTTACGACGATTCTATTGAAATAGGAATTGTATTGACATAGGAATTAATCATTATACTCATATCTTAGAATTTACACATACAATATTTCGCGATGCATACAAAATCCATTGTGCTAACGCAGAGAATATAATGTCTTGAATATACCGGCTTGAATTTAAGTATAAGAAACCATCGAAAAGTAGGGTGGAGGAAGTTCCTTCACAAGGATGTACAGGGTAAAGTAATCACTATTCCTCAGATATTCAATGCTCTAGGCAAGAACAAACACGCGGTTCCATTGTTTCAACTTTCACTGGCTTAATAATTCTCAGGCTTCAGTAAAGTCGAGACCAAGTTGTTACAACACAGAACAGAACAACGCATTATGAAATGATTTATTCACCTCAGCGAATTCAATGGAAAATTTGGAAACCGACTAAACTAGTTGTAAACATACGCTGCCTTAAGTTCTTGAGTTTCTCATATTTCTATGCGCATCTGCGAAATTTTAATTGATAAGTAGTGATTTACCATCGACAGATTATCTATTGTTAATTTTCGTACCACCTGATTACGGAAAGATCACATTCGTGACTGTATGACCATAAGTAGGTAAAATGAGAAAGGAATTTTCTTAATAACAGAGAAAAATCTCCCAAAGTTTAAAATTTAAATGCTATTTCAATGAGTAATTAGTACCGTCCACTTTCGTTTCTGTAATACCTCCTTTGGATATTTCGTATGGCAAGCTCAAAAAAGTGATGGGCTGAATGTTAATGATAGCGTAACAGGTTACTCCAGTCGATTAATTTTTAATACTGTTATTAATATTTCTTAGAAATATGATAAACTTTGAAATTGAACAGATACTTGTTCGATATTAATCTTTACTTATCGATTGTTAATTGCCGCGGCATACTTCGTATATGGAAAAAACAAAGCAGTAATTAACGGAGGCGTCGGGAGGTATTTCTTTAAGCAATCCTTCTGAAATTAGGTCAAATAGTAGCCTAGAACAAAATCGATTGAATGAAAGATGCTATCATAGGGTGGGCACTAGGCTACAACATTTGAACGGGCTAGAAATATTTTAAACAATGTTTGATATTTTTTTAGTTTTTGATCAGTTTTCCAACCACAGAAACCACGTTACTTTATGAGCGCATTTACTGCTTTCAATGTTAGGCGATACGCGTTATTAATAGTTCCGTATATTTAAGAGAATAAAACTCGATTAAAAAGACTATACGATTCTGAACTGAATATATTTGCGGTGAAATTTTGTGGTCTACTGGTATATTTACGGGGGATGACACGAACACCGGACCCTTTTTGCGTTTGTATGATGATCGCCTCACTCGAAATTCCGACGGACAGACATCAGCAATATTTTTATGACCTTTCTTTTTACGGTGCCAATTACCTTATGCGCGGGAATGAGGTACTGTCGCGTAGACTCTGTTCGTCATAATGGACTTTCGGTTTGCATGTCCCTTCGCACATTAAACTGTAAGAGGTCCTTATCTTCAGGCCACCTGTTTTATATTATACATTAGATTGCACGCGTAACAGTACACTCCCGTTACAGGTCAAGGATAGAAGGTGCTATTTTAAGCATGTGGTGCGTTTTTATTCATCTATAAAAAACGACTGAAGGACCTTGGAGAGAAAGGATATCAGTTACAAATACTTACGTTCAACATTCAAGAAGAGTTTCACTTTCAAATTCAAGCGCATACAACAATTCGGTATGCCGTCAAACGGGGTTCTTTTTTAAAAGTCAGGGGTTAAAGATCAGACTGTTCTTTCAACGATCCTATATTACAATGAAGGGTTATTTAAGGATACCTCGAATCCGCTCTTTTCTTATTGAGTTCTTTAAGACAACTTATAACTGAGATTCACTACTTTTTGAATCCATAGAATAACTCTCAAAAGCATAAAATTACCAGGTCATACAATAGACTTCGAAGGCGTTTGGATCGTTCCTATATCAACGATTGCATTCGTAAATGCAACTATGGCCGATGCCATTGCGCAGAAATAAATACACTAAAACATGAACGTTCAACGGAAATAGAAACTGATATCCCAGTTATGGCCTAAGTATCCTTCCTATTAGATATTTTTACTTAAAACAGTGTACTTATAAGGGAAGCCAGTCAGTGACAGGGTACTTATTTATTTACAAGCACACTGCCGTAAAACTGCCTAAAAATCGATAATATATCGTCCAATTATCAGCGGGGAAGTAACCCGAAAGCAGGATTCCCCTTTTGAAGTAATTGAAACATTTCATGGCGGATTCTGAGTAAGGACCCTCACTATGGAGGCCCGGACGTCGTTTTGATGAGCTCATGTGAATGACCGCCGCCGGCCAAAGCCTAAATCCCCTATTTCTCATTTATTCAAAGCCTCGAAGCTTAATCTGCCCTATTTCGAGGGGTTAATACAGCGTAAACCACGTGTGCATCCCTCGCTTGGCCGAATTGCCGTAAATTTTCGACAACAAAGAATCCACTCAAAGGTCGATTTACATTATAACATAATTCCCCACCAAATAGGTACAATTAGAAAATTAGACTACACAAATTACAAGTCATACATTATTTCACTCTTTATCATTTGAGGGATCAGTGAAACCATATATAAATATTGACGAAATTATAAACAAGACAAATGTCATAATATTGATATCATAGAAGTTATATATAGTTTCACTAACTGAGCTATTAATGCTTCTAAAAAGCAGACACCGGTCTGGAAAATCACAGGACTTTTACTGAAATGTAAAAGTTCAAGATGTTAACAAGTAACAGAGAAAAAGAAATGGGTTTTGTCCGCAATACAGCTCCGATATGATCGATTTCGTAACTTGATTTGCTGTTCCTTTATTGGAGGAAAACGTTCATCTGCCTTAATCTCCTCAAGGGCTTTTGACCTAAAATAAATTCCCTGGAAATGAAAATCCGATAGAAATTCATATTCACCAGACGAACTTTGTCTGCTATTCAGACCAAATCTGGCTGATCGAAATCCTGTTTGGGATGATTTAGCTGTTAGTAAGGTTTTTTAAATTCGTACATTTTCTTCTATATTTGAAATATGTCGATCGTTATCCTACGCAGGATGTCACTAGCTTTCCTTCATAGTAGTAGGGATGAGCCGAATGTATGGGATGCAGCAGCAAAATTAGCCATATAAAATCTCCTGTTTTGTTCGCTTCCCAAACGAGACAACGAATAATGGACAAAACATATAATTAAAAAATTGGGAAATTAGACGGAGGTTTAATTGTACCGCCCTCCACATGGAGGGCACTTACCAGAGTAAACAAAGGGAACAATACCGGAACAATTATTTAGTAGTGCAGGGGATCACACCACAACAGAGCAGGAGGAGGAACGCGATGACAATGGGTAGTATGACACGAGCAGACGGCTCACTTTACCGATAATAAGTCGAGGGGGGAAGAGAGGGAAATAGGCCCCTACTGAAGTTTACCCGAACACATCTTCCCCAATTACATTATAACATCTACAGGTGCAATGAACTTAACAAAATAGAAATTTGAACGTCTCGATTACTTTATTTGCAATTAAAAATTAACTGTCGGTTTCGAGCTTTTGTTTATGTTTTTCTTTCCCTTTACGCATAGATTTCGATATTGATAACTCATTTGAAATTGTACACCGGCGACAAAATCTTTTTCTTTATCACTAGGAATCCACTTATCTAATTATTGGGATTTATAATGAATTCCTCTCAAATTATATTCTTGGGCTCTAGAAATCATCTCTCAGTGAGGTTGTATTTCTATTCGTCACATTTGGTAAATGCCATAACTATAAAGCTTACTCTAACGGTCCCGAACGATTCGTTTAAACCAATCGTTTCGTTTAAAACATAAGAATAGTCCAAGAGCTCAAAGATACCAAAATCAATATAAGGAATACAATGCTGGTACCAATATTAAAGGGTACTAAAAACGAGGAATTTAGAATCCAATGGGGCTAAGTGAAAGAAAAATTGGTCCTGTAAGAGATATATAACTGTTAATTTGAGAAAGTTGGGGCGAAACGAACGCAGGCGTTAGGCCTTCCGCACCCACGGGGCTAATAATGACGATGAAATTTATGTCTCCAACTTCGTTACATGCCCATGTTTAAAAGTTTTCGAGGTGGCAGTAAGGAGGAGAGGGTTTTCAAAACTTATTCGATTATAAGTTCACCCCGCTATGGACATCCTATTAACTTTTTCTCGAACGTTTAATCTCGGCAAGTCAATGCGTAAACCTATTAGGAAAAGAATGAGTTTAATTGATGGATCCTCCTCGACAAAGACAACCGATTCATGAAAATTAAATGTAAGGAATTTAAGAAAATTATTAATAAGCGCCTATTTTACGATTTTAGTGACACTCACTAACGAAGACCTTTCTTTGTTCAAAACTACAATACTACATTTGACAATATAAACATATTGTCCTTCGACTCTAAGATAACGCACGGGACCAGTATAGGTACAAATTTCGTCAAATTCTGCTGGACTGAAGTAGGGCGAAGTCTTGGGTCCATGACTCGGCTCCGGCGACGGTTATCGATCCTTCGGTATTTTCCCAAGGCTGGAGTCAAACCTCAAGAGGAACTCAGCCAGGCGAGAGTCAAACAGAACAGAATTTGATCCAATCATATACAGTGTCACATAAGTCCATACTCACAGGGAATGTACCTCCTTGGAATAACGCAGTAATAAAATGCGGACGAATATACCGGAAACAGGTGTTTTCTTCTCTTCTAACGGTTGTTCGATCAATAGTCAGATACGTGCCGTAATCTCGTCATCAGTAGCTCCCTTTCAGGGTGACTTCCCTTTCTGGACTAGAACCATCTCAGGGACGGCAACTCTCAGATGCGTACTTACCTTAATATTTGTGAGGGGTATTGTGAGTCGGCATATATCAGTATTACTGACAGTATGCTAATAACAATTGGGAAAGCCGAAACCGGTAGCGTTTTGATAGAAATAGTACGGGTGACGATATTTCAAAACCCTGACAGGACATAAATTAGATGCACAGTTAAAGCATTCCGAACACTGTACAAGGTAGATTTATCCCTGAAAGCCAGTAGGGTGTAAAATAAGAGAGTTGACAGGTTTCGCTCTCTACTTTGGATATTGCGCTTAAGTGTACTAAGCACATAAGTATAACTAAATCATCTTATGTCCTTGAGCTGGTCGCGGCCGGAGGCACAGGGCAATTTAAAAAAAAATGTGGGACGACATATACCCTAACCAACATTACGTGCAAGGGCCGATTATACTTTTTTTAATCAATATCTTATTTAATCAATCCAACCAGTGGAATAGCTGAGAAAGACTTCAAAATGTTAAATTATATAAAATATATTAATTCATTAAAGGTGGTTGCTAATATCAAATATTGTAACGGTGAAAACATATAGGAGACTAATTGTAAACCGGTAAATATAGTGAATATGAACACAACTGACTTTTCCATATTACAGCTTTGTACTCGAGTAATTTAATATAGTAATACTACTTAATTAATGTTACCGTTTTTACTATTAATTGTTTCCCCTATCATATTTGTTAATTAAACATCTCATAGACTTATCTCTTTCGAAGCAGGGACACAAAGGGGACAGAAGGGTCACCCATAGTACAGGGTACAAAGGAACAATAGGAATAATACCGGTGCCTCCATGAAACGTTAGAGAGAAATATCACTTTTATCTCATGTGTTACGCCATTGTTTTATCTGCAAATAAAATGAAGCAAAACCGAGAGAACAAAACTGGAGAGTTATTAAGAACCGCTCTTTTCCTAAACAGTATTAGTCTGAAACTCCTCCAGTTAGCTCATTACCTGGGGCTACCCGTCCTACAACTAGTAAAAGGGTCAGTTCACTACAAAGAATTGTTTTGTCAATTACTAACTGAAACTGGCTACAATGCTTTAAACTTCGGATGAATATTAAACGCCCCAGGTGGCATATAAGTGATGAAAGCCGGGAAGTCACGATAGTATACTACACGAGAATAGAGCTTAAATGCCGTTGCCTCCGACAACGAAAAGGTTCAGCACCAGACAGCCAGGCGTGGAAATTTGAATTGAAAACGCTCCATAAATGGTCACGGTCGAGACGCAAAAATGATAGCGTATCAGAGTTTCGTCTGAGCTTTTCTGCAGTCAGTATTTCTTAGAACGTACAAGGTGAACTGTGTGCAAAACGCGAGTCGCCCGAGCGTCTGCTCTTGTTTCGTGCCATTCTCAAGTTGGCAAAAAGTCAACAATGCAGACGCGGGAGCCAGCCCGTTTGCAGTGATAAAACGCGCCAACATGAACGCATAGATATATAAGCAAAAGAACCTAAATTTTAAATCCAGAAATTATTTAATTCCAGGGCGGAGAAAATAACTGGGCACGTTTGCACAATGGAATCCAGCGCGTATAAATCAATGTTAGAGATATGTCGAGTATGCGCAGAGTATCACAACTACGTTAGTGGTCCACAGAACAGCACCGGCACCTCTGTTGCTCTCTCATTTCTGCACATCTTTTTACAAAAGCAGTCAGGAAATGTTATCGTTCGTAATACTACAGCGCACTACTACACGAAACTGGCTTAAATCATATTACTACACCGTAATCCCTACACAATATCCCCAACATTAACGAAATGGTGAAACGTCTCAGTCCTAAAAAAGGGGAAGAGATACGCTTTTTCGCTGAATATAATTCACAGGAAAAATATTACATCAAAATCTTGCACCATTTCAAGATTATACGACTATGCGACTCGCTGTCGAGTCACTGAATTTAAGCAATAGCCTGAAATTAATACCTTGTTATAGTTTCAACCATCCGTTCATATTTAGAGCGCAACTTTAGAGGTAGGATTTTACATGTCTTTATGAAATAGTAATTTCAAGACAATAATAAGTTAGAAAGTAATGTTATTAGACTGATTAATCAGGTATTGAATTTAGACTCGAATTTACAATCTAAATGTAAAGATGAATCGACGGCTTGAAAGCGTGACTGTTCAATTCGCCCGAATGAAGCTTCCGCCCTTCGTACTCTTTTTTCTTCTCGCCCATTTCAGGACCTCACGACTACTGCCTCCTCACGACGTTCACGATAATCCGATAATTTACGGCTCAAACTGTCCGTGCTGGTCTTTGTAACCGAAACAATGGAGCGCTATGCAACTTACGTAGTATTCTCTGTCGATGCTTTACACTTTAGAGCACTGTAAAGTCCCCCAAAAATTATTTTAAATTCAAAATGTTGGTAGTATTCTTAAAAAATTCTGTTTTTTGTAAAACAGCTTGGGACCTGCGGTTAAAGTTATTCATTTCATAATGAAAAACTTGTCAAATCTATTTTCGGGTTATATTAGCTACGGAGATTTCCAAACTAATTCAAGCGAGTGATCGTGGCTCGAGTATGCTTGACAAATATTTAGATTAGTTTATTGTATTGGAATTAAACAATAACCAAAACTGTCGACACCCAATAGTTAGAAATGAAAAAAAGCAACTGGCCCATGAATTCCCGCTCGGGTGTAATTTTTTACCATTCGGCCCTAAATCAATTTTCTTGGAGTCGACACGCCTCCCATTTCTAAAGATTTAACGCCTTAAACCTTGAACAAGGTCGGATCGCCTTCGTTTTCGCACTCCTATAATATTTATAGGGACTCGCGTCTCCGGGCCTTTTATTGCCGGATTTATGGCCGAGACGAAGTGGCGGAGGAGAGCCCCAATGGCCTCCCCGATCTCAGGCTCGCTCACGCCCTCCAAAGCCTATTGTTCCCAATAACACCTCGGAGGAAAAAACTTATTAGCATATCGCATGCCCGACTGGCGAAGGTTGGGCAAGAATGCAGGTTTCAAAATCACAATGAGAAAGCGTTGGATTTAACCAAAATGGGTGAATTAACGCTGAATTTTTAAATTCTGAAAAAATATAGAATTTTTTTAGATTCATTTATACTTATTTCTAAATAGCTTCACTGAATTAGAAGGAAATGGTGTGCAGAATTTCCAAAACAATTCGACGGGTTGTTTCATAAAAAAAACCGTGGATCTGAATTCTAAAAACCGTCTAACCTTGTGGATCTATTATGCGCTAAACAATAACTATCGATTGGTAGTTTGTCTTAAGTATTACGATAAACTGGTGCAACTTAATGAATAATGCAATTTCGATGTAAATATATAAATAAATATACTTATATATATATATATATATATATATATATATAAATTATATTGTTTACTCTTAAGGAGAGTAACTTTATTTGAGTAAGACCAACCCAAAACAATCCGCTAATGTACCTGAACACAGGTCTACTAATATCTGACACAAAAGAAATTCCAATCGCGGCAATGCTCTTTGAATAGACCTTTCGAATAATCGGAAAAAGAATCAGTTTTAATTCAATCTACAGGTTCAGCCTTTCAATTTCCACCACTAGCCTGTCTCTCCTGGCGTTTGTTCCAAAGAGAAAATAATTAAGATAAATAAATAACGAACGTGGGGCCCTCCGAAAAGAAGTAGGAAGAAAAGAAAGGGCCAAATGGGGTCGATGAAAAACAAGGAAAAGAAATCCGAGTTGAATCAGTATTGAAGAGGTTCTACCTCCCCCAGAGTAGGAAGGACTAAAAAGTTCTTCCGCTTTAGGGAAATCGCTTTAGGAAGGGATAAAAGGGCAAATGGAACAGAGGGAGGGAATCTGGCCTCTTTTTGACCTTTGGAAATCCATCTTTAGCATTAGTAAATTTTTCTACAGAACATAGAATAAAAGTCCTCCTACTCTACACACATCCAAACACACAGGGTTCCTCCAGCGCCGATAAACAAATATTATAAAACTTCACTAAACTCAAAAAAATTGTCCAGTTCAATTTTAAACAATGCAGAAATTCACTAATCAACAGCTGACGTCTTTATCCGATGTAACTATCGTAACCTTAACACGGGAAAAATAATTTGCTACAATATGATAAGTCTCGTAGGATTTTAATCGACAATATTATAATAACACGACCTTCATTTACTGATTTAAAAAGTATTTATATTGAGAGGGCGTAAATCATTCATATCTCCCGTTAGGGATGACAAATTGACAGATCATAAATCTATTGTTTTATTTATGCGGAGGCTTCCTGAAGCTTATTTACCAGAAATAGGAATACGAATAGAATGTATTCATGAACAATAATCGCGCATTCGATATTATCTGAAATAGCTGGCTATGTTCTATGTTCACAGTGTCTACAAGTGAATGTTTTCCAGAAATTAAATGAGCTCCTTCAGTGATCAATTTCAAACGCGTTTAAAGCCAAAAACCCGCCATTATTTCAATGAAAGTTTATTTTACTTTCTACTGTAAAAATAAATTCGGCTGACAATGTTTAACCTTTTTTTAAATAATATGTAATAATAGAAAAACCATCTATATTCCAGATGTGATAATGAATTTAGTTTATAAAATGGTATTACTAAAATACTCGGCGAACTGGATGAACCGTTTTCTTACCCAGTGTTTTCCCCGTAAATTCTGAGATATGTCGCGTCGGGAAATCTAATAAAGAACGGCGAAGGCCCTGATCGGCCAAAAAAGGCTTGCTGCTACCTTATTTGATTTATCCCAATATATAAAGGAGGTAGGAGAAAAACGATTCACTTTATCGATGGGGACCAGCTATACGAGCTACGCAGAAAATTCGATTTCGTATCCGGACGCGGGCCTGTATTCTTCCCAGAAGAATCAACGACAGTTTATGGCCGGCTCCTGTTACAGCCTTCACCGAAGCGAGCGACAACTGGTGTCTGGGACTGTTCCAAGTCTATTTCATGCTTATCACAATGAAACATCGAAATATTAGTATTATTCGTATGGTAACGATTAGTGGTAAGATATGCCGTAGGAATACGGCGCTGTGTGATACTAAACCAGCCAGTCTTTTCAAACGCTTTACAAGTGTTAACATTTTCGGTATTACGGAAATAATTTAGAACCGCTCCGCTTGAAATACATATTAAATAGGAATACACATGTATAAACGTATGTTATGTACAAATAAGAATACATTTTATTGATTGTTTTATCGTTAAATATAGGGTTTAATTTCGGTCCCTTTGTATATTTTTTTGACTTCTATCAGTAATATAGGTTAAAAAAATGAATTCCATTTCGAGAGATAATATATTTATAAGAGCCCCAAAGCAAATACGGTATACGCTTATTGCGGACTTCTCTATAAATAAAAAAGCGGATATGTTGACAACTTGTGCTTCGTGCTTGTTTGCTCGGTTCTCTTTGCCCTACTTCTCTGCGTTTCTCTGGGTTAATCAATGAAAAACCTCGGTCGTGCTCTTTCGCAACCACTCGAACAGAACAATTCGGATGGAACGTAAGTGCGGCGAACAAACAATCGATTTTCCGATATAAGGCCCGAGGGCTCCTGAGATTTAGGGCACACATTTTTCCATAATCGGCCAAGTGTTTTACTGGCGCGGTTGGCGTCGTGGTTTTGACCCGCGGTCTACGATAACAGTTTACATCTTGAGGAGGTAACCGATTTAGGGGGGCACTGATTTATATCGAGTATCCGATCCCGTATTTCACTAGTACGGCCGGGGAAGCCTTTCTCTCTCTCTTTCTCCCTAATGGAAGACGTTTGTAATACGAGCGGGTATGTGCCTGTCGAATTCTCCTTCGCATCAACTTATTACCGGGAGACAGAAGACCTCTCCAGGCTCGTAAAGGAATCCGGGGAATTTCTATTGTCTTCGCCGACCCCGTAACGACTAATGTCTTTACGTGACACTCCGACCGGGCCGATATAGTTCCTTCCCCAGTTCAACGGTCCAGGACACGGCTATTTATTACGATAAGCGTGCAACACTCTAACTATTTAAAGATATATTTGTCCCATTATTAAAAACATTACTCTCAATTTAATCTGAGACCCACTCGTTTATCGACCCACATCCATTATCGATCGCAAATTTGAATACGAATTCAAATTTAAATTTGAATTTGAAAATTCCTCAAGCGATAACTGTTTAATTAACCTTTATTACCCAGTTACTTTTTATATTTTAAATAGTCCTACCTGAAACAATGGAAATGCCACGCGCAAAACCTATCGCTAATCGGAACGCTACAGAGGAAAACTGGTTAACAGAAAATAAGTACGGAATATTTCAGCCCACGCCCACACAAAATAGTTGGCGCGACCCAAACTATTTTACTTTCCGGGCGGCGTCTGCTGAACAATGGCGAAAATAAATGCGACCAATTAAAGTGAGTGCCGGTTCAGATCGATAGACCGACCGCGACCGAGACCAGGCTGGAATAATTCGCTTTCAAGGGCTATTTCGAACGGAAAACTATTTCATTTGACGGGAAGAATTCGTTTCGCATTTGGGTATTCCAACCCAGAAATTAAACGAAGGGAATGTATATAATTTGTCTTTCAGGCTAAAAATAAAAATAATTTTTGTGATATACTCTCTCAAATATTTGTATGTTTCTTTAAACATTCACACTATAGTGTCGACTTTTCACCATGTCAATTTTGATTATTTCAGGGTTACCAGTTGTAGTGTTTCTGTGGCGTATCAGGTTCAAATATTCCCATTACATTTGAACGTTCATGTAGTCTTGGAATTAGCGGCGTGATTCAAATTCAAATATTTTGAATCGTTCAATGAGGGTCGGACTGATGCTTCAAACATATGTCACTCTGAAAGATGGGGGGGGCCATCTTTCACTGGACGAAACCCGTAAATATTTATTTCAATTTCGGGACACCGAGGCGTATTTTTTCTTTGGGGAGGCCCAAGAAATATAATAGGATCCGGGGCGGACTCCATAAAAACTGGGGTCGGAAATCCCGAGCTTAGCTTTTTTTTATGGGGCCCCGGCCACTGGTTTATGGGCCCCGGGTTTCACCGATCTACAGCCCCCTCACAGTCAGCCGAGCAGTTATAATCAATACCGCATTAGCCGACCCCGGCCACGGTCCCGGGCACAGGGCATCTTGGAAAAATGAGTGATGAAACGCATACTAGGCATCCCAAATCGAACTGGATAACGGCTCCAGGCGAGTTTCGCTGCAAACAGAATCGGTTCCAAGGGAATCTGCGCAGTTTTCAAAATCAATTTCTAAAGATTCATAATTGGAATAGTCTAGAAAAACTTTACCAGTTTGTATTTCAATTTTTGAATTAATATCATATATTTATATATTTTTATGCGGTTTACTTTGGACTGCTAAATTTCAAAGAACCGTAATATACAGCAGAAAGTAGATCAATAGACAATTTAACGTTTAAATTATTTACATTACAAAACTAATCTACGTACTTGCATTGTTAAATGGCATTGGGATCTTTAACTATTTTTCCAGTTTTCAAATGCGACCTACCTCAGGTTACCATTATTGGTACATATTAGTACACATATAATCAAAAAGATAAAACCTGAGTAGTCGGACCGAATATTAACTATTTTGGATTTGGAAGCATTATAGTCGGTGTTATCTCTTCCCTACCTTGTTTGATCCTTCACGAGAAACATAGCTTCAAGTAAGTGTAATAATTCGCCTCACCGAATAAGAATGTCTTGTGCGCGATTTATGTTTTATTAGATATAGCCCCTTAAATTAGTTCTCTACAGAATCCAGGAATTGGCTCAATACGATTGTTATTATGAAATTCACGTCCCCGTTTCGAAGTTATGGTATAAAGGGTAGATTGCCCCTTCCATAAAAGAGGGACGACCAGGGGGAGGGAATGAGGGCGGGCCGGGGCCGAATCCAATATCGACAAAACAGTAATTTGTTGAAAAGCCCAGGGATATTACCCGAGTGGCCGACGACAGGGGGACAGGCTCCGGCAAAACTATGCTTAACTACTCCCTTCAGATACACACAATTGTTCCAACCATGAATTGGCCCCTGAGGGACGGCATACAAAAGCGGACCGACTGATACTCATTTAGAGCAGAGCCGCTGCCAGTGTGTGATGACTCGGAAAGTACAATGGCGTGAACTTTAATCTCATCAGAGATTTACTTAACCGGTTATTATTATAGTGCAGCATAAAATAAATGTATGCTTTCTTTAGCGTACAAGCAAGGACTTTTGCTACAGTAAAAGTGCATTGACAGTTCGGACAAGGCTCCCCACAAAAAAACAATGCGAGACTAACCAGAACGGCCGAAATCGTCTAGCAAAATACCAAACCAGCGAGGGGAAACCGAAAAAGAAATATATTATTATTGTGATTATATAATTATTAGTTTAGCTCAGGTGGATACACTAAATAATGAATTTCTTTACATTATATACAGCATGCCTGTAGGCACAAAGTCGATAGCGTAATGTGTTGAAAAATTAGTATAATGCGTTTAGCGGAGGTACCAAATTCATTTATATACTTGATAAAAAGACCCAGTTCTTTTTTCGCCTCCGTCTTCTGCAATAAAGGAAACCGTAAAGTATAATATTCCTTTTTTTCTGGGTTAAAACTTCCCACATTTCGCTGCCAAGGTCCTTTGAGCTATAAAATTCTCATAATACGTTGCCCACAAAGGGGAGGGGGACAAAACAAAGAGCAAAAAAAGTTGCGTTAACACAGGCCTTTTATTAACTTTGTTAACCCAACTTTCCATTATAATGTAACTTCTGATTAAATTTTTTTTTGGGCATACCCCGGGACTCTTCTACCGACTGGTAGAGGGAATGAGGTCAAAAGCTACAGTCCTTAAATTAAAATACCTCCATACTTCAACGTCAATTTCTTGGATGGGGAGTGCTGTATCAATTACAGCAGAGAAATGGCTACTGCATAATAGAAAAACTCTATCTTCGAGAAACGTTCCTTTTGTGGACTATTTGTTACATCTGTTCTGCCTATTGTAAATATTTTGTTTAAACGACTCGTGTTTAAATCCCACTTCTATTCACAATAACATAATAGAAACGATATAATTGAAATGTCTGTAGTTTTAGTGAACCTAACACGTAATTCGGTCCATATTCTAAATACCCGATGAAATAACTGGAAGTGATAAGTTCCTTAATAAATAATGTACAAATTAATTTTCTCCAGTTTTTCCCAGTCAATCATAAAAATATTGAATCTGGGACAATTTTTATAAATCAAAATTGTTCTCATTGTACAAATACAAATAAAGAAAATATATTACTAAGCAAGAATGGCAATTTAATACGTGGCTAACATAAGTTGTCATGAAGACGTTTCAAAGAGAAGTAATCAAGTTATATCACCGCGAATGTCAGTAAAGCTAATTCTCCCGACTCTAGTAATTAGTCGGCGCTAAGAATATAGGTAAGGCGATATGAGAGAATGCCGGAAATGAAGGAAATAGATTTCATCTCAAATTAACCGGAGTTCCATAACTATCGATTACAGGAATGCTTAAACTGCAAAGGAAGCAAACACAACTTACGGCATTAATTAAGCGGGTATTAGACAACCAAGTCAGCGCCCTTATACGTTATTACCGAAAGTTGAAGAAAAGGTGCAACAATAACTACAGCAGCTTCACCAGTCTTAATTGTATCAAACCTTGAAGGATGTTTTTCTGTACAATAATACTGAATTATATATATTAGACTTAACTCCTTATTGCCTACATACAATTATTTATATATAACATAATTTTTATCAACATTTATTTAAATGATTAGCCTATCTAAAAAAATTTAACTTGAAAAGTCTTTTGGTTTTAACGACCAAATGTGGAAATATAATGGGTTCACGTCTGACGGCTAATTAAAAGTTTAAATCCATTTTCTTAATGAAAAATATACATTGATTTAGAATATTTGTTTTGTGGTCTGCGAGGGGTTGGAATACCTTATATTTCGTGTGTTTCTGTTTGGTCTTTTGCTATTGGCTGCTCGCCATCTTCAGCAGCGGTGTTTGTCACTTTGGCAAACAGACAACCACCACAGTACAAATGACAGTGCAGTGAGGATGCCCAAAAAACATCCAAAGTGCCAAAGTGACAAACACCGCTACTGATGCTGGCGAGCAGCCGAAACCGGTCTAGCAAAAGACCAAACCAGCGAGAGGAGACAGAAACACACGAAATCTACGGTATACATCAATTTGTCCGTAGAATCGAAGATTCTGTGATTCTGGGGAAGCCTCAACTATCATTGTTAGCGAAGTTCATCCGACGCTATTTTTATAAATGTATATGTCAGCATCTGAAATTATTGACTAGGAGGGAGCTATAGTAACAATTCTTAGTTCATATTCTCCTATACTAATTCGATGGTGAAGAAAAAGAGAGTTATCTAGTCGAAATAGCACCGTCTTCTTACTTCTGCCTGAGAGAGGGCCCAAGTAAGTCACCTGGGATCAGTGCCCAAGCCCCAAAGCTTTATTACGCGCCAAAAATTCTTTTCTACTGAGGAAACCTTCCCGGAATTCTATTCCGAGCATCGGACCGCCCCCGCCCCCTTTTCGTCCCAATCGCACTTCGGCCGTAATTGAATCTCAAAATTATCTCGGAGGACTAAGAAGAGGGGAGGAGGAGGATCTTTCCCTTTAATCGCCTGCACTCTCTCCCCCTTGCCCGGCACAATCTCTGCAGCTAAATTGAGACGTACGCTGCGGTTAATTGGGAGTGCGGTAAAGAAGAGGGGGAGTTGAAGTCCCGTGGGGGTTGATAAGGGACTGTCTGAAAACAAAAGGGGCAGTGAAAACGTCCCTCCTATACGGGGAGCAGAACAATGCAATGGCAGACCACAATAACACAAATATTAGTCACTTATTGTTCCTATTTCCACACTACAAATGAATACCGACGCGAGTTCTATAATTTATAAATCTTGGGGTATATATAAAAAAATAAAATATTCAATTATTTTTCGTTGTTTAGAGTTAAAACAAGAATGATAGTATTTATATTAAGTAGCCGTAAGTAACTTACGCTCCAAGTAAGTCCTGGTTATTGTCAGAATCGTCTCCCTCCTCGTCCTCGTCTTCAGCGTCGTAGAATACGTCGTCTTCGTCGTCCTCGTCGGTGTCGTCGCTGTCATCGGATGCGGTGGGCTGCTGGGCGGCTGCCGAGGAGGAAGCGGCCGGCTGGGATGCGGGCGCCTGGACGGGCGACACTTGGCCGGACCTAGACCCAGTGGCGTACCTCCTGGCTTCATCGCCGGTCAGTTTGGACCGCGGCACCACAACGTCCTTGTTCGCATGCAGTTCCTTCTTGTTCACGCACACGGCCGTGTACGGGGCTTCGAGCAGACAGAGTTCCTTCTTCTTGCAGTTCAACGGTTGGCAGAGTTCGCCTGAAACGGAAGGATATCGTATTAATGCGAAAAGAAACATGTAATGTAAGTTAAACATTTTTCACGGTTCTATCCATGTTCCCCGATCTGACTAGGAAGTAAAAATTATAAATTAAAACCATTCCGTAATCTGTTTTATATAACGCGGCTGGTAAATGTGTCAGATAATTTTAAAGTCTACAGATCAACTTTTTCTCGGGTATAGTAATTATTATTGTCTGAATTGTTACATGAAATATTCGTCAAAAGAGGCAACAATGACTACGGAAAAGTGCTGCGAATAAGGCTCGCGCTGTTTCATGATGAATACTAACAAATTCTACCCTGTTCCGAACGATTAGACGTCACTCTGCGGTATGAAAGTTGAATGTTTCTAAATCACTTCGACGGTTAATAATTTTCGGCGTGAGAGTCACCGCGTTTAAAATAATTTTCGAAACTTCCGGCCCCAGTCAGACGGGGAAAATTACAAAGCCGGACACCTCGCGTGTCCTCCGACCCCGAAATATTATCGTTCGCAAATTACACGATGTGCGATCTAAATTAGATTACAGGTCGATCGTGTTAAAGGATAATTCGCCAGCAGAAAAGCCAACAATAAGTCGATCTGGTTGCATTTTCTGGTGTTAACGCATAGCCCGCGCCAAGGGCTCTCATAATCGATATACTACGGAAACAACGGAACTCAATTTCCCATGGCAACCGCTCCACTTTAATGCCCTTGACATTTTCCATTCCTCTTTCGACACAATAAATTATGGGGCTTTCAGATTAATGTTCATACAATAATCCAGTGGACAGCATTTAATTATAAACGTGAGGATTTAATAAAATAAACAAGCAGCGGTAATCCGAGTGATCGAGGATTTTAGTATTCTAAAATACATCACCGATTTGGCAGATTTGGAAATTTTAATTGTCATGTAGTGCAAATGGGAAAATTTAGTTATAAAAACAAACATATGAGCACGTAATAACAAAAAAATCATAAAACTCTAGAAAATTCGGTAATATACCAACATTTACAATCATACATAATCGGAAACATTTAATTCCTTTCATGCATATACCTGTGTTTTATACATATATGGAAACAAGGCAACAATGTCCCATGATCTTATGCATTAAGCCATTTATTGCACGCAAGTCAGGTCTTGGAATACAAGTAAAGACAATCCTACATAAGCAAACAATATACAAAATTGCAGTTTGATGGAAAGATTTCAAATGATTTAGCTGTAACACCGGTTATACTGAAACACAAGCGTTAATGTAACATATGAGGCACTGGCTTTATGATTCGGGTAAAATTCTGGCTTTCACTTAGGGCGAAAAAGGGGAGCCTGGTGCCGGAGTATACGAAATTATCCTGCCGAGCGAATGTTGTTGGAAAGGAATATCGCAATATTCTGTAGGGAAACGAATCAAATACGGTGGGAGTACAGCCCGTATCGTTTTGAGGCGGATCGACGGTTGGATATTGACCGACCGAGTGGAGATGTCGTCCACAGCTGGCCGTGATATCACCAACATGGCTTCCATCAGTGGATTGAGCATAGCCCCCGCACCCGCTCTAAGCCCTCGCCACCAGACACAATTCACGGGTAGGTACAGGCATTTATCCTTCTTAAATAGGCAAAATAATAACTAAAGACAGGTGAGCCGGCCAAGGATATCCGTACTCGGAGACAAACCTCACCCATCAGTAATACTCTAGAAATAAATAAAAGAGAAATTCAAAGTGATAATTGTATTTAAGGAATTAAATACAATTGATATTATCAATATTGAGTTTGAACAAATTTAGGCTAAAACCAACAATTTCACCAATTTGGATGTTCCTGGCATAACCTTCGCCTTTTCGCCTTCTGACTAAAACTATTCTGTTTATTTCCCACAATAGATTAATAGTAATTTCACTGTCCTATACTGCACACAGCACTGTGATTTCGAATAGGTAGAAATGACAGTAGTATCTCGTTATCGGAATTATTAATTGTGTCTGTAGGGGGCTGTGGGCTATGTGCGGTGTCGCGTGTCGCGTCAGCTGTGAGTGAATACAAATGTTGACATTTATTCAGCGGTCCCGTACTGTAGTAAGGCCCTCGTCGAATCATTTGCCCTACGCCCCGGGTCGTTCCCCTTTTTAAAGTCCCCCCTAACCCCCAAGTTCCTTGCAATTAGACCGGTGGCCCGTAATTATGCCAGACTAATGAATATACATGCGGCCCTAAGTGTAATTCTTTGCCTTCTTTTTTTTTACTGCCCGCGGTGTAATAAATATGCATTTTGGAAGGTCGTTAAAAAACTTCGAAGTTTGTAAATACCGCCTGTGCGGTAAGGCGACAGATCTTTTTCCAGATCGTGAATTAGCGCGTCTGGTGCCGAATACAATATGTTTGCGTTGATGTGATTGTAATAATTGGTTAATATCAAACAATTAGTTCGAACAGCTAAACTGTGATCACTGGTTTCGACTAAAAAATATTAAAAATAGGATTTAGAATACCTGTTTTGTGGTCTGCGAGGAGTTGGAATACCTTATATTTCGCTTATATTTTGCTAGACCGGTTTCGGCTGCTCGCCGTCTTCAGTAGCGGTGGTAGTCACTTTTGGCACTGTGGATGTTTTTTGGGCATACTCACTGCACTGTCACTGTCACTAGTGTGGTGGTTGTCTGTTTGTCGTGTCTATATATACGTGTCTTGAGGATGCCCAAAAAACATTCAAAGTACCAAAAGTGATTACAACCGCTACTAAAGATGGCGAGCAGCCGAAAACGGTCTAGCAAAAGACCAAACCAGCAACAGGAGACAGAAACACACGAAATATAAGGTAAAAATAGGATTGTTGTAGAAACATCGTATTACATGTGAAAACATCAACTTTAATACTACGTGATATTTTGTTATTGTTCATTTACAAAAGTTTTGAGTCACCCGGAAAATAAAAGAGATATGCAAAGCTGGCAATTACGGATTACTTGCAGCAAATATAAAATCTATAATTTGTAAGAGACATACGATCTCAGAAGAAAGTCCTTATGTTCTTGATAGTTCACCTATTTGTTCTTGGTCTAAAGTATAGATCTGACTTGTTGATAACCGGATTTCACATTCTAAATTTTAATTGCCAGTTTTTCGGGGGAAAGAAGTTTTTAAAAATTATTTTCAGGAATCAGAACCTGACTGAGTGCTCTATAGTCAAACTCGTGAGAGAGGTATGCTTAAGGATACTTACTGATCATATTTTCGGTGGCTGCAAGCCACCGGAAGGAAAACTACAGGATATTTCTGTTACTTCGCTACCTGAGGTCCGACATTAGATCCCGGCATAGACTCCGGCATACCCGCCATAGTTGCCAAAACCCTGCCCTACACCCGACGAGTGTTTCAACTCGGAAGAGACACATATTTTCAGCGCGGAATGCCGAACAGTGCACCGCGCAATTTAGACGGCACATTCCTTACAGTTCCGATAACACACCGTTAACATGAGCGTTCCGGAGTTCCATAAATGCGGGGCATGTTATATAACCACAATGTGTGTCTCAGTTTGAAAATCTGATATTAGTCAGTCGGTAATAATACGGGGAATTGTTCTTGCCAATAAAAGCTCTCACTATAATTTAATTGCTACATTTCAACATTCACTTATCAACCGAACAAAATAGAATCCTACCGGTGTTATGGTCTAGGGACCATATTTTTCTTGGGAGTTAAAAATATTTATTGAATATATGGGAAATGCGCTTTCAATGAAATTTTCGTTTTCTCAATTCAGTTTTGATTCTCAACATTTTGCGTAATTAAGCCCACATTGGACTTCACTAACAGCGAATTTGATTCGGGAATTTGCGGTATAAACTATCGAAGCACGTACCCGTGTTCGTCCTTAATCGAAGGCAATCATGAAGGTCAGCGACGGACATTAGCACGGAGTGGACACAGATTCAACAGCCGAGGACCCAAATCGTCGGCACCACCATATTGGGCCGCCTAATAGCTCCTGTTTAGGGCGTGCCAAGATGGTCCCCACAGCCCGAATGTTCAAATGACGCTCAGACGCCCACCCTCCCCACTGGTAATTAGGTCCAAAGTTGCGATCGATACGACGACGTCGCCGACAATTAGTTGTTGCAGTACGACTTCGCAATATTTCAACAAGTAGAAGAAAGCCGGTGGCAAGAAGGATGTTCTGCTTTGAAATTCCACAAGTACTTTACGCTGCCGGTGAAGCTCGCTAAGAATAACTTCGCTTCATTACAAATTTATCATACTTCGTACTTTGTATCATACTTCGTACATACAAATCTTCTCGACCTCGCAGAACGCCTATTGGGTTGTAGTTAATATGTCACTTACAGAAATCATTATTGCCTAGCCCAACCGTGAAATGATATTTCACCGCCAGCCGTGATTAAATAATTCACCTTGAGTTGAGTCAAACATACATTCACCTAACGATACGTAGCCGTGTTATAGAAGGAAGTTTACAACGCGAATTAATACCAAGAAAAATTAAAGAAAATGTTGCTATTGTTAATAATTTAGATATAACGTTGATTTAACTGCTCTGCGAAATGTCGATTCGATATAATGTCGATATTAGAGAAGAGTGAAATTAAAAAAAACGATGTATCAAATTAAAAAATTCTTTTCCAGGGCTTTTACTGGGAAACGTCAATTCGTATAATGCGCGTTTCAAAACCAGAACGGTCTGGAAAATAACAAAAAAAAACAGAATATTCTCTCTCGGGGTCTGGTCGACAATTTCAGACTTCCAGTCAGCCGACAGGGCTGCAATTTTCATTCGCCACCGCCGCAAACGATTAGGCCCAGCGATTCGCGAAACGGAGACTGGTATTTTATTAAAAGAGATTCGCAAAAAACGCGCTGCCATGTTTCAGAGCGGTAAAGGGCCGGAGGAGATGACAATTAGGGGTGACGGGGGAACGCACGCCCCTTTTCATCATCCCGACTTCTTGCCGCCTCCGCCCACTGAAAAATGTCCCCAATATCCGAGCCGGGCGCCTCCACAATGCCTGCAAATGTCCCTCCCCCCCAACCTATACAGCCAGGAGCCGACAAATTAATATTGCGCCTCATTTGTTCAGGATAGTCTATATTATAAATCGGGCGCGGAGGCGGCCAGTAAGAAATCGTTCCACTTTCTCTTGACTTTATTAAAAGGAGATACATTTTTTTAACGTTCCAACCTTGTTCTTAATTTATAATGTATTCGAGGGAGAATCATTTATATTATATGTTAGTGACAAGAAACTACTTCCTATTTTAACATAAAGTTTGGATATTTTAAGTTTAAATAGAATTTCTAAATATTACACTGCACGAGGACGTATAATTATTTATTATGTACCCAATAACCAAAAGGAATGAGATGACAATTATTTTTAATAATTAAATTGGAACATTGCGTTTCTGGGAGTAAAATCCATCTACAATACCGCCATAATACAATAATGAATATTAAAATTAGTCAGAAGCGCAGTATTCAGTATACATTGCATCCATGACACTATCCCTCAGATTCCTTATATGATTGAGTTGTACGAGAGAAACATTTTACAGAACGCAATCAAGAAGTATGCCCAGGCGGTAAAGGGCGCCGTTTTGAGGTAAACTACTCGGACCATTATCGGTGTTCGAGTGTTGAGGGGTCTGAGTTGGACAACATTGAAGCGAGGGGAGCGGAGAGTGCCGAGGGGAGATAAATTCGGCGGAGGAGTTGCACCCCAAGCTAATAGTTGAGTGAAGGGGTTGCTGAGAGAGGCGCTTTGTGGCTCGGGCCCCACGACCCGCATCGGCAACTGTTTATGCAAGTCTATGAAATATGCGGCCGTTAAGAGGCCGCCCCACTCAGACCCTATCTCTATCCCACCGCAGGCTCTGCATACCTGAACGTGCAGGCAGACCGCTTTCGGCACGGCCCAAATCCGACCAGGCAGGAGTAGACCCCAGGTTTCTAAACAACGTCCGAATTTGAGGCCAGAAACGCTGTCGTGAAATTCACGCCGTGACTATACTCACTGTGTGAAGGGCAAAATATGCGAAGAGGATGTTCAAAAAGCCTCAGTCGAAACGTTTACGTCTAACATCACCGAATCATCTTAAGCCACGATGGTATAGCGGCATAGTACTAAGGTATACAATATGATATTCAACGTACCCTCCGTTGATACAAACAACAGCCGATTTCTATACCACACAGCATTTTTCGAATTAATGTTTCCCGGTTTAAGAAAGGAGCATGGGCGTGGTAAAAATAATTTCATTTTTATAAATGCAGTTACCGTGTAATGAATCGAGCATATTGTTTACTTGGATATTTCACAAATTGCGTTTCCTTGGCAGAAACAACTGCGGATTCCCTTGCATGTAGATGCCATTTTAGCATACCTTGCATTACACTAAAGGCTACAAAAGCCAGAAGAGACAGTTTTTTTTAATTCTACCTTTCGTCCGTTTTGCATCAGGAAAGGATTAGTAGACATTAACTAAATAAACCGGGTACGGTAAAAGGAAATATCTGCTTCGGAAAAAGTTATTAAATAAGCACAGGTGAAATACGCTCAAAGTTATACCCCGCTCCGACAGAGAGGAGATTTTAATTTTCAAAAGTGAACGAGTATGGGGAAAATCAAAAGGTTCAAGAGCCGGGCAAAAGGGATAAAGCGGAAAACCCGGGCGGCCCCCCAGTCGCCGCCGACGAATGAAGCGAAACGCTCCTTTTATTCCTTGTTCCGATGTTGTCTCAATGGGCAGATATGGGCCAACGCGGTATAAAAATTCTATTTCTAGAAAGGAAGGTTATTTCACCCCTCGGTCAACGGAACGACTCTCATTTCAATTTCAAAACAGGCGCAGGCTTAAAAAAGGAGTACTGTTAACCCAAACTAGTAATAAACGCGAACACGAATATGTTAATGAACAATTCTACATTGGTCGGAGATTAATAATGGACAACTTACAATGTATAAAACCGCCATTGTCTGTTTAAAAAATCCTAAAAGTAAATGTGATTTTATACCCTTATGAAAGCAGTGTAAAAATAATTACTTTCATACTAATTAATCCATAGTTTGTATCGTTAATGGATATAATAAGAATAATAAAAGAATACTACAAATATACTGTACAATAATTTAATGTCTTTGTTTATTAGATGCTATTATTACAATTTACACGACTTCATATATTTCAAAACAGTACCTACAGACTCCGGAGCGGTGGAAATACCATTAGACGAAGGGAAATTTACGTTTGTGCCTACCCGAGATGTTCGTAATTCCAGCGGGAAATAAATCCAGATAGATCCGCAGCGATCCGAATGGATAGTGCGACTGGAATTAGGGAAGAACGCATTTATTTATATTATTTCCCTGTTTTGGGAGGTCGGAGTGACGTCCTGAGAGGTGTGGCGCTTTTGATAGTCATCCAACGCAAAATATTTAACCTGAATTAGTTTAAACCGTGTTCTTGTGAAATCTGTACGACTTCGCCGAAACACTGCCTACGACCGAATTGATAGTCCCAATTTGGGGTTTTCAAATTAAGAACCATGCCTACGCGTTTCTTGTTTGTTCGCTCAGCAAATTTGGCCACCGTCCGAAAAGAACGTATTTCAACTTTCATTTTACGTACTGACATTTCCACATCTCATTTTATACATGTCTGCTACGAAGTTCCTTAAATCGATATTAATGTAGGTCGGAAAAAGTAAGGAAAAAATGACGGAAACAATCTGGCGCCGGGGAAATTGCCAAGTCTTCAATTAATTAAAAGTCGCGGACAATTAAATTACTGACTAATTGGGAAAAAGAAACTTCTTGCCGTAGCTCAATAATTAACGATATTTCCAGATATATCAGTGGTGAATACAAAAATTATTATATATAAGCAACTGTTATTGAAGCATACCACGCTTTTGTTTCAAGTCACAAGTACTGAACGTAAGGGAAATTTCTAACGCCAAACAGTACCACGTTTCTCATTAACTGATTATATCTATTCGATAATTACAAAACTCCTCCCTGAGCCGCCAATTAATCACAAAATTTAATTAGTCGCGGCGAAAGAAGCACTAATAAAATTAAAAATGCACCCGCCAGATCACACAGTTCGGGTATGCGCCGAAGGGGACGTGTAATTGTCACTTGCAAAGCGTAAAAGTGACAGAAAATATGATTAATTCGGTGAAAATCGAAATGAAAATGACAGCGGGGACCAATTTGGGATTCATTGAAGCCCCCAGAGTTCACAGCGACCGTCCCTCCTCTAGAATTCATTCATTTATACAGCGGGGCAAATTTCATTACACGGTTCCGACGTTCTAATTTGATACCGTATCGATCACTGTCCGCCCTATGGCAACGTTTCCACTTCCCTATGAAGTTCATATGGTGAGTTATATACTTCACCTGAGAACATATAAAGACATAACGTAATAATTAGCTCTCTAAATATTCATTTGTCATTAAATTGTTGTCATTAAAACTAGTGGCTGAAAGAAATTGAATATTTTCATTTTTGAAATCAGTTGAGTATGCTATAAAAATACGTAGGAAGCAGCTAACTAAGTTAATGTTAACCGATTGACCCGAAGTATATATAGTACCGATGACCGATCAGCAGTAAAGAATTCAGAAAATGAGGCTAGGGCGAAGGGCAGTTTAATTGGGGAAAGCGATGGGGGAGAAGCTGGCCGCGGGCCACAGGTCGGAGACTCAGAAGCAATAGCCCCGCAATAGAAGTGCCCCGGCAACAAAAGGGGGAGAAGCAACGTTGATCCTGGCGATTTTCCAAAATAACTTAGCCCCGGTTCTACAGGGAAGAAAGAGGAAGGAGCGGCTATAAGGGATGATGGATAGGACGACCGGTGAAACACACTCCCTTTGGTACAGCAAAAGAGTGCTCGCTCCTCCGCTTGCCGAGACCATCTAATGCATTGCCTTCGACGGGGCGCCCCCATTTAATTAGGACTTTATCCCTTACAACCTTGTCCAAATATCATCCATTATCGGCTCGGTTTCGTAAAAAGAGGCCTCCCCTATAGAAA
The DNA here is from genome assembly GCA_019843655.1 of Lethocerus indicus. Taxonomy (NCBI): domain Eukaryota; kingdom Metazoa; phylum Arthropoda; class Insecta; order Hemiptera; family Belostomatidae; genus Lethocerus; species Lethocerus indicus. Next base: position 15,404,582 of record JACDQD010000006.1, on the reverse strand, counting down.
TGTCTTTTGCCCCTTTCCGATAAATCAAATTGGGAGTTGATTGATTTTCAGGGAATGGTCTTACAGTTGAGACACGTTATTATTATGTTATATATATATATATATATATATATATATATATATATATATATATATATTTCAGTTCATATTTGCCCAGGTGTATTTTCATAATATCCATAGTGGATAAAAACTAAACCGTTTCCATTGTGGTGAGGAAAATATCTATAATGCTGTGGCCAAATCGGCTAGTTTGTACATCGCCCGAAAGCACCGAGGGCGGTAAATTGAAAATATGTTTATAGGGTCGTAGATCTGTGCGAAGGGGAACGACGTAGGGCGGGGGGGTGGGCGGTGAAAAAAAAGATCATATCAGCGACGACAATAAATACCGGCGAGGCGGAGCTGATAGAATCGGTCCCATCGGGTTTCCATAAATATGTTGGCGGTGTATTTAAAGCCGTTCCATTCAACTGGATGGGGCTGTGTCGGGGGAGGGGCTCTTATTTATTTGAGCGGTCCCCAATCTAAACTCCCGGCCCGATTTAAAACACACTAAAGTAAGGTTTAACAGGACCGCCCTTGCGGATATACGCCCTTTTAAACTACAACAATTTGTAGATAAGGCTTACCGTGGGCGTCACACGGCCCGAACTTTGGCTCAGTTGATTAGAACTGCGGGCGCGTTATTCAATATGATAACGATCTCTGGCAGAAAACTAACCGCAGCCGCTGCTACAATTGCTCTGCCTTAATTGCTAAAACGATACCGCGCGATTATTTTTTTTTAATAAATTTTCTTTTTACGTGCAGCGAATTCGAATCGCACTCTGCGTAAATATTACGAAAGGATAAAATCGTTTAACAGCGCTTTTAATCTTTAGGCTCATTTTCCAAGGCCTAGTTTAATACACTTTTCGAGACTGAAATCTGAATAAGTCCAGACAAGAATATTCCACGTATTAGAAAAATTCATGGTTCCTTTGACTAAACAAAATCAAAATAGAAAAGAGCAACACTGGAGACAAATTGGCTAGTTTGTACAACCTCAATCGTCGTACATTTATTCCGCTGTTAATGTACACCGGATAGTTACTAGCCTAAATCAATTACTGGGGGCGATATTAAGATCACGTGGGCTAATTCAGACAGCGCTCCCTTGAAAGAGACAACGACAACGGGGGAGGTCGCAGTAACGAGTTTCGGTTAACGGCATCAAATACTGCCGATATGAAATGCGCCCTGCGGAGCCAACCTAACCTCCCAAGTAATGGAGTTTCCAGGTCACGGGCAAACTTCGGGGATTTATACGCGAACCGGGAGCGGCTATTCAACGCCGAGTGTCATATTCTTGGGACCTGAAGTTAGATTCCTTTTAAATGAATAACGACGACTGGTTCGGCTCAAAATTCTATCCGGTATATTTAGGTACGTGTCAGTAATACTCCTATTGTATTGTAAATTACTGACAAAATGTATTCCATACCTGCCGATACGAATTCGAAATTACGAAATGGCTAGATAGGAAGGGAAAATCCTGTAGGAAACCGCGGATCAAAGAAAAGGAAAATATTCAAATCAGGAAAATTCCGAATATCCAATATCAGCAACATCATATTCTCATGCACACAGATATATTCTGATACATCACATACACTTCATACATATATTTTACTGGAATAGTAGGGGTGTTGTAATATTATCAAATACATTTCTAATCGAAAGCCGTGAAAAAAGGACAAGATAATTTGTTTGCAGAAGTTAATATCCCTAATCATTTCAGAATTTCAAACATTCTCGTACAGTATTCCTTGATTTGTCTAACTATGTTTAGAAGAAAAAAGAGAGACCTGTAAGCTTCAATGGGGAACTTGCCTACAGATCACCACCATCGATGGCAACGTCCCGGCAATTATTATCTAGAATATTTTACGTTAGAGTAGGAGCGATTAGAAAGGTAGTAGGACGAAGGGTAACCAGAGACAAAGTTGGACTGCCGAGTAATAAAATGAATGTAAGGCGAATATCGTTGCTAGGAGGAGGAGTGAGTGACACGCCCGTGACAAGACCGTCGTTTAAAACGAAGCAAGCGGAAAGTTGGGCGCCCGCCGGAGCTTCTCTAATGCAATTAGCGCCCTCGAGGGCTCTTTTCAAACAGCCTAGGTCAGGACATAAGGGCACTTCACTCCCCGGGCGTTCCCCACTCTCCTCCCGTCCTCGTAACCCTTCGTTTCCCATACCGCCGCCGGTCTTAACGAAAAGAACACGACTAATACTTAAATATTAAGTATATCATTTATTAATTATCATCATATATTAAGAATATTCTCCCAGCGCGTGGAAGAGAGAAAATCACATAAAGCACGATATTCCATTTCATAGATTTCATGAAATGTAATAACTAAAATATGGATATTGTAAATATTAATATCCGTAAACAAAGTTGTAAATCTATTGATGAATAGGGGTGAAGTGAACGGGGGATCGGCTGGTAGGGATTACATGATGAGAGTTGTGGTTGAGACAGAACCAGGATGGAGATACGGGCGCTGCATAGAAATATAGCGCGGTTGACCCATGGGAGGGGGGCTCTTCCCCCTATGGGGTCAGAGCGTCGTTCAGTCAAGAACAATTGGAGGAAATTATGGCCTGGAGAGGAGCGGTAGCGAGGCGTCCGTGGAGAAGTAGGCCGGCGCGGAATTAGCGATCCGCCATCAATACGGGCCGCCCTCCAACCACCGTTCTCAATGCCCGCCATCGGAAATAGCTTGTTTATTTTAAACGCGGTTTGGAGCTGCGTCGAAATAGACACGACCGAACGCAGGCCGAATCGGAAAAGGGGCCCCGCGATTCATAGGTCAGCCCGCATGTAACATTGCAAATAAAGCAAATCAAGTGTTAACAGTTGGAACAGTTAAAAAAAAGTCTGCCCAATGTTAATTCTGCAGAGTGGTGCCAATGTATTTTTGATTGTACACAATTTTATACGCTAAACAAACGGTAAGCGGCATTGATTTACATTTGGGCGTTCGCAGTATTATCTCTCGAATATAATAAGTTTAAACTTAGGTAAACAAGCTCACTGAGTGCTCTCGTGTTCAACTAGAGAAACAAATACCCGAAATTAGGTCCAAATATTTATACGGTACCAGCGTTGTGTATCTGAAAATATTTTTATAATAACAATTATTATTACTATTGAACCGAATGAACTACATGGAGCAGTAAAATGAATCGACTGATCTGTATTTGCGAGTTGAGGAGCGTTCTTAAATTGTAACAAATAGACGATTCAAAAAATATCTCGTTCTGGTTTTGAATTTTAATCTAATCTTGTTTCCAGAAACGGCAGTATAAAATAATACTGGAAATATAAATAATTATTTATTAAATTCATCTAGAATGAAATAGAAGGACGAAATATGCTATTTTCTGTAAAATAGGAATCGTGGCTTCCGCCAGTTACTCGAGTTAGAGCCAAATGGTAAAACCTGTCACTGAACAATATTCAAGCTGATTTATTCGGGTTTTTTATACGCACGTGGCAAATCACATTAGTCTCGAAGCGATTTACCCACAGAATGCAGAAGCTGGGCCGAGGTAAGCCGGGAGCAGAGGTTTGGAACCCGTATCTCTTCCCTGGAATGAACTCTCACCGGGGGGGGTGTTCCAATATTTCTCCCGGCAGCAACAGGAGGTTGCGGCGGCAGTTAAGCGACAGCTAAATTCTAAACTTGGGCCTGCTGTAGATACCGGAGTTAACCGAAACTCCGCCCACACAAGTCGTGCTGGTATCCCGTAAGTTATACCAGTTTGTCATGGCAAAACACCGACCTCTAACCGAGGTTCTCGACTCTAACCGTCTGGAAAGAGTTAACGCTCCTGGTGTTCCCCTCTAATGCCATCACTGAAACTGGATATAAACTTTTAATCGAAAAAAAATACCAGATACTGGCTGACGTAAGGGTAGACGACGAATAATTATAACTATATATAAGGAATAATATATTTTCAGTGCTTAACGCTGATGACAAAACCATTTCGTGACGAACTATTACATAATCATTATGGATTAATAATAGCCCACTATTATTGCGACCGAGTTGACGATTACAATTTTCGAACATTGAAATTTACAAATGTTTTCCAATCGGTACAATATCGTTCGATGTTTGCATTATGGAACCGTCTGTCACACGATAAGATTTATGTGGACTTAAGTTCACCTCAATTATCGGAAAGAGCATTATGTATTATTTATTTATAGAAATATTTACGTGATTTACGTAATAAAGAAAGTTCCAACAGAAGCCGTTCTGGAAAATTATTTTCCTTATGCAATTTGTCCCATATGCTCCTCTAAATTAACGCCCTTATGAAGTCAAATTGAGTTAAGACAAGTATGTCAGGCAGGGTATGTAACGTAAGGCTAAAATTGGCATGATAATTAATTCGGGCCGATAGAGAACATTGTCGTGCAGAGCGGGAAGAAAACAGAACAGGATACCTGTTAGGGAGCAGATAACGGGGTTAGGTTACAAGCGCCGGAATGATGGGAACGAGGGTGAACAACGATAATTAGGCGCGGTAATTAGGGCATAAACAATGACATAGAGGGCAGGTAACCGGCTGATGGCTTTTATCGGAATGACTCTAATTATTAATTCCCCGTCGTATTGACTGCCATCGATCGCTATTGCAAAATTGCGTCTGTCAGTCTGAAAATAACTCAGTTATAACCTCCCCATTCCCCTCAAATAAAGTTAGCCCCGCGTATGCTATTAACGTGTGCGTCAATTGAGCACTACTGTAGCCTCTCTGACTGAACACCGACGTAAACGCAATATGGTAGTCCACTAACTGCAATCTTATTGCGTATCGAACTTTAAACAGTCTTCTGTTCTGATTTGGGGAAGGAAAACATTTGTATGTATACGATTATGCGTTATACGTTTTAAATGCACAGAATTCTAAACCTTCGCACAACCGCACATTACACACAAACTAATATCTAGAATACGGTAACTACCGTTAATGCATATCGGTATAGTCCATAATTACTGATTCGTGTTCTGTTTTGAAAGATAATATTACGGGGAAGTAGGGCTGAAAATTGGGCATAACTCAATTATAAATATCCCGACTCCGTTCTCGCTTGGGGAAGGAAAAAAGAGGGGCAAAAATTGGGTAGTAAATTGAAGAAAACCCAATTAAACCGTCCTCTGTTCCACACAATTTAACGAGAACCCCTATCCACGAATCCCCTATGCATAAAGGCGTAGATTTTAATTATGATTTTAATGATGCGCAATTAGACGACCGGTACGGTATGGGCCGGCTGTAATTTTTCTGATAACTTCATTCCCAGTAATTGAATTCGCCTTTTTATACACTGGTATAAAGCTAGAAGGACTTAGTCGTCGCTTTTAAGACTTTCGATGGGGAACATCCTTAACTAAAAAATAGGATCGAAGTAAATATGACCTCCATTATTATTCTCGCATTCCCCGTGTTAGGGAAAATGGGGTGGAGAATGCGCTACCGGCATTAGCCAAATCATTATTGGCAGTAAATTCCTCTCCTGTATACACATAGACTAACATAGTATTAGAACCATTGTCTTTCGTAAAAAAGGAATTGTACTATTAATAAGGCATTGTTTTATCAATGAATAGCCTTTCCAACTGAAAATTATTCTATGTCGGGATCAAACAATAATGAAAAAAACCCTGCAATATTGGATACAGCATTTAAAAAATCAAAATAACCCGTTAATTAGTTTGATTGGCTATTCAAGGTGGACTGGCCACAGTGGGACGAAAAATAGATTTACTCCGGTGGAATTTTAGCGAATTAATGCCCATTGAGGTCGGACAATTATAACTGTGCGGAGTTCCTTAATTAAGAACGGGGTTGACCAAACTAAATGGGCAGGGCCTCCATCCCAAAAGTTGTTATGAGCCCGGCCGAAGTTGCCGTCCGAGCAAATAGCCCTTTCTACCCCCGAATCAACGAGAATACCACCCCTTTGATAATTGCTCCTCTCGGTCAGTCAGGCCCCGACTTAAAAAGCACCCAGGCTCAATGAAATTAAACCGGGCCGATGGTTGGGGGGGGGGGTCAACTCGGAAGAGACAAACTTCGGGCAGAACCTTTCATTTTTTCCCCTTTTCCGCGACTTTTTTTAACGACGAAGTTTCGCAGGCCAGGGAAGGGCGGAAGTTTGGCCGTGTTAAAAACAATTATGTGAACAGTTAGATGAGAGAAATGCATAGAAAGGAGAAAGTGTGGGGGAAAGTAGAGTTCAATGCGGAAAACTGACAGATGTATAGTTCAATGACACATCCGAGCAAACATGGATGCGAGTATTGCATTGGTTAAAGTCAAGTATGATTAATAAAGAACCGCAGGAAACCGCTTCTGCAATTTACTATAGCATGTCTGGTATAGCTGTTGGAGGCGATAAATACTTAATTTATGACATGTTTGTTATTGTAATTAGATTTAATTATCGAATAAAAACAAGAAGTAGTACATTATTGGCGGAACATACAAGGGTGGGAATATTAAAACCAACACCATTCCAGAGAAAATATTTTTGTCGGACCAGAATCACCAGCTACGAGTCTCAATTACGTTAAGCGGATAGCGACAGAAAAGCGGCTAGAGGAAAATATGTAGGTTGTTGGGAAAGGGCTCCAATATCGCGAGACGGGAAATAGGCTGGTCGAAACAACAAACCATTTTTCTGAGCGACGAAACCGCTGATTGTTTTCGGACAGAGGATTACACCTGGTCGGGGCCAGACAGAGGCCGGAGATAACTGGTGGATTGCATGGTTTAAAAGAAAATAATACTCGGGAAAAGGAAATAGAAATGGAAAGCGGGCTAAATGAGGGAGGGAAAGGGGACTGGAGCCTCGGCGACCCAAAGCCGGCAGAGCTGCACTTAACAAAAGTGCGGCCGAACAAAAGGTACCGGTAGTTATTTTTTTCGCCCTCCTTTTGTTTCTGTTTCTTTTTTTTTTGTTTCTGCTTTCACGGTGCCGAAGATGCTCGGGGAAAAAATACTTTGTAATGCCTTATCAAAGACCGCCTTTGATTTGCCCGCTTCTGCCTCAAAACGTGTTTTTATCGGGGTTAATCCTTCCACTGATAAAAAGCAAACCGAGCCCCTCGGTGGAACCAACCCAGCAAAAAATAAATTGAAAAACAAATTTGTTTTACACCGAGGGCTCGCTGAAATTCTTTAGTATTCCGAAAGGAATAAACTGCGGAAGGGTGAATACAAATATAATAATAATAAAATTCATAAAACTTGATCTATGAACCTCGTGCGATATTTACCATTCATTTAATAATTCTATTATATATAGTACTTTTTTATATACTATGGTGGTTTCAGTAGTTCTGGTGTATTCTGAGAGAAACATTTATTATTGTAAATGCTATCCGTCAAGTGAGAGTATTAATTACTAATCGAAAATTATTTAAAATTTTATGTTTTACAAATATGTTACCACACATATTCAGGTTATAATGTTCTTACTACAGCGAAACGTTTTGCCTCCTAACTGTAGGAGTAATAATAAGGCGCGGAGAGTTTCAGACGAAAGAAAAAACTGAAAATACCGTCCGCTGTATTCTCCCCAAAAATGAATGCCTCGAAAAACCGATGGCTCCTCCGGGAAGGAGGGACGACTGAGATGAATCGCATTGTGCGTGGAGAATTTGTTGAGCCGGGCGGGGAGATGAAATTGGAAAAGCAGGAGCACCGGAAGAAAATCTGGAGGCTTCCGTTCAGTCTTCCAACCGGCCCGATTAATTATGGAAAAGCGGGGAAAGTTATTAAACTCCCAGATAAGTTTGGTCCACGTTCAACCGAACGTTAATTCTTCCACGGTGTCGCATCGGGGAAACGTAAAAGCGAGCGATATCTCTAACTCTAAAAGAAGAATCGTTAAAAGAAAAGATCCCTAACAGAAGATCTAGTAGTAATCCAAGACGAAGTAGTAGTTCGTGTGGCGTTCGTCCAATGAACTGTAGGGAACGGATTTTTAGTAATGGTGCACGGGCAGGTGAGGGCAACCGGGGTTTTAAGGTGGGGAGGGACAGAGAAAGAGTGAGACTGCCCGAGGAAGTGCATAATTGATGAGCCCTCCCTACGCCGGCAAACCGACCTCTTCCCTTTTCAATACTTAATGCCTTTTATAATTGAATTTCTTAATATTGCAACGCCGGAATCGCTCCCACCCCAGGCCGGCCGGGGTTTTCCAGCCTCCTCACCCTTACTTTTTTACACGACCTACGGTTTTTTCTCCCACCCGACCAGTGTGGGATTTCTAATAAAACTTAGAGATTTAAACCTACCGCCCGGAAGGGCTAACCCCTTTGCGAAGAGCAGACCCCGGAAATGCCAAATACTCACAAATATGGCAAGATCCCAAAACGAAAGTTGTTGAAAAATTCATTTTCTCGTTCTTTATTTTGTTGCGGACATACAATAAAACCAGCCGTTCTTCCAAAGAATATTAATGTCGAATTTAATATTGGTTTTAGACAATTAAACTGGGTTAGGAATGTAATCACAGTCTGTGGTCCCTTTTTCTGTTTAACCGGAAGGTCGTGCGTGGTGCCTACACCCGGCGCCGTCTTTCTAATTTTCCTTCTCGCACTACCGAAATATACTTTTTAGAAATCTAACATTCCTTGATTTTTTTTCAGAAATATTATTTAAATCGATCGTCACGAAATGTATGCATCATTTTCATATTCATTGCTCAGAATATTCAGATCTCTTAAAATAAATCTGTGTGCTCGTATTTTCTAGAATTATATCGTTTAGCTCCCTCAGAAGAACTAGTATATTATGTTTCTTAATGCGCTTTAATGTTCAGACCACTGCTTTGTTCTGTTGAATAAAATTTCTTGAAAATAATCGACTTCCTTAACAGGAATTAGAAGAACTCTAGTTACTATAATTGAAACCCAACCTAATTTCGCTTCTTAAAATATTACTTAGATGCGATATAAGAATAGGTAACGGGATTGTTCCTTAATTAAAATATTTCAAGTTAGCTATAAGTTCCAATGAAACTGTACATAAAAGTAGAAAGGCCTACAGTTTAAGTGCCTAATCTTACCAATATATGTTGCAGTAAAAGTCTTCGTAGGTAAAACGAAATAGAAATATTTATAATTTGTAGCCCAGAAGGCGAGTTATAATTACAGTGAACACACGATCGGGACAGCGAGATACATTATCTGTATGAAAATCAGAAACTTAATTAACAAAAAGGAATATCGTAAACTGTAGGCCCGCAATGAAAAAGGTTATATAGTTCCTAAACAGTGAAATTGTTCCGACAGTCTCTGTAGCTCCAACTGCAGTGCTAAAAGAGTTGCGCTCCTTGCTGGTTTTCGTCCGAACGCCCTCCGGGTGCGGATATATTAAACTTGCAGCCATTAAATATCGGGAGTTGTTAAAATAAAAGGAAGGTTTTCGGGACATAATTAAACGCGGGGAAAATGTCCAAGCGGCCAATACCGGACGGGACTTCTCCAACAGTGGCTACGAACTTTGTTTACCTTCGACAAAACGGTCGTTTATATTCACCGGTGGAATTAGGGGAGGCGTTGGGGACGAACCGGGTCATAAGACCCAGGGACTCGTCTCCGTGCCGACGGGGGAAATTAATTATGAAATTCCCTTGAGGAGGATTGAGCGCAAGCGCCGGGCCCCGCCCTGCAATCTTACCCACTTCATACTCGCTCTCTATCCGCAATCCCCCACGCTATATTATAATGAGAAATTTTTTCTGCAGAATTCTTAATTACCTATGTTTTAATTGTTCAGACAAGAGTATGACCACGGGTCAACAATTATGGATCCATACTATGATCATGCTTTATCATTAAATATTATATTAATGTTATGAAAAGTTTTATTTTGTCGTAATACTGAAAACATGTTTGTTAGTTAATATAAATTATTCGCTGAAAATACTAATAAATCTGATAAGTAAACTGATAAATAAATCTTTCTGCTGAAGAAAAATTGCCGCCTTAATCAGTCGTTGGCGGATGCTAGCGTTGTAACGGGACGAGGAGAAGCCCAATTACTTAAGGTGGCGGCAGCCAACCTATTCAATGAGAGAGGTCTTGCCTAATCCTAAAGTCAGCACACTTGCCCTTATCAAGTTCCTTGAAAGAGCGTGGGCCGACTGTAGAGCGAGAGTACGAACAGTCCCAGTTCTAAATGGACGAAAAGGGAAATACCTAATTATGAACTGCATAAATTACTGCATTTTGTGTCCTGTTAATGGTGTTTCATAGACTAATGATACATACATTTGATAATGGTAGGTATATTATAATTGGAATTTTAACAGTAATAACTGAACAAGCATGTTCCTTTATAAGTTCTTTGGAATTCGTGTAGTTCATAATTGAGTAGCTTCAGTACTGGTCCATGATAAATGATTATTCGAAACGCAATTCACTCCCCTCCTGTTGTAGGACAATATATCTTTTACGATACATGTTCTGAAGGGACTGCGAAGGTACAGTGAGATTGTGCGGGATTTAACATGAACCTGATGATGTACACGCGCATACATATTTATGCGCGGATATGTAGGTATAAACGGGGATAAACATAAATCGGTCTATCGATCCGCCCCGGTGCGAGATCTGCCCCAATCGCTATGTACATCACGTTGTAGGACCGGCGTGTACCCGATACACATTTGCTCGAATATTTCTTAATTGGCCGCAGATTCAGCTCTGAATGCCCATTCAATTAGTTCAAACGAGGAGGAAACCCTTCTCGAATTACGTTTGCAAGGAAGTTTACAGAATGGACGTGTTCGAGAACTTGGGGGGGGGGGGCTTAAACTGATTTGAGTTTTGAACAGGATCAAATCTCGAACCTCGCCGAGACTGTTAAACTGAATTTATCAAATGTAGACAATTAGTCTGAAGTTTGCCCAATAATTTAAGAAGACGATTGTGCAGGCAAGTTCTAATAATCATACAAAAGCGTACGATGTAGACGAATAGAGAACAAACTCGTGAAATTTGGTCGTTAAAGCAAACTAAATCATCGTATATTGATTACTATTAAGTAAAGACTATAATGCGATTAGTTCATGTGTGACTACGAGTGCCTGTCCAATAGCCCCATCTGAGCTATTAGTAACGGGATCATAGACCAATGCAAATATTTGCAATACGATCAACCGAGGAACAGGAACCAATTACAGCGCGTATATTCGGGATCGATGCGTCGGACAATTAAATTCCAGCCAGGGATTTATGATTTAATGGAAGCAATCAAACCTGACAAAGGGGAAGGAAAGCTCCCAGAATAACAATTAGAATTTACACCGGCAATAAATACATAAGGGGCAATGCTATTGAGGAACTACGATCGTTGTCAATGGCCCGTTTTATAGGTCCTGATAATTGCTTCTTCGAATTAGCTATCTCGTTTTATGGGGAAAGGAACAATATAGGTTTTTATAATCGAACGATTCGTCGAATCGAAGTTAATTTCCTCCACAGTAATTCTGGTAAACATCGTACGATGGAAATTCTGTTTTATTATTTTAAATAAATAATGAATAGGCACATTGATCCGTCTACAGGAGGACATTACTAACTTCACATAAGCAACTAAGCAGCTACGAAAGCAATACGGAGCCATTTCCTTCCCCGTAATAGTGGAAAATAAAAAATACTCTCGAATGGGGGCTATCTGAGGATATCCACACTCCCCAAACACTAAATACCGGCCTAATCACACTAAAGTCCGGTCAATTGGTTCCTTCTGGCCCTCATTTCTCGAACCTTTAGCTTTTGTAGCTAGATCGTTCTACTCGATTAGTGCCAGGGGACCGTATTGTCCGGGGAACAATGAAGGAGTTACACTCCTGGAAGGAAATATGAATGTAGTGGTAATCAAATTAAATTGCAACCCTTGCCCAAACTTAAAATTCAGTAAAATCTCGCAAAAGATTAATGATTTTTTAATTAACAAAATGTATAACAATATACCCAACAATTAAAAACATTTTTACATGAACTTCATTATCTCAGATCTTATCACGACATGAGGATTCCATGGACCTGCGAGAAATTCATCCTGCGATTTTCCCACTTAAATGGAATTCCGAATTTCTTTTCCAGTAACTGTGAGAATCTCGTCTGTCGTCAATTACGCGTAATTTTAAAATCATAAACAACAGATTAAATATAATCCCGGAATATGGATCTTCAATCAACAGATGTTCTGTACCCATTACCCAGTTGCTATTTAATAGCAACTGTGACAAAATAGCAAGTAAGAAATCGTTATATTTTCATCAGGCTGTCAAGAGGGCGGGGACGGGCATTAGGCGCTTCCAAATTTATTAATAATAGAATATAATTGGGTTTCAGAGCGGCCGGGGTCCGCTCATTAATTGGGATTTCGGAGGCCTCTCGGGCGACGAGGAGGGTCGGCTATCGCTATCTCTCTGAAATTAATAAGAGCAATTTCCAACCTAGTTCGAGAACCCGGGGAAAACGGGAGGCAGGGAAGAAGAGGGGACGTATTAAACGACAATTTCAAATTGTGTACGGCCGTTCAGTCTACCGGGGAATTTCTCCGCTGAACCAGAATATTAAATAAAAATGAAAGTTCGCGTCCGGCTAGTGAGATTTTTCCGCGCGAACTGACTGAAGGACCGCTGCCGTCGGTATCCCGGATTAAAAGAGGGCCGGGGGAGACACCGGAAAAACATTCGAGCTGGTGACGTAAAATATTTCAGACTGAACTTCACAGAACGGACAGTCCTTTCACGTCGCGGAACAACAGACATACGTTACGCTGTCACGGCATCGAAACGAAACGGGTCCTGTTACATGTCACAACTTACATGACATCCAAATAAATTTCAAACAATTCTTTCCAAAGTAAATTTCACAAATGGTCATAGATTTTGTTACATGTTCGATATTAAACGACGAACAATCAAAGATCCAATAATATAGATACATTATTGTAGAGATGGTCGAAAACAGAATAAAAAATACCAAATTGGCAGTCATTGGATACAGAAAACCTTGTATATTTCATAACATTACAATTGCAACGTATCTAAAAATGCAGTATGTCTTATAGCAATGTGCAGAGTATTAACAAATTTTAAGCATATTCGTTTTAATATATTAAAAACTATGTATAACTTAGAAAAGCAAAATACATTAAAATCATGTGACACACGGTCGTATAACAAGGATAGAAAATAAATTGTTGTCCAAATTTTTGCCGCTAACCGATAATCTCACATAGTTTAAAACCCGCACGAAAAACGACCTGAAAGACTTTTAAAAAACACCATCCATTTGACCCAAATCGTTTTTAAAGCCAGCTCCAGGATTAAATGAATCATACGAATTGCTCGAAATAATCTCATAAAATCCTGTGGGCGGAGATAGAAACCGCTGTGAAATATTTCGCATATCGATTTGAATTTACCGCAGTTGCATTTTTCGAAACTAATAAGTTTGGGTATTACATTAAATCAATTACCTATAGAAATGTTTCATGTTTTTAAAATTAATTGCATGTCTAGAAATCTGAGCCGATAATATTCAGTACCAAAGAAGTAACAGGATTAGCCAAATATTGTAATTCACCATATTAATACTATTAGAAACATTTATCTATTAAAAATAACGGAATAATAATCAACGTGTATTTCCAGGATGACAAAACGTTTCTATTTTAACTGGAGTAGAGCAGTACGTGAGATATTCTAAAAAAGGAAACGCACAATTTATTAATATCAATCGAAATTTGGTTAGTCCACCAGAAAGTTAGGTACATCGGCGGCCCTCGTAGTTCCATTTAAATAAAACACCGGGAATATGACGCTCCATACAATGTATGCCGCATACAGAATGCGGATGAATATTTATGGCACTACGTATTACATTAGATTCCCAAGACCCCGCCCCCGCCAACCACCGCATGGTTTTACATACATTAAGGGTACCGGGAGATCCGTTCGAAACTAAGTTACCGGTCGGGGGGAGGGTAGTAAAAAAACCACCCACTCATTTTGTAAATTAGGCCTCGCGCAGAATTCTGAAACACAAGTTAAACAAAAAAAAAAGTGGAAGAGAAAAGCTAGAAAGGCCTCATTAATAATTTCGACGCCTTCCCATTCCCTAACTACTGTTTCGATTGAGAAAAGGATTCAATGCAATAAAATATTTATGTTGTTCTGATTCTATCTGCATTCGGGAATACCTGTAATTTCACGACCCTTTTACAGAGGACAGTGCTTAAAAAAGAATACTGGTTTTCGAATTCTGATAATATAATATTTCGTTCACTTTTATTTTCGTTAATGATTTTTTTCGCCGCATATCCTACTATCCCAAAAGATATCTTTTTTCTAGAATTTGATAAGTCACAAAAATATTTTCTCAGATTCAATTGCGTTTCTAATCATGTGTCTAATTAACAGATTAACTCCATAATCGGTGGCCATTATTGTTCCGTAGAGTATTTTCTATTTATTTCATGCGTATCTAAATAACATGAGTCTGTCTGCGCACTGCACAAAACTGCGAGATTCAATTTAAACAACAAACTCGCAAATTTAACGCCCTATATGTTCCGAAATTCGAAGACGGGTTAAACGGGGTAGAATAGGGTAGAAATTGCGGCAATAACTGCGGCCATTGTCTGAATTGTGAGGCAGAGCGGGGTGAGGAACTCTACCGTCCAACTAAACTAGATATTACCGGGTAGAATCCATTGTTGCTTCGCCTCCCCTTAATTGAACTAATCAGTTTGCGGACCATCGAAGCTCTCATAGTCCACCGTCGAAGTTAATCCTGCGCAGGTAAACTCTTTCGTTCGTCCCCACGCGACCGTTGCACAGCGGATTTCAATCCCCCTCCCCGTCCTACCAAGTTACCCAGTGGATACACAGACCGTAATTGCTTTTTTCCCGGACAGAGCCCACTCGCTGTGCTCAGCTGATTTATTAATTCGGCATGACAGTGTCTTTATTTATTAATTCTGAGGTGGAATTAGTTTCGCACCGAGAGTCTCAATATTGCTCCGATGCCTAAGAATAAGTTCGACTATTTTACCTTAAAAAATTTACTTCGCTAAGCCGTCTAAAGCAATCCGACTTCCCGCCATACCGGTACTCAATGCAGCTTTTAGAGTCCCAGCGGGTCGGCGCCTAGATGCAATAAAATACGGATATAAAACAGCATAAATTCGGAGAAGGGTCATGCTCGTATAAGTCTCTTGACTAAGTCGAACTCGCCGATAAACCAATAATAAAATCTTAACGGCACTTTTTCACTTTTTTAATTTATTATGCCTGGGGAATGATGTTCGATCGTATTTTTAATCCGCTTTATATGGTTGTTTTCTCGTTTGGCAACGCTAATATTGTCAATATTTTTGTTATTTTAGGTCGACTTCAGAAGTATAAAAGTAGGCCTCCCGGTGGCACAGACTACAGAAACCTTTACCAAGACATTATACGTTATAAAAAGGGCAGCTGGTTCAATAGACAGGTGCGGGTCCCTTCCCTTTTTGCTCCGCTCGAAGTAACACAGTCTAATAATCTGGCAGGTAATATATTCACGGGTCCGGATTAATTATGTGTTAGGTCGTGGCGGATTAAAATTAGTCTCGGTAAGAAAACAAACTGAACCCGTAATTAAAACGAATTACCCGTTTGAATTATTAATGCCGGTCCCGACAAAGCCTAGGAGAAAATCCGCAGTGAATTCGAGTTACGGAGAATGGGTGAAACGGAAAGGAGACAGATTTAGAAATTATTCACTTCCACGGGTATTTTTTCTTCTGACTGACTGCTTTATCATTCGTATCGAATATGCTTGTTCGCGAGCTTTCCAATCTACAGGTTTTAATATGGAACAGAGTTATAAGCCGCCCCAAATCCCAGACAGGCGGTTATTCGCTTGTGAAAATCGGGACGAATAAAATGGCATAAAGAAAGAATAGATAACTGGGAATTTAGTGCTCGGAGCGTGCATGCTCCGACGATTGTATTAACTGGGCCGTGGATATAATAATGGTGGAGTTCTTCGGTCAGACAAATTCGCAAGACTGCTATTGCTTCGCCGATAGGGGCTTATGCTATTGGAGTAGAAATTGACTGAAGCCCCGAGAGAAGCGAGAGAATTCGGTCCGGCTTGTTCCGAACCGACCGAGCGTGACGAACGGGATAAGGGGGTTTCTGCGGCGTATTCTGTACATTGAAATAGCCTGTCAACCAAAAATATCACAGTAATAGGGCCAGCAACGTGAAATGATTCTATAATAGAATTGGTTTATATCACGTTGTGATATAAAACAGATGATAAAGTGATAAAGCGCAAGATAACAAAATTCATTATTCCGAGACGACATAAGGTTAAATCTATAGGAAAATCATAGAAGATGGCTTCAAGGTAAATTATATATGACCGAAAAAATTATATTCTGGATGATATTGTAAATATAAATATAATAGTGTGTAAGTAGTGTTTGACACTTACAATTCGCTTTATGTTCGAGGAGCATGATTGAGGAGAGGGACTGAGGAGTGTTCAATACAAATACAGTTGGTATGACAACATTTTAATAACGGGGAAGGACTCTCATAACTGAGACGGCCCAGATCCGAGAAGGATGCTCCTAGAACGCTGGGAATGCAGCTAAAATGGATGCGGGTTATCGCCGCATTTATATTATAATTTATATTGGAAAATTTCAATAGATATTCCAAGCATAATCCTGAGAAAAGGAGTAGTTCGCCTGCCGAACTACAATCTCCCTTGATTTTTTTAAATTCCCCATCAATTATATGAACTAAATTAAATTATTGCCATTGTTTTTCTAGTTTATACAGGTCACATCTACGTCATACTGTAGAGTATCGAAATTCGCGATTACCAAGAAGATAATTGCGAAATGACAAAAAATGGAATCAAGAATTACCTGAAAGAGCCTATTCATGGATAATAGCTTTTCTATTGGCTCGGTGGATTCTGTCCTCTTGAGGCTACTCCTTTTTTTTCTTTCCCGTTCTTCTTCTTTTTTCCCCTTCTATTTTAAATAACCAGAAAAACGCTTACGATGGAAAAACGTTTCGAAAAGTGAATAAGGGGCCTTCTTATTATGGACGTTGTTAGACGGGAACTTATTCAAATTTATGGCCGATGATGGGGAGAGGAAATGCTTCAGAAAGAGGGGAAAACGTGGGGGAGATAGACCGGCAGGAAATTGAAGTCCACCCTTGCTAAAAGTAAACAGGATTTTGGCCACTGTCGACTTTAGTACGCTGACTCATGCATATTAGGCATGTCACTGTACAAGTAAGCATCGCGGCGCACAAACTGATACATATTTTATATATTCAGAATCACAAACGAATGCTCGTCCAACGATAAATAGAAAGAAATACGGAGTTGTGGAGGTTTTGACTGTGGAAACTTAGAGCCCACTCAGAGCCTACATAAACAGGCAATATTCTATAATACCGTAATATATACCCACCGCGTAATATTCGTTCTTTATCTCGAGAATATTGCTTTTAGTGCTCGAAACCCCTAGAAAGTTAATAACGAAAAAATATATTGCTCCGATGCTTATATAACAAAGGATAATTCGATATCTCTAGTACTGCTCTTGGGAAATTAAATATTAGTCCATATAAGAATTTAATTACCTTTGACGTAATTTGTAATACTGGAACGCGTTTGACCATAAGAGTAAGATGGTAAATGTGCCGTACATTTCCGGAACAAAACAGCGGATAAACGGAATTTTTTAAATGCATGAAAAAATCTGTTTATATTCATATTAGCTAATAGCCGGTGGCACGGCCATCTTATCATTCCTGGTAACTGGTACTATTCCAACTCGTCGCTAGGTAGTGAGAACACTGAATTTTTCGAGTGATCATTATGAAAGGAGGCCTCATTCAACCCACCAATCAATAATAAAATAGAACGGCGGTAGAAGAGGTTTTATGAATTTCGGTTATCGTCGCCAGAAGAACGCTTTGTTCTCGGGGTGATTTTTATGGGTATTGCTCCGTCGGTTGTAAGACATTTCCCGTCTTACGATTGTACTTCCATAAATTTCCAAGGACGAAAAACAAACGGAAAAGTCCGCGAAAATTAAATATTTCTAAATTCCTAGAAAGGACTTGGAACGATAGCGAGAGAGCACAGTTTAACACATCTCCTAGATCCCTTCTAAAGTGTACAATCGAGATTGTAAGAATAATTAATGCATTTTTCGGATTAAAAAATAATGTAAATTTTATCAGATTAAACGGGCCGGTTAAAAAATTAATCTGAACGCTGGAATCTCGTTGCAGGTAGATTTAAAGGACAAAAGAAGAAGAGAGGGCGGGGGATTCTAATTAAGAAAGAGGTCGATGCCACTGATATATGTAGTGCAGGCAGCGCTCGTCCCGATAAGACGGCTTCGAGTCCCGTCTCTCCTCGCCTGGGAGATACGAAGATTACCGGCTTCGGACTTCGATATATCGGCCCTCGGGAAGACAACGATTTAGGCCGCCGATAGTGCGGATCGTGACTTACTCCAGTTTCCAACCGTTCCCCTTAGATATCCAGAGCCTCGTTCGAACAGGAACTTGGCCAACTCTCCCTCACATAATATACAGTTAAGCTCAATCCTCACTGTTGACGTTATCGGGATTGTTCCAATTTATTTTACGGTAGTTCGGAAAGAGGTTAAAAACGAAATAGTTGGTAAAGGGTTTACATAAGGCAGTCCATTCCTGTTTGGTGGTCTGCGGGGCTTTAAAATTCCATGGATCTTGTGGTAACTCTCTGTATAGACATATTTTTAATAACATTCATTACCAAACCTACAGCATAATTTGCGAGTCAGAAAATGGAACGTAAATATAAATGTAGATACATTAATTTGTCTTCTTATATGCATTCAATTTTTATAAATATTATATATCTACATTTTGACCTTTTTAATGGTAGGTCTATAAAATGTTTCATCATAAAACTCCCACTGTCTGCAGGCCACTGAGCGGTGTCGAATCCTCGCGCTTTGTCAACGGTTTCATCGAAGGAACTGAATAAATGATCGGTAAAAAGTAGGCTGGCACTGAAAAGGGCCGTTTCTCATCGGCACGTAACCACCCACTTCCCCCGCCTACAGAAGGGATGAAGAATCTCCCATTATTCTTCCAAGTAAAAATCATTAGTCGTTATTAACCCTCTAATTAAAAGCAGAAAACAGTAAAGAATTAAAAATAACAAATGTTGCTAAGATGACGCGTGCTAATGACCCGTCCCTAACCGTGAATTACTTTAATAGTCCTACTTTTCATTCTTTCGCCCCTGGGCTTTTTTTTGTTAATTTAATAACACCCAGGAATTTATACTGGATAGAGGGGAGTAATATTTTGTATTTAAAACTTCTGACACTTCTTTATAATTTTACAATAAAAATGTTAGGCGGTAGGTTACGAAGAAACGATTGTTGTACGGACAAAGAATAATTATGTATAAATTAATCTAAAATATTTTTTAAATGCACAAAAACTTTTTGTATTGAAATTTAATTATGATTGCACGAGAATGATATATAAGCACGCTACGTATGCGAATGGGGAGAAAGGATAATCCAATTTATTAATAATCTAACAAACATTGGAAATGATGCTTATTAAAATTCCGCCAGCAATATATGCCCGTATATAATTTAAATGCTATAATAATAATTTTATTCTAGCAGCATTTTAGAACGCCTGATAATTATAATAAACCGCTTAGAATGTTATTCAATATACCTGAACATTGAATATACATGAAAATTCAATCTCTTAAAAATATATTCCGGGACACGTTTGGTCCGATGCTCCCATTAAATTGGATTATTTAAATGCTGTTTTCATCTCAAGTAGAATGCTCTTCGCAATTCCGATTTTGAATGAAGATAGATAATTCTGGAAAGATCTGCAACGCAATGAACGCGAGATAAACCACGCAACTGACTAAGGATTACAAAGAACTTTTTTTCGAAGTTTAGCAATTCCCCAAATTCATTGATTAATATTATTCCCTATTCAGTGGCTCAATACATAAGTACTCTATAAAAAAGAAATAATTATGAATGTTCAACTCATTTGGTTGGCTGGATCAAATGAAACCGATGAAATTTAAATTATTTAATTATGACGCCGTAAATAGAGGCCGTCGATTAAGTCACATACACGTTGTAATTCTGCAATCTGCCACAGACCGAAAAAACCACAAAGGAAGATTAGTTTTTGCAGTATTAAAATGAGACTAGTATTCGGATTAAGTTTATTCAGTTGTAGCCCTACAATATAGCGTTGAGAAATTAAAGCCTGCATACCGAATATTTGTCCTGGACCATATATATATATATATATATATATATATATATATATATATATATAGTATCGAAATATGAAATTTCTATAGGATTTCCCCTAACGCAATACGACTGTAACGCGTTATAGAAAAGGTGTATTTTTCAAATATTCATTTATAATATTAAACTTTTATTTTCCAAATTTAAACAGAAAACAGAAAAATTTGAAAAATAAAAAATAATACCCATCAGGAAACTTATAGGTGAAACGGACTCCAATACATAAGGGACTACTTCCAAAGGAAGACATAATTTTCGTCTTCCAATTTCATAACGGCATTCGGGCGAACGTTTTCCAGTGGGACTCACGAGTCCCATTATGGGCGGGACTCAGATCAGGGTGTCTTACGGAAAACACGTTCCTCGCGTCTCGGTTCCGAGCCCGCATTTATTGATCCTGTGGGACCCACCCAATTTGACAGGATATTATTATTTTATCGACGACTGCCGAGCCGAGTTGAAGTAATATGTAAACGTTTCCAAGGGGCCTTCGTGTTATTAAAATATTAATGTTTAAATAGCGATAATACATAATTCGTGTCAGTACAAATCCCTCTCCAAAGTACTTCAAGTAATTAGTGTAATTATTATGTTACAATTAGACAATAAATAGAAGTAGGAATTTATTGGTACTTTCTTTTAAGACACTTGCTTGGTGTTAGGGTAGGTCGTCTTGAACCGGTTTCGGCTTCCCGAATACTGGAGCGAGGTGCGGAAAGGACACCACATTTTTAAAAAAGAAGCAAAATGTTTAGACAAAGGCGATTGAAAAGATCGAGTGACGATCCCTAAATATTCCTAAGATTGGTGGCCACTAAAAGGCCAAATCTCTTTACTCCAGAAATGTCCTGACGACGGAGAATAATTTAAAGTAAACCCCTCTCTCCTTCGGTCCGGAAAGAAAATGGGCTAAGCCGTCCATTAGGCGGCTGTATAAATCTCGGCGCCTCAGCTGCAATATTTGAGAAGAGGGGAAGAGGGAGAGCGGCTCTCTTCTTCCTTTAACCGAGGGAGATTGTCTAGCGGAAGGACCCCCGTATTTATGTAAGAGCCGAGGGGAAGCCAAGAGCGGAGCAGGACTCGGAGATATCCTTATTACGGGGGGGGGGGAGGGAAGAGGAGGAGGGAGGAACGGGGGAAATTAGAAGAAACCCGGGCCGAGTTCTCGAGAAAGAGGGACCAAGAAAGAACGACAAAGGGTGGAAGAGAAGTCGGACTGAGATAACGGAGGAGACAGATAATTCAGGCGGGCATTTAACCGGGCCCGCAGTCTCGGCATCGGAACTAACTTAGCGTGAAATAACAAACAATTTTGCATCCGCACCCGCCCCTTGTCTCAGACAACGGCCCATTTCCCTTTCGGAGACTCGTTTCACGACGAATGGACCCCCACCAAACTGCCTCCTGGAAGCGTCACTATAAATAAAGTAATCGATAACCGAGTTGAATGAAAGCAATTAAACTCAATTGAAAGTCGACCGCAGTCAAGGCCGTTAATAGCGATCGCTAGTTTAATATTCACGTTTTTGTACAAGAGAAAGTTCATTGGTCATAGTGACGTGCGTTCGTACCTCGCTGTATTTTTAAGGGGTGCTACTTACGATGACGAGAACGAGGTACCGGACGCACCAAATCACTGGAGTGACGGCATCAATTTTCATTTTCAAACGGAACTGTACATCCTGGCACTTAAACTAAAGGACAAATGGGAGCCAAGAAGCGGGGCGGGAAGGTATCTTAATAAACTTTATATCCGGACAGGATATTAATAGATTAGAATAGAACCACAATATTTCAGGATTAAGAACAATTACGTCTCATCGGGAGGGTGGAAATTTTAATAATTGCGGAATTCGCCCCGTAAGACAGGGGCGGGGCATTTAATAAGACGGAGTCTTCTTAATCCTCTTAAAGGATTTCGCGAATAAATGCCCGCAGGAGAGAAGGAGCCCCCTCAAAACTAATAAAGAAGTTCAATTGAGAAAATGACGTGAGGGTTTTCTCCAGGGCGCACAATAGACGCCGCCAACGGCCGGTGGCCGTACTTCGCCCCTTCGAGATCGAGCAGATCTTCCAGTTAATAACAGGAATAATATATCGGAACGGGGAAGTGGGCTATGGCCAGCCCTCACACCCCGCGGTTAGAAAGGAAATTAAGCAAATTGAAGAACGGAATTCCCAAACAGTAATTTGAGGTAATTGTCATTATCGTTTTTTTTCATTTTAACCTATAAATCACTTACACTTACAATACTTACACTTTTACTCCGTTACAATTAAATGAACACTTCAAAATGACTCCGTTACTCTTCAAAAGGTTCACAAGGTTAAACTTGCACTCTATTCAATGCAGGGTTGTTTTAGACACAAACGCATCTCGTCTACTGGATTATTATAATAATTTATTGAACAGTCGACATTTTCTTTCACCTGTCCAGATGTGAAATATGTATTCACCAGTATCCAACGAGAAAATTGAACAGAACGAACAAAAAATTCGTAGTTCGCCATCGCTGCAAGAATTAAATTTCAATGAACCCATTTCCGTGTTGTTGAACATTCCATCAGTGGAACCTCAAGTTTTGAAAAGTTGGTTTCAGTTTTATTTTTGGCCGACCGTTGAATTAATTACCACCAACTGGGCCGGTGATGAGTTCAAAACTCTTGCTTATATCTCAAAACAAGCGTGCACGCACTGACCCTAATTCTGTACTCGGAACGCTCCAACGTGTTTACGGGTCCAAATAAATATTTCATATTTATTTTAAAATACGAGACACGGGATTCTCCCGTACCTTCCAAAGGTGGGGGGGGGGGAAAGGCCTGAATAATTTTCGAACAAAGGCAACTGCCATTTTTCCCTTTGTGCGAGCCGCGTAAAAAAACACCGCCTCCACCCGGAAAAAAGCCCCGCGTGGGAGTTTTCGCAATCAACCGGTCAAAATTTCCGGGAAGCGGCCACGGTTTAAGCGCACGGTCGATACGAAATGCACGCGCCACCGAAACCACCCCTGTTCCACAATCTCCCTTTGCCATTTTGGACAGGAGATAATAACGTTTTGCAACTTACGGACAGGTACAGTAATTCACTCAATAGGAACAAAACCATTTTTTAATGCATTTGTTGGGGGTCGTAGTCCCAGTGCTGGCGGGATGGTTCATCACGAGCCAACATACGAAATACCTCGGTATATTAGAAACATAAATCGGTGGAAAATCATATATTTAAGTAAAAATGTATATTTAAGCTTCGCATGCATGCCTAGTTTGTTAATAGGTTTATATTGTTTTGTTGCCTGAATAATTTATTTGCCAGTAAAAAATATATATATATATATATATATATATATTGTAGTGCTACAAAGAAAGATTTTGGTCATATCTATTTTCAGTTGAAATTCAATTTATTTGTACAATTTAATTAACCTTAATGTAAGCATTAGTACACTAATTCCTATTGCAGTACAGTGTAATGCATTTAGATGATTATTCAACATACAATTATATGAGAATAAAAACAATTATTAACCATAATCTATAGTCAAAATAGAGCTATTACTGTCCAAAATCTAAAATATTCGAATCTATTGTGGTTACTAATAATGTTAACAGCGCAGAATATTCTGAACGTCTTACATTGAACCGTCTGGGAGTCGGCCAAATGTCCCGGTAGTATTTAATGAGGGGACTCGCCGGGCTACGGGCGTTATAAAAATGTTTTTTCAAATGCGAAACAAAAAGACAAAATATAATATATACGTCGAGGCTGTAAATAGTGGTCAAAATGTGACGGAGTAAAAAAAAAACAGGTAGTACTTACTGTTGGGGTCGTGGACCCAGCGCTTTTTCTCGGGTGTTTTAGAGCCAGAGCTGCTCAACGAAGAGCGAGCATCGTCCTATAAAAAATAGAGAGATATAGTAAGTGTCATATAAAAGGGAACGTAATTTTCAGTCTATTATTAACAGCTTGGCTGTTTGAATACTCTGAAACTGAATTAGAAAGCAAAACCTTTAGCAAAAATATAATTTAATATTTTCAGCATTAAATGTTAATTGTTGAAGTGTATTACTTTACTTTATATAGACTAAAATAATTTATATACATATAAATATATATACACATTATTTAATAGCTAAAATATACAAGAAGCAAATTATTTATTAGAACATGCAATGAGATTTAATTATTTTTATTGACAGTTAAAATGATGAAAATATTATTTTCGTATTTTGACCACAATATAAATTCTGTTGTTTTTCCTATATAATATTAAATTCAATTAGTTAGGTTGAGCTATAAAATAAATGAGATGATGTTAATTCAACGGTAAATTTGACTATCTAGATATGTTTATTATTAAATACCGATAGGTTATTTGACATTCATTATCAAATTCGATAATGCTCCCGCTGAATTTCAGAAACGAATTATTTTCTACGGAATATATTCGCTTATGGATGGATCGGAGCCATCCGGATTCCCTAATAAGAGAACAAAGAGGGGGACCGTGTAATATCGAGTCGTGCGGTAACTGAATTTTCTCCCGTCGCGTTCCAGGCTTTCCTGCCTGCCTTCCTTCTTTGCAAAACACCCCAAGTGGAAACACTGAGCTCCCGCCTCCGCCTCCGCCCGTCCTCGAAACGAGACTTCTGAGAAACTGCTTTTGATACTCAACGCGATGTGAAATGGCCCGCAAAAAAAATAAGAAGGACCTAAACTACAAAAGCAATATAGCTGGGAAGGCGGCGGGAGGGGAGGGGACAATGCCACCGCCGCGACAATAGAGAGACCCGACCGTGGGGAAGCCCTCCAGAGAACTAAGGATCTCTTCTCAGTGTTATGTGAAAAAAAATTAATGCACCAATCCAGTGAAATGGACGGCGGTGAAACCTCACGCTACTTATGGAACTTGTGCACTTGAAATGCAGAGAACGCACGAAACATGTACATCAGTAAAATGTCGCCGTGAAAAACACGTAAGAATATATTTAATCCAGAAATGGCATTACTTCGGAAATCTTTAATTGAAATCAATATATAGGATAGCGGCTAAATTCTAACAGACCGTCAATCAAGGCCTATAGATTCGAACTGTTGACGCCATCACGTTTCAGATCCCACCCCCTACCCAATCATTCAGCCTATCTACCCATCTAGTGTCTGTACACCTATCTCTCTCTCTCTCTCTCTCTCTCTCTCTCTCTCTCTCTCTCTCTCTCTCTCTCTCTCTCTCTCTAAATTGAGTTAATTGTATTCGGTTTCCCTTTTGAGAGCCTAGCCGATGATAGATAGATAGATAGAAAGAGGAAGACACGGAGAGAGAGGCGAGAAAGGGGTGCCACCACGGCTCTAATTACTTTGTTCGCATTGCTACACACACGCCTACAGAAAACCAGTGAAGAGTCCCGCAAACCGTTTACACGGAGAAATATGCCAAAATGTTCATTCATCATTTGTCCGGAAGGTTAATGAAAAAATATTCAGATTGTCGCCCGGTACCAACGGCGGTATCTCAACACGGCACCGAGGTCGTACGAAGGGACGCGAGTAAAGTATGATAAATCGGGTCTCCGTGTACCAAATTTGTAAACCTTCCCCGGAGCATGGTGAGCCTGTGGACGGGGGGAGGGGTGGATGGCGGAGGAAGGGGTGCCGAGGGTGCGACGGGCCGAAGTGCCGTATTTCATGGCAGCTCCCCGGGCCTCGAACTTACGCGGGAGGGATCATATTTCAGCGGCTGGACGGGGGCGGGTCCCTCCTTAATGTTTCACGCGTCAGAGCCTCCATTCACCCCGGCACCACCCCAAAGGTAAAAACTCGTGTTTACGACCCACCGCGCTCCGCGCCCTGTTCCGTACCCGCCCACAGCGGCGCCCATCGACGTGGAACCCGAACAAAAATTCCGACTTAAGAAAACAAACGTGACAAGAAATGTGAGCATGGGAAAATCGAATAATACGGCTGATGGAGTTTATGGAGATTATGGCATGCAGTTAAATATAAGTATGCAAACTTTTGATGTAAGTAGGAAAATAATTTTAGTATTAAACAATACATGTGATAATGCGGTTGATATTTATCGACTGGTCAGGTTTAAGGAGGAAAATGCTCAACATCCTCCATACATTAGAATTGAAAATAGTAAAGGTAAAGGCTAGTTAATGTAGGGGGTGAAGTAAAAAGCCGGAAACGCGGATCTAGAGCCGAAAGGTAAGAGCACCAGGATTCCTGGTTACAAAGTTAATAATACAACAGGGTGCCGAATCCTGGACCAGTAATAGCCGAGAGGGTAGGGATGGGGTGGGGCTTAGCGGCTGAGCCGTGCCGAATTAATTTCGGAGAAATAGCGCGTAATACACTCTTAGGGGGCCCTGGGGGTCTCTCTGTCCCGGTAATTTGCATAACACCAGAGAGATAGAAGGAGAGAGAGAGAGAGAGAGAGAGAGTAAGTGAGGCAGAGAGAGAGTTTGTTTGCCTCCTCTCAGAGACGATGCACGGCAACGCTCAAATCAGCACAATTTGATTTTCACATTCGAGGCCCCGCTCCATTCCCAGACTCAACTTCAATATTCCCGGTTTCGTATTCCAGGCCAGAAATACGGGATATATACTCCTTACCAAAATTGTATTCGCGGGAGGTTCAGGAGCCGGGAAAAATGTGCCATTTTTATACGGTAAATACGGACGAACGTCGGGTTATTGGGACCGCTGAATTGTGGGCCCAAGATTACACCTTTGTGAAAAAAACAGACAATAAAATAAGTGGTAAATATTGGTTTGTTCTGAAAATCGTGAAACGTTATAGTACCAAAGAAAAATAATAACAATTAGAAAGATAAACTTCAAGTTACGATTCAGGAATATGAAATGAACATATAGACGCGTGTATGTATTGTAGAAAGCAATGAGAAAATGGAACCAATTTCCGACAGTTCAGAACATTCCAACGGCCGTACTCTATCATGCCCATACCAAAGAGGATATAGTGGCGGCATGACCGGTCCGAGATAGTGGAATTAGAGCTTACAAATTACAAATTACAAATCCCAGCAGGACGGTAATTCTCCCGGCAAGATATCGCTTGCACCGCCGTTACACGCGCCGGTATAGAACAGAATCCGGGCCCGCAGCGTTTCCCACTAAATTATCAACATTTCATCATAGGTCCGGGGTAAACGGGGAAGCGTGAAATTCTCGGTTCATTAATATACGGGGCACCGACCGTTAAGATCGCCATCCGCATGCGTGACCCACGAATAATTCACCGACCGGATATCGGACCGCACGAGCTATACGAAAACACTGGGTCGGTGACACTGAACCAGAACTGCGTCAATTCCTATTACAGCTAATAATCGTACATGTGTTCGCTCTGTATTAGAGGGCTAGGAAAGAAGATATAATGTATAACCCTATTCAGAATTAAGATTTCAATTTTCCCGTCCCCAATTAGTGTGAATGGTTTTATAAATTGTATTCTTCTTGCCCAGTACACTGGCGAGGGGTCGATGAAAGTGAACAATTATATCACAAATGTGAACAGGTGCAATAGGAAAGACTAGCCCTTATGCAAATATGCTCGCTCGGCTAATGGCCATGCAGTCCTCGAAAATGATAGCGCTGTTCAACCCTCCACTCGGTTCAACATTAACTGGTCCGCGAGCTCGGCTTTGAAACTCTGACTGGGCCATTAGAAGGAATTTAATTTTTTTCCTACCCAATTTCCCCCATCCATGTCCTCCAGCATGAAACAACGTTAATTGGGATTATTTCGCGATGCCCGTTGGCAGATTTTCGTGGCAGATAGACAACGCAGTATATTCCGGCGCTCTTTAATTAAAGCCGGATATTATAGAGGCGCAGGGTAAAATTATCACCCTTCCTGGGAGCCAGTTCGGGGGGGGGGGGGGGGGTAATATGGGATTAAATGCGCAATATACAGCCGGGGCATTAATTCGGGCTAAATAATATCGAATCCCCGAATCCTATAATATACTGAAGGAATTATAACCTATAATATTTAATCTCTTTAAATGGAAACTCTCCCTATTTAATAAGGCAGTCAAACTCATACTCGAATAACAAGAAAAGTCAAGTAATCACTTACTGTTATAAACACATATTTTTATAAGATCTCATAAAAAGAATGTTACGAAATGAAAGGCTGTTGGATATTAAAAGCGGGAGAAAAAACATTTCATTGGACAATACTGTTCTTGATTCAATAGGCAATGCGAAAAAGTGCTCTAAAGAAATCGGGTGGAATAAATTACAAGGTTATCGGGTTGTAGAATACAATCCTGCCAGTCCTGACGATCGGACCTAAATTGAATTCAGTTTTCCGCCGTTGAAAATATCGCGCTGCGGATATTATGATAAAAAACGTAAAACAAATCGACTTTAGAATGTTCCTTCGAACGGAGACACAGAAATGAAGTACGAATGGGGTCGATTCAAAGCTTTTTCCAATAAACTGACCGTCCTTTTATCAAATATTTAGAGGTAAGTAACAAAAAGAATAGAACTTTTAATACAGGCAGAGTAAACAGGGGCTCACAATTTCTTTACAAACTCTTCTACAATCTAAAAGATTCACACGTATAGCACTTATTTTTCTTTACAGATTGGAGTTACAGCTTTATTCTTTTCTCCGTATTTCTTTATTTCAGTAACAGATATTTTATTGTGATCAGATTGATTTTTACGACCGCACTAAGAAACAACTATTATACTTCAGGTCATATTTCATTCGCAACAACACTCCATTGGGGGTTCTAAAAATAATAAAGGTAGTACATAACTAAAGACTAGTCCATCAAAATATAAGGAATATAATTTATCATTTGAAAGAAAATTATGGAGTTCATTCCTATTAGACTGAGCTCGGGATTATCTGCCTAGTGGCATTGGAGAGAATTAAATTTGATGGGAAAAACGGCATGAAATGGAGGCCGAGGCGATGTTAAATCGCAAATACAATGAAATTTGTTCTTTATGCTGGATAGTTGTATAACGGGAATAGGAGTTGCATCCAGGAACGGCAATAGCATTTTTCCAACGATTACCGGTTGAAAGATACGTATTCGATAAATATTTGACGGCTCGGTAGCCTCCAAAATTGAATCCACAACAGGAAATATTGTTATCTCCATCTCCGGGAGGATCTACGAGCCGAAACAACGTTCAACAGAAACGGGATTACTGGCAGAATTAGTATTCCGAAATTCGCAGAGCAAACAGTCGGAGCCCCAAACGTTGGCGGTTCCCGTCGGCCCCCCACCGAATAAGAATACCGAAGCAAACATTTGTACACGGTGCCGGATACAAGGGCTGGAGGCGGATGGTGGTTTATTTCCGAATCGCGGGAACACGGCTAGAGGCTGAGTTTGTACAGTGGATTTACCGGGTGGGGCGGGGGAGGCGGTAGTGGATTACGGGGGTCCGCGTGGGTCCAGGCGCCTAACACGACAACAGTGCCAACTCCACCTCTTCTCAACCGTGCTAATTCTACTTCGGACATCTCCGAGAAAAGCCCAGCGTGGTTAATAATTTGCGTATAGCGTGTAGAGTTTAGCAATATCGAAACATTCGGATACGAACAAACAAATGGACCGCGTCAGCCTTTGAAGGAAAAATGTTCTACTTCATTATTTTTTGACTGGTAATTCAGCTGATTTATTACGGGAGTGCACATAATAATATACTTTTGTAAAGAAACAATTTTTAAATTATGTTCCAGAAATCTTGAATAGAGGCCCACTGGGCGGGTACCGGCCGTAAATCAGACAGCCAGATACATATATATTATATACATACAGGAGGACTAGATACAGTGCTGGAATTACTTGGATATCAAGTCCGGGGGACAATGATTTAAACAGATTATTAGGATGTTTATTGTCACATTAATTTCCGCAATGGTGGGGGGATACAAATATTTCATGCGCCAATTGCCAGTTGGAACATGCCCTGGGCCTGTCCCGAGCCCAGCGTATCCCCTCGATTATTAACGAGGATTAACTGGACCACTCGAAAAGCATTCTCGTGACCAGTTAACAGCGGTGAATCCCAAATTCACCTCGTTCTATAGAACGGTCTTGTCCAAAGCAAACAGAAGAGGTAATTACGGCATAGATCAAGAGCAACGGAGAGTGCATTTATTTTCTATATTTTATTTCTTTGGTTTCAAACTTGAAATTGATGAGAAGGCTATTGGATCGATCATCCAAATCGAATTTCTTTAATTGTTCTACGACATTTTGGTCGGGACCTGTGATTAAGATATTATTATGTTTACACATTTTAAAACTCATTGTTGTACGCCTTCACATTTCCGGCGCATTAAATTAGAAGGAACAAACTTGTATTTACATAAAAGAGTTACTATTTTAATTAAATACACACTGATGCAAATGTGATGACATCTTTACACGAGTATCACTGTTGTTTTCGGGCGTCTCACACCCTGGATTTGAATTATAAATTAACTGTTCACAAAACGCTCTACGGCGGTCTCACATTATTGAGTTAATCGCGAATCTGAATTTAATGACATTTCCTTACTATTGTTTAATTAACAATAAAGAAACCAATAATCTTTCCTTTATTACCACACGGCGTTAATAGCATACGTCATTGTGTATTTAAATTTTGTGGAAAAAGATTTACAAGCTTTTCTTTATACCAAATTTTATGGATATGAGTTCAACTACCGTGTAACATGATTTATTGCCGTGAGTAGAAAATTAAAGATAATTGACGCTTGTCATTTACTTGTATTGGATGTGTCGGAAAATTAAGCTAGCCCAATGCCTCAATTTAGGTGAAAGGTTTTGGGCATTAATCATTTCAACCTATCAGACTCACTGATCTATCAAAAGGTAGAAGCAAATATTTTACTTCTACTATGGATGTACCTCTTCCACGAGCCATTAATATCGTTTCGTAAACAACGTTTTATTTGACTATATTTCGGCAGGAAAATAATTGAAGACAACAAGTAAATTTAAATTTTTTACTCCTAGCTCGAAATAAATTAGAATAAAAATAGGAATGTGCATGGTATTTGCATGTGTAACAGGAATATTTGCATAAATATTTTAAACCGAAAACTATGAATGGAAAAATCCCGTCTATTGTTTGCAGTATAAATATTCATGATCATTTACCTGCATTTTCAACTTTACAGAAGCGGCCGGATGAATCATAAAATGTCGACATTTCTCACCCAGAATGGAAATAATAATGCAGTGGCATTGGATATAAACTAATTGAAGGATTAATTAGTAGCACCCATTGAAAAAAAACATAATCGGCTTTAGAAACAGACAAACGGTCCGCTTATTATACGTGTAATTAAACGGAATTGTAACAGGAACCCATTTATAGACATTATCAGCAATTAGGGCCACTAGGCTCAGGGTTAATTAGTTTTCAACGCGAGTTTGACCGAACTAAAGTGTGTTTAGTGTTATGGCCGACTAATATGGTACGTGCTCGGGAATAATCGGGCACGGTTATCGGAGCCGAAAAATGAGAATCGCAAAATAGCTTCAATATACCCTCCCTTATGCATTTGCAAAGGGTTACATACTATCAATGAACCCAAGTGCTTATTGAAACGATAAGAAGAACGAATTCCTTAAGACGCCTTTTCCATTACATCTATATATATTCTCCCAGCTTGAAGTGGAATATTGTACTAAAAATAATTGTTATATTTTAATAATAGTGAATTGTAGAAATTGGTATAATCTCATTACTTATGGTATTACTTATATTACCATTACTTATGTTTCCCGGAGTTTATTGCAGAAAATCGAAGTCGGGAATTATTATCGGATAACAAAATGTATCCAAAGGATCCATCAAAAGGGCCTCCTATTGGGATCAAGAGGTACTTGCGGAGCAGGCGACGTCTAATCGATATGTAGAACAGTCTTGTTAACTTGAAATCTGAGTATCCCCCGGTTTTCTGTTCGCGCGAATACTTTACTACGATTTACTTTCTACAGCAGGATTTTCTTCTATGTTCCATTATCAAAACGGGGCAAGGAAATAGAGGCGAAAGGAAGAAAAGACAAATATTAACTGGTGGTTTCGTAAGCGGTTTGACGTGAAAGTTTTTCGGACAAATACAGTTGGCTCCCAAGGACTGGGCACACAGAATCGATGTAAAAAGGTCCTACAAGTTCTACACAGGTTTTGGTCCCTGGTCTAATTCCGAGTAAATGTTTATCACGCAAGATGGAAACGTACCTCCTGCATAATGTCTCACCATTTATTCTTCCTTAACGGAAAATTCTGATCTGTGTCTTCTTTTTATAATCAATGATTTCTATGAACAATGGTGTTCTTACAGAGCATGTTTAACAGAATTAACCAAGGCTTGAAACATAATCTGACCGGTTTCCGCATGAAAACGGTCTAATCCCCGGGCAATAATTGCGAACAGTGAACAATTAGATTTAGTTAACATGCAGTTCATTCTCTCTTCAGGAGAGCATGTCTGAAGAAAGTTTTGCTACCAAGGATGACTGGCGACTTGTTCTTTGAATTTGAACAATCGGATTCCGGTACAAGTTCAGAGACCATTGTGTTAGTGAGATACCTAAATAATCAGATTTCGGGATCCCAGTGAGATATCTACCTTACTCAGTGAGAGGACTACATGAGCCGTTTAAGTCCGTGAGGACTGTTGCCGAAAAGTTATCGCACAAAATCGTATTTCCGTTCCTGTTCCTCTTCACCCCTTTTGAGGGCCACTAATCCTTTTTCCATTAAAAGTCTTCACTACTTAAGGGCGCGGGGGTGGAGGGCACTAACGACCAGGGTCCGCGGTCCCTTTTCCGAGGACGGTCGATACCTCATCAGGACAGTGTTGAACCATTTATTATCTTACGGACTCCGATCATTAACTTCCTTGTCGCCTTTTCTTTCCAAGAAAAAAATGCTCTAGAATTTAAGGAAATGATCAATACCTCCCTTTTTCACTGTGATCTGGTATATTCATTTGAGATCAGATGTATAGTTACAGCTTGTTATTTTTCGGAAAAAACAATAATAATAGAAATAACTAATCAATTTAAAATACTAATAATGAAGTCATAATCAATAAATCATGACCTGTTCCTTGGTTTCTTCTGACCCCTACTTAATATATTTCAAAATACCGTGGATTATCGAATTATTTAACGTAAATTGATTCATGAAAACAGTATTCTGAAGGAACTTTACGTGTCGAATCCTGATGCAGGAAAACGCCTGAAAGTGCACGATGATACACATCAAATCTTGTTTATCTATAAATTCGAGAAATCCCCGGAAGAGAGACGAAGCGTCAATTTTCGCCAGGTACGTGACAGGATCCCGTGCGCTGAGTACGAATCAGCAGGCGAGCGGTACTCAAGTTCTGTTATCCGGCGATGTCACAATTTTCCTCGATATTTTCCCTCTCCTGAACACCAGAAGGAAACTGTGTTTCAAAGCCTTCGTGGCTTACAATAATTAGGGCTCTCAAAAATAATTTTTCCGCACTCATGGTATGCAGTGCGGTTTCCGAGAACAAAAGGAAAATATCGTCCAGTATTGACATGAAACCTGAAAGACTCCTGTTACCACTTTCCTGCACGGGACGCCTGTACCGGTATACGGGTTCAGCAAACCCACGCCCGGGGCAAAATGAACTGCACCCTACATACATACAACTGCACCTACCCCGTGAAGGGTATTTGGCCAATTTAATTGTAAAGTTAGCGGTATTATGAAGCTCATTATAATGCATTCTTATCACGGGAATTGAATATTTCTTTTTCAAAAATGTACGCAATGTAGCTCAGAGTATTATAGGTCGTGTACTTTATACGCATGTAGGTTTCAGAGGCGCTCGAAGACGCCGAACGAAAGCGAAAAATTGTTTTAGGGACCGCACATACTGATTTAATGAAAATGACCAGTATCTTTAAAACATACCGAGAAGGACAATAACAATGGCGCTTTATTTTGGGCGGGCAGCGGTACCTGAACAATGTGCACGTTGCCGGTTGTAACGACGCGGAAACAATGGAGGCGTGTAGGGCGGACCCTTGACGTTGTCGGGGACCCGGAGAGTCTTCTCATTGTTGGCCACAATACTTGAAAGATACAGAAACATGCACGCAAACACACACACACACACACACACAAAACACTCTTCCACCCCTTCATCTACTCTTTCTCGGCGGGAAAGCCCGCTCTCTTGAGACACCGCAGGCGGCGGTGAATGGGGTTCGTCCCCCAGGGTTCGATACCTCTCTCGACAACCACTGGGACTCCACAGATGCGCGGGATGATACGGGGTTTTCATTTTATATCCACAATAATGATACGACCGAAGTATATCGTGAACGCTGGAGTGGTATTAAATCTAAGTTTACATTACAACATCCTAAATTAGAATTAGGTCACCTGAACTACATAATAAACGATATATTTTTATTAGTAAACAGTGTTGACAAAAATGGTTCCACGGAATATTATGAAATTTTGTAGTCACTTTGCAAACTCACATACTGAATATAGTATTAATTAACGAACTGGAATGTAGAATGTAGATGGACTAAGTATATTGCTGAAACGACAGTTTTTTGCTGCACGTTTTTTGTAATTAATGAGTATAAATCGTATATTGAATGAATTTAAGCCAAACGGCTGGAAAACACGAAGTATGCTTCTAGAAACCGGGGTATATGAAGGCTAAAGTTGAAGTTTAAAGTAGAAAAAACAATGATAAAACACCAGGAGGACAATAATACAATTTTGGGTGGGATTCTACTAGCCAGAGGCTGATGTTATTTCATGGGTTCGAGCAGGTATGGTCTGGGCAACCTATCAATCAACGTTCCCAATTCCCGGGCGGTTTCACCGCCCAGGTTATAAATCCAAAATGTCGATCAATTTGACAACGCGGGTCCTCCTCTAATCCGCACACAAGAGCAGATTTTTTGTACTGCACACATCAGCCCGCGTTATTTACGGTTGGTTAAGGCGGAACTATTCGACCGTGGCGGAATCAAAGGCCCGAGGAGGAATCGTGTTACTTGATCTTGTACGAATTACACACTATAGACCAGCCCTTATAGTACCCTACGCGACTCACTTCAAGATATGAAACACTTTGGATAACATTCTGTAATAAAAGTCTGCGGGACACTGTACCAATGTCCCAATACACGCAGATAAAATATTAAACATTTTTTGAACACAATGAAAATACTAATAGTAAAATGTAAGTTCATTTAAACAAAGATCAATTCAAACAAGATTACTGATAATTACCGAATAATATTGTAAATTTCATAGTCAGTATTCAATAAAGTCTAATAATATGAATTAGAGGGGCCTTACAAATCTATTCATGTCACTGAAGTGATAATAATAATAGTTTACAGTATTGAAATAATAAGTGAACTATAATGGGAAAAAAGGAGCTACTAAAGATATCATACTAGATTCGATATCAAGCTGAAATTAGATATTTATTCCTACTAAATTTATCAAATAAATAATGCAATGTACAATAAAAAATAGTGACGCAGATAAATCTTAGTAATTCGGCGAATAAACCATCCGCCGTCAAACTTTACTGAAACCCTAGGTAAACAGGAAATTACAAATTCGATATTCACTAATCGCTGTCAGAGAAGTCTAATCTACGTAGCATGACAAATGGAGGGTAGGAAGGACCGATTAAGCTTTCTCCTGAGCCTGTGCTCCTTAATCGATCTCATAACATTACGATAAACCGAAACGACAAGTAATTAATGTGAGAGCACAATAATGATTAGCAGCAATGTGAGGCCGATAATGGCAATTAACACGTATTATTAGAGGCCCAACATGAATTAAACCAATGTGAAACTGCAAGGGGTAGCGATTGTATGTAATATATACCGAATTAAGAAATTCTTCTGGCAAAATCACAAAGGCGTCGTAGTTTGCAGGTGAGCAACCAAAGAAGCCATTTTAAAATTGTGTATATTAATATTTTAAGTACAAACTTATGAAATGTAAATTTACTTTAATTAAGACTTATATTTTCAGTTTTGTTTAATTATTAACCTTAATAAATAATATTGATTAAATTGGTAATTTATCAGAAAATTGTGTTGAACTGTTTTAATAATACAGTTATTTTATAACGAATACAGATTAAAATTGGAGAAAAACTAAAATAAAATCCGGGGTCTGAATAAACGGCTTCGGGCATATCACTCACAGGAAAAAATCGGACGGGGAGGGCAAAGCGTGCGAATGTTCAAAAATGTACACTGAGGAGTGTGACATTAGTAAACGGGGCGTGATAAAGGGTCGGCCGGGTCCCGGTTTCGGTGAAAATAAAACAGAAAGAAACCGGGAACGGGCCGGGGAGATAAACAAAAAGAAAACAGGAGTAGGGAGAGATATTATAGGAGGATATATGGCGGGCCGGTGGCGTTACATCTCCCCAAGGGCCCGATAGAACCAAGGGGCGGGGGCACAACAGGCAGAAGAAGGTGGTGGTGGCCGCCGGGTTAAGTACTATCTGAAAGCGGGTTCCCTCATTGTACCCCGGTGAAGATTATGTCAAAAACCCGCCTTGTATATATATCCCATTCGCAATAACCCTTTAAAACAGGGGTTTTCTCTGCTTGAAATACAGTCCGTTGCACATGAAAGTATCCCACTGAATTTCCGCTCGCACCATCTGACATATATAAAAAATGGAAATGGTATACTAAGAAAGTTTAACGGACAATTTACAGATACTCGCTTTGTGACTCTCAATTAATAAATACACAATTCAAAAAGGGGTGCGTTGTTCGGCTACAATATTTTCTCTGATGGTCGGACGATTATTACTTTTTGTATTAGTTCAATGCAAATTCGAATTTTGTAACTGATTTGGGCGTATAACAGTTAACGCTTCATTGCACCCAACAAAAAAATATCGGAAAATTCATTCAACAGGCTTTCATACCTTTATTCTGGAGGAACATTTTGGATTACTCATTTTATGACTTAACAACTGGCATTTATTAAAAATTACGAGCAAGAATTTTCCCTTACGTGTCAAACGTACATTGGGCGTACTTTGTCACTGAATACGTGATACAAACCAATTTAGTTCCACGTAACATAATTACACTAATAATGCTCTCTATTTAATTGAACCTTCTACTTCTAGCAATCATCCGTAGTAATCTCTACTCTCTATAATGTCTACTTTATTTGAGTTGATATAACCCTCCCGGTTAAATTTCGGCCTCCGAAGAACTAAGTTCGTTACTAAAGAAGATCATTAAATCATCGAAAAGCGATTAGGGAGTGATGCATTATCAGACCGATGATTAATTACAGATATAAATAACGGCCGTAAGCAGGTAAG
The DNA here is from genome assembly GCA_019843655.1 of Lethocerus indicus. Lineage (NCBI taxonomy): Eukaryota > Metazoa > Arthropoda > Insecta > Hemiptera > Belostomatidae > Lethocerus > Lethocerus indicus. Next base: position 15,366,705 of record JACDQD010000006.1, on the reverse strand, counting down.
AAATGAAATAAATCATCTGAAAATGAAAGTGTTTTTCCGTTCAATCCCATTCGAAAGAAACTATCCGTTAATTTATAATGGGACGACTGCGGTCCTTAACTCTACTTTTAGAGAGTTGAGATAGTTTAACCAAGGCAACAGTAGACTTATCACCTACAATGGTAAAAACACAAATCAGACCAATGAACTCAGTTTCATAAAATACTAGAAAAGCAATTTCAGAAATCTCCTACACAACAGACATTATTTAATGGGTAATACATTATACAATTTGCAACACTAATTTATCTCGGACGAAAATAATAATAAGCTAAAATCTTGTTTACCATCCGACAGGGGAATCGGTCCAATAGATTGAAATTACCGCGAGGGGCATGCCTGAGGCAACATCGGCTCCATATTTTATTTCCCGAGGGATACCCCAGGGCCATTTGCACTCCAGACACACTCAATCTGTGGATCGCACCGACGGTAAATGAATCCTTTTACCGCCTTCAAAGGAAGGCGGAATCGTCGAAAGGGGGTTGCAGAGGTCTTTTATTCTAATCGATGCCGGGAACTTAAAAAAACCGTTCGGGAAGCACGCGACCGGCGCGGTGATTTTTCTTCCTCGGAAGCTTTTACGGGTTCGGAACCGGGAGCAAATGGAATAAGAGCGAGAAGAGGAAGGAGGGAAGCGGAGAGAATGAAAGGCCAGAAGTCATGGAAGACGGAGCCCCGCCGGCCTAATGCACTTAGGGGGATATCCACTGCTTTTTCGGACTCGGACCCCTGGGCCTTCGCCCTCTGCCCAAAGTTTAATTGTTGAAATTGAACCTGGGGCATCCGGGAAATGTTGGTAAATTGATCCCACGAGTCAATTAAAACTAAAGCGAACAGCAATTTCAGTACTCAGGGAACTCGCAATATTTTTTTGGGAGTGTTTCGGAAGAAAGAAACTCAATCGGATTTTGATGAGAATAAAGAACCAAAGTATAAATAAACAATGGTTTATTTTGTCTAATTTCCAGTACCGTGCATTTAACATTGAATAAATAAATAAAACGAATGAAAAAAGTATTGAAAGTGATGACTTCGTTTAGTATTAATCTTAAAACATACCTTATTGATAGTGCCGTACGTGACAAAACGATAAAATTTCTACAGAATAAAATTAAGTAAAAGTTTATTAACTCAATAACAATAAACGAAAAATAATTGCGAAAAATCCTTAAACATATTTTAGTGAATAAGTGCAAGATGAAACCTTAAAATGTACGACTTTAATCGTGTATTCCTGATCATAGGTTTAATTTTGCAGTTACCGAAAGATAATCGATGTAGTGACAATATAATAGACATAACATTGGCTTACGGCTGTATTTTCAACAAAAGACAGGAAGTGGTAATATAGAATGGTAGCACTTGTCTGCTTCATTCCAAACCAATGGCCTGCCGAACACTGCCATTAGAATGGAACATTATAATAGGTTTGCAGGAACACTAAGCAAGTAATATGTTACATTATGTAAGTAGCCGGTGTAGAACAAGCCGGGAGATTAGAGTATAATAGAGTATAGGGGAGGAGTAAGGGATTATCGAAGGTCGGGAAGGAAGCGGCATTTAAATGGGGGAAGGGTTATTATTTGAGCCGGACATTGGGGGTGGGGGGGAGGCGATCTCCCCACGGGTTATATGCTAATATTTCATTATTTATGGTACAATTATTTTGCGGCAAATTACTGAATCCCCACCGACTCCATTTTAACTCCAGGTGGATCGCTTTTACATTCCGGGGGGGGGGGAATTGAATGATAGGTGCTTCCTGTTTATTAAACCTCCCGACGAATAAACATCTACGTGGACATTTTTCTAAGATCATTAGTAATCTCAATAATTATTAAATGATTAATAAAATTCATTCAATTAATTTACAATGGAAGCACCATAATTCTCACGGAAATATACGAAAATGGGCAATTCGACGGCGTAGTGGCGAGGAAACGTAAACGTTTCACGAAATCGCGTGACCTACGATTAGAGTGACATCCTCCGCCCTGGACTGTTGGCGTTGGAGATACGGGAGAGTTCATTAACGGAGCAACTGGTACTTTTTAGAAAGGCATCAAATTAGAAGAGAGGATTTTTTCTTCGCTTTAAATGGATTTAATAACATAAATAATAAGGGCCCCGCCCGGGCATTACGCCGGGCACAAGGAGTGTCCCGACTCTTTTTAAGTGTATGACGGGCAATTTCAGAAAATCTAACAGTATTTTTTCGGCCCCTGAGTTTTGGCGAAGACAATTAGGCCTTTCTTCTGAAATTAGGTACTACAAATGGAACGGATCTCCGCATTTAAACATTAGAACAAGTTTAAAAACATCTTTCTTCTTAATTATTAAAACGGTCTAATAATTGATATACGTCAAAGGATCGAAACGATTGAAAGTTTTAAGATTTTGGACATAATTTGTATCTAGTATATTTGCAGGTTCAATACATTGTAGTAGCGCACTTATTCCAATATTTTACTCATATTATATTCCTAAAACAAACGTGTCACAACTATTTATATGTTCGGAAAAAGGAATTTATTAAGGGTGTCCATTTGTCAGGTATATACTCTGGCACGCCCTTCTGGGTCATTTAGCTGTGAACTGTCGGTGAGCAATTTATGTGCAGGATCTTAATATATGTATTCCACTATTATCTGTGTGTTTCATATTGTGCGTAGTAGAGGAGGTATATGTGGTTTATGTTTGTGTGTCCTGTTTGTAAGCTGTTGGGTGTCGATTGTTCTCACTTTGTAAGGTCGGACGGGGCGTCTGTGCGATTTTATTCCGCGGAGTTTGTTTGCATTTGCCAGAGTTCTGCTATCTTTCTCCGGATGTTAATCTTGTATTGTTTAACGTGCATGTCCGCTTTGGATCTACAGTGTTAGTTGCTAGTCCTATTTGTATGTCCTGCAATTTGAAAAACGCCGATGTGTGAACGTGTTCATAATTGTTTTCATTCATTGTGTTCATTTTATTGTGTGTCGTATGATTGTTTCGTGAGTTGATTAACGATTAACGATATGATTCATCGCATAATCATCAGTTGTGGTATTTGATGTCGTCTGTCCATATTAGTTTATTTTTCACTAGTAGGGCATTTGGCTATTAGGTATTTGATTGAAATAGTGTACGTTTTCAATCTGTAGTGCTGACATTTACATTGCCGGCGGGATATCAATGCTAAAGAATGACATATTTTATCCTTTATGGTTAAAGGGCTACCATAAAGGAGAAGGAAGCTGACGCAAATATATTCTAAATCATATATTCGTCGGAATGTGCATATATATGTATATAATGATTAAATTATATAAATGATCAATACCACGCCGGCATAATGACTGCATTTCCTGGTTGCTTTCCTAATACCATAATTCAAATAAATGGTAGCACGTGCGTTTTGGGAATACAAAGCGCGATATATATGTATATTTTGTATATATGTAATGTATATATTGTGTGTATATATGTATATATATATATATATATATATATATATATATATATATATATCGCCAGAAAAGGAAACCCAGTATGGTCCCAAAGGCACAGAGTAGTTTGCATTAAAATAACCCAATGTACGGGGACGACCCTTTCATTTCTGATTCGAGATTTATAGTTCGCCTTCGGCTGTAAATAACGGCAGTACCGCTTCTATCTGACTGGAACAACTCTAGAAAAGAGATCTGGTTCCGATCGTTTTATATATGGACGAATACAATTGGGAATCAGCGAAATTCATACAGTAAAATGATATTCAGAAGTTATTTGTGTCATAAAAAACTAAGATGTACAATATTTTGACACTAGGAATGTGTCATCAATTATACCGAAGAAATGCGAAATAAAAGTGCATAATATTTACTGTAAAAATTATAGTTAACAGTTCAATAGATGTAAAAATACATACAGGTATTGTGGGCTTTTCCGCAAGTAAAATAGAGTATTGTATCATTTGGCGTCATATAACTCATGTTCACTAAGGGAGGTCGACCGTAAGGTTTTTTTCCAAGTAATTTCAGAAGACTGATTATTCTCATATTCTGATTCATTAGGTAACGTGATATTTAATTCAAGCATAAAGGTAATATTATCCCCCGGCGGAAATAACAGTGCCCTCGGACAAGTGGAATAATATTCCCACAATTTTTTCATGCTTTTTTGTATGAATCGCAACTCTACACTACCAGTGGTATAATATTGGTTATGCAATGGAACACGTCGGATGCACGAGAAAGGTATGGATCACAGTTATGGGCATCTGTGTCCAGATAAACATTATATTACATGTATTTTGAATCGACTGTATCGATTGTACGCTGAAGTACGATGTGCTCAATATTATTATCACTCTTGAGATCTGGCTCTCTCCTCTGGCTCATCTACCTTATGTAATGATAATTTACAATAGATCGGTTTATGTGTTACTGGCATAGCAGTGAGAAGCAGAACTAGATATTATAAGCAGCAATATAGCTTATCCTAATGGGTATAATCGCTCAGACCGATTCCACATTTTAACAAATTGACGATACTAGGGAATTCAATTATTATAATGTCCATCACTCCAGGTTAAACGCACCATCCTTTCAAATGATTCGACGATGGCTCATAAGGCCGCTTAACCATTCCGAATGGGTGAAAATTGCAAAATTAATCTTGTTAACCAAAAGATTAGGTTGTTTCGCACTAATAAAAATACCAGTTACCATTTTAAATGTTCCGGATGGGTATGTCGTACATAAGATACATACTCTTAAATTGAATGACAGCACTAGCTTTAAAATATATGATATACAAATGGAAAATTGAATATACATATAAATATGGGACGAATGAATTACAATATATGACGAAAAACACGGACTGGACATGGCCGATAACGGTTGTACGTATCCCCTCAGAACATTCTCAATATCTGCCACAGAGCGTGATCGAGGTTCAGTATTATTAATGAATTCAGTACAGCTGTCGGTGACGTGTTCGCGAGCGAACCTACTGGCCATAATAAATATATGGTCGAGTGATGGCTTCGTCATTTCACTCCTCTTCCACCAGAGTGCCACACCCCTCAGTTCGGTGATTAGGGCGTCATAGCGACACCCCTGAGCATCTTACCGAGGTATGCAACTGTTGAAAAGACATCAGCCCTCAGTTACAGTACTTTTGAAACGAATAGTTTATAGAAAAACGGTGCAATTCAGTTAGGTAGTCTCTTAGACGTTGGTTCTACGGAATATATTTATTTGGACCGACGGCAGCTTACATACAATTCACATTCACTACCTTCTTAAAATGACGGCGTATATTTTACCACAGACCCCGATAGAATAATGCGCGGAGGGCAATAAAGGGAAAATTGATAGTAGGCGAACTTCACGTGTTGACACTCGATAACCCCGGCGTCACAATTTTCCCCCTCGACAATTTCAATTAGAATTCGTCGGTAATCCGATAACGAGGCCGATAGAAGCCCCTGGACGAACCGGGCCGAAGGGGGCGGAACGAAGCGAGATGGGACTGGGGGAGCCCAGCCTTTGCGGCTGCCTTGTCATCGCCGCCTTACTTAATAACGTTAGAAGGAGCACCCCTCCACACCGCGCATTATATTGCTCGACTTCGCCTTAATCCCTTTAATCGCTGCCGATCGCCCGCTTACACGGCCCCTTTCTGTTACGTCTTAAGCAACATAATAATGAGCTCAGAGCGCCTTAGCCCAGTTTACTTTTGCTATCTCTCCATCCTTGTCAATCGCGTGATTTAACAATACTTCAAACTGACTTCACGGCACAATCGGATCTGATTTTATTTATTAAAACGGGTTCGACTTTGTGAATATAAACAGTAGGATTAAAAGTACACGGTACTGACCATTATATTTTCGAATAAAAAATAACTTAAATCAATTTCGGTGGTGGTATGACCGCTTATCCTGATTGCCGATGGTACAGTAGAAATTGCTATTGTAAAGTGAGATTTGATTTGTTAAAACAGCCCGAATGATACGATTGGAAACTAAATATATTATTGGCGGATCGTAAACTGAATCAAACTGTAAAGGGTTATTATTGTTTGGTTAATTTACCTCTTTGACAGGGACGAAATGAGCTTTTAAAAAAGGTATCATTACTATTAAATGTGTAAAATGTGTAGTATAGGTGAAGCGCTGTCATCGTCGTGTAATGCTCTAAAGACGAGTACAATCGTTTCACGAAAAGTTTTCATACTCCAGTTCTCTCAATGCCTTGTCGTTAAATCCCATTCAAAAACTCATTAGGCGCATAGCATTAGGGCTTCCTCTCTCTTTACTCTTTTTTCCACGGGTTGACCCCCATCGGCTTGTCCTCTGTCATCCAGAACAATTGTTAATTTGCAAAGAGCATATTGTTAAATGGACTAAGACGTCAAAGTAAATAAGCAATTAAATTTACAAGGGTTAAATTACGGCAGCTTAACGTTCCAGAAATTAAGGTACGTAAAATATGAATAACCCTTACTTATGAGACAAAGATCTGTACAAGTTTTATGCGTAAAGTGTAAAAGGGAATATATATATATATATATATATATATATATATATATATATATATATATATTGGGAATATAAACCAACAAATATTTGAATCCCTTTTAATGGGCTAAACTGGTTTCGAAATCTCTTGTTATAGAACTCTTTACTGACACATTATCTGCAGTGATCACGGCCTGAGTACCTATAACTGAAATATGTTCCCAGTCTGATCGATATCTTCTCCAGGAGTAGTATTCACGTACAGCGCAGCGTGTTGTCCTACTGCAGGTTGCAGGAATACAGGGGGGAAAACCGGTAAAACCGAGAGGGTTTACCGCCAACGTCGAACAAACGGTGGCACGTTTCACGCTCAAACAAACAATCACGTCTGGCAAACACTGCGGTCCAATTTAGCGACTTTACACCCAAGGAATTACTTGCCGCCGCCCGGCTTCAAACAGTGTCGGCGCGTGAATTTTAATTAAAACGGTTCCGATTACGGCCAACACAAAATAAACCGACTTCCCATTCAAGACAATTTTTACAGGTCACAGCATCTCATTTATTCAATTGGTGTAAACTAAAAACAAGAAATTAATTAACCCACTCTAGCGGTTTATTGCACATGGCGATTATTTTGATTTCCGACTCCTCCGCTTGCGATCTTTGGCCAGATAGACATTTTAAATTCCCGTCAGTTGTTTGGTCAATAACTGACCCATGTTGACTATCCGTTGGGCATTCTGTCTGCACAATCACGTTACCCTTAATGTCAGTTGTATTAAAGACAAGAATCATGATATACCAAGCCCACGCAGACCACTATTGGTATTCCAAATTGATTAACGTTTACGTTCAAGAGCGTTCGATCACACGTAAAAAAATGGAAGGAATAATCTCATACGTCGCACGCGATCACAGTTATCAATTAATTTTTAATAATTACACACGTGGATAATAAATCCACGCATTCTCTAGTATAAGCTCTGACAATAACAGGATGTGAGTCGGCATTAGTTCTTACGTGGGTAAAAGCGATAGAATTTATAAACAGCTTATCTCTGTTTACAGAACCGCTTGTCGAGCGTTGCGGATAGCCGGTGCAATGTTTGGATATCGTAAGAAGAAGGGACGGCGTACGAATAACGAGTCCCTTTTAAAATATTGGCGACGCCATTAGTTGACTCACGGCTAACTATCGGCGATATGGGTTCAGGTAACTAGTGGGTCCGATCCTTATCGCGGGATGCACGAACGAAAGAAGTGGGCCGCGTTATTTCCACTGACGGTTTAGCAGAGGCGCAGTACACAGGGGCACGGTCACCAATTCGTGGAATTTCGCCTTAGTCATGAGTCGATATTAAATTCAATTCAGGAATAATTGTTTCCACTGTAACGATACGCTTCAAAGTCGGCACGTATATTTATCTTTAAGGTTACCTCCTTTTTTAGTTTAACTTTATTTAACGGGGCTAAAATATTTGATCATCGTTCCCCCGAAGAATTTCTAGTGACGGACTTTACACTAGTAAACATCGGGTCTGATGGCTTCTTGATAAGAAAACTGTCAGAAAATGAAGGACGAGGGTAAGATAACGTGAAACGAGCTTTCCTGGAAGTAATATTGGCACAGGCGCCACACCCTGGAATTCTGGATAATCCTTCAGATATAAAAAAACCAAAGCCGCGCTATTATATTAGCGGGCGTGTTTAAGATTATTGTTATTCACAAATGATGATGCCAATAACTGTAGCGTTATCATTCGCACAAGAAGGCTGACAATTTCAGCGCAATCAATCGAAATTTTGTGCATATATGCAGGTTAAAACCAATGTATGTTATTTTTCCAGGGGCCTCTTGAAATGCTGTTTACGTTAGAGGGTTAAATAATTGTCCCGAAACAAGAGTAATAAATTTAACGCTTTACTTGTGAAATACAGGCACTTTTCTCTTGAAAAAAGCTACATCGATCTCAAGTATACTGTGGCTGATAACGCTCCAAACAGACATTAGAGGGAAACTTGTGAGGGATCTTATCGTTTTTTAAATAACTCTAAAAATAGTGGTCCTATTTTAGGGGCAACGATATATCAAACGTAAATTATGAGTGTCCGATAAAAGATACCGAACGGAGAATAAGAATTGTTTAATAATTCAACGTCGGTGAAACGCACCGGATCTTTTATAATTAATAAGTTACGAGCTTTAAGGTTGGGGAGTGGGAGGGCAAAAGTTGTAAGTTGGGGGGTAGACGGCTCTTTTACATAAAGGGGACAAGTTTAATAGATAACGGGGCCACCACCCCCAGTGCGCAAGTTTCCATCACTTTAATCTCCCTCCTCTAAAATCTCACTCCTACTCTACCCCATCTTATATCAATACCTCCGTTCTCCACTTTTCTCTTCATCAACTTGAACCCATACCCGCCCGGTCTTGTTCTACATCTCTGACTCTAGAAGATGCCTGGTAACTGACTGCACCAAGTAAATGCACATCGTCGAAAGAATAATCCGTCCAGTGATTAGTGTGTTCGGAAAATTACAGCCCGCCTAAACAAGCGCTGAACGCGGCCGGGGTCAAAAGTCGGAGAGGTCAGACGCAAAATTCTTTCCGAATATGAGGCCGGCACCGCCCAGTGGGTTTCTCCCGATTTGGAAACGCGATGTTTGTTAATGTAAACGGTGTGAAACCGTGATGAAAATGGGCGGAGTTTTGAATTTCGCAATATCCGGCCTTATTCTGGCCAGTTGTATGAGAATTCTGTTTCGAACATTGAATCCATTGAATAATGCAATGCTTTGTGTATTTAATATAAATTTAGAACTTTGGTATAGCATAAGAGCGGTATCTAGATTTAACATTTCCAGTTCAAATAGTGTTACAGGACGAATCGGAGTGCGCCTGCGGGCAAGAGGTAGAATGGGATCATGTGGATTCACCGCACCGCTCTAAGATGAAGCGAGAAGATAACTCCTGTTAGCATTAGGCATCAGAACGCAGGATGAATCAAGATAAAGCATCTGCACTAGCATAACTTCAGTTTATTGTGTAAGAGTTTTCCAGAACCCCAAATTGAATAATGTAGGTAATTAGTTTTAAAAAAGTTAATGCGATCAACGTAATACGCGAAATTAAAAAATACTTCCATCCTGATTTGATTATTACAAATTACAATTTGGTTATTACAAATATAAATAACGTCGTTAATATAATATAATCTGCCTCGTTGTGGATTATTATTTGTTATTATTCTTATTTTTTTTCTTTTAATTTAATATTAGCTACTCAAACGACGGATGGTAGTTCAAGATCTTATTACCGAAATATTTTAGATATCTTCGATTCAACGTTGAGTAGCCCTCCGAATAAGAATTGCACAGCTGTAGTGGTTTACTTGTCTAGTTGAAAGGGATCGAGGAACAAATCTGATGGAACTGACAGGGCGAGATGGAAGGGAACCCGTTTGAGCGAGTGCACTACCGTTAACGCGATACCTTGCCGGTTTATCGCCCCGCATTCGTCTCGGAAGAACGCCACTCAAACGACTCAAGTTTCTGTAAAGATCCCGCGAGCTCTGAATTTCGAAGCGAACTGGAGATATTGAAAGTTCGACGGAGCGGTACTAAATGGAATGTCCGGCAAGTTATCGGATTCCATTAATCTGGTTTGAAAATTACCATTCCATTAGCTGGATAGTCAATATTAAACAAGTTACCGGGAGTATAAACTGAAGAATAAAATAATTTTCTTCCGCAAATTTTCATTTAAACGTGCAGATTATATCCCCCAAATATTTTAGAACCAGAAGTTCAGAATAAAAACAAGGAAATTTAAGGATATACTTCCTTTTTGAGAATTTTTTAAGTGTTTCCTTTAAATCTCAATAAGTAATAAATAAAGTAAATAAATTAATCTTGGCGCAGAATCGGCTACTATATTTTCGCAATCACCACCATTTATAAACCAAGTTTCAAACTTCTTGGCTTGATAAATCGGACGACGGGAAATATATTGCAGTCCATCTCGTAGTGATGAACGCACATCAGCAATATCCCATACCTGATAACGCTACATCTCCCAACCTCCCTTCACCATCTAATCTCCGATTTTTCTTCGATGCTTCGATTTATGTAGACCATTCAGTTTCAGTTCCCTACTGAACACAAACATGTTTTCCCCAAAGGCGTATAACCTCAACGTCTATCAGCACTTGAAATGGGTTTCGATATCGAGTAAGTTATTTGGTACGGTTCAATAACACACGTGTAGGCATGTACGTTGCTAGAGTTATTATTTCTTGAAATATTTCGATATAAAAGCATTAAGTATGGCGCTTAGGATTCAACAAAAGCCAGTCGTATTTTTTGAATCTCGAAAAGTCGACTGAAAGTTCTCATACTGAAAGTCTCACATTTTGAGCGCGTCCCGGAGATGGTGGGCACAAAGGGGAGAAGAGGATTTTATATCCCCTTTTTACGGCCCGAGACTTTAATATTTGACAATATGTCGCCGTCGTCTTGACGCTATTCCGGCCTACGACCGAGTTGCCTACTGTGTGCCGGAGACATATAACAAAGAAAGTGCGAATGAATGAATCAAACCCTAGGCTTAAGAATTAAAATTTGATGGAGACGGTATCCCGTTTCTCTGCCGCCACAACTGGAAACCTGTATCTGAATGTTTCGGAAGCATTTCAGATTTTTAGTTAAATATGTGGTCGAAGATTTAATGATTGGAGTTATTTAATACCCACTGAGTTTCTGAAAGGATTAAAAATTCGCCTATGCCCGATTTCCAATATCAGCAATCACTAAAAGGGATCGGTTTGAAAATATTCGAGCTTTCAAAAAAACTCCTGTAACCATATTTCCGCCGCTATATTCGCTGGAAAAAAATGTTCCCTTCAAATCACCCGCCGGAGTCAGGTTCCCATCATAGCTCTACTGCAAAAACCAATTTCCGCCGCGAAAATGGAAGTACAAATATAGGCAATAATCATTAATAGAAGAGTTCCGAAGTGTTTGCATTGGCGGTATACCGTGTTTTACAACCAAACAGTCCAGAATGAAGTGATTAATCTGGGCGCAATGAGTTAATAGCGGGGAGAGCCGATAATTTTGATTAAAACTGGGAATACCAAATAAAGGGTCAAAGCGGGCTGATGAATACGCAAAATATGGATGCGAAATAATTACCCCGCGTCCCTCAATTCGCGTATTTTATTTCTGAATTTAAACGATGGTCGTCGGTTAATTCAGTAGATGATTCTCAATCTTGCGCTACAAGCTATAATAACACTGAGATAGGAAATTAATTTATGACACGATACAAATACTCACTAAACAATATTTAGTGGTAAAGAAATAAATATTTTATCAGCCCAACTGCGTGGTGGACCCTTCGGTTTTCGCGACATATTGCTCAATATAATATCCAATTTCGAACGTTATTTTTTCATGGCTTCATAACGCCAAGGCCTATCCGCTTTCCCACGTTCGGATTGAGCCCAACCGAGGAAGCAATACAACAATATGGTATAGTCCCGATTTTAACGCTTACGTAACGGACGGTATTTCAGGTTGCGGAAATCACACAACTCTTGATTAATGGAAGTTTACTATGAATATGAAATTTTGCGTGAATTTCATATGAAAATGGTGTATTTAAAGTTTGAATTGACTTAGACCACTTTCATAATTATGGGTACATTTGAAAAATATACATCATTCACATTAATAATCCGAAAAACAAAGTTCAATATTACTTTTCGAACATGATTATTGATGGTCACGAAAACATGTGGCTGGAACAAAAGTATGAAATTATAAAAATAATTTATTTTGGTGCAAAATGAAAAGGTGATGGGAATGTGGCAAATTATTCCCCAGAGGAGTGGTACAAAAATGGAGGTAGTTTCGAAAGCTGATCCGGGCTGTTTTGGTCTGGGAAAGATTTCCAAATCTGGCCGCCTCGAAGGAGGCAGAAATATCAGCTGAAGTTCTAAAAAGGACATTGAATTTCAGTAGCCCGTAAAACCGCTTCAATTCAATAAACTTCCGACAGTCTATTAGATTACCCAGGCGAAAATGAGATCGAAAATTTATGAAGGAAGTATAAAGGCTTTGTGTTCATTACTTTTCTTTTGGGAAAGGGGAGAGGAATGCGCAAAACATGAAAAAAGAAAAACGGCTTTAACCGTATACTAACCGTGAAATAACCTACTGGCATAAAAATGTTGAGTTCTTTCCATTTATCGAAAATTGCATTAAAGTGTGAAACTTTAAATGTATAGAGAACGCAGTACGTTCGCATATTCAACAGGAATAATACATTTGCCTTTGTCCTATTTTTAATTACATCTCACTCGTTAAACCTACGAACGTAGTACCGCATTGCAGACGCATTAATCATTAAATTGCGACACAGTTTCGGAAGATGACTTCTGAGATTGTAATTTACGAAGGGCTCCGAATGAGATTAAGATAAATTTGGGACAGTGCTTCATAATTTGCGACAAAGCAATTCGCTGCTTCTGAAAACTAAGTTTCCCCATTTTCATCTTCTAAGGAGGTACAACCGGGTGTCGCGATATTAGATATTTCCCATATTAACATATTTACAAATAACGCGTAGACTGTTCTTTTAATAAATTTCCTGTTCTTTTAATAAAACGAAAATACTATGCGAAATTCCATTTATTAGAATTTATAAATGAATGTTTTATAAACAGTCCTAAAATACAACAGGTATCTAGATAGAAATATCTCCCTTCCAAATACGTAATTCCATTATGATAACCGTCCATAAATTGTTGTACGTCGGGTAAAATTCAGGTAGTCTGGCATAGAGTTTGGCAATCCCAGTTTTGGTACTTTATTGAACAAAGGATGGTACGATAATAACAGAATGAAAACACGAAAAAATGATAAATTAATATATTTTCGTGTAATTTAAAATAGGGTAAAGGGGAAGGACGGGTAGATGGAGGCGATGGGTCCCAGGGCGAGACGGGCTCCAGCAGATCGATATGACATACATTGGGGAGGCGGCTACTACCCCAACTCAAAAACATCCTTCGCTCACCGCCCCATCTACCGCCCCCGCCTCTACTCCCGAGACCGAAAACATCGGGCCTCGCAATAATTACCCCTCAGGAATTAGCATTCATTACTTAAAAACCGTTTAACGATAATATCAACCGCCCTTGTTTAAACCCGCCGGCAATAAAAATGTGATAAATTGTCAACATTTAGGGGGCTTTCGGCCACTAGCAAAATTTAAGGGCCCAGCAATTAGGGCCGGAGAAAATATTCGCGTCTACCGTTGGGAAATTTACGCATTTCTGCTGTTTAAACGCATAGTAAAATAAAAAAAAGAAGATAGTGAAAGTTCACGACCATAAAGTAGAACCGGCTGGAGCGGTGGCATAAATGAAAATGGTGAATTACCCCAGACTGGAAAAATTGTTCTCGAAATTGTAACAGAAAATGAGCTGGGGGGTTTTATACGCCAAAAAATGTTTTCCACCCCTCAGTACTCAATTCTGATGGCGTTCATTATCAAGAACGACTCGAACAATAATGAAGCTATGCAATATTGCTCCAAAACAATTTTATTCGATCATAAAGCAAAACTAAAGCAATAATAAAATGTACCATCCGAATCAAACGATATTGTTATATATTTCCAATTCGAGAAATTATTCCGAAAAATTCCAAATTCCATTTGGAAATAATAAATACAATACGGAGTTAAAAGATGTTATAATAAGTTATAAGTTATAAGTCTTAGTTATAATAAGTTCAAAAAGGCAATGACTCAAACTCAAAAACTTATATTACCGACAAAATATAGAATAAGATCGTTCGGTTTCAGGAGCAGGATCACGGCGACTTTGTTCTATACAGCATTGTATTACAAGGGAGAAAAGTTGAACAATTTGTTATAAAGTTGAATGAGAAAAATTTTAAACAAAAAAAAGGAAGAAAAAACGCTGCAATGAAAATTGCTTTGCAACGCAAAAGAAATGCGATCTCTGCAGAAAGAATAAAAAAAACAAGAAATATAGCCTTCTGTTTTTCATAATCCTGTAAAAATATACAAAACGTAAAACGGTTATCCGTTCCGCTCTTGGAAATCTGAATTGCAAATCCCACCCGGAGTGGCGGGAGGAAGCCTACACCGAAAAGAAGGTACTTTTGTTAATGGCTGTCCCATTTAAATTGGCATTACTAATTAGGGATTAACAGACAAAATGACCTGGGCGCTCGAACAAACCCCAGTGAACTGCGGCTTCACCCGCGGACAAATGCAAACACCCGATTAGCGTTAACCAGAGACCTTTTAAAAAAAAATCTGTGGCAAATAGTGAGCGCTAAATTATGTTTCCCAATTAAAGTGGTGTACTTAGTGACTACATATTATTGATTATTGTAATAATGAAGAGTGGTGAAATTATAATTTCCTTTGAATTCAAATTCAGTTTATTTCAATTTATTTCCTGGAAAGGATTATGTCGGTCACCCATGGAAATCGAAAACACCGAATTACTCTAGGGGGTGTTGAAGATCGGTACGTGGACTAGGGAGCGGCAACATTGGGAGAGGATTTATCCTGACCCAAGAAAGAGACAGAATGTGCCGTAGGGCCGGGTCCTTGGAGGAAAGAAGTAGAGATAGATAGATAGAGAGGAGAGAGAGAGAAAAAATAAAAATTGTTTTATAAAATTCTCCTGGGCGTTCGGAGTTTATCCCGGGGGCCCCTCAATTCTTCTGGTATGAGGCTGCCCCTCTCAAATTATCGGAGCCGAATAGCGACCCGCCTCGAGCGCCCCTCCAGGAGGATGAATTTCGGTGCCGGCCGAAATCCGAAAAATAGGAGTATAAACAATCGCCCAAGGCCTATGTGTGGCCTCAGGCTTGTCCACGAATATCTTGGATTCGAATGGACGTAATAATTACAAAAGAAAATGATGCCGAATGAGTCCGCATTATGCGCAATTACACGCTGGCCAACAGGCAGGTTTGCCAATAATACAGCTCCTAATAGAATATTGGGAAATTGACCTTGTGACAAGAACGCACGCATTAGCCATTAGATTTTCGAATCCCAATGAATTTTTCGGCATGTACAGTCTAAAATCGGTAGTGAGTCCAAAACAGCGAGTATATTTATATCCTGGATTTTTTGAGTTAATCATACACAACTCTGTTATATCCAAAAATTTGCGTGGAAATTAGATGTTGCCAAACACGAATGTGAGGATGCGCTCAACAAGTGGTACCGGTAAACGTTTAAATATATAAAAGAATGTTATCGCCTGCGTTCGGGGCGTATTTCTAGGGTCATAAATAAGACAGGAACTTACGTTGTATGACGGATAACTTGCATTAGTCTAAACTTGCATTTCCGGCAGTATCCAAATTGTGGAGTACTCTCTTTCTGGCGATGACCGGTGTAAACGATGGTTTCGCCGGCCGCTCGGGGTCCCTTCTCGACACCTAATAAATTAGGGCCTTCCGGCGGCTCCGTTATTGTTTCCCTAGAACTTCTGTTCTTCCAGCAACGCCCCATCGTAAACACTCCCAATTACATTAACTGGCCATCCCAATATACCGAGATTAAATGGCCTCTGAATGCCCCGGGTTTTATACGACTTCGTTCAGTTAAGTTAGTGTTGTGATGTAAAACTAATTTAACGGACAAACGCTAATAAGAAAATATTTCATCCATCAAAGTTTTATGAAATAAGTAATTAAGTTCAATTCTCGATTTAAAATGCGATATCGTTTATATTTATAGTAGTTAATCAACTCAGTTGATCTAGTCATCGAGTTGCCATACATCTTGACGTACCTCAGGAACAATAAAGAGGGGAGAAAGGTATGGCAGTGGTGCATGATTTCCAAAGGAAATATATTCCTGCAAAATGTTCCAAAAATATTCATTCTGGATACCAATAATTATTGTTTTATTTGTCATTAGAACGGCCAGAACGCTAC
This sequence comes from Lethocerus indicus, assembly GCA_019843655.1. Taxonomy (NCBI): domain Eukaryota; kingdom Metazoa; phylum Arthropoda; class Insecta; order Hemiptera; family Belostomatidae; genus Lethocerus; species Lethocerus indicus. The sequence goes on along the minus strand of JACDQD010000006.1, from coordinate 15,350,156 downwards.
AGTATCACCAAAATATGTGTTCAGAAAAAAGTCAGTGTTTTCGGTCAGTATTTAAAAATTGCGCCGAAGTACCGAAAGTTGTACTATTTAATTGTTTATCTTCAGGTTCAGACATATTTTATGAGGTCAAAAAAAATACTATATTTGCGTCATTCTTGTATTTTTAAAGTAATGTCACCACCGGCGTCTAATAACGCAGAAAGTGGACTGAACATTTCGTACGGTCTATAAACCTATTTAATCCCGGTCTTTCCTACGACAGGAACAGCGACCGATCTTCCATTTATCAGAGCGACACCGGTATAGAGGAGCTCCGTCAGAGGTCGTAAACATCGGCCGGGAACCAATTAAGCTTTTATAGGCGCTTAGCGGACTTTACGAGGCGGGGACCACGCGAGCCGTTGACCCGACTACAAATCAGCGGCCAGCGCACATATTGCGCCCCCACGTTCAAACCGCCCCCATATATATATTTTTTTACCCCTCGCGTTATTATATCCAAGCCTTCATAAATCGGTTCAACGATAAACCTACGTACAGGTGAATCCGAAACCGTCTGTCAGATACAGAGCGCTAGGAGTCCGCTGACAAACGGGCCTGCGACACTTTGTCGCCAAATGAAATAATGAATTTTTCTGTACCATTCCTCGCCACTTGTTTATTACGAATCATACCGATGTCGTGCTTTTCGCTTTCCTCTTTGCTGCACACCAATACAATAAAATGCGACGGTTGTAAAGGGTAATCTTGATTTTAAATTGATCCAGCACGAGGAGTGTTTTTGGAAGCCAGCCAACCAAAAGATGACAGCATATCACACAAGTAATAATTTGAACGTGAGAGAGTATTTATAACCTCTGGAAAATTACTCATCATTTTGTTGTTATGTCAAACAATGATGAGTAAGTTTCCAGTGTTTATTAATATTAACCGAGGATGTTATGAAAGAAACATAAATATTTCCATTACCGAGCTTTGATGCCCTCCTAAATAAGAAATACCAGAATGGATAGGAGGCGAAACTGGGCCCATAGCTTGAAAAGTCGTTATAAAAGTTCTCTTCTAAAATTTAGAAACAAGAAACGGGCTCTCTCAGCATCCCAAGAAATTGTTTAAAGTAATCTCTTCGGGACCCCCCCTGAGAGAAAATCCCGACTCCACTCGTCAGCCGTAGAGCCCGGAGAAATTTGAGAGACTAGCGGAAATATTGCCCGCAAACGGGAGTCCCACCTACATTAGGGGGCTCGCAACGATAAATAATGCATACGGCGAAGTTTTATTAAAAATTCAGCCACCTCGGGCCTAAGGAAAAAAAATATAATTGGGGGCGGCCGCACTACGCCAAGCCCTAAGGGGATTGCGCTGAGTGGTGCAACCCCTAAAAGCATCAACGGCCTCCCACAATCATTTGTATGATGCAACGCCGAAAATCTTATTGCCCTCTACAGCAACGTATCATCAATCCAACAGCACTCCCACAAACGGTCCTTGACGAAACAATTCAACTTCAGTAATCAATTTTGATTCTCCTTCGATTTAATGTTGGAAACCATAAACCATTCTCTAAATATAGTCCCAACCCAACCATTCCTTCATTCGCCTTCAACGCAATTGTAAATATATGAAAATATTGAATTATACCGGGTAATTTCCTCCTGATCGTAATGAAACCGGTTATGCAATTATCTTCGTCATTCATGAATTTGTTGTTCTACAAAACTTCATTTTCAGGGGAACTTATATCATGTCACAATGTGAACTCTATGCTAAGGAAACTTCCTGATAACAAAATTCGCTACTAATGACGTAGTATGTTAATAGTTATGACGATCATTGGCCTCATTTACAATTGAGTTTTTTTAATTCTCCCCCTAAATTCTCAGTTAAAATTACAATTAAATCAGCGTGAGAAGACCATGAAATCGTTTGCTGGAACCTCTTGCCCATAACGGGTATTATGTATAACACCTATACGTACCGAACTCACTTTAAGAGTTTTTATTCATTTTAAACATAACGTAGATTCCTAGACGCCGCTCCAGGCTCTTTTAGGTACTCACCTGAAAGGAAACAAAAAACAAAGTTTATGAAACATGCACTGAAATTAAATTTAAATGAATAGTACTGACCTGTTACAAATATTTTGAATATGTTACGCTTATTATAATTGCTGTTAGTGGGCAAACAATTCATGCAGTAGATATCGAATATATCGATAGATATAAAATATTTAAATAACACAAAAAAACTAGTACAGCAGGTTAATTTTATTAATAAGGTCTGAAATGATCAAATTGTTCCGTTAAATACCTTTTACCTCCTCTAAAGTGTCTTTAAGCGTCCGCGATTATTTTTACATGGCATATTTCCATCAGAGCCTTGTATACGATATCATTTTATATTCCAGCATTGGGACGGGTTTATACGATCGAAAGGAATGAATGAATATATTAGCATCTATATTAGCGCTATATTAGTAAACATAAAGACTCAGTATATCAGTAATCAGAGCGTCGACGCGCAGTAAGGCTAAAAAATTGGGTGCGCGGGTAGGAAATTGCGATAGGAAGTTGGAACTGTTAAGAATCTCGGATACGAGACCGAATAACAGGAAGATATCCCGTGGGAATAATCCCCGGGTTGGGGGCGGGCAACGGGGGGAGAGATAAAGTGGGCTGGGGGCGCCGTCGAGACGGCCAAGCGGCGGCTATTGCCAAGTCCCCCGCACAGCACAATATCCATCCCAGCCGGACAAATCGCCATCCCTCCATTTTCTTCCTAGGCGCCTTCCATGCGCCCTCGTCTCCCGCAGAACCATTCAATGCCCCTTTAATTGTATCAAGTCCGGCGTAAACAACGGGTCCGAACTACAGAAACTCCGAGACAGAGCTATTCCCAAATCATGGAATGGAGCGCTTTTAAGTTTTAATGCCAAAGCGTTCAACTAGTACATTAAATTGAAGATAACACTTTATGTCGCTGATACAAAATCGGGATGTAATAATTATTATTACTAACTGATCATGATCACTATTTTAAAACTGAGTGTTATCCTTCAATTATACGGCCTAATTACGGTCTTGTTTAAATCTTTATTTTACTGAATATTTTAGCTAGGTAAGTATTTAAAAACTATCGTTAAAACGTTCGAAAAAATTAGTTTCAATGAACAGATTGATGGCTCAGAAACAGTGATTTGATGAACCATATGTATGCATTTGTTATTAGAATGCTGAGGTTTTTGAGTTTAATCAGTTGAAAATTGTAACTGCAGGAAATGTTGATCGCAGTTGCTGAATTTATATTCAAATTCAATTTTTCTTATAACGAGTCTGACACAAGGGACCTTTTAATATACAATCGAACCGGTAACTGCTCCTGGCGTATTTTGATTATCTCCACGCAACGGCAGTTAGATAAATAGTACTGAAGCTATAGACTGCGAATAACCGACGAATGGTTTTCTTTCAGAGCCAATTTTGTTACTGAAGGAAAGTCGGCGAGGTGACCGAGGACATCCTGGAAAGAGACAGGCCCCCGCCCGCCCTCCTCTGCTAACGCAAAATCGATAAAACCGAAACCAAATAGAAGATATCCCTTCAGAACGGGGGCGGGGTCGCCGGGCGCATTTGCGGCCCCGACTCTATTGAAATTCAGCCCCCGGAGGAATGGCGCCGCTATCGTGCCCTGCATTTACAACCCGCACAAATGATAATGTCAATTACATTGAGAAAAACTTGTGACATAGATAACCCACGGAGCTAGACGTATCGGACACCCTACACCCCTGATCTAGCACCATTGCTACTAAATTCTGCTACTGAAATGACCGTATTTTGCCAATGTGTCTCTTGTGCAGTTTCAATAGTTCACCATATTCCACATAGGATTTAGAATGAATCAAAATTAAATTTATAAATTAATTCATTACCCCGGTATAAAATTAAACAATACACATGCTGACACAGTAATTCATAATTAATAGGAAGGTTTAAGCGTCAAGGGTTGCATATGCAGGTGTGTATTATATTCGGTTCATTGAAAATTATTACTGTATTAATTCCTACGCACAGTTTTGTGGCCGAGAACGTTATATATTCATACGTAAATAATGAATCAGAACTGTAAATAACCCAGTACAAATGAGGTATAAGTAATATAATTTTATTTAAGTAAATATTAGCTTACACACCAAATTGGTGGGATTGATACGTATTGCCATTTTGCGCTATGCAAGTGAAAAGAACATAGTAAAAACGAAATGTATGCAAAGAAAAATAATAGGAAAGTTCTACTTTAACTTCAAAATTCCTGAGAATCGATCCTGATTTGAGGTTCGAATATAAATTAATTTTCAGATGGCTCCTCAGAAAAAACATTTAATCGACTGATATTTTCGACAGAAAGAAATGAATGATTAGAACAAAAAACATGACCCGTTACTAGAAAGGTTAATTCGTTCCTCCTGTTCAAATCGTACGACTGAAATGATAGCAATTATGAGGGTCACCGGGCAACCGTCTGTTTAAAAATCGTGTCTCGATTTAGGCCCCGATACGGACTCGGTAAAACGTATCGACTGTCACAACATTCGGAGCGCCCTACAGCGCCCAATTTCGGCCGTCAGCCAGTTTACGGAGGTCAAACATATTATGAGCCGATCGAAGGGAGTTTGCACTGAAACACCAACACGCTGTGATTCTGAAATATATTTTTTTATTCACAAGGTTTTTCAATGGTATGGATAAGAATGATTGGAATCGTTCGATTCGCGGTGGGGAGTTAGTTCCGTTCGGAAGCGCTTTCACGTAAACTGATTGTACGTATGGCGCAATAATAGACAATTAAATTACGTTAATTTAATGCGCCCTATCGTAAAATCAGGCCCTAATGGTCATGAAAAATATTCAGGTTAGCCAGCGACTTAATGTCAATGAATGTTTTCCGCATGAGTGGCATTATATTCGTATTATATGTACTTATTTGGATTAATTTCTATAGCAGAGCCTAACGCAATGCCTTGACCATATTTTATTATTCTCAAATTACAATTATTAAGTAGTATTATTAAGTTTATAATTAGTATTAGTTATCTAGGTATTCCAGAACTATTTTTCAGTTTATTTTCATTCTTCACATGTTTCTAACCTTTGCGAACGACAGAGACTTGCCGACAGGACCTCACGGTCCAACATTTACGAAGATATTATATAACGTTGTGCGGGCGAAATACTATCGCTTTTCTGAGTGTAGCAGTGGCAATAGTGACCGGCGTCACAGCGGAAGGTGGAATAGCCGAGGGTGCGGGGGGGCATTCCGTGGAATAGCGTGCATATTTAAGGCCGTCCGGATCGATAACAAGAGTGGACGAATCGAGGGGTCACCCCCGAGGGGCCACCGCCGGGGGTGGCCACCACCGAGGGCGTCCAGCCCTCCAGCCCGCCAGCCAGCCAGCCAGCCAAAACGCTAATGGAATTCCGCCTCTCCGACTCGGCCCTAATGTTCGAAGCCGCATTCAATTTACCCGGCGGGAGCCCCTTTATTCCAACCAAATGTACTCCACCGCTCTTATTAAACCCTAGAGAACAATTCGGATATGAAGCTTCGTGATCCACTTTTTCGGTGAAATTCTAGCCACAAAGATGAAGCAGTGATAGAAACTCGGGTATATTAGCTGTCCGATATATGTATTGGTTTCCTAATTACAGTAACAGTTTTCTAATTATAAACATATATATATATATATATATATATATATATATATATATATACACGTCAATAACAACTGTACGCCATACGCTCATAGTGTTCACTTTCATAAATTTTCCACGTAATTAACAACTAGACTATAAGATAATATGGTATTTTGTATAAGATCTATATAGAATAAGATAATATTCCAAATGCAACAGCATTTATTACTTTCAATATTAGTTTCAAATATATTTGTACATGGAAAGCGAACATTAGATTATTTTCTTAAAATCTTTAATTATAAGTTTCAGGGTGTGTCAATTGTAATACAGCTCATAATAATCGAATAACATAACAGAAGTAATGTCAGTTTTCAGGTAATGTACGGCGGACGTTGCATTGGTACTGTACCATGACCATCGTCGTGAATGAAAAATTTAAAAATTTTTTAAATTTTTGAATTATATTCATAAATGGAATCATTACTTTGTACTCAGGAAGTGGGTAAAAAATACTCCTAGATGAAAGGCCTTTAGAATTAAGTTTTTCATTTCGAATTAAATAAGGGAGGAGTACAGGAAGGGGTCTGGGGAAATGCGGAGTTTGATTTATGCCGGCCGATATTTCAGCAAGCTGAAAATAACAGGCCGGCTTCTGCATTGGACCGCATAGACCACTTGGTCCCGGCTTTGCAGTGGCATTTCTTGCCGGGCCAGTAAAAGCGTTTTTCGAACTATAAATTACCGCACAGATATATTTCTTCTTGGCTTCGGGCCTACTCAATACGGAAGACGAAATTTAAAAATAAAACCGGCATTTCAAGGGTGTATTATCAGGTATAAAAAAACTAGTAAATATTTTGGCTCTTTATTTTTTCAAGGGATAATCAAAATATACAATTCGATGAATCCCGAATTACGACAAGGCTTTCGTCTGTTATGTCACCGAGAAGACTGGCAATGAAATATTATTGCCAATTAGCTTCGACTAATTAAAATTATATTCATCAAAGATCCTCCTCTATTACATACTGTCCAGGTTAGGGAGCTATTTTTCGCCGATTAAAAGAAGCAATTCAAGAAAAACTTCGACCGCAATTCAGAAAGTAATAAATGCGTACGGAAGAAAAAAATTCGCTCATAGAGCTCGTTTATGGAGTGGAAACGATAACGAGCGACAGGCGAAGCGAGACCTGAGGAGGCAACGAAAGGTAGCAGCGGGCGGAATAAAGTAGGCGAAACTCATTAAGAACGCCCCGAGGGTCAAAGCAATAAAGCACATGTGTTGCGGCTCCCTGAGAACCATTATGCATATAAATTGCTACATGAATAAATAAGAAGTTCATATTATATTCGCAGTCGGACGGGAAACTGCTAAATAATAATTCATCCGATCGGAAAAAAACGTTACTACTCGCTGGGCATAATTTTCAACACGTTTAACGGCCTATCACATGCATCAGTTGCTGTCTAGTTCAAAAACACACTTGCATGTTATTATTTAAATGTAATGTCCTCTGTGGACATGAACACGCGCGACAAAAAATACCTTTCACACAAAGTGCTCCAGCCTAAATACAGATGAGCCTTTAATTTCTTTCGAGATACACTACTCCGCTTTCTGCTATAAAATAACAGCGCTGGAATATGAACCGGAAATAATCCACAGATGATTGTCATGCAGGTGGATAAAACGTTAAAATGTGTTTACAGGTAAACGCACTGTAGAAGGTCTGCAATATTTTGTATAAATTAGTGCAATACAGACACCACGAAAATATCCAAAACCCTAAATATCACTCAATTGTCGATATAAATTACTGCACCACCACATTTCTGAATTAGAAGTGATTAGTTATTGCAACAGAAATATACGAAACATTTAAAATAAACCATTTGAATAGAACGCATTACATAACACTGTTTCACTGGAATTATCCGCAGCTTCATTGCGTCTGAACATTTAACGAGGCTGACATCACATCTCGGAATAAATTACTGCCATTAATCATGTCGCATATTGCATAATGAGGGAAACGATGCGGACCAAATATCAAACAACGAAACCCCTCATTTTCCCCCCCGTGCCATTTACTGCAGATATTATTTCGGACTAGAGAAAGGATAATAATCGACTAGGGATATTCCGCAATATGAATAAATCCCTCAATAATGACTGAAGGTTGATCCAATTAGTGATTCAGTATTGAGCCAGGTGAAGTACGATACTGAAGTTGAATTACGATGGCCGATTTGCAATAATATTTTAATTCAAGGACACAAATTATTATTATTCAGTAACAGATATTAAATGACATTCACTTCACCGAGTTCAAACATAGTATAATTTGGTTTTAAACAGTCCAATACAAACCGTATTAATCAAATGTAGTATCACTCCTAAATAGTAGTAATGACTATCTTCTACATATGTAGAAGATTTGGTCTTATGGCGAATCATTTTCAGCTTCTCCCCATCTTCAGCGTCATTCTGTCCATAAATTAGTGAGGCAGTGAGGTTATTGGTTGCCGGCGATACGTCCTGTATTTAATGTAATTGCACTCTTACTGCCTCACTAATTTACTGACAGAATGCTACCTAAGGCAGTGACGAAACCAGCCTAGAATCTACTGGCAAAATAGATGGACACAACCCATTAGATGTTTTCTTTGTGGGATGACTCCAAAATTCGACTCTACTTATAAAAACAAAATGAGGATTTATTTTGAGACCATAAGCTAACTGTAAGTGATTATGCGGAGAGCACTATCCAGAACGGTCTATTCCCGCTCGATGGATTCATTTGTGAGAAGAGATAACGAAGACGGACAAGTGGTAACGGTTTTGGGCGGAGTGGATTTAGTTTTAACGAGAGGGGAAGGAGGGCCTCGTGTTCGGCCGGAATAAATCTGGGGGCCTTAAGTGGGTCCTAGGACCGACCTAGTTGGAGTACCCGACTGCCGGAGCCCGCCACCTGAATAGTAAGCAGCCGGCCAAAGACGGACAACACGGCCTCACCCACGGAGAGCTATCCACTAGTAGATTGGAAATAGGGACGGGCAAAGGGAAGGGAAGAGGGAACGCCTCGCGGGGAAAGAGGATATGAATCTACCAAAGGGAATGACGAAAACACCGAACGAAACATTCGAAGGATGCGACTTGGGAAAACGGCAAAGAACCAAACTTCTAAATTTTGGGAACTACTAAAGATGACGGGCCGGCGAAACCGATCTAGCGAAAGACCAAACCGAAACAGAAGATCGTACGAACCCCAACAGAGGTTGGTGCTACCTGGATATAGACCTCAAGCAAAAATGGGAACTAGAGTTCTACAGGAGTGGAGCATGAACTTGTAGTTGCTGGTAACAGGATAGGGATTGATTAAAGCTCATCACTGGGGATGCGCCTGCAGGTCGGAGCAAGAATGGGATCACGTGCTGCAGCACCGACCACTATACGATGAAATCAGAAGAGATACCAGTCCCTGTGACAGCAGTGGGGTCAGAACGCCTTTTTGGAGCCCGAGGCGCTCTAACGGCAGGATCTAATTCGCAGGAACGGTTTTTCCCAGGAATCCACTATATCCGGACAAGTGGTATTAAGGTTTTTCTCTCTACCATGTAGCGGGACACTGATGGTGTGCTTTGCTTTGTCTAACAATTATTTGAGAGAAGGAACCAACGGCAAAAATGAGCCCAAGTTGAAGAGGAAATGAATTCGTTCAGGCGTCCATTTTAAAGGTGCTTCAAGTCGCCAGGTAGTTTGAACAAACATTTCACTGATGCCAACCAGACGAGTGAGAGGAGTGAAAAAGACCACAGGTATTCCAAATTAAATGAAAATGACCTTCAATGCCAACAACGAACAATGCCGTTTCTCAAGAAGAGGAACGATGAATGGGGGAATCGTCTAAAGGGAATGATGAAACGCCCGAGCGGAGGAACTAAAAGATGTCGCGCCTCAAGAAAACGTCTAAAAATAACTAACTTGGTATTTTTGTTCTCAAAGAAAGAGGTATTTTTAAGCTTCTCTAATATAACCCTGTTGTTTAATATGGCCCAGATTTGTTTGACACGGTTAACCTTTTTTTTACCAAAAAAAACACTGTTCGTGTTCGTTACTTTGTTCGTTTTCAAGATTCTTAAGTTCTCAAAATGATAGTTAGAAAGGTAAAGTAGTATATATACTTGCTACATACATGATTCCCAACCCAAAGTCATATTATTTTCTACGTTCTTATAAGTTTTTAAACAAAACATATGAAATTACCCACTGCATAAAGGCCTACAACGTTTCGAATTCGCCACTGCCATTTCCCACACAGAAATAGAGCATGATGTAACGGCAGGCCAACAGCTCTTAGTATTCAATCTATATAGCGCAAACCGATTTAAAAAATAAGAAAAAAGCTCCAGACCAATAAATCTTCAGATTCAAGTGGACAGGGTAAGACTTAAGATTTAATAAGCGCTCTAAGAGAGAACAAAAAAGAGGCCTAGTAAATGAATACACAATAAAATTCCCCTTTGTCCTGTAAGCTTTTTCCAGGCCTTATCTTTTTTCATCGTTAATTCGTTACAATTGCAAAGTGTAGGCAGAATAAATAAAAGTAAAAAAAAAGTTCCGGCTATCGCTTTTGAAATGTTCACTGAACAGAACAGTTGTATTATACAGCACTCAACCTTGTTGGAGTAGGTATTTTAAAAAACTGATCTGTTCAATTTCGATAACTTTCATTCAGTTAGAAAACAATTTTGAACGACAGCGAAACATAATTTGTACCTACCTACTCTTATACCTACCTGTTATATGCTACAACGTCTGTTTTTAGGAACTACAGTTCTGTGACACCTGCTCCAAAAATTTGTTTTTGACCCGTTTTTCTCTTTCGAAATTTGCATATAGTATTCTCCGTCGGGCAAAAAATGCCCGAACTCTATTTACCCAAGCCGAGAGCCGGCCCCGGGTACGTTATTGAGTCGAGTAAACAAGACATAACGGGAGAAAGGGAGAGAGTTGGGCCCAACCGGCGGAGAAGCAGGGATCGATATATGCCCTCCCGAAACGGAGTAAGGGGATATCTGTCGCCGCGGTCAAAAACTACCGCCGGCCAAATGTCCCTGATTTATTATTATTCGGGAGAGCGAGCCTGGCAGAAGAACATTTGTACTTTAGTGCCGCTCGTAATGCAAAAATACTGCTCCCCCCCCACCCCCTACACCACTCTACTGGCTCCCCGACGACTATAAAGAAATGGTTTTTCCCCGAATGCATGTCCAGACCACCAGTCTCGGGATGGAGTTCGAAAACCATCGCCCGAAAAGAGAAAGGAAAAAATCCACAATTGGTTTTTCGCTCGAGCTGATTACTAACTCCCGATTTGGGTCGAAAGGTCTTCGTGATGATTAAGCCGGATCTCGAAATCGACGATATGATTTGGCCTTAAAATATGAAGATAAACAAGAATACCGCAAGAGTCATAACTCGGTGTGAATAGTTAGTACTAAGTTTCAACTTAAAAGATTAAAGGGAGCTAGTAGTTGTCAGATACTTAATTTTATTAGCCCCGTGCCGAGTATTATTTTGTACTTTCTGAAATTAAAAAGAAAAGGGAAATTATAAATCTTTTATTATCTCTACTTAGACCGTCTAGAGATATTAATTAAATGAACCTATATTATGCCAGAATGTTATGGTCTGAATATTTAACTGTACTGACTGGACACTAATTTATCGTCGCGTATAACGTTTATAATTTTAAACGGGAAGACAGAGGATGCTGTGCTGTATTCAGATTGTAATTAATATCCGATCGTTATTTCGAGTAGGATATTAAGGCCCAATCGAGAGTACGAGAGATTGATGAAACGGGCTCATTAGTATTCCGCCGGAATTACAGGAATAAAGAAGTGTCCTTCTAGGAGGAAATTTAAAAGTAAAACACGACAGCCGGGTAAGAAATGGTCGTAATAAAATGAACCCGGACTTGAAAAATGTCATAATTATAAGGTGTACCCACCCACCCCCTGCCGTCACGACTCGCCCCCCTTACTCGCTTACACGGAGACCGGCCCTCTCCTCAGAGAGGAAAATTTTAAAATCTAGTTAGAAAGAAGTTCTTTCCGCGTACATAAAAAAAATATAAAGAGTAAGAAAGAGAAAGAAGGGAAAAGAAGAAAAAAGCAGGTAGAAAAATGTCAAAGTGGCTGAGGGGATAGCATCGTGATGGGCATGGGACCGGAAAGACGGGATAAGGGGAGAACGAGGTGTGAAGTCTTAAGTGGAGTTTCTACAACAAAGAACGAAACCCTCTCCGCGATGCTAGATCTTCAAGGTTAGACAATTGTTCCAGCTAGAATTTCCAGCACCGCCAAAACTGAAGTTTGGATACTAATTCAGGTATTTAGATTAGTTCAAATGTTTCGTATTATAGTTTTTCCTGGCGTATAATTAATAAATAAGTTAATTGTTCATATTACATAATTATGATCTTGACCGGTCTCTGCTTCATGCCAACGACAGTTGGCAACAATTAACCAACCCGTTAATAATACCCATACTCTAATATTAAATAATATACTACGAAAATATTAGTGTAGTCTGAAAATACAGAATATGTTAACGATTAATTAATACGAGCCGCTGTATGTAAAACACGGTTTTTCTTTTTTAAGGCCACAGAACAGAGAACAGACCCGAAGTCGGTACTTTTTTTTAATTTTCATTCAATCCCCGGAATATTAGATCTCGAAAGACAATATTCCGAACCTCTTCCGGAACTCTTTATTTTTCGCGTCCTTAATGAAAAACCTGCGGCTCCCTTTTGTAAGGGAGAGACGGGAACACAATATCGGTGAACAGTGAAATACTTGGGGCACCGCGGAGGTGGGCAGGGGGCCTCCTGTTGGGGAGGAACAATTAATATCTGAAGAGTATCTTTTTTCGGGGAATTGCTTCTTCTGTGTGAAGGGCCCGAAAAGCAGATGAAGTTTCGGATCTCTGTCTTTCTCGGTCTCTGTTGTAGCGCGGCTCGCCGGAGAGACCAAAATTGGTTTTGTCGCGGAGGCATCAAAGCCGCGCGCCCGGGGTGGGGCCAGACAACGCTTCAATATCCCCACACCGGGGCCCTACTAACTTTCCCATCCGATAACCTCACGCTCCGCTGAATATTTTTTCCTCACCAAAACTCATTCTCCCCACCACCACGATTTTATATGTGAAGAGTCTTTGATATATTTCCGTCCTTTAGAATACGCCGCTACACACTCGGCTTGAGATAAACAAAATCTGGTAACGTTATTAAGAACAATACAACACCAACAGCACATTTTCAGTAAAAATTGACAACGAAACTTTTGTTGTAATTATAATGTAATTTTATAGATAAAAATTGAGATATTTTATGTTTAATTATGTCTTATTAATTCTGTCTTGTAAAGTATCGTTTGCATTTTTGTATAGTTAATAAGGAGTCACATGCAAATCAACAAATCAACTTAATATTTAACGAACGGAGTCATTAACAACGTTGGGTTTTTAAAGAGTCTGAAAAAAATCAAAGCTTCCTTTTGACAGATTTTGTGAAAGAAACAAGCCCATGTAGAAAGTAGAAGAATGCGATGTGGAGTCAGGATTCGATATTTGATCTTAATTATTGACATAAAAAGGAAAATAATAACAGGTGCAGTACCCGCTTTATTTTATAGATGTTTCCTTCATTTTTTACCTGGTTTATGCAGTAGTACTATAGTTTTACATTCAAATACTGAAGTAAGCTGAGTTTAGACGGAGTCGTTTTATCAGATAAACTCGTCGTTATGTTCGGACAAACTTAAATAGCCTTTCAGAATACAGTAGAGTAATATAATACCAGTTGCGCTTGAGATAAAGTTCGGAGAACCCGTTATTTCGTGAAAATTGAATTCGACCTTCTGGATCTGCTATATTATCGCAAACAAATTCAAAAGGCGCGGTATTAGTGAATTCATTTCTGAGATAAAATTGTACAACCATTTCCAATACGACGATTCCGAGATATGACGACATCCAAATTACTTTATTTTGTAGATTCCATTGGAGATTAAACTAAAATTAACCTCACGTCAATTTCTGGGGGAGTAACGCAATTAGGGTGGGAGGGCAGGGCGAGTCCAATTTCGAGGAGTAACAGCTGCGGGATTAACACTTGAAACAGAAGCCGGGAAGGATTAGCCCGGATAAAAGGGGTCAGACAGCTTAATTTCAAGAGGAACGAAACCCAGCCTCGGCGGCTTTTAACTTGAACTTGTGCCCACAACAATGGTCTAGCCGCCAGCCAGCGAGACACCTCGGGCCTCTGTCCCAGCCCGGACCCACTTCTTTCAACCGTGTACAGACAAGACCTAGTCTACACTTGATAATACGGCCAATTCCGCCCACACCGCACAAAGGGCGGTTAGATTAGGTCCCGGTTACTCCAGTTTGATTTTCTGTTCCTGGCCCCGGTCTACCTCTGTACCTATTACAACAAGGTGGTACCTAACATTTCATACACACGGTTTCCTTGCAAGAGGCATTCCAGAAAAGATTAAATTAAGGAATCTCAATTAAACCTGAAATACTTGTTCGTTGTTCAATGATGCTGTTATTAGGGATGAAGCAAATTGATTTCATAAAATATACAGACTAACTTCGTTTAATTATCAATATGTTAACAAATGCCAGAAGATTCCACATATCGAAGGTCATATACTTAACAAATTAAACTAGAACACTCCTCAAGTATCACCTATAAGCCCATCTACCAAGGAGATGTAAATTGTTTTTCTTTCAATTTTTGTTACATTATTATAACAACTTCTGACCCCTTTCCGAATAATTAAACTGGTCAGTTCGAGTCTATTACCGGAGGTAGGTGGCGGGGTCCGGGGAGAGAAGGGCCATTGGGGGCTGAATGCAATAGAAACTTGGGTCTAACTACAGGGGCGGCCGATGAAATTACTCCAGAAATATCCGAACGCGCTCTATTATTGCAGGGGCTAACTGATAAAGTGTTCCTGGCGGAGAATGCGGTCGGAGGAAGAGAGAGCGAGTGAGTGAAAAGCTCGAGGGGTGTTCACGACGCCCTCCTCCCGCCTGTCACAAACACCCACTCGGCTCAATATTAATTCGCCGCCGACCCTCCGAATTTCCTCCTTACTTCTGAAATTCTAAATTAACTAACTTCAATTCCGGTACCAGCGGCCTGTCGAATCGGAGGTCGGAATCGATTCCTAGGAAAGGTGGAATATTAATTCCGTCTAGATTAAGCCGAGTTCAACTGGATCAACAGGCAAAATGGAAAAACGAAATTAATTCCTATTCCAAATTAAAAGACAAGAAAACACTATGAAATAGTATACCGTCCATAAAAAAGTAATTTCGTAAATTCTGTTATAGTGGTTATTTTTATTTGATTAAATTTTTAGATGATAGAACTTTTTATCATTATAAGATCTTGTACATTCTAAGGGAAACAGACCGCATATAAACGAGCTATATATATGTATGATTTGATATATCAATTTAGTTTCGGTAGGATTATTACTGAAATGATTACTTATTAATATTATGAAAGACGGCCTCATTAAGTGGTAGTCTGAGTATATAGAATGTTGTACCATTTTTCATATCCCCGTTTTAGGTTCTTTCAATTTTGTACTTTATAAAACACTGGTAGAAAAAGATGATTATACTCCTCTTCGTCTCTTGGAGAGTACTTTCCCAATCTTCAGTTATGGCCGATTATTCCAATGAAGCTAGATTATAGTATGAGGTCTCTCTGTCCTTCTTCCTGTATAAGGCTTTCAAATTAAAGTCTATTACCCTACTAACGTTCTCACGTAGGTGGGTTATGGGACAATATGATACACCCTGGAGAGGCTGTGGCAGAAATTCAATTCTAAATTTATGCGGGCAGCGCTTTGCCCGTCGTCCAAGAAGGCGGTAGATCAATATTACATTCGCAGACGGTGATCGAACGTCTATTGTAGGTTAGTGTGACCTTTGCCGATGACACACGGGTACGGAGAGTGAGGAGGTTCGTAATGCATACGAATCGGGAATTGTGAGACCACACACAAAACAGCGGCGCATACGCTACCACAAGGTACTATTACCAAAAGGTATTATTTTGAAGTGAAATGTAGTATGGTTGTTTGCTCTGATAATTAAAAGTTAAGGATGTTAAAATACAAGAAGTTAAATATCAGAATGTACGAGGTTCAAAAACTATTTTTGAAGTGAAAGGTGAAACTAGAACATGTTTGATTTTCTAACAGAACACGTATATTTGAAAAGATTGTAAGAACGTCACCATTCTATGATTTGATGTTACTCAGACCTGTTTCTGCTTCTCCTAATCGTCCGCAAATTAGTGAGGCGTATACGCACATATAAAAAATGTCTCGAATATTTAACGGTAAATAGAAACAATTACGGTCATTAAATGGAACAGAGGGATAACGCGACGAAGGCTAACAGAGGGGCGACGCATTTGAGAAGGCGCCCCTTAATCGTCAGCCCACCCTCCCATGCCGACCACCAATAGAGGCCGCCGAAGCTATTAATTCACAACACAGGGCTTTCCAAAGTTCACCGATCTGACGCCGCCGCCCCATTGATCCCCTCAAAGGGAATTCTAACGTCCTTTGCGTTACTAATTCAGTGGAGTCCGCAGAAGGGCGGGAGGGTGCGGGGTTCTCCAAACAGGACTATTGACCTGAACCGCCACCGCCTCCTCCTAATTCGCTTCGGCCCCGGACACCCACCTCCATGTTTGCCTACCGACATTTCCCACAACACCAAACCGCGTGTCCGACAAAATCTAATACCACCGATTAAATTCAATTACTCAAATGTAGTGTAGGTTAGTACAGGCATAGTTTCCAATATACGCTCTACCTAAAAATTTCATTCTAATAGGTACTACACTGAGAACGTGTACAATTTAACAACTGTTAATCATCAGCGGCATTAAGGTAAATTTCGGTTCAGGAAGGAATACGCAATGGATGGAACGCACAAAGTTAGACGCCAAAATCGAAATTGCGAAGATGAGAGGCACCATAGAACTACTGTTCCGGACGCTACAGAATTAAGCAATTTTTCTGCAGATTTTTTTAATAATATTAAAGTTGTTATTCATCAAATATTCTTTTCACCTCATAAACTTCTTAATTCTATATTTCATATTATTATTTCTTATGTAAATTTACAAACCATCCACTCGGTCTTTTATCCTGGTCGATCGTATTACAAAAATGTAGATCACCGTCATAGAACGGCACTTCAGATATATTCTCGGTATAGCGCATATTGGAAGGGCGCAGAAAACAGAACTGACTCATCAGTTGCCGATTCTTGCCACGTACAAGAGTTAAATTCGAGCCTCTGTTTAAGACAATGAACGTGGGTTAAATTGTGCCCAAACGACCTCCTCGCGACAGGTCAGACTACGTCCGGAAAGTAAAGCAAGGGCCATTAAGGCCAGCTTCGTTTAATAAAAGAACATTTGTGAGATTTAAATGCCCTTAACGGAGGTCATTGAGGTGGGACCAATTTTAGCTCTTTAATGTATTTTATTCAGTATTCATCCAGAGTCTACAAAGGATGATTACTTTTACAGAACACGATCGCTGTTTCGAACCGATAAATTTAATCTATGAAGTGGAAATATATTTCGCGAAATTATATGAAAATAAAATTGGATAATAAATTAAACCTAAATAGTTACTAACTTAAAATTCGGGGAATGATTGATACTGGGAAGGAATGTTAGTTACTGTATTGTTTAAATGAATACAAAAAAGAGTACAAATTTCTTAGAAACAAACGCATTAGAATTTTTGTATTATATATATATATATATATATATATATATATATATATATATATATATATATATAACATACATATGTCGAGTTTAACCACGATTCGATTATACTACAGCTTCAGAAAATGGATAAACACCCGAACAGTTAGTAAGTTTGGTCAAAATACAGGCCACTAGAGACTCAGAAAAGCCACACCCTCAAAATTTAATATATCAAAACGTATATATAATGCAAAGCTTTCTATTAGGCCAATGTACCCTCGGCCCTAAGGGACTGTGAAAGTGATTCTCCGGGTAGGGAGGCACACACATGCAACGATCAATAACTATATCGGAAAGTACATATAACCGACTGAAGTTCGCGGAGTTCATAAACTAATTAATTCTCAGAACGCTCGTTCTAATTAATATGATGGAACTTTATCAGTACTAGTGGGGGCGGGGGACGGTTGGGTTTGGTAAGTTCCGAAAAAGAAATGCTAAAACACGATTCCCTCGCTATAAACTCTAAACGAACAATGGGAACTATTTTTTTATGATTGATATCACGTTTCCAGCTAACGGAATTACAAGGGTTCCGTTTAAGATAATCAGTTTGACATACTGAAATTTACCGTTAACATGCTGTACGGACGATGCACATTTCTGCAATGAATGCAAAAAATAATTTTTTTTTTGGGCTCCAGAAGAATGATTTTTTTATAAAACTCGTCTTAACGGATAGGCCTGGCAGTCTTGAAGTAGTCTCGTAACAAATATCCAACTACTTTAATACTTTAATTAATACTGAAAAGTTTCGGTCATTGCAATCGCGATACGGGACAAGACTAGCATTGTTAGATAGGCGGCGGGGAGGGTGGTCAAAAGAGGGAAGGGGGCGGGGGCGGGGATAATTGATGAAGGGCGTCATTAAGCGCAGTTTTTGCCAATTAGGGCCAGCCCGAAGGG